>OX419756.1:58466863-59666863 GCA_948567375.1 Lunularia cruciata | reverse complement strand
ATCATCGTGATCTCACCTTTGAAGTCTGTGATAAAGTCATGCTATCCTCTAGTAACCTCTCTCTCCCACTTGATACCCAAGTTTGTAAACTTGCTCCTAATTGGATAGGACCCTTTGATATCACCCAAATTGTCTCTCTTGTTGTTTATCGACTTGCCTTGCCTTGTCACATGTGTATCCATCATGTCTTTCATGTTTCCAAGTTGAAACCCTTTGTTCCTAACCCCTCTTCCTTTTCCTCTTGAGTCCAACCTCCTCCTCTTCCTGTCCCTATCAATGATCATGAGGAGTACGAAGTTGATTGTATCCTTGCGCGTCGCTATATTCAACGAGGCCGTCGCCAACATACAGAGTACAAAGTCCTTTGGAAAGGGTATCCCCTTCATGATGCCACCTAGGAACCTCTTTCTCACTTCCAAAATGCATAGACGGCCATCTAGGAATTCAAAGCTTCACTGGCAACAAGGACATCACCAACTAGCGGCGGGGGAATATGTAACAATATGGAGTTTAGCGACAAAGTTAGTCGGATTTACAAAGTAGCAGATAAGACAAATTAACCTAGAATATTCTGGAAGTATCTAGGAAGCTTCTTGGGAAGCTTCCTGGCTAGCTTAGCTTGCATCTCAAGTAAGTAGCTTCTAGAAGGAAGCTTCTAGAAACTTCTAACTAGCTTAGCTTGCATGCCAAGTAGGCAACTTCTAGAAGGAAGCTTCTTGAGAAGCTTCTCAAGGGCCTTGTATGCTACCTATAAATACCAAAGCCAAAGCTCATGCTAGGCATTCGGAGTTTTCCCTCATTCAAGTGTCCCAATGTGTGTTACCATTCTCCTATTTCTCTCATTGGATTCGGTCTTTTACACTTGGTCTACTTAGGATGCAGCTAGAGGACGTGTGGAGCTTGCAAATAGAGTGGAGGGAGTTTTTCTCACAAAGGTTAGGACCTCTAGTGGTTGGGCGCATGACACTATTGCTCCCAAGGGCCCAGTGTAGCAGCCAATCACTACGTATTCCACTCCTACTATAGTTACAGAGGGTACTTGAGAGCCCAATCTTGGACCCAAGCTTATTGGGGAGGAAAGATTGAGAGTTTGGAGGTTCTTGAGGAGCTACACAAGTTGTTTTGCCTTCAATATGAAGGATTTTGGTGCTCTAAAGGGACCTGATATATGGATTGGGCTAACTAGTGATACACCAATTTTCCGACGCCCTTATCGCTATAGTGACATGGAAAGGACATTGATTCAGAGCCGAAGTAAAGACCTTTTTGAGGCTAGTTTGGTGGAGATCTCACATAGAGAGTATGCATCAGCTATAGTGATGCCAACCAAGAAGAAGGATATGCATGGCAATTACACAAATTGGTGGATGTGTGGAGGTTACCATCCTATCAACCGACAGACTAGGGCTGATTGGTATGCCATGCCTACACCGGAGGAGATTTTTGATGCAATTAAGCATGCAAAGGTCTTCAATAATTTGGATCTTTGAGTGGGATATCATCAGTTGCTAATCAGGGAGGAGGATAAGTCCAAGACAACATTTTGGGCTATTGATCTTCATGGAAAGGATGTTTTATATAAGTGGAGGTTCTTACTATTTGGGTTAAAGATTGCTCCTGTTGAGTTCTAGAGGATCATAAATAGGATCCTAGCTGGATTGGATTTTGCTCGGTGCTATATTGATGACATTTTAGTCTATAGCACTATTGTGGAGGAGCATGAGAGATAGTTGTTGGAGGTGTTTGAGAGGTTTAGATCTCATGGACTCAAATTACACCTTGGGAAGTGTAGGTTCTTTCACGAGTAGGTTGAGTATTTGGGTCACACTATCTACCCCAAAGGACTTGGTGTTCAACAGACCAAGGTGGAGGAGGCTATTGCATATATTCTTTCACCTACGGATGTGAGCAGAGTGTAAGCATTCCTTGGGTTGGAAAACTTCTATCATCGCTATGTTAGAGGATTTAATACCATTGCCAAAGCCTTGACAAATCTGACCAAGCTTACATAGGAGTGGTGTTGTGGAGATGAGCAAGAGAGAGCTTTTGTAGAGCTCAAGGAAAGGTTGACATCTTCTCCTATTTTGAGGAGACCGATCAGAGGATGACCATTTTGGGTTCAATTGATTGGAGTATGTTGGGGCTTGGAGAAGTGGTCACCCAACATGATGATGAGGGGAAGGAGTTTGTGGTGGCCTATGCTAGTCGCTCCAACAATTCAACGGAGGCAAAGTATAGTTTATATAAGGGAGAGTGCTTGGTAGCAGTTTGGGCAATAGCACATTTCCAATGTTACCTATTTGGTAACCCCTTCACTCTCATCACTGATCATCAGCTAGCCACTAAACTTCACTCTCATCACTGATCATCAGCTAGCCACTAAAGTGGTTAATAGAGTCCGACAAGCTTTCAAGGAAGCTTTCACAATGAGCTTTGATTTTACAAGAGTATGATTTCACGGTTATTCACAGACCTAGAGTGGTGAACCATGATGCAAATGGGTAAAGTAGAAACCCATGTCCCAGCCAGCAAGATTAGACCGGAGCACATTGGCATGGTGAGACAAATGAGGAGATGGTGCCAAGTTGGCATGCATCTGCCTTTTTGTGTATATTTTATGAGGCTTTGGTGGTATTTCTCTCAGTGCATACAAGAGGAGTTATTGAGGTCACAAATCCAAAAAGTGAAGATATTGGTATAGTTCAGCAAGACATTCATGGTGGTGTCTTAGTGATGGACTATCTTAGCACTGGTGTTGTGGGTGGCATAGTTGGGGCCAAGGAGAGAGATCATGTTCTTCAGCAAGCCAAACGGTTCAGATTGGAGGGTAGATACCTTTTGCATGTATGGGAGGATGGTGGAGTGAGAGTAGTACCATTTCCATCTCAAAGACTAAAGTTGGTCCGTCATGCTCATGAGGAGCTAGGACATTTTGGAGTAAAGCGCACATATAGCTTACTCTAGAGTCATTATTGGTGGCACGTTATGCAGACCAAGGTACAACAATTTGTTGCTAGATGTGTGGTTTGTGACCAAGTTAGAGCATCATTCAATGCTCTTATGCCACAGTTACACCCATTACCTATCATGGGATTGGGTTACCGTTGGAGTTTGGAATTTTCTAGACCTTTACCATTGACAATGAGACATCATTGGTATGTTTTGGTGAAGAGGAGCACTTCCAAGTGGATTGAGTTGGTGGCACTTCCTGACAAGTCTAGTGAAGGGATAGCTTACTCATTCTTGGATTGAGCCGGCTAAGGTTTAGGGTGATCAAGGTACAAAGTTCTTGGGGGAGTTTCAGGTCTTGTGTGACAAGGCTTTGATTGATCATCATACTACATCCCAAGATCACCCTAAGGCAGATGGCTTAGCAAAGAGAGTGGTTCAGATGATGAAGAGAGGATTGCAAAAGTATGGTTTACAGAGGTCACTTGGGAGATTGGGATCTCTAGTTACCTTGGTTGGCCATGGGCTATTGGTTCAGCCAGCAAGCCTCCTTAGCATCCTTCTCTCCATACTTTCTACTCTATGGATGAGATCCAAATTTACCTACAGCCATTTGTCAAGATGCTATTGTAGTTTTGGACTTGGATGACCCAAATGTATGGATGAGCGCATGTTCTCAATGGGCAAAGATCTTTTGGAGAGGACGCCAATGGCCTTTGAGAACTTGGTGATTGCTTAGCATAGAGATACTTTACGCTATGCTACCATTTGAGGAGGAGGTTATAGACTCTCAATTTGTTGATTTCATCTATGTGACTATGTGTATCTATAGCAGACAACACCAATGACACTTGATGTTTTGATAGGACGCACTATCTTGAGAGTGAGGTTTTGCCATCTGGAGTCTTGGTATTAGAGGGACATGATGGTGTTGTTTGGAAGGATCATGTGCGCAATTGTGCACCATGTCACGTCCCAAACATTGATGGTACTATGGGCCCAAGCTTGGCACTTGTACGTGCAAGCTTGAGGTGTATGTTATGTGGCTCTTCTGGTGGAGTTGCTACTATGTAAGTGTGTGAAATTTGTTTGAAAGGATGGCATATGGCATGTAGGACTCCTCCCCTCACGATGGTTCCTCAAGGATAGTGGTTATGTCCTAGATGTACTTGACCTATAGCTAGTTTATCATTTATATGGTATAGATTGCAGACATGCGACTAATGATGGGGCTCCATAGTATCCGGCCTCTTGATCTTTTCCCTCTATAAAGTATACCATATACTTGGAGTAGATGGCTATCTGGAGTTAGAGGGACCTAACCGTCAACTAAAGAGGCAATTGTGGCACTTTAGAGTTTATGTATGACTTATGTGTGAGTTGTGCTCTATAGTGTATGATGTTGACAACAATGTATGTTGTGTAACAATGTATATATGCACAACAATTATCACACCATTTGTAGTGTCGCATCTAGATTGCTCGGACATTGGAGTTCCAGTGATAGTAGTTAGAGGCATTTTGGCAATTACTCATAGACTACTTTCCGATGGTCAGATTCTGTGTTTAGGGTACTGACTTCATGGTAGGACCCACCGTCACTTGCACCATCCACACCATCGAGTGTGTCATCAACGGGATCCTTGGGATGAGACCTAGGTCAAAATCAAGAGTATACCTTGGAAGTGCAGCTCCAAAGAGCTCACTTCTTTGATTTTGAGCTGTCGAGTTCCTGGCTAGAGTGGACAGAAAGCCGGTGAGCGTCACCTGGATTCTCTTAGCTAGAGTGGGTGTGGCTTGACTTTAATCAGTGCCTTGTTGTTGGCAAGTTATTGAGGATCAGATCAAGTATTGATTTGAGTTCAGTTGATTCGAGTTCAGTTGATTCGAGTTGTAAAACAATCTGATTGATTGTACCACTTTGGAGTTTATGTATGACTTATGTGTGAGTTGTGCTTCTATAGTGTATGATGTTGTGTAGCAATGTATGTTGTGTAGCGATGTATATATGCACGACAATATCTATCACAGACATCATCTACAAACACTAGTTTACTATTTGTTCTATGTTCTCCTTTGTTGTAGAATGTACATTTCTATTCGTTCGATATTTTTCCTCTGCATGTATATTTTTGCTCCAGAAAGCTTGCTTCCTATATTACATATACCGCTGTAGATGCTACTCATGGAATGTATCATTTCTAGTTTATGGTTCGATCAATTTTCCTTCAATGTAATTTCTACTTTCTTCAATGTATTTACTTGCTTAGAGAAGCTTGGATCCGTTCCTACATCATGCTTCCATCTGCGTGTCTTTGGATAAATATTGTTTTAAGTGGGTTTTGGAATCCCGGATTTTGTTCCCATTAGTTGAATGATAAAAGATGTTTATATATGAAATTTCATGTTATTATAAGGTTTATGATAATGTTATCAGTACTTGAATAGCGTTTCCAATTAGATCCAAAGAGCCAAATGGGAGCTATAAAGACTTGAATCAAATATGTGTTAACGTAGAAGGTTAAAAGCTAAAATGAATTAGAGTTGTTGGAGGTGGTGAAGTATGGTATGGATGATTATATCCGGAAAGTGGGGTTATGTAGATCAGTACGTGCAGACGTATGCTCAACTTGTTGATCATGAATTGTCGAATGAGCAATTTTGATGTGTAAAGGGTGACAACTTTCTGTTATACTAGATACACAAATCACCTCTCATCTATTTTCTACTGAAGATGAAACCTTGAATGAAAGTTGGAAGCTAGAATCACGTAACGTCAAATCCTACTTCTTTTCCGGTGTTACTCCAGCAAGCAAGTACCCACCGATTCGATCAAGAGACAACCACTGTGCAAGAATAAGTCTAAGTGAATCAGCAACGACCCCGGGGTCGATTCCAGCATCAAGTCCAACTTCCAGTCTCTCTTGCCCGTGCTCCTCCAAGAAAAGACACCTGTTGGAGACGGCAGTGAGCAGGGTTTAGAGATTAAAGGCAGCTTTCTACTACTGCTAGTCTCTTCAGTGTTGATTCAACACAGGATACGTTAAACACCAACAGTACGATGTGCATAGTATTACACTAAATGTGGTATGGGAAAACATGTAACTTGAAGGCTCTTGCTCCCAAAACATACTATGTGCGCAAGATGTAGAATGTAATCAGAGACACATCCAACCAGGATTCAAACCGCCAGTGGGGATACAGTTCCCACCCGTAGACAATTACGGCCGGTGCAGGCGATCTCGATGTTGTGACCCAATATGAAGCACACCTCATGCACCGAATAAAAGAGGATGTTCAAGTGTCCAGTTCTATGAACTCAGGGTCTTACCCTCTTCTAGGAATTGACTTCACCCAAGAGGTTAACCATGAAACATTAGATCTCCGAGGAGGGAATAAAGCTATTGACGATTCAAGGATTTCTTGAAGCTGAGAGGAATGGCCTAGGCATTCCATTGATAAGTTAAAGCAGTTGCCAGACTTTACAAAAAGGTATCCGAGGCAGAGTTGTTCAATCATCATAATGTCACTTTTATCTCATTTTCAGTCCTTTCCATGTAGTATCTTCAAAGGAAAAATCTGTTATTACTATTGATATGAAATATACTATTAATACGTCAACACTAGCTTGTCACATGTAGCATGAAGCGGCCGTCCAGAGATAAGTGAAGACATCCGAGAAATTTTCACATGTAATATTTGATCATAATAAATCCAAATTGGTATGTCAAAGAATCAAAAGATTATACCAACAAGTGTAAACTCTGTCTGAAAATAGGAGTACTTGAAATCTCAACTTTACACAACAGTTCAAAGCATTCAGTGTCCAGCTGAAATAACGTTGGCTCTTTTCCCGTTTCCTCTTCGTCAGCAGAAATCTCTCCTCGAATCCCATGAAAATCTCTCATTTGAACGATTCCTTCTTCTCCTTCATAGAAATATCTCCACGGGTCTGGCGTGGTCAATGTAATCAACAACATAACGTTGTTAAACTAGATAACTCAGGAATTGTCGGGAGTGTACACCTCAAGGAACATGTCATCCAGAAGGAGGCTAAACCAACTCGCTGGACCCACGTTCCAAGTCCATGTCCCTGTTACTATGGCTCTGGTCAACAAATTACAGAGTTCTCTGCTTGGTAGATTCGGCACTAATTCTCATTACAGGCTAGTGAATGAAAAGCACTCTCCCGATGCAAATTGGCAACTCTCTTACTGTGAAAGGGATGCCATCTCTGGTTGCCAACCTCCACTGGCAATGTAACGAAGTGGGTAAATTTTCGTCTCGTCTCACTGCAAGAAAGAAGATAAACTTATAAACAGGTAACTCGTCTCTCTGCTCTCAGCATCTCACTGATAGAATCAGGTCCTGGTTTTCTATCATGTATCGTGCATTTGATGCAAGTGTAAACGGACGAGTCACCTCGCCCTCGGAAATTTACGATCGATTAAAACGAGTTCACATAGAGTTTTGTGACCGTTATCGATACGCTTGCAGTTCCTGCCCTTGATCGCATAAATATAATGTTCGAGGGTTTGAACGATGCAAAAAGTTAAACCTTATAAATCGTGAAAATAAATATTAGATTTTTAAATAATTAATTAAAAAATCAAATATTTCTTCATGTACTGAAAATAATTCTAGACAATGTTTTAGGTTTACAAGTTAAACATATTCATCTTAAGAAAATAAATGATAAATAATCTTATTTTGATATTTTCTTCTTCTAAATTTCGTCTACTTTATTGAAATACTCATCTATATAGTTCTATTGCGATATTGCATGAGATGCAAATTTCCAGATTATAGAAACCGTCTATATTCCATGAATATTTCAATTATCGTCCATGCATTCTGTGTTGAACATGTTTTATATAGGAATCTGTTTTGGAATTACGTTTTTCATAAAATGGTCAGGCTTTACATGTAGTGAGCTTCACAATTAGCGTTAATAAGCGTCGTAAGAAATGGAGAGACGAAGAGTTGTACTTTGAAGATATGATAGAGAAAAAGGCTTGCAAACTTCACAATAATATTATTGTGAAGTTTGCAAGCCTTTTGTGAATTAAACCTAGTAAGTACAGCCGGTTTTAAATGACCTTCCTTACTGTACAAAATGTTAATTTCTATTAAGTTTTTCATCAAAACAGATTGGAGGAAAATTAGGCAGGTCTGATGAAAAGTTATAAATCATGTCAGATCAGTAAATTTCCAGAATTGATACTGTTTGTTTTACATTAAGATTACTAAGACATTGTAGAAAAATTCAAAATCATATCTTCCGAGCTAATCTTTACTATGACTTAACTACAAGCAAAGCATATTGTTTTTGAAATAAGTTTCACTCTATAAATAGAGTATTTATAGAGAAAAAAGGAATTGAATTTAGTTTCTTATCACAAGACCTATTTAAAGGTTTAAGCAGAAAATGCATTTCCCTATATTTGAGCATCTTGCAAAGTATTCTAGGTTCATTTAAAGTATACTAGTAGCACATCCTATCCTTCCTCCTTTAGATTAAATCCTTCTCTGAAAACCAGGATCTACCTCTAACTTTCTTACTGTACAGATGGATTTGCTTAACCTAATTATTTCACTCAGTTGAGTAAAGTTCACACAATAATTTCACCGATCCACATGTGAAATAGAAGCAGCAAAAAAAATGAAATAAGTATTATACTTTTGTGAAAATAATATTTTGCCACAAGAGTGGTTTGTTGGTAAGGAGTAAACTCCAGTTGTGTGGCTTACTTAAGGAAGTTACAAGTGGGGATTAGTGTTACTTACAAATATGATTGTAAACTAGACACTAGGTACACTGTGGACCATGGATTTGCTTAACTGTATCATGGACTTTCTTACTTAAGGAAATGACATAAGGGTTATACTAGACACTAGCTACACGGTGGACCATGGATTTCTGTGGAGATATAAAATAATGTGTGATAATCTAACCATAACAATGTCTTATATCCTTATATGATTGAGATTACACACTTATATTTCTTCAATGCTGTGTCTGGTATGGACATTTTTCCTTCACCTGATGCTAGGGGTTGAGTTTTACAAAGTGCCTGGTGTGTGAACTTGGTACAAAGACTCGGGACTTGACTTAAGGCCTTGACTTAGGACTGACATTTCAACTAGCGAGGAGCGACATGTAAGTAGACGTGCCATTGAATGGAACTGGATTCGGTTGTGGACTACAGAAGTACAAAGAATAGACGTGTACATACAGATAGTTTTTGGACTTGGTAGATGTAGTTAGAATTTGCCTTTGATGTGGGAAATTAGTGAGGAGTGATACATCCCTCAACAGAGTTGCCATTGAGTTGACCGGAATCTGGATTCGGTCTGTGTACTCACAGCGAGGTGTAATGTAAACATGTCATTGTGCTGTTGGACTCTAATTGCGGACGATGGACTTAGGAATACATGCCATCGAAAGGAGCTGCAGGGTATTACGCTATGCTCCTGGCTCAAATTCCCATTAATATCGCTTCGTTCAGAAGTTTTATTACATAGATGTTTCTAAGCAGTCGAGAGCCTCATCTTGATCCTAAAATATCAAATAATTCGTTAAGTAGCATGTTTCTCTTGACCATTATTCTGCTCACTACGTGTAGTTCGAATTCTCCAAGTTCTTCTCCATGTGTGAAATGGCAAACGTTCGTTGTGACTTTCGTCTCTTAAACTCTCGTTAAAACTTTCGTATGTTCAAGAGAACCGAAATCATTTATCATTTATGCATCTAGTTAACGGCGACTAAAGAAGTTTCCATCGAAAATGTTTCGATTTTCTTTCCATGGAACTTAAAATTTCTATTTTCCACCCTTCCTGTAGGAAATTACTGATAAGCCTGATTCCCATGACAAACGGTAGTTACAACATACTCTTGCTTTTGACGTCCTTGCAATTTATGTCCTCACAGATCCTCCTATATTTTCCCTTGTATATTTCTCTTGAGATTCAACGACTAACAGAATGCATATCTCATCGCTGCAGCTGTTCTACTGATAGAGTTCGTTGATTGCTAGTTCTCTTTGGTAGAATCTGAATCGAAAGTGAGATTAAGTTTGTCCAAAGTACACGATCGAGCTGCCTGTGCAAGACAACGAAAAGAACTTTGTATATCATCGACTAAATGTACTTACTCAGTGTTCGATATCCCTGGTGGCAGAAGAGAAAATTCGCAGCTCAGTCGTTTGTTGGAGTTGACGATTATCGAACTAGCTGCTGCAGCCTTTGGATTGGAGTCACAATGACTTGGAAAAAGCCCCATTCACATGAATAAGAATGGCCCGAAGATTGGCATGGCATGCTGATGAAGATAATTGGAACATCTGAACACCAAACCAACCTTTTGGAACATCCTCATCCATGGGAATTGGCCTTTACCCATGTAAATGTGGGTCCAACACAAAGGCGATACTCTAATGGCAGATTCACGATTACCGCTACTGTACAGTGCCATAGGTATACTCCAACTCGATTTGTTCTCCGGAGAAGCCTGAAAGCTTTGCCATCATCCCTCCCTGGTGGTGACCTTACTATTGGAACTTGAACGACCTACCTCGAATGAAATGTCTTGTTCAGACTGGTTCGCGACATCAAACTGTGGCCGGCGTCGTGGCGAGATATATCTGAGAAGTCTGTTTTTCACGATTCAAATATGAGCTCCTGCGCTTTATGAAATGATCAGACTACAGACCAGGTGATGTGGTACTCTACACAAATGGACTGCTTCAAAATCTATCGATACAAATAGCATATGCTACTGTTGCTGCCAACAGCCCAAGAATGATGATGCTGTGAGTACAGTGAAGAGGCCGAGGTACTACTCGGAAAGCATAATAGGCAAAGGAGATAGTAGGTGGGAGTACCAGGCATATCGCAGTGTCGATCATACAGCCCACAGCCCACGTCTACTTATCAGTGCAGTTGAGAAATGTGCAGGAAATCGATCTATCCCAGTATTTGCTGTTGGAATGAGTCGCTAGTTCCTGTTGGAATTATATCCATTGCAATAGATCCATCTACAAGACAAGCCTTGCAGAACTGAACAGGATTTATGTAGATCGATCCACTAAGAAATTAAACAGCTCGACAATATACTCTGACAATCCGGTAAAACGTTGGGAGACATAAATGGCCAAATGAGTCGTGAAGAAACTGTGAGATCTAGCTGATACGACGTACATACCTGCGGTTGTCTCCCACTGTTTTACTAGAGATCTCATGCTCATCAAACTTCGTAATCCGATCAACAATGCAGTATCTTCAGCGAGACAGCCCAGAGAACCTGACTCCTACCAAGCGAAGATCAATAAGGCATCTAGTTAGGACACGTGAACCTCCGGTTCAAGCAGAAAGTATTAATGAGAGGAAATGGAAGACAGACTGTGCACTTGTAGTACAGCAGTGAAGGGAAAGAGTGCCTATGAAGAAAACTGTAGCGCAGGCACAAGAGCGAACCGCATGAGATTTAGGGTCTTGGTCCAATGAGACAGATATGAATCCCTGAAGCTGCGGCCTCCCTCCTTCACGATCTATCACACCAGCCCATAAATACCCACCACCAAAGAAACCACCGGAGGAGGAGGGTTGAATAAATCCATCCAACGCCCATGACTGTAAAACCCTCTGCTGCTGCAGACTCCCATCACCCACCAACCTAGAATCTTCAATCAGGATGGAGAAAGGAGTGGAGATCAGATTTCTATGATGTGCCCTCGTTCGGCGAGAGTGACAGAATCAGTCTATAAGCTGGCTGAGTCACGGCGGAGGTCGTCCTTGCTTTCCTTTTATCTCTCAAGCAGCGGGGAATGATGGGATGGTGAGAGAGTTCTGCCATTGCCGACCACAAGCGGGTGGTGGGTTAGGAGAGGGGTTCACGATTCCAGACAGAAGACAGAAGGAAAGAAGACAAGACGGGTGGAGTAAATTTCTGAGCCCAGGCACAGCTTTTTATAGGAGAGAGTAGTAGGCCATCTTTGACCCGAGGATGTTCCCACCCAACCAAGTGCACCCCACCTCCACCGTCCTTGTGAAGGCATTATTGACCCACGCATACTTCAGACAACACGGGCAAATGGACAGCCGGACGCCCCGAATCTTTACAGTTTAGAACTCTGGCCAGCTCACCTTCATGGGCTTCGTCTGTAGTATTCATAAAAGATAGTCGACAAAAAGACAGTTCGTATGCATGCGCTACCGTATCTCCTTTTCTTGATTTATCGTTTACATTTGGGCACCAAGCAAGCACTGAGGAGAGAAGAATCCGGGAAATTACAAATACTCATGTTTGAGTACCCTGAGCAGGAAGGAGACAGGAAGGGAGGAGGCACCTGTGCCATAAGGTCCTGCGACCACCTATTTGTAGGATATATTCATCATACTTCTTCGTCGTCGATCATTGCAAAGCATCGTTTGGGCTTTACAATGAGACAAGAAGGTCCTCTCGCTCTCTCTCGGTTCCTTTTTTTCTCCCTATGTCAGGATTTGACCATGTCACTTCCGCTTCACGCAACAAGTAAAAGGCACTTCTACTTCACTTGGAAGGGACGCTATGCTGGTAGTAATACCTGTACAGGACTGAAGACATAACTAAATACGTAGAATGTATGCAGTGTTAGCTGGCTGGAGGGTGTTGGGGATGCTTAAAATTGGCTGGTGATAAGTTTAGACTAAGGGTTAGTTTGTATGAGGGATGAGATGATCTGTCGCTGAGAGTGGACGTGGGGACTTCGGGTGGGGCAGGCAGTGCACTTTTGACGGTTTAGAATGTGAAGACATTGAAAAGCGAACCCAAAATTCATTCACAGAGAACTGGAGATGCCGTCATCCTTTCCCTGTGGCCCGTTAGGAAGCACATACTCTGATCTGTTCCGTCCGTGTGTGCGCCACAGGCACTTGACCAGAATCGTGTGAGGAGTGAGAGAGAGAAAGACAGTGTACTGCACTGTATGTCCGTTCTTTTCTGTTGGTGTTCTGACTCTCTCTCAGTGTGTACGTCCGCAGTTGGAAGAGCGTGTTGTGGATCACCAACTACTCCTTCCTCCTCACCATAGGAGAGGAGGAGACCTTCCTTCCGTGTGACTCCTGCAAAAAGCATGATCGACAACTGGACGTGGATCGTTGATTATGATTAGACGGTGTGTCATTCTGTCACCGACTTTGCTAGGTAGACTACCCCTCCCTCTCAACTCCTCTCCGCTCCGCAACAGTTGTTTGCATCGCTCATCCGCTTCATCCTCTCGGGCCACCCAAACTTGGTCAGGAGAAGCACTTTTTGTTGCAACTCCAGAAAGAAATTTGCAAACACCTGAATCGAGAAATACCTCAAACTATTGAAGTCAACTGGTCTTCTGTCTGACAATGTGCCCTGTCTTCCAAAGTGCGCTTCTGCCGCTGCTTCGAAGGTTGTAGACCTAGAGCCCGCAGTCTCAGCACCAATTGTTTGTTAGGTTTTGAATTCAAACGTCCCTGCTTGCTGCAGTTGGTATTAAGAAATTTTTGACCGACTTTGCAGCTTTGCTGTTGAAAGAAGGGAGCATTGAACGCTTTCTTCTCCCTCTGTCAATCTAGATAAACTACTTCTTAGTGCCTTTCTCGTTAATCATCAACTTTACAGCCCACAACTTTCAGTTTCCACCATCAGTGTGCATCATCATCTCAAGATTGACTTTCTCGCATCCTCAGCTTGATCAATACGGAGTCTTGGACAACAACAACAACAACAACAACCAGAGTCAAGTAAGGATTTGGCCAGCCTCATGCACAGGACAGCTGGGTATAGACCCACACGGTTGAGGAGGAATTCATGACCCTTTAGAAATCAGTTAAATCTCCTCCCGCTCTTGAATACAGCGTCCCATGTCTTCATAGCACGAGACGCAGTGCTGGAAGTACTGTGCACAGCTCACATGCGATTTTGGTTTGACTAGTAACGAACCTCGAACGTCACTCATACATAGGCCATGCCTGAACAACCATATATCCAAACACCTAAATTGACCCACACCAGACCACTGCAGCACGCAATTCACCTCAGACGACTAACATCACTGTTTAATTTTTTTTAATACTACGAACAGGTCAGAATGAGGAGGAGAAGAAGAAGCAAAGGAAGAACTATTTCTGTGGACATGCGAACCGCAATCGCGATTCTCTCTGCAGATGTCCTGAATATGGACTGCAATATAATCTACGGCAAACGATCAAAATACATGTTTGACGTTTGAGTTAGCAGATGATCTCGGCTCTATCCTAGTCCTGAAGCCCTATGGAATGGGTTCACAAGCAGTTAGGCAGGCCGGGTCGAATTTATCTATGGTGCTTTCACCTGATACACAGGCTTAAGCTGGGAGGGTGTGGGGATATGCGATTTGCACTACGTGACAGACAGCTGATCAATAATAATTTAGTATCAGTTTCATCAGAGACTGCATCAACATACCCATTATAGTATTTAATCCTAAACACTATGAGACAGGGGGTTGTGAACTTCCAGTACAGGTTCTAACTAACAGGATTAGGTTAATCTGAATACTAACTATACCCCCTAGACATGGCCTACTCCCATTGTACCTGCTACTATGAAATGCTCTTGGTTATCAGTCTAGCCTTGGCCGTATTAAGCGGCCGTCCTTATGGGAAGGGAGCAGTTGTTTACTGATAAGTATTAGCACCTTCATTCTTCCTCTCGTTGATGGTTGCATTGGTTGGTGCAATCCATAAGAGAGCACTCACTTTAGGATGATATTTCATCAAATACTCCTGTAGTTTGTAGACTTTAATACTTGCATAGCTCTTGGATATCTTAGGTGCGGTAGAGCAGATATCTCATATCATTACTATTGGGACCTAGTTCCATTTTACCTCATTTGTCCCTCCCTTGTACGTGTTGATGGGTCTTCCCAATCCTTCATGCGTTCTTTGTGGTAGCCTTTCCCTGAATTTTTAGTACTAATAAGGTACCCTTTCCAAAGAACAATGACCCTCAACTTGCAGCAGCTATTTGTCTTCATCGGCGGAGCCATCATTGGCCCTTTGCGACTGAGCGTGTAGTTTCCACAACGAAGTATTTTGTCGTATTACTTTCGCTAAAATATCGGCGAGTTCATGATGGAAATAACGACAGAGGCAATCCTTTGGATCTTTCGTACTTCTCATCAACCAAGTGGGTGAAATGTTTTCTTCTTCCTTGTGTAAGCAACTCTCGTTCAGTGAGTGGGTAGTTTAAGATCTACAAGCACTGGATGTGCCTGTGGAATGTATAGTTATGATGATTCGAAAGTGAGGGGGATATCGAAGTCATGATCAGCTGATAAAAGCGAGATATTTTTTGCTTGTCATCCTGACAGCAGTTGTGTGAATCATAAGATCCAACGACAGATTGTGGCTGGAGGTTTTTGAGCTCAAACTCAAACCCACGATCACTGACTGGATTTATAAGAGACTAGAAAGGCTCATCTGCTTAAGCTTGTACATGTACCATGCGGATTGAGAGAGGAGGAACGGTTACGGAATCAAAGGCGAGTCTGACAGTTTCGAATCCACGAGCTCTATCAACGGATTCCTGCCGAGCGTAGCATTCCGGTTTTGACGATGTGTCGATCATGATTACGGTAGCGCCTCTTGAGCGTTGGCTGCATGCATTTAGTATAGATGTATTTAGTTTCAGATGTAACTGGAACACTTGAGGGTTGGGTAGTATGTTATTTCTTGGTTGCATGTTCACTTAGTCATCAGGACTCGAGTGCTCTGGATGTTACCGGGTATAGCTCACACCCCATTTCATGGGGATCCTATTTTGTACAGTAAAATATAAGTAGCAGGTAACGACAATGGGGGATTTCCAAGACCAAAGGATTTTATGTCACTAATATGATCGCAAGCATTCAATGCAAAAAGCTCTCATAGCACCTCCAATTGTAACAGTGCTAGTGCACAGTTATCTTACGCGCTCCACAAATCCACTGTAGCACTTTGGTTTGATTTGCCAAATCTATGCATTGGACACAGGTTGTGCATGTCTCTCTCGCGCCGAAACATACATCAGTCGTTGGGAAACTGTTGGCTAAATTTTGACCTGCGCTCAGAAGTCACCAAGCTTCAATTGCTCCAGCTTCAATCACGTGGAAGATTCAACACCCATATGAAGAAGTTTACTTTCTCTTGGCAAAGATGCACCAGATTCGCTTACTATCAAACCTAAGACAGGAGAAAGTCCAATCAAGAATAATCTCCGGCAATATTATCTGTTTGAAACAGTTCACTCCTCTAATGCTAACAGTACTCCCATCAGATCTCTTAGCAGTTGGGAAGTGATCCTTCAACTTATAGATTGGTTTGAAGTTCTCAGGGAGTTCATTTATGCCAGGCAACATTATAATTTTTCACTTGACTAGACACAAAAAGTGAAAGGTGAATTTCTCATTCATTCACCAGAGAGTACTTTCCGGCCTCAAGTACCTCATTCACACAAGTCAGTATGCAATGAGATCCAAATTTACCATAGTTCTCAGGGTTAGTTCTGGTGCTCCATCTGTCACGTAAGAAATTCATGTTAAGTACTTATGAAGATAGAGTACTGGGAGTGTACAGCTATTCCTTCGTAAGATTATATATTCTCAAAAATAGAGAAACCGAATAGGCCTATCCCAAAATATGATATATAATCAGAGTAGAAAATGGCTTGTAGTCTTAAGTGGAAACTGACTGAGATGATGAGTAGGATAGCTATAGCAAATTCAGTTGCAACGGAATTGGGGAGCAACTCTGCGCATTTACATTTCAGAAGGCTCAGAATTGATACTGCTGCTCTACTGGTGTCTGGTGGTCCTTCTAAAGTACATGCGGGGTTTGGTCCTCTTCTTAACCGTTGACAGGACTCCGGATCTTCGTCATGGGTGTGCTTAAAGTGGATTGTACTCCCTCATGCAATCTGATATGAGATCCCGCATCCGTTGGAGGTGTAGTAATCCCCCTCCTCCATTAATACAGGCAAACGTATAAAAAGCAATTTAAAGCATGGATCATAACAAGAGACTTATTAAGGTGATGCCAGTGGACAAGAAACATACATTTGATTCTCCGGGTACATTTCATGTCTATATTCGGTCTTCATATTGTATGTCCTGTCCCAACAACAGATTGTGATGGTGCATACGGCAGACACTCCACTCAAGATTACACAATCAAACAACAGTTTCTAGAAAACTTCGTTTGATTTCAGATGGTTTTGTTACCATAGACTTGTTGCTCTTGAGAATCAAATTCATTATGTGAATAACTAGCTCCTCACTTGCGTACAATTTAGCATTGCTACTCCAATCTTGGAGATTACAGACTGAAGATGTAATATGGTGGTAACAAAAGCCGCAAGCCGCACTTCCGAGGACTGCAACAGTCAGTGGTCGCTGCTTGAGTGCATATGTAAGGACTTAAACTTAATGTTCCTTAGGTTTCAGAGTGTAATCAGCAGAAAGAGAAACAGACAGAGTTACAGTATGAGTCGAAGAAAAAGGTGCCTTGTGATTTTTAGACAGAACAGGGTGTGCATGATGATCGAGGAGGTCCTGCTTTCCAAATGCTAGACGCAGCTTAGATGGAGTTTTGTTCATGGTGCGATATCTGTTGTTGCCGCAGGGGGGATTGCAGGTGGTGACCTCCACTCCTGCAGCATCATCAGCAGCCGTAGTTTTCAAGTCTTTTCCAAATTCATTGCATGCCTGTCTGCAACATACGGATAAACATGACAGAAATAATCATGTAGAAGGATGTGACGAAAAGGGTCCGCAATTTCGGCAGTTTGTCAGTGGTTTCCTTTGGTTAAATGATCAGGATAAACGTGGGCTCTCGACATGCTGCTGCAACATTCTACCTACAGGAAAGTCTCCTATCCCCACATTTTGTGAATCTTTCCGGTGTAATCATTGCAACCCCCGAGCGCATGGATAAACGTGATCTTGCTTATGGTGCAGTGCTCGACCAGACGAGAGGTCCCCTCATTTCTGCAGACTGCCAAGACCCTCTTCGAATCATTTCTTCCCTTCTACTCGAGCGTGAACGTACCTACAGATTTTGAGATGAGCAGGAGGAGGAGCCCTTTCCTTCGTGCGGGACGTTTCTACCTTTGTCCCTCAAACTCTCATCTTCATCTTCTGTAGAAACCACCAGGGCGAATCCACGGTCAATCTTGCTCTCAAACGGACTAGTTCTGGTTTCAGCAGCAGCAGCATAGATGGTTAACAGAAAGGCCAACATTACCACCATATAGTACTAATCCACTGGTGCTCCATAGACTGATGATGACAGAAGTAGTAGGCGCTACCCTTACAGTAGTTCGGAGTTCTGCTACCTGGACCTGACCTTAACGATCATTAAAGTAGGAGCTCCCGGAGCTTCCTCTATTTCCCACTTCTCTTCTCTTCTTCAGTCCATGCTCTATGTCCTTGACCTATTTCCCATCCTTTGACGGTTGCGATACAGTGAGAAAATCTTCTGTCATGGAGAGAAATACCGCAAGTTAGCGGACATAAGGCTTCTACCGAGCTTCACGTGCAGTCCTAGAACAATCAAATCGATGTAACCTTCCAGGGCGCAAGCGGGTTTCTTCCTTCATAAGTGTCGATACTCCAGAACCATAATCTTGTTGTCGAGCACAAACGAACTCGTTTTGACACAGTACATTCAGATTCTCTGAATCTCATCGACCGGGGTAGATGAAATTGGGTAACCATGTCTAACCCGGAGTAACTTCCGAGCATGCAGGCCAGACCTTACGTAGTCATCAATTGTGTGCTCCTCCCAAAGTCCTAAACCAGGGCTGCTTGGCAATTCATGTAGTAGCAGATTCTTGTGGGTTAAAGACAACCTCCAAGTCCAAGTACACTAGATGACCGTTGATCCTGGGCACAGGTGCATCGTGTGTTAGCATCCGGGTCCGTCAATCTGGGCATACAAGCATAGCACGGGTTCACTACAGACGGGTGTGTTGTGGCAAAGTTTCTTGTGGGGTCAGAGGTCAAACTCAGAGTTCACGCTGCGAGTATTCAATTACATGTTGGGACAGAAGCAAGAAACTTGTTCACGAGGCGGGAGATCCCAAGGACGGTCAGAGTGCCCACGATAAATGCGTACTCACTTTCAGTCACGGTGCGCGGTACGAATCGAATCAGTTCGTCGTCAGCTCATATTTCAAAATCACACGAGTATTGCCCGTATCACAACACGATTGCTGTTGTGGTATTTTCTATGTCTCTGTAGTCTATCTAACTTTAACTGATTATCTTAATTATGTACAGCTCAATCCTCTCCTCCTGCAGCTGATGCTGTTCTACATGTACAAGTCATACAATACTGCTCGTGTTCGTTCGTCATTCCGACTTTCTCTCCTTCCTGACTCTGAAAACGAGTGTCCGGAAACTTTCGTCTGCTGTAGATATTATCTTTCTTGTGAGTCCCTGAGAAACTGACCTGTCTCCATTCGAATGTAAAAAGTTAAAATTTTGCGTGGATAAAGGTCTTCTCAGGGTTCCGAACTTCAGTTCTGTGCGTTGTTTCAACTCGTTCACAGTGTCGGTCTTTAGTTCTAAGATCGGTTCTTCTACTAAGGTGATCAAGGAAGGAAATCGCATAATAAAGATCGTTACATATCTATTCGGATGGTTAAGAGTGGTAAAGCAGATGGTGCATCGCTTACATACGAGACGTTAGTGGTAAAACCTGTATCAGATAGATTGTGGAATTACGCCTCTAGCCGCTAGAGAAAGCTGGTGTGCCTTCGAGTTAACCGTTGTTTGGCAGCAAAAGCAATATCATCGACCAAGAGATTCCGGATAATAAGAGAATTAGGAGTTGGGTTTATGGCAAGGTTTGGTGGCACGGTGGAAAATGAAAAGCTTTTGAGGATGGCTGCCATGACTATCTTCGCTTCCTGTAAAGCGAAGTTGTATCCCAGGCACACAGATGGACCTGCAGAAAATGGTAGCAGTGCGAAGGGCCGACGAACCCCTGCTCCAGATTCGAAGCGATCGGGTCGAAAAGAATAAGGGTCATCCCCCCAAAGATCAGAACTATGATGGAGAAGTACAATGGGGACCTGCACAAATGTGCCTGGGAGAACTGTGTATTTGCCCAAACGGTGCCTTTTTTCGCACAGTTTCTCAGTGGAGAGTACGGGTGGGAACAGCCTCAGTGATTCGTTGATTATCTGGTTCATCTGCACGGGTATCAAAACTTCCAGATCAGTAAGAAAAAATCAACGCTCATAATTTCCCTCCCGCAAATCTCAACATCTAGGGAACCATATTCTCAAAGTCGGTATTGTCAGGAAGACAAACAAAACTGATAGACAAGATAATGAAGGAATGCACCTAACGTAAGCCTGTCACCTACTTAGAGAGTGGTAGAGAAAAGAAATGCTGTATATGGACATGAAGTAGTAGTAAATAGGACACAATTCACACCTAAAACAAGGAAAGCAAACACCCCATAGACTTCTGAATAGAGATTAAGAACTCCATTCACTAATACCTGTAAGACTGACTTGGGTTTTCAGTTAGATGAACCGGCGTTAATCTTCAACCGCTAGGTGATGGGGGATTTACTCACAACTTTGAGCTTGGCGAGCTTTGGATAGACCGAGTTTACAACAGCCACTCCATCCTCATCGATAGGGGGGTCTAGTGGACGCAGGTCCAGAACTTCGGCTCGAGCTTGAGCTTGCCAGTCAGGATGGCGAGCCAAAAGCTGCAAGGTTTGAGAAATCAGTTGAGTCGTCGCCTTTTGAGCAGCTATCATCATCTGGCAATCACACACCAGCTTTTGCACTTCTCGGTCCGCTGATCGACGACCAGACATCGATATCATCAGATCCAAAAGGTCTCTGTTTCTCGGTTCTTCGTCTGCTGCCAGTTCTGTCTGGTGGGCCTTTAGCCTAGCCTGTACTGTTTCTGTCAGCAACTTATTAAGGCAGCTCACTCTACCAAATCTGCAAGATGTACAAGAACATAACTATCTTATGTCAGATGATGCAGAGTCATGGATGTGTTGAAAAATTATCTACAAAATCAAGAAAATTAGGCAAGGAGGGATGAGTGGGTAGCCGACCTGATACTGGCAAACTGCGCTTTGAGAAGCTCAGCAGTGGTGGCCGGCTGTTTTTCATCTTCTCCGAAAGCTGAGTTGATCTCTTCCAGCTGCTCGTTGGATATGGTTGAGCCGATCAAGTTTATAAGAAAGATCTCCATACTTATCTTCTTGATGTCACGGGCAGCATCAACTTCCACTTCGCCAGTACCATTGCTAGCCTCTGTCATGTAAAGGTCCCATCTACGCACCAAAGACTTACTGATTTCCACAATCGTGTGCAAGCAATTCTGTCAAGAATTTCCAGAAGAACCCAATTAAGATATGAAGACCTCAAAATCATTATATGAAAATATCGTCACTATGGGCCCTTGGACAGACCATTGTTTCTAGGGGAGGAATCTTGGTACTTGAAAGTAAATGCACCTACAGATATGAACACGTTGAAGCAAACGTTGAATCAGACGGGACAAAGGTAGTTACTGAAGAAACGAATCGGGTTAATTATCTGGGTGCTATCTTTGATGATTGAGAGAAAAGTTCATGTTCCAAAGTTCAAGGTAACGCTGGATTCCATACGGGAGAGGTCATACACTAGTATAATATATTTAAGCGGATTCCTTCACGGAGGGATCACTCACCAATGACTAGAACTAAATTCCAAAATCCTGTCCACTCTTTCTGTTCGATTAGAGGATGGTCTTTTTAACTTCTCATTCAACAAGCCAAAACTTTCATGTATGGAGCGAACGCAATACAAACTATTTTGGATCCGCACGCTGAAAACAGCAGGAAGATAGATCCTCCTTGACTTCATGGAAAAGACCATGATTCACACATATACGTGTCCAGAAAGCGAGTACAGTTCAAGAGAACTCCTTTCTCAATTCTCCCACTAAATGGGTAATTTCGAGCAGGTCTCGACAAGTATACTCAATTTTGTAGTGGATACTGGCAGGTACACTTCCCTCATGGTAAAAGAAATTTTAACCGACCTTAGCTCCACAAGAAACAGGACGTTGAAAGATTAAGTCCACTAAAATTCGATAAAACTACCGAATTAAAGGATTGAGAGATGGGAGAGTAGGTAAGGAGGGAAGAGCATGCACCTGAACATGATCCTTATCGGATCCCGGCCCCAATATTCTTCGAAGTGTTGTCCACCGTTCGGGTTCACTGTGTACGAGCTTGTGGTCAATGATATCCTGACTTACTCCATGTGAACTTCTCCAAAGCAAGCTTGATGGGCTCCTTCGATAGCAATCAGCTTTTTGAACCAACAACTCTCTTATGATTTCAGTGTCCAGCACACACAGATTCACCTTTGCACCTTCCATGTAGGTGAACATCGCGCCTGAACAAGACTCAACATTCCAGGAGAATTACAGACGGCAGATTCTCATGTACAACAACACCACCTTTCTTCCCATTTGTACGGTTCTTTCCTCGACGGAATGAGTGGACATGAGTTTGGTTAGAATTGGATAAACAAACAGCAATTTGGTAGAAACTGACGTCCCGGGACTAAAGTTTAGGGTCCTCCATCGTCATTTCGGAAGAAGTCAAGCAAATTCGATCATTCCCTGTATCAGCTATGGTTCACTTAACGCATAACCAATTGAATAAATGAAGAAAGTCCAGCTTACTTCGGCTATCGAGGCGCAACGGTTTCTAGAGCTGGATAACACTATTGTTTCCTGGATTCATGTTCGTTTGTCTTACAAACCATTAAAATACTAGTGCATTTCCAACATTCAGGTTTGCAGGCTTATACTTGCGATGGAAACAGAGAGTTCTGCACATTAGGGAAGGATCGCAGAGACTAGATGAACGAACATTGAAGGAGTTATTGTCTCCAGAAAGAGCAGTTGAGAGAGAACAAGGTACCAAGAACGCTGGGCATTCTGTTGTGAAAACAAGGCATCACATTAGCCACATATGAGTGATGCAGTGTACTTCTGATGCACATGAAGCAAGAGAAACTCACCGTAAAGCTTACTCCAGTAGCTCAAGTGTGGCACCGCACATGCAGCAAGGTCTTGGGCTTCAGTAGGCTGGATTTTCATTTTCGTTGCCTGGCGTCGTAGAGTCCAAATGTCCGCCAAATTGCCCACCAAAGGCCGATGTGGTGGCCCGTTCACATGCAGGCGCCTGTAGAACGAGTGTAGCTGGTATGGACGCCATACCCCAAAATAGAAAATGCTCAGAAGAAGAAGAATTAATCCGCCTAACAAGGCTGTCCATCCCCATCCTACCAGAGAGTCAACCGATCCTATAAACATTCTTCCCTACTTGCTGATGTCTTCCAGAGGACTCCTGAAGTTTAACTGCACCAACTAATCAACTGATGGTTGATCAGATGTTGACCAAAAAGAAGACAAGCGGATCTGCTCCTATGAAATTCTCGTCAAGTTCATCCACTGGTCGAGTTGTACAATTCTATGCACACTGGCAGGAAACTCCTGTGGTCCACAAGTCGAGCTGAAATTCGGCGAAGTAAGGCTGTCGAAGGAGCATCCATCTTCCTCAACTACTACGGTATCCTCGAATTGAGTAACAGCAACTGACTCCATATCGGGCCTCTCAAAGTGCAGCAGGACAATGAAGCGATAGCGGCCGAGAGGACAGGTTGTGATCAATTCCATCCGAAACTGTCATCCGCCTACACCCTGAAAGCTCGCCAGAATTTCCAGAAGCATCAGCACCTCGTGCTCCTGCAGTCTCCCCCTGCAACACTACACTGATCTAAGCATGCGCGAAAATGGAAAGTACGCTACCTGAACTCTGGCTCATCCTACAAACACCCACGCCCCCTTGCCACCCAGACGAGATTATAGCTACCTGAAGGAAAAGATCTTCCTCTTAAATTGCAAGTCCAGGTCCGGATCCAGGCAGGAAGGCACGTATGCCTCTGAATCTTCTCTCTCACTTTGACTCTTCTTCCTCATGCATGCGAACTGCAGACACAGTTCTCGAAGAAAATGAAACCCATCTCCGTACCTCCTCCATCACTCCGGCTATTGTTGGTGTCAACTATCTTCTTTCTCTCTCTATCCACAGCAATAGGCGTTGAAATGGACCAGATTCCCACCCTTTAGAATATAGCGGATCCCGTTTCTCACCTATACCAGCCCAGTCAGAGTCCTAGCACAGCCTTCAACGCACCTTTTCTGTTAACTCTACCCGAGGACGAGAAGGAAAAAAAGCAACAACTGTACCGGCCAAGACAAGGCACCATCACTATTGCTCCAAATAAACAGCAATCCCAATCCCAATTTCGAGAAACTGTAACATCTGCAAATGATACCTCTGCACCTCTCTTTCTCTCCCCCCCTCTCTCTCTCTCTCTCTCTCTCTCTCTCTCTCTCTCTCCGTCTCACACTCCACGTCTCTTGTTGGACGGCCCTTTTGTTTCTACCCTTATCTATCGCATGTCTTTTAATCCATTTGCACAGAAAAAACGCCCTTTGACAATTCCCATAAACGTGTTCACCTTTCTTTCTTCATTTATAGACTAGACCGTGAACACACTAATTACTGTACACTACATCCAGTCTCCGTCATTAAGCATCAGGCATCTGGAATTGTTCCTGTACCCCTTTTTTGGAAACATGATGCTTTACACTCTTCTCTCATCTCTTCTTGATGTGGAGGGTCACATCCTCACTCCAACCCGACATCCGTCTCGTTGGATTAACGTCAAGTGCCTCTCCTCTCCTACTTCTTCTCCGCGCTCCTTTGTTTTAGCAATTTAGTCATTGTCCGGAGAATGTTTTGAGTCCATATCTGCAGGTTTCCATCCAAGCTTCGGCACTCCTCCCTTCTTCCTCTCACTATGCTACTCTAGGAGTTAAAAAACTCTATATAGATTGGGAGCTTTTAAATCACTCAGATACCTCAAAGTACGAATCAACTCTGGGTCTACCGATTGTACTTTGCCTGATGGTGGATGACACCGAGATTGACCGGATAAGTGAAACAAGCCCCACCATTCTCTTCCTCCGCAAGAAAATCTCACGTGTTTGATGGTACACATGAGAACGAGCGTCTGTATTGATTAAGATAGTTAAGCTTGTTGCCACCCTAATCGGTGTCGACATACATGAGGGATGAGTGAACTGTTTAAAATATTTTAACATTTACGCGACAATCAGGAAAGATGCCACTTGAAACATGACCATGATCGATGGAAACATTCGGTGAGGGTAAATTTTAATAAATCCCTGTTCATGTATGCATCAAGCTAGCATCTATTCACTCTCATTCTTCTGGAGATGTCGAGAATACCATGTCGTGAAATCAGTCTTACTGTAACTGGAAATAAGATGCTATGGTTGCATCCTCCGAATGCACTTTCTTATACTTCGAGTCCTCTCCACTGTTCTTTTTCTCCTTTTCCTACGGAGTATATTCTTGGACCATTGGGCCTTTCACTTCGTTCCTTGGGAGTAGAAGTTGAGATATGAGGGATGACAATAAGATTCTTTCTGCACCTGGTGGCAGGAGGCAGCGAATCAACTACAATCTCATCTACTACTGCCATATCTTCGTCAAACATGAACCAGGAATCTTTGTCCTTTACATGTTGATTCTTTTCAGACCAGACCAAAATAATCAAACCGGACTCCAACCTGTTATGCTAAGTTTTCACCTGTCATGGGTTATAATACTAAAAGCATTGCAGACATTTAACTACTTGTCTCCACGATCAGGAGACTTTACGCCTCTTAAACAGCAAATTAAAGAACGATACGAGCGAATCAGTTGTAGCTTTATTTTCTCAACAACCGTAACAATATCTCTATTGATTTAATTGATTTCATTGAAGAGTAGTTTCATTGTTCTTGGCATCTTACCTTGTCATTCTCACTCCTTCGATTCATTTTAAGGAAATACGATTACTGATGCTAGCATCTGTCTGTTTACGTAGAATGGTTCCTTCTTACTGTCAAACAAAACTTCAGTGCGAGCACTTGAAACTTCAAGGTATGATAACATGACACCTTCCGAATGATGGATTATACATCTGTCACTTTAAACATTCGGCAAGCAAAAGAATCTACTTACATTCCGTGCACGTTCGAGCAAGCGGCACGAGGAAATTATTCATTGGCAGCCAAATAAAGTCGTTGATTGGAAACATGAGACACATACTGGCAGCTTTGAAAAACATTAGGAAACTCATAGTCCTAGTCTTTCTTTTACGGATACTATTGGGGCTTAGCCCCATTTTACCCCCTATGTCTTTTCCTTGAACGGCTTGATGGGGTCTTCGCCTTATCTGGGTTCTCTAAATTATCGTCACCTCATGGAAGAAGAACGAGTATACGATGTCAACTATCGTACTTACTGTGCAAGAAGAGTAAGCAGTGGACAATAAAGACAACAAGGAAAGCAGAAGAGTTGCGTTTTCATGACAAACAAGGACGGAATGATGCGGAGCGTATGGATTTCTTTACACTTCTTTTGGTCAACGAAGGACAATGGGGGGTTTCAGAAATAGTTTTACTAAGCTCAGTATATTTTCGTAAAGATTATTACAAAGCGTTGACTAAATCAGGATGGTGCGTGTTGAAAAAAAAGTCTCACTGCAGAGTTCAGGCCAAGTTCCTTATTATTAGCAAAGTCCATAAGAGGTGGTTAGTAGAAAAATAAGGCTTATGGAGTTTTCATTCTCACACCATAGCACATGAACTACATATTAGGTTTAATAAAGTGCTCGGTTTAGGGTGAATTTAGTCTGCGCTGGTTACTGTCCGGTGTAATGTGTCAATTTAGGATTGAATGGGATTTTTCTTGTTGCTGCTCGTCTCTGCTCGTAGCCACTCCATGGCGCCCGAAGCCGCTTGTTGGTCATTGCTCATTGTTGCTTGTAGCCGCCCGTAGCCACTCGATGGTGCCCGTAGCCTCTTGTTACTACTAGTAGTCGCTCGTTGCCATTGGTAGCCGCTTGATAGTGCCCGGTGATTTACAAACAAATGTGAGCCTGCATTGCAATCAAGTTCTTGATTTCCTTTTGCTAAATTTTTGTTGCACTTTTGGAGTAAAATTCCTTGACCTGCAGTTAATTTCTTGGTTGCACACAAGATGATGCAAATCATTTTCCATAACTTGTCCTATCTCTCTTGCTGCACTAATCTATGGAAGTGAACCACCACACCAATGCAAAACTACAAAGCACACTGGTTTAGTTTACTGACAAGAGCACTTGCACACCGCATTTGCATTTGCAGATGGTAAATTTGAATTCCAACAGTTGAGAGCTGCATTATTAATCCGCCAAAAATTATCATAAATCCCACTCTAAGAATCACACACAAAAAAGGGGCAACTCTCTCAAGAAACCACCTCATCTATTGTGACAATCATTTATTTCATTGCGGCAATCCTAAACCACCTCATCTATTTTGACAATCATTTATTGCACTGCCGCAATCCTAAACATCCTTAATGTAATGCCTGATCTTTATAAATGAACGCAAATTGCAAGTGATATCCAGTATAACAATTTACTAAGCATTCATTTATTTATTAGCACCTCATCTCCTTGCAGAGTTCACTAAAAGTAGTTGCAAGATTTGTTATGTATGCGGTAAACTAGACTACCGAACAAAACTATTTCTGAAACACCCTAATGTGGTTCCAAATTCTAAACGCCACTTCTAGGGAAAGGAGGATGTTAACAAGACTTTTACATGTTGGTGAGGACCCTCACATCTCCACCTCCATCCGCCCTTTACCATATGTCGGTGGGCCTGTTGTGTTCTCTCTGGATTGATATCCTTTTCATGGCGTATACTCTGGTGCCTGGTGGCTATTGAACCTAATTGCCTTGGAAGCCGTGCTGTATGCTCTTATCTCCGACCCTACAAGACTAGGGAAACTATGCCTGGAAATTATAGCTCATGTGGTAAGCTCCATAGCCTACGCTATGCTCTGATGACTAGTTGCCTTTAAATGGACTTGCCACGAGCAAATTTTTCTTGGCCTTCCATACCGGAGTGATGATTTAAGTCCTGGTGCAACATCACCTTCGACGGCTGAAATCCTTTCAGACGAAGTTTTACCCACCAGTATTAAACTCCTGTGACTGATTCTTCCCTTCAAGAACTCGGCTTACAAATGAGTGTACTGTATTCGACAACTTCTGGAGATCCTTCTGTCTTCCTGTGGCACAACCTTCGTAAGAGGGGTGCTGAGGGATATTGGACCAGTTGCGACCTGGGGTTGCTGATGGGGGAACCAACGTCAGTAAAAGCCACTTTATATGGGCTTCTTGCAGAGACTGAGAGAGTTGAGGAGAGAAGCCGGAGTAGCTGATTCTGGACCATTGAGGGGGAATAAAAGTGCACTGGATCTGGTCTTTATATGACCTGGAGTGTATTTTATAATTGATACTGCGGAAACGAACCCATGGCAGTTGCAGAGAGGTTCTCCTCGGGAAGAAATTCAAGAAAGCGTTCGTAAACCGTACAATAATAGTTCTTCGAGATTGGTAGTAAGGGTTTGGAAAGCTACTGGCTGTAGGTTTCTCCACCGAGAGAGAGGTGGGCTTATTTGATGTTCTTCTCTATTTTGCAAGTAGAAGGCAAGTGAAACGAGGTCGCCTTTTTCCAGTAGAAGGCAAGTGAAACGTGGTTTCACGTGTCTGTTTCGCTCCTCGGCACTTATCCTGACCATCGTATTCTGACTGCAAAAACTCATGCTGCGGTTCTGTTCTCAGTGGGTTTGGACTCCTCGTTCTGCGATCGCCTTCTACTATCATTTCACAAATATTCAGAGTGCAAAAACTTACATCCCTATCTTCGCCGGAATTTGGAATTTAAATCTGGTGCCCGTCGTACTGCTGTAAATCTGTACGTGGCTTTACACACTTTGCAGCTGTCCACATTCCAGGATATACATCGGGGCCTTCCGGCCGCGCCAGCGAAGGTACGTCTTGCTCCACCCATGGCAAGTCCAACTACACAATTCAATGTTCTTGGGCCAAGCGGGGTGGAAAGTTCAGCAAGTACATGGTCTATACCAAATCCAATAGCAAGGCCACACGCATATGACTTTAAAGTGAAATCAAAAGCGAAAAGGAGTGCAGTCCCAACTTCTTGATGTCAAATGCGGTGCATCGGCTTCTGGTATATAACTGTCGTAGTTGACTGTTTCCTATACAGACTCCCAGTTGTACACCCCATGTTTCATCATCTCATGGACATTCCCATACTTCTAGGTTATTTCCCTTCCCACCGTTGTGTGTTTCCGCTCTGGAGGTTTTAGCGCTAGTTTGGATCATTTTCCTGCTCGACTGCACGGGATTGATATCTGTTAAGAATTTGGGATTCACCCAGTTTCTCAGTACCAACTAGAGTACAACACGCAATTTCCAAGCTCGAAGTCAACAACTAGTAAGAAGGCGACTGCGTAGGAAAAACGAAGGATGGGAAGACCCCATCAAGCCGTACAAGGGAGAGACAAAAAAAGGTAACATGGGGCTACGCCCCAAAAGAGTCGACAACTGCTGGGAAGTGCTAATTTACCTTCCTATCAGGTGGACTTTACAGTCTTCATCGTAGGGGACGGCCCATCAAAGCTTGGGTCTTTTGGAGTTTGTCCAGCTGCGTCCGGGGAACTAGTTTCCCGCTTTGAGCTAGGTTATCTTCCTGTTAGGGTGAAGCCTGAAGTAGTAAGAGTATACCAGACACCTGTCACAACTTGTCCTGCTGGGTCTGGAGACTGGCTTCGAACTGTATACGATAATTTATCTTCCTGCTAGTCTGCATCTCACATTCCAGCCGATTCTTCATCACAGCTCTCATTACGTCCATCCATCAGGCATCATGGTTCTTACGATTATGGCTGTAGACTCCGAACATCGGATTTAAATTTTCCTGTGCTTGAAGAAGGGTAGCCGCCCCCCAAATCTGTTTAATTGTTCGTACGTTCGTGAGTAACTTTGTGAATTCACATCTTTGTGTGGATTCGGTGCTTCTCATCATGCTCATCAGGTAGCCTGGTATCTCTAATTCAGTTATTGGTGGATTGATTGAGTTATGTCATTCAAGTTAATATACCAATTGTATACTGTACAGCCAACACGACAAGATGGGTCACCGAAAACAGCGACAAAGTCACACGCCTTGCTGTAAAGTTCAATAGTTGAGCTCCATATTAATACTGTTAGGTGCGAGAGCAGATGAAAACCACAAGCTCTGTGCCGGCTTCCAACATCCTTACACTTATGCGTTATCCACGTCCATATCGTAGATCTGCCTGTACGAATGAAACCATTCAGGATATTTGGCAAATACAACTTTCGTCCCAGACAACAATCCGAAAAGGGACATCTGGAATCAAATATACTCCTCGGAAAATTATCTGGGCCAAAACTTGTAATTGCCAGACACACTCTTAATCTGTCACAAGGCACCGTTTAGTGTCGTGTCATGTACATGTCTGTAATTCTGTTTCGATTTAGTTTCGACCTTGGAGATTAGACCTTCAGTTATTCTTCACGAGGCCCAAAGGTGACCCACAAGTGGAGTCCAGGTAAGCGAAACGAGATAAGACGTTTCCCCCATACACGATCTAGATGAACTACTTTTGGAGAAGTCCCTAAAGCACCACCACGGATCAATCGCCAGTTCTAGTGATATGTTAAGAACTCTGTAACCCGAAGCACGTATTTTTAAACTCAAAGCACGTATTTGCTACGTCGCAGCGCAGAGCTTATAGTAGAACCATACCTCATCGAGACCCACCGTAAAAATGACCCGCACAAACCACCGATTCTCCTTGGCTAGGGCGCCATCCGAGTAAACTTTTGGTGCATAGAACAAGTTTCCAGACGGAAAACAAATCAAACTCACAAAACGGCTCTTTATGGCTAACTGAGCAAAGAGGCCAGGTAAAGTTGGTCTACCGAGCTATGCACAGGCCATCAATCGTCTCTGGATTGTAGTAACTCCTCAAACTCAGTCCTCCATACCTCGGCAAATCCGTGCAAATGGGTGACCGTAAGTCTCCTTGGACTAGTACACTTCACAAGTCTCAGCAGGATCCTACGTTTCCTGAAACTTCACCGAAAACAACCGTGGGTGGAAGAGACGAGTGATGGGGACTCATTTGAATGCGACTGAAGATGAGGCGAACTATCGACTTGTCGCGTGAAACCGCGATAACCAAGTAAGCGATGGAAATACATCACAGTACTCATAAGTAAGACCGATGACGAAAAATCTGGGAGAACAAAAGGAACGTTCAAGTCGACAAACTCCGCCGAATAGTGCACCACAGAAGAAAACTTAGAGCAAACAAGGGTTAGGGTTAGGTTTAGGCCACGACGGCCTCATGAGAAAGGGTTCAAGCCTTGAGATCAAAGCAATCTAAACAGTCTTGTTGTCAGGTAAACCTGACAACAAGACTAAAATCACAACCGTTGAACTATGTGATAAGGATCCCACTTATGGTATGCCTGTAGCCGGGGTGGAGACCTTTCTAAAAGTCAAGTGAGTTCCAATTATCGGAACAAGTCTCTCTACACCTAAAGCTTAGGATTGCTATTGGATTTCGGACACTCTTTGTTAGAGTGAGAGAATTGGTGGAGACTGTTTCTCCAAGTGAAAGTAGTCGGTAATAAAACCCATAGTGAAATAACAATAGCTCAACCCTAAACTCAGCAATGAATTTTGGATTACATTTCAAGAATAATATCAAATGATTTTGAAAACTTACAAAAATTTCAATGTCATATGTACAAAGCTATCCCAAGCATGCCTTGTGTATAATTGTCCTTCTTCGCTCTGGCTGCACTCATAAGGGGTTAATTATATCATTTTTATATTATTATAGCTCCCAGTGGTATAGGTCATAATGTTCACTCTAGATGTACTTGGAATGAATTGATATTTCCACATTGATCTTTTGATATTTCAACACCTCCATCAAAGTTTGGAAGTCCTAGATGAGCAAGAGTTAAACTATGGTTTTTGATATGTCCACACCTCCAAATGCGGCTCCGGCTAGTACACATGTTTTCACCATAAACCCACCTAGCTCTAGAGCACATGCTTCTAACACCAACACCTACTTCCGCTTGCAAGTCTACTTCAACTAGACATTGGATGCCAGGAAATCCACCCCCAAATTTGGGAGGGATGTGGAAATTTAGAAAAAATGTAGTATACTTTTTGTCAATTTAAGATTCCACAACTTGGTGAGAATTGTAATCTAAGAATCTCAAACTTGGTAGAAGGTGTGGAAATATCAATTCCTATAATGAATCTCCATAATATCTCATCTTGCAAATTACATTTTTGAGTGCTCTCTACTGGAAGCATAAGCAAGATTTGTAGATGAGCATTGGATTGCATATGAGCCTCTATAGATACAATGGTTTAAAAGACTTAGGAACAATGGATATGGTAATATTTGCCATAAAGAGAATGTTTTAATAAAGGAGAAAAATAGAGATTTTCTCACTCCAAGAAAGGAGGATCCAAATCCTATCAAGAATAAGGACAATAGTTAGAATCCTAACCAAACATACTTAGTTAAATCTACTTAAATCTTTTAAGAGCTCGCTTAAATTTTCTTAGAGTCTACTCATATCAATGTAAAGAGTGTGGTGAGTTATAATAAGTACAAAGTATTGAGCAAAGTAAGATATGATTGAAAATAATATCCCCTAAATCTATTATTATAAAAGGTGTAAGAAGCAAAGATATCCTATTATAAAAATCCAAAGAGAGAAATACAAGAATAGAATATAACATTAGAATTCCCAAATGAGAGAAAATTTGAATGCCTATCATGATTTTGGGCTTTGGTATTCATAAACAAGTAATACAAAACTCTTGAGAAACTTCCAAGGAAGCTCTTGAAGCCAATTTCTTGGGTGCAAGCTAAGTTAGTTGATTACTTTGTGTCCAAGCTATGCTAACCATTAATTTGATGTATAAGTTACCAAATTCTTAGAAATTTCTCACCAAGAAGCTTCTTATGTGCTTCTTGAACATTCTACCAAGAAGCTTCCTAAATGCTTCTAGAATGTTCTTAGAATTCCTAGATGTATGCTAATTATGCATCCTTTTAGTTGTATTTTGCTTATTTTGCTAACTCACTAGTTGCTAGTAACTCTTCTACCACCTCCATATTATTGTATATCTCCCATCAATAGTTGGTTACATACTCATTGCCATGGAGTCTTGAAACTCTTGGATTGCAGTTTTAGCATTTGGGAGATTCAAAAGAGGTTCCCAAGTTGTATCAGGAAGGAGATATCTTTTCCAAGGGCCTTATACTTGATTTGTCATTGGTAACCATGTTGGATGTTACTTTGTGCAACAATATAGTCAACTTTGTATTCTTCATGATCTTTGATAGGGACTGGAGGAGGAGGAGGTTGGAAACAAGTCAGAAAGGAAGATGATTTGGAAAAAAAGAGTTTTAACTTTGATACATGGAAGATAGGATGCATTCTCATGTGACTTGGACATGAAAATTTGTACATAACAAGAGAAATGATATGAGTAATATCAAATGAACTTATCCAATAAGGAGCAAGTTTACTATCTTAGATGTCAAGTAGGAGAAGAAGGTTATTAGAAGAAAACATAACCTTATCGTCTATTTGAAAGGTGAGATCATAATTGTATTACTATGGAGTTAGCGAAAGAGTTAGAAGAATCATACATATAGCAAAAATGAGGTAAAACTAGCATAACCTACAAATTCTAAGAATATGCTAGAAGCATATAGGAAGCATTGTGGTAGAATACCCTAAAAGAATCTAGGAAGCTTTGAGGTGAGAAGCTTCTAGTACTTTTCAAGGATCAAGTAACTTGCACATCTAATTAACAACTAGTTCAGCTTGTATGCCAAGTAAGTGGCTTCTAGGAGGAAGCTTCCTTGGCAGCTTCTCAAGTAGCTTAGCTTTTACTCCAAGATGATAGTTTCAATAAGGAAATTTCTTTAGAAGCTTCTCAAGAGCCTTGTATTACTTTGCTATAAATACCAAAGCCCAAGTTTGTGTTAGGCATTCAAACTCACTTGAACATTTCCAAAGTGACTTTCTACTTTGATTTTCCATTCTCCAAGTTCTTTCCTTGGTCTTTCATAATGACAATGCCTATTAGCATATTGATGTTGCTAATTTTGAGCAATGAGAATATAAGAATTGGCTTGGTGTAAGGATGTAGATAACATGGACAAAAAGGTAGGAATTTAAGGGACATAAGATGGCAATGGTGCAAAAAAGGAAGTTGGAACAAGGTGATCTTGCCCATAATTAAAGTAGAAGAGAGAGAATCCAATACTTGCTTGATTGGAATTATTGTAGGCAAACTCAAAAATTCCAAGCTAAGTATCCCAGTTGGTAGTTAATATTGTGAACATTGACAAAAGGATATAACATGTCTTCCAAAGTATAATTTGCTTCTTTGGTTTGCCCATCAATTTGAGGATAATAGGTCATAAACACGATAAGCTTGGTATCAAGTAGCTTGAAGAGTGCTTGCCAAAATTTATCAAAGATGAGAACCCTTAGCATCCAATCCAATCTCTAACAATATGGAGTTTAGTAATGATGTTAGTCAAGGCTATGAAAGTAGAAAATGGGCCAGATTAGCCTAAAATATTCTAGATGTATCTAGGAAGCTACTTGGTACCCTCTCCCAAGTATTGGGTAATGTGCACGCCAAGTGGTAACTTCTAGGAGGAAGCTTCTTGGGAACCTTCTTGACTAGCTTTGTTTGCACCCCAAGCAGGTAGCTTCTATAAGCTTCCAACTAGCTTAGCTTGCAAGTCAAGTAGACTACTTCTAGAAGGAAGCTTCTTGAGAAGTTTCTTTGATTAACTTGGCTTGCATTCCAAGAAAGTGGCTCAAGGAAGCTTGAGCCGCTTCTCAAAAGCTCCTTGAGAAGCTTCCCCAAAGCCTTGAATGCTCCCTATAAATACCAAAGCCAAAGCTCATGCTAGGCATTCAGAGTTTCACACACTCAAGTGTCCCATTGTGATATTCTATTCTCTTATTTCTCTTCTCCGTCTTTGTCTTTTACATTGTATTACAGCAAGAATGGGATGGATGGAATTTTTGGACCACTAAATTTTTTTCTGCCAAAACATTGGGATTTTTGTGTTTGGGTTTACCCAAGCATCATTTCACACACTTCATCAACTCACACTTTGGGCAGATTTTTTTGAATGCAATCACCTTGTTTGAGGAACCCTTTGTACTTCAGGTTGTAACTTATGGAAAATGGTGGACGTGTTGCATCTATGTTAATAAATTAGATAAATTAGGAGTAGTATGACAGAGTAGTAGCCATGGGAGCAATGCCCAAGGTTATCATTGCTATGTAGCAATAAATTGAACACCTTACTTAATTGTTGGATGAACAAGACCATTAATGACAAGAGCATGTAGAGAGAGCATCAATTTGAGAAGGAGTACACCAAATCCAATTTCCAAAACCTAAGGTATTTGAAGGCAAGAATCTTTTGGGTGTAGTGGAGGATTTGGTTTTTGACTGCAAATGTTATTTTGAAGCTACCAATCTTCAATATGAAAGGAAAAAATTCTCTTGGCTTGAATTGAATGGAGTAGCAAAGCTATGGTGGCAATTCTATGTGGAGCAAGTTGAACTGCACAATATGTTGCACCAATCTTGATTTGAGCAAAATTCAAGACTATAATAATTGGTCAATTCTAAGCTATAAATATCACACAAGCCGCACGAGATAGATTGATAGAGTTAAAGCAGATTGGCTCTATAAGAAGTTACATCATTTAGTTCTAGAACATTGTCATGCAAATTCTAGATATACTAGAAGGTGAAACTCTAGATCAATTTGTGAGGAGTTGAAGTCATAAACCAAATTATAGGTAACTATGCAAGATGACAACACTTGGAGAAAACCATATGGTTGGCCAAACGCTTTGATTCCTTCGCTGCAACAACTTGGTCTTGACCTCAACCTCCACAAAACCAACCAATGCACTACATATAGGTGGAGGATCTAGCACCAATGGAGATTAATGTCATTCAACAAAGACCACTTGGCACTACATATAGAGAAAAATTGTGACAAAATGGTGGTTGTTTCTACTATCATCAAATTGGACATTACATAGTTAAATGTCCACTCAAGAATGAGTGACCTTGACAAGTCGCCTAGATGGAGCTTGTGGAGCATAATGATCAAGGAATCAAGGAATCCCAATAGGAGATTTTGAGCCACCTACTGGGAACATGATTAGTTCCAAAGGGATTGAAAGCTCGACATACAAAAGTTTGCGTCACTTGCAAGGTATGATATTTCATCATGGTTGGTTGATTTTAGTTGATTTCGGAAATTCAAAGAATTGTATGTCCATGAAATTAGCAAAGGAATTACATATTCTTATCAAGCTAGTAATTGGAAGTAGATTGATGATGGTAGATGGTAGAAAGGGTTTTGCATTTTGTACCTCATATCTTATTATATTCAAGATTGGGAAGGAGTATTTGGAGTGTGTGAGGTTTGTAGTGGCACCTCAACACTATGATCTTAGTTTGGGTTTATTTTGGCTTGAACGTCATAAGGTTCAATTTGATTAGATCCGATGATAAATTCAAGTACAACACCAAGGTAGGAATTTCCAATTAGGTTGTTTGGCACTTTTTTAAGACATCTAAGAATAATAAGTCCCAAAATGAGAAGTTTGTCAAGTAAGTAGCCATAGAGCAAGCTTTGAGGGAAGATAAGTCCCAAGATGAGAAGTTTGTCAAGAAAGCAACCATAGAGCAAGCTTTGAAGGAAGATAAGTTCCAAGATTAGAAGTTTATCAAGAAAGTAGTCATAAAGTAAGCTTTGAAGGAAATTAAGTCATAGATGGGAAGTTTGTTAGTGCAACTATAGAGTAAGCTTTGGAGGAAGATAAATCTATTTTGTGGTGTAGATCAAGCCAATTACACAAGGAGAATTGGAGGAGGGTCAAGAGCCTCACCAAGCAATGGTTAATCAAATAGTTTAGGAGTTTGTGGATGTATTTTGGATGATCTATCAAAGGGATCACGCTTTGATCATGGTATGCCTTCCAAGATTGAGTTATTGCTTGGGAGTACTCCAATGAGTAGACCAATCTATCGACTCTCACCAAAGGAGTTGGAGGAGTTGCAAATAACACTTATGGAGTTGTAGGAGAAGGATTTCATACAAAATAGTACATCTCCTTGGGGAGCATTGGTACTATTCATTCCAAAGAAAGATGGAGGACTTCAATTCTATATCAATTAACATAGGCTCAATAAACAAAAATGAAGAATGCATATCACTTGCCTCAAATTGATGACTTGCTTGATCAATTGAGTGGATCACAATACTTCTTCAAGTTGGATCTTTGCAATGGTTGTTTGTAACTCCCAATTGATAGGGAAGATATGCAAAAGATTTCCTTTCACACAAGATATGGAAATTTTGAATGGAAAGTTCTATCTTTTAGGCTCACTAATGCTCTAGCATCTTCATGGACCAAATGCATTGAGTGTCGGATTGACTATTAAATTGGTACATGATGGTCTTCTTGGATGACCTTTTAATCTATAGCAAGATGGAGACAGAACACACAAATAATGTGCAAGAAGTCTTAAGGTCACTACATTTATGGAATTTTTATTGCAAGGAGTCAAACTGTACCTTTTGGCAAAAGGAAGTTACCTTCTTGGGTCACAAGATCTCATTAGAAGGGATTAAGATGGAATAGGAGAAAATCAAGGCCATTGTTGGTTGGCCTAATCCAAAGAATGTGTCACGCCATTTGTAGTTCCGCATCTAGATGCTCGGACACTGGAGTTCCAGTGATGGTAGTTAGAGTTATTCTAGCAGTTTCTCACGGACTACTTTTCGATGGTTAGATTTCGTGTTCGGGGTACTGACTTCACGGTGGGGCCCACCGTCACTTTGCACCGTTTGCACCGTCGAGTGTGCCGTCAGCGGGACCGTTAGGGTTTCAGGGCTAGCTCGAGTCCAGGGGGTATAGTTTCGAAGTGAGCTCTAGAGAGCTCACTTCTTTGATGTTGAGCCTTCGAGTTCCTGGCTATGGTGGACAGAGGCCGGCGAGCGTCACCTGGATTCTCTATGCTTGAGTGGGTGTGGCTTGACTGTAATCAGTGCCCAGTTGTTGGCAGTTTATAGAGTGACAGATCAAGTACTGATCTGAGTTGAGTTGAGTTGAGAGTGTTAAGCAATCTGATTACATCAGAGAAGTGAAGTCAGGGGGAAATCGGGTGCAGGAACGTTGAGTGTTGGTGGTATCTCCAAGCTCGGTGGATCGTGGTAGCTCAATTCAGGTTCTGTGTTTCCCTAGTGTGCAGAAGCTCGTGTAGTTGATGCAAATTTGGCAGTTAGGCGGACGGTGTGCGGAAGCGCTGGCCAAATTTTGAGCAAAGAAGGAGCAATTTTCGAGCAGTGTTGTGATTTTGAGCTCAAGAGGTGAAGGTAGGACCAATTTGCTGCGAGTTGGGCTCAGAAAGTGAAATTGAAGGTGGAGTTGGAAAGCTCTTCTCATGAAATTGTGATTTGGAAAAACCCGTTTTGTCAATTTGGCTCGAGTGGAAAGTTAGCGGGGGATTTGGCAGACATCCATCTTTAGGGTTTACGTCAGATTTATGTCAGATTTTGGGCCAGAATTGGAGGAGTTTCACTGTTTGGCCAGATTTGGAGAAGTTTCGCTAGTTTGGAGGAGTTTCGCAGATTTGGAGAAGTTTTGCCAATTTTGGAGGAGGTTCGAAGTGGCAACAAGAAAGGCCTCATTTGGCTGAATTTCGGCATTTCAAGGCTTTGAGGCATAGGGCTGTGGGCTATGAGAGGCTACGAAGGCCTAGAAGGGCCAACAAGCCAGCTTGTTGGCGTGAGGCTAGCTAGTTTAGTGTAGATCTTGGTCATTGGTTGGCAAAATCTGCCTTTCTTGCTAGATTGTGCGCAACAGGGTTTGACCCCTAGATCTCTTGTTCCTAGACTGGTGCCCTAGCCAACTGGTCCACCCTCACTTGTTGTCATAGTGACTGTGCTATTGTTATCTATACACATGTAGCTTTGGCTAGGAGAGGCAGTTTGATCCCATTCTTGGTGATCCTGGTAGCTTAGGACTTAGATACGAACTACTCTTATGTCAAATGCCAAATGGTGGCAGAGTCAGTCCCGTGTTGTGTTATGAGATGGAGTGTTTTTCGTTTAGATTTCTTGTGATTGGATCCCCTCCATTCTCTGCTTCCTGTTTGTGCACCACGTTTGTGTGAGGTGCCTTGACTTTTGAGCGTTGGTGCTCTGGTGTGCTCTCGGTGGTGAGGCTGGAGTGATGACCAATCAGACTACCTTTGTTTCTCTCCGGTGAGGCAGGAAGTGATGACCTACAGACCGTGAGAGTGCGTGTTATGATGGCAGGTTACAGGTTGCCCTTCCCCTAGTGTAGTTATCTCGGTTAGAGTTACATTAGTGGGTGGTGTTTTAGTTGGTGTTGGCACGTGGCGGTGTTGGCACTTGGTGGGGTACTTGCGGTTGCGACTTGCGGTTGCAATTGGTGGTTCGGGTTTGCTGTTGCAGTTACGTGGTCACGACAGAGTTCTTTGGAGATTCCAGAGGAGTTAGCCCTGCAGTACGCAGTGGGTTTACTCGGAGTGGTGCTCGGTATCAGCCTGTATCTCAGGTCCCAGTGAGGGAGGAGATTGACTCTAAGTTGGAGTTCGACACAGGAGCTGATTCAGTTGAGAGTGCACTTGGTGTGTCCGCACCATTGTTGTGGGACATGGACGAGATTTATGGGGCCTACAAAGGCCCTAGGCGTTACTCTGGTACAATGGGTACCATTGAGTTGGATGACCTCATCCAGGAGTTTGATAGTTGGTGTGATCTGCAGCAGATGCGGAACCCGACTTTGTTCACACCTTTCATGGCATGGAAGGGGTTGTTTCAGTACTTGGAGGGTCCACCGATGGATGATTACCATGAGTTCAGGAGAGCTCATTTGGAGGAGATTGAGTTATGGAGACAGTATTGGTCTCCACACTATGTCTCCATCACTTCAGGCTCGGTGGCCAGGAGTAGATCTACTGTACCTACGAGTTCTAGCTCGAGTAGTGTGGGTGGAGCTAGTGGAGGTGCACTAGTTGGAGATAGTGCTACTACGAGTGGAGGTACCGCTGCAAGAGGTGGTGTGGTACCGGGGTTTAACCCCATGGTGGAGTTCTTCCTATGTTTGAGGCAGAACTACCAGGGAGTGCGGACTGACAAGCTAAGGAGCTTGCAGGAGTTCCAGCGGAAGGCTGGAGAGAGCCTACGCGAGGCATACACTCGCATGAGGCGGCTGATCAGTTTCACTCAGGGAGTTACTGAGGCCCAAGCAGTCCAGTTTTGGTATGGGATACTGGACAGGGAGTTGCGACATAGAGTTCGTGATGCTACGTTGTTGTAGGCTACTTCGCCCACTTTGGCAGTAGTCTTTGGTTTGGCTGAGCGTATTGAGCTCAACATGGTGGAAGAGAGAGTAGTGACAGCTGGATTTGGTAGAGAGACCTCATCCACGGTTGTGACTTCTTCTAGAGTGCAGCAGAGTGCACCACGCCCAGTTGGTTTTCAAGGACAGGGTGGACAGCCCAGATCCTATGGAGCGAGTGGAGGGCCTAGTGGAGTTAGACCCTTACCCTCATTTTCGGGTCAGCAGCAGCCAATGAGTGGTGGTGTTGCTTGTTGGACTTGTGGTGGACCTCACCATAGGAGAGAGTGTACTCAGGGCAGCGGACCTGATACCTCTGGTGCATCACAGCCAGCACAGAGGCAGTGTGAGCACTGCCATAGATTTGGTCATACTAGTGACCGGTGTTTTGACCTACACCCGGAGTTACGGAGTGGTAGGGCTGCTATGACAGGTAGTAGAGGAGCTCCAGTTCATGGAGGACGAGGTGGTAGAGGTGGTGGTAGAGGATCTACACCTAGTAGGGGTGCAGTACCTGCCCTTACTTCTGACACAGCTATGGCTACTCGGATTGAGCAGTTGGAGCAGAGATTGGCTAGTATGGCTATTGCTCAAAGGAGATCAGATTCGGGTGCTGAGGCTTCCACCTCATATGCTGGTGATAGAGATGCTTTGGACTTCATGTGCGGAGCAGCACAGGTGGATGCATCTGCAGCAGTGACTAGGAGTGCAGTACGTGCTCCAGAGCCTAGAGGAGCATCAGTGGAGTTGGACCCACAGAGAGGAGAGGTTGGGAGACAAGTCAGACTTCCCCAGTCTTTCACGCTATCTGAGGCATTGCAGATGACATCCATGGTTCCTAGACGTCCCAGTGCAGGTGTGGTAGGTGGTGATGGAGTACTTGATGGAGTACCTGCTAGTCAGCCACCTGCTACTACATAGACTGAGTCTAGCATGATGTTGGGGGCGGCTCAGCTGATTATGCGGCATCCTTTATTTTCAGCCAGTGACATGTTTACATTGGGAGTTGACCCAGCCCCAGTGTTTCGGTTGGCTGCCACGTTGTGTGAGAGTAGGGATGGTGCGGTTCCTACTACTAGAGCAAAGGTGGTTGGTAGTGGAGCTAACTTGGTTGAGGAGCATGGGATCCGTTCAGCGACCAGTGGTTTATGGCAGGCAGCAGCGGCTAGACTGGAGGAGTTGCCAGCTAGACCGGCCTTTGAGAGAGCGCGGTTTACACCTGGTGTTGTCCTATTGGATAACCAGAGGGGGATCTTTCGTTTAGTGGGACCTTCAGGGAAGGTCTATACACCACAAAGAGTCTTGTTAGACTATGGTGCGCAGCCCCTTATGTTGGGGAAGGCTGCAGTTGTTGGTCTGGAGTTACGGAAGACCGATGTGGAGAGGTGTCCATTTCAGATCCAGACATCTCTTGGTGGTGGTTCGACACAGTACATCACACGTGGAGAGCTTGTTGTCCAGGTTCAGCCTGGTCATCCGACTGATAGCTTGGTGGTGAGAGCTCACGCTATTGCGACGATAGCTGATGTTGGGGGAGCAGTGTTATACCCTATGGGTTTCAGCATTGACTATTGGGAGGAGACAGCCTCTTATAGACCTGGTTGGCAGTCTGGTGAGGGATGGGTATGTCGCCTACCAGTACGCTTCAGTAGTGGCAGTCTTGGCTCACTACAGTCCGGGACCATGGCAGCATCAGTTTTGGCTTTCAGCGGTGCAGTTACTTGGCCTGGTGACTTGTTGGAGGGGAACGCCCATGCAGAGGATACTCCAGTACCAGAGGAGATCACTCGGCTATGGAGTACAAGTGGGATTGTTCCATCCACCTTGGATGTTCCATTGTGGAGTTCAGAGGAGGCATTGCAGCAGCATGCAGATCAGTTGGTGCAGCAAGCTTGGAGTGGAGCCTTCATACCATCAGGGGATGAGTGTGAGGATGAGCCTCCAGAGGCGATTGCTTTGACACCTCTGGATACCACACTCATTGCTTGGCAGTATCCAGTAGAGGGGATATGTCTATTAGAGTTGTTTGGTGGGATCAGCACCGGACTAGCTGCGGTGTTACAGGCGGGTATCCGAGTACAGAGGTACTTGTATGTAGAGAGAGATGAGACTGCTAGGCGAGTCTCTCTACATCATGTGGCACACTTGGCCTATCGGTATCCGGAGTTATTACCGATGTCAGCAGTCAGAGGTTACTAGAAGGCCTTACCAGGAGACATTTCCTTATTGGGGGCGCATGACCTAGAGAGACATGGGCCTATTCACTTGGTGATTTCTGGATGGCCATGTCAGGGACATACACGTGCGGGCCACGGTTTGGGTCTTCAAGATCCTCGGTCTGGTGTGTTTTGGGAGATGTTACGGATACTACGACATCTCCAGGTTCATCAGTCTGTTTCTCCAGCTTACCTTTTGGAGAACGTTCCTTTGTTGGGTGATTCTCGCACTAGAGTGGTGGCAAGTACACATCAGGTCCATTCTTGGATGGGACCTACTGTATTGTTAGATGCAGCCAGAGTGGGATCACGGGCTCATCGTCTTCGTCTTTGGTGGACGAACCTCTTACCCAGAGAGGTTCTACAGCGTGCTTATGATGGGATTCAGCGATTGGACCACATTCTTGTTGATGATATCTTGGATGTTGGGCGTCAGTCTCAGACAGTGGTAGTGGCTGATAGGTCACCTATGGCAGTGGTGAACCTAGTTGGATAGCCTAGAGCTGCATTTCCCACACTCATGAGTTTCCCAGGCTCTCATGCTTTTTGAGAGGGAGGACTTAGACTTGTTTGGGACTCACAGTTACAGCAGTTGGTGGAGCCCAATGCTGATGAGAGAGAGCGGGCAATGGGTTTTCGCACCGGTATTACCACTGTTCCAGCAGTGTCAGAGGCATCCAGGCGTCAGGTGTTAGGTCAGGCTATGGACCTGAACTGTTTGACCTGGATTGGGAGCCTTGGTTTGGCAGAGCAGCGTAGGATGCGCTTGATAGGCATCACCACTCGGACACTTGTGAGCCCTATGCCTATCAAGACGATTCAGGCACATGCTGGGGGCGATGGACCGAGTGGACATGGTATTCTTGGGACACATCCAGTAGCTACTAGGGAGAGTGGTCTACTTGGAGTCCATCCAGGTGAGCGTGGGCTACTTGGATTACACCCTTGGTCCACATGGGATGCAGCCAGAGGACGTATGGAGCTTGCAGCCAGAGTGGAGGGAGTTTTTCACACAGAGGTTGGGACCTCTAGTGGTCGGGAGCATGACACCATTGCTCCCAAGGGCCCAGTGTAGCAGCCAGTCAGTACGTCTTCCACTCCTACTACAGTTACAGAGGATACTTGGGAGCCAGATCTTGGACCCAAGCTTACTAGAGAGGAAAGACGGAGGGTTTGGAGGTTCTTGAGGAGTCACACGAGTTGTTTTGCCTTCAGTATGAAGGATTTGGGTGCTCTGAAGGGACCTGGTATACGGATTGAGCTGACTAGTGACACACCAGTTTTCTGACGTCCGTATCAATATAGTGATATGGAGAGGACATTGATTCAGAGCCGGAGTAGTGACCTTTTTGAGGCTGGTTTGGTGGAGATTTCACATGGAGAGTATGCATCAGCGACAGTGATGCCAGCCAAGAAGGATATGCATGGCAACTATACAGATAGGCGGATGTGTGGAGATTACCGTCCTATCAACCGACAGACCAGGGCTGATCAGTATGCCATGCCTACACCGGAGGAGATTTTTGATGCGATTGGGCATGCAAAGGTCTTCAGTACTTTGGATCTTCGAGCGGGATATCATCAGTTGCCGATCAGGGAGGAGGATAAGTCCAAGACAACATTTTGGGCTATTGATCCTCACGGCAAGGATGTGTTATATCAGTGGAGGTTCTTACCATTTGGGTTAAAGAACGCTCCTGCTGAGTTCCAGAGGGTCATGGATAGGATCCTAGCTGGATTGGATTTTGCTTGGTGCTATATTGATGACATTTTGGTTTATAGCACTACTATGGAGGAGCATGAGAGACAGTTGTTGGAGGTGTTTGAGACGTTGAGATCTCATGGACTCAAACTACATCTTGGGAAGTGTAGGTTCTTCCACGAGCAGGTTGAGTATTTGGGTCACACTATCTACCCCGGAGGACTTGGTGTTCAGCAGACCAAGGTGGAGGCTATTGCACGTATTCCTCGGCCTACGGATGTGAGCAGAGTGCGAGCATTCCTTGGGTTGGCGAACTTCTATCGCCGCTATGTTAGAGGATTTAGTGCCATTGCCAAGGCCTTGACGAAGCTGACCAAGCTTACACAGGAGTGGTGTTGGGGAGATGAGCAGGAGAGAGCTTTTGTAGAGCTCAAGGAGAGGTTGACATCTGCTCCTATTTTGAGGAGACCGATCAGGGGACGACCATTTCAGGTTCATACTGATTGGAGTATGTTGGGGCTTGGAGCGGTGCTCACCCAGCATGATGATGAGGAGAAGGAGTTTGTGGTGGCCTATGCTAGTCGCTCCAACAATTCAGCGGAGGCAAAGTATAGTTCATATGAGGGAGAGTGCTTGGCAGCAGTTTGGGCAGTAGTGCATTTCCGATGTTACCTATTTGGTAACCCCTTCACTCTCATCACTGATCATCAGCCGCTGAAGTGGTTGATGGAGTCCGACAAGCTTTCAAGGAAGCTTGCACGATGGGCTCTGATTTTACAGGAGTATGATTTCACGGTTGTTCACAGACTTGGAGTGGTGAACCGTGATGCAGATGGGTTGAGTAGAAACCCATGTCCCAGCCAGCAGGATCAGACCGGAGCACGTTGGCATGGTGAGACAGATGAGGAGATGGTGCCAGGTTGGCATGCATCGGCCTTTCTGTGTATATTTGCAGAGACTTTGGTGGTATCTCTCTCAACGCATACAAGAGGAGTTATTGAGGCCACAGATCCAGAGAGTGAAGATATTGGTACAGTTCAGCGAGACATTCATGATGATGTCTTAGTGATGGACTATCTTCGCACTGGTGTTGTGGGTGGCACAGTTGGGGCCAAGGAGAGAGACCGTGTTCTTCAGCGAGCCAGACGGTTCAGATTGGAGGGTAGACACCTTTTGCGTGTATGGGAGGATGGTAGAGTGCGAGTAGTACCACTTCCATCACAGAGACCACAGTTGGTCCGTCATGCTCATGAGGAGCTAGGACATTTTGGAGTAAAGCGTACATATAGCTTACTCCAGAGTCATTATTGGTGGCGCGGTATGCAGACCAAGGTACAGCAGTTTGTTGCCAGATGTGTGGTTTGTGACCGAGTTAGAGCATCATTCAATGCTCCTACGCCACAGTTACACCCATTACCTATCATGGGATTGGATTACCATTGGAGTTTGGACTTTGCCGGACCTTTACCGTTGACTGTGAGACATCATCGGTATGTTTTGGTGATGGTGGAGCACTTCTCCAAGTGGATTGAGTTGGTGGCACTTCCTGACAAGTCTAGTGAAGGGACAGCTTACTCGTTCTTGGATCAAGTTCTTAGTCATTTTGGTGCACCAGCTGAGGTTTTGACTGATCAGGGTACAGAGTTCTTGGGAGAGTTTCAGGTCTTGTGTGACAAGGCTTTGATTGATCATCGTACTACATCCCGAGATCACCCTGAGGCAGATGGCTTAGCAGAGAGAGTGGTTCAGACGGTGAAGAGAGGATTGCGAAAGTATGGTTTGCAGAGAGGCCACTTGGGAGATTGGGATCTCCAGTTACCTTGGTTGGCCATGGGCTATCGGTTCAGCCGGCAAGCCTCCTTAGCATCCTTCTCTCCATACTTTCTACTCTATGGACGAGATCCAGATTTACCTATAGCCATTCGTCAAGATGCTACTGTAGTTTTGGACTTGGATGACCCCGATGTATGGATGAGCGCATGTTCTCAGCGGGTAGAGATCTTTCGGAGAGTGATGCCGATGGCCTTTGAGAACTTGGCGATTGCTTAGCATAGAGATACTTTACGCTATGCTACCATTCGAGGAGGAGGTTATAGACCCTCGATCCGTCGATTTCATCCAGGCGACTATGTATATCTACAGCAGACAGCACCGACGACACTTGATGTTTCTACAGGCCGCACTATCTTGAGAGTGCGCGAGGTTTTGCCATCTGGAGTCCTTGTGTTAGAAGGACGTGATGGTGTTGTTTGGAAGGATCATGTGCGCAATTGTGCGCCATGCCACCTTCCAAACATTGATGGTACTATGGACCCAAGCTTGGCACTTGTACGTGCAGGCTTGAGGTGTATGTTATGTGGCTCTTCTGGTGGAGCTGCTACTATGTTAGTGTGTGATAGCTGTTCGAGAGGATGGCATATGGCATGTATGACTCCTCCCCTCACGGTGGTTCCTCAGGGACAGTGGTTATGTCCTAGATGTACTTGACCTATAGCTAGTTCATTCTTTATATGGTATAGATTGCAGACAGGTGACTAACGATGGGGCTCCATAGCACCCGGCCTCCTGATCTTTGCCCATTAGAGGGTATACCATATACTTAGAGTAGATGGCTATCTGGAGTTAGAGGGACCTAACCGCCAGCTAGGGGGGCGATTGTGGTACTTTAGAGTCTATGTATGACTTATGTGTGAGTTGTGCTTTTATAGTGTATGATGTTGACAGCAATGTATGTTGTGTAGCAATGTATATACGCACGACAGCTGTCACGCCATTTGTAGTTCCGCATCTAGATGCTCGGACACTGGAGTTCCAGTGATGGTAGTTAGAGTTATTCTAGCAGTTTCTCAAGGACTACTTTCCGATGGTTAGATTTTGTGTTCGGGGTACTGACTTCACGGTGGGGCCCACCGTCACTTTGCACCATTTGCACCGTCGAGTGTGCCGTCAGCGGGACCGTTAGGGTTTCAGGGCTAGCTCGAGTCCAGGGGGTATAGTTTCGAAGTGAGCTCCAGAGAGCTCACTTCTCTGATGTTGAGCCTTTGAGTTCCTAGCTATGGTGGACAGAGGCCGGCGAGCGTCACCTGGATTCTCTATGCTTGAGTGGGTGTGGCTTGACTGTAATCAGTGCCCAGTTGTTGGCAGTTTATAGAGTGACAGATCAAGTACTGATCTGAGTTGAGTTGAGTTGAGAGTGTTAAGCAATCTGATTATTGTGGCACTTTAGAGTCTATGTATGACTTATATGTGAGTTGTGCTTTTATAGTGTATGATGTTGACAGCGATGTATGTTGTGTAGCGATGTATATACGCACGACAAATGCCATAGAGGTGCAAGCATTTAATGGATTGGAAATTTTTTACCGATGGTTCATCCACCATCATGCACACGAGGCAACACCATTGATCAACCTCTTTGGGAAAAACTCAAGCTTTAAATGGATTGCCAAGCATGAAGAAGCATTCTAGAAGTTGAAACATATGGTGTCTTCAAGACCCATTCTTTAACCATATGATCCTCAACTACCTTGTGTGGTTGAATTTAATGCTTCTAACTTTGCCGTTGGAGTTGTGTTGCAACACGAATTCCCAAATGGGTTACATTCCATTGCCTTTGTGTCTGCAAATTAAACACTACAGAAAGGAATTACTCTGCACAAGATTGAGAGTAAATAACAATGGTATATGCTACCAAGGTATAGAGGTCTTAACTCTTTGGAAAACAAGTGATCATGCAAACTGACAATAACCCTTGTTACAAACATTACATTGGAACACATCAAAGTCAACATCATCAATGGGAGGAGCAATTTTAATTTTTTGACATCAAACTTGAGTACAAACCCAATCTATTCCATGTCATCCCTAATGCCCTATCACAATGACCTGATTTGAAGTCTTTTCCTCTCATCACGATGGCGATTCCAAGGTCCAAAGTGAGTTTGGGATAGCTCTATAACAAGATCCCTTCTTTTAGATGGTACAAGGTTATCTTGCAACATGCAACAAGGAGTACAACACCTGCTCCTTCAAGGAAGTCCTTCTATTCCATGAGAACCAAATATATACCAGGAGTTTGCAAACGTGTTTCCCTATGATCTGCCAAAGCGATTATTCTTCAATCCCGGTGTGCACTTCAAGATTGATTTATTGCCAAGGAGTCAATAGATTAGTGAGAAGACTAATCCATTGACTCTTACCAAAGGAATTGGAGGAGTTAAAAACCCTCCTGGAGTTGTTGGAGAAGGATTTCATATGATATAATACATCTCCTTGGGGAGCACTAGTACTATTTTTTCCAAAGAAGGATGGAGGACTTTGTTTCTATATTGATTACTATGGACTCAATAAGCAACTAGTGAAGAATGCATATCCCTTGCCCCAAATTAATGACTTGCTTGATCAATTGAGTAGAGCATGATACTTCTCCAAGTTGGATCATTGTAGTGGCTATTGGCAAATCCTCATTGATAGGGAGGATGTGCAAAAGACTACCTTTTGCATAAGGTATAGGCATTTTGAATGGAGAATTCTAGCTTTTGGGCTCACTAATGCTCCAACAATCTTCCTGGATTAGATGCAATCATGAATTAGATAGACTATTGGATTGGAAAATGGTGGTGTTCTTAGTTGACATTTTAATCTATAGTAAGACGGAGGTAGAACACACAAATCATGTGCAAGAAGTCCTTAGGCAACTACATCAATTAGAATTTTTATTACAAGAAGTCAAAGTGTGCTTTTTGGCATAAGGAAGTTACTTTCTTAGGTCACAAGATCTCATCAAAAGGGATCAAGATGGAAGAAGAGAAAATCAAAGTCATCATTGATTGGCCTATTGCAAAGGATGTTGTAGAGGTGTGAGCATTTAATGTATTAGCAAGTTTTTACCAACGGTTCATCCACTATTATGTGCACCATAATAGTGGCGGCACCATTGATCAACCTCTTGGAGAAAAACTCAAGTTTTCAATGGACCACCAAGCATGAAGAAGCATTATATAAGCTAAAACATATGGTGTCTTCAAGACCCATTCTTCAACCATATGATCCTCAACTACCTTGTATGTTTGACTTTGATGCTTTTAACTTTGCTATTGGAGCAGTGTTGCAACAAAAATTCCTAGATGGGTTACATCCCATTGCCTTTGTGTCTCACCAACTAAACAATGCAAAAAAGAATAACTTTGCATAAGATCAAAAACAACAAGTAATGGTGTATACTACTAAGGTATGGAGGCATTATCTCTTGAGAAAACAAGTGATCATGCAAACCAATGATAAACCCATGTTATAGACATTACATTTGGAACACATCAAGGGGAGGAGCAACTCCAATTTTTTGATATCAAACTTGAGTACAAACCCCGGTCGGTTCCATGTCATCCTTGATGCCCTATCATGACAACCTGATTTGAAGTCTCTTCTTCTCATCACGGTGACAATTACGATGGTGTCAGTTGACTTCAAGGTCCAAATTGAGTTAAAGATAGCTCTACAACAAGATCCCTTCTTTTAGATGGTACAAGGTTATCTTGCAACATGCAACAAGGAATACAACACCTTCTTGTTCAAGGAAGGTCTTCTATTCCATGAGGACCAGATATATGTTCTAGCCAACAGTGATCTCCAACTTATGTACCTCTAAGAATCCCATGACTTACCAATTGCTTGTCACATGGGTGTATACAAGACCTTAGGTACTGTAAAAGACCAAAACCGAGGAGAGAAATAAGAGAATAGAAACTCACATTGGGACACTTGAATGAGGGAAAACTCCGAATGCCTAGCATGGGCTTTGGCCTTGGTATTTATAGGTAGCATACAAGACCCTTGAAGCTTCTCAAGAAGCTTCCTTAAGCCGCTTTCTTGGAGTGCAAGCCAAGTTAACTAGGAAGCTTCTCAAGAAGCTTCCTTCTAGAAGCCGCCTACTTGGCGTGCAAGCTAAGCTAGTTAGAAGCTTCTAGAAGCTACCTGCTTAGGGCGCAAGTTAACTAGTTGGGAAGCTTCCTAAGAAGCTTCTTTGATGCTTCTAGAATATTCTAGGCTATTTTGTCTTATTCTTTACTTTGTAAGCCCGACTAACTTCATCACTAAACTCTATATTGTTACATATTCCCCCGCCGCTAGTTGGTGACGTCCTCGTCGCCAGTGAAGCTTTGAATTCCTTGATGGCCATCTGTGCATTTTGGAGGTGAGAAAGAGGTTCCCATGTGGCATCATGAAGGGGATACCCTTTCCAAAGGACCTTGTACTCCATATGTTGGTGACGGCCTCGTTGAATATAGCGACGCGCAAGGATACAATAAACTTCGTACTCCTCATGATCATTGATAGGGACAGGAAGAGGGGGAGGTTGGACTCAAGAGGAAAAGGAAGAAGGGTTAGGAACAAAGGGTTTCAACTTGGAAACATGAAAGACAGGATGGATATGCATGTGACAAGGTAAGGCAAGTCGATAAGCAACAGGAGAGATAATGTGGGTGATATCAAAGGGTCCTATCCAATTAGGAGCAAGTTTACAAACTTGGGTATCAAGTGGGAGAGGGAGGTTACTAGAGGATAGCATGACTTTATCACCAACTTCAAAGGTGAGATCACGACGATGATGGTTCGCATATTGTTTTTGGCAATTCTGAGCAACAAGGAGGTGAGATTTGGCTTCTTGGAGAGATTGGGATATAGCGGTCAAGAATGTAGAAGTATGAGGAACTTGAGAGGGAGGGAGAGCAAGAAGAGAATCTGGAACAAGTGGATCTTGGCCAAAATTGAGAAAGAAGGGAGAAAATCCAGTGCTTGCCTGTTTGGAATTGTTGTAGGCAAATTTTGCAGCTGCAAGACATTCATCCCAGTTGGTATGGTGGACATTGACAAAGGCCCGCAACATATCCTCCAATGTACAATTGGCGTGTTTGGTTTGTCCATCAATTTGAGGATGATAGGCTGTGGAAAAAGCAAGCTTGGTGCCGAGTATGTGGAAGAGTGCTTGCCAAAACTTCCCGGTAAATCAAGGATCACAGTCGGAGATGAGTACACGTGGCATCCCATGATGCTTGAAGACATTGTCGAAGTAGATTTGCGCTAAGGTTGGAGCATCCACGGTATCACAGGTTGGTGCCAAGTGGATTTGCTTACTAAGCTTATCCACAAATACCACAATTGTGGTGTGTCTTTGTTTTGTCTTTGGCAAGGATGTGATGAGATCCAAGCTCACATGCTCCCAACGAGCGGATGGAATGGCGAGTGGTTGAAGGAGTCCACTCGGCTTCTGGTTGCTGGCCTTGTTCTATTGGCAACTCTCACATGATCGGACAAAGTCTTGAACATCTCGTGTCATGTTGGGCCACCACCATTGGCGTTGGAGGGTGCCCAAGGTCTTGTCCACTCCCGTGTGACCAGCTATTGGTAAATCATGGGCTTCTTGAAGGCACACAAGTCGAAGATCACCTTTGGCTGGAACATAGATTTGGTCTTCATGGAATAAAAGGCCTTCCTTGAAGGAGAAGGTGTTGTTCTCCTTGTCGCGTGCTGTCAAACGACCGTGTACCATTTGGAAGAAGGTATCTTGTTGTAGAGCTTATTGAAACTCATTATGGACCTTAGGGTCAATGGACACCGTTGTAATTGCCGCCGTGATGAGAGGAAGATCCTTCAAATCAGGTCGTCGTGATAGAGCATCGGGGATGACATGGAACCGACCTGGTTTGTACTCAAGTTTGATGTCAAACAATTGAAGTTGCTCTTCCCATCGATGATGCCGACTCTTCATGTGCTCCAAGTGTAAGGTCTGCAACAATGGTTTGTGATCAGTTTGTATGATCACTTGTTTCCCCAAGAGATAATGCCTCCATACCTTGGTGGCATATACCATTGCAAGTTGTTCCCGATCTTGAGCAGAGTAATTTCTTTCAGCTGTATTTAGTTGGCAAGACACAAAGGCGATAGGATGTAGTCCATCTGGAAATTCTTGTTGCAACACAGCTCCAATCGCAAAGTTAGAAGCATCAAAATCAACCACACAAGGTAGTTGAGGATCATATGGTTGAAGAATGGGTCTTGAAGACACCATATGCTTTAACTTCTGGAATGCTTCTTCATGCTTGGTGGTCCACTGGAAGCTTGAGTTCTTTCCCAAGAGGTCAGTCAATGGTGCAGCCACGTGAGCATAATAGTGGATGAACCGTCGGTAAAAACTGGCCAATCCATTGAATGCTTGTACTTCTGTAGCATCCTTTGGGGTAGGCCAATCAATAATGGCTTTGATCTTCTCTTCTTCCATCTTGATCCCCTCTGATCAGATCTTATGACCCAAGAAGGTAACCTTCTTTTGCCAAAAAGTACACTTTGACTTCTTGCAGTAGAAATTCCACTATCGTAGTCGTTTTAGGACTTCTTGCACATGATTCACGTGTTCTGCCTCTGTCTTGCTATAGAATAGAATATCATCTAAGAACACCACCATGGACCGATCCAATAGTCCCTCCAACACCCAATGCATTTGATCCATGAAGACTGCTGGAGCATTAGTGAGTCCAAAAGGTAGAACTCTCCACTCGAAATGTCCATACCTTGTGCGAAAGGTAGTCTTTTGCACGTCCTCTCCTTCAATAGGAATTTGCCAATAGCCGCTACGAAGATCCAGCTTGGAAAAGTAGCGTGCTCTACTTAGTTGATCAAGCAGGTCATCGATCCGAGGCAAGAGGTATGCATTCTTCACAGTTTGCTTATTGAGTCCACGGTAATCAATACAGAAACAAAGTCTTCCATCCTTCTTTGGAACAAATAGTACTGGTGCTCCCCAAGGAGAGGTACTATGTCATATGAAATCCTTCTCCAACAACTCTGTAAGTGTTGTTCACAACTCCTCCAACTCCTTTGGTGAGAGCCGATAGATTGGTCTACTCACTGGAGTACTCCTTGGCAATAACTCGATCTTGAAGGGCATACCTTGATCAGAGGGTAATCTCTTTGGAAGATCATCCGGAAACACATCTGCAAACTCCTGAACTATCCGATCCACCATTGCTTGATGAGGCTCTTGGCCCTCCTCATATTGTTCTTGTGCAATCGGCTTGACCCACACCGCAAATACAGACTTATCTTCCTCCAAAGCTTGCTCTATGGCCGCTTCATTAACAAACTTCCCTTCCAGGGACTCATCTCTCTTCCAAGCTTACTCTATGGTTGCCTTCTTGGCAAACTCCCCATCTTGGGACTCATCCCCCTTCCATATTTGCTCTATGGCTACCTTCTTGACAAACTTCCCATCTTGGGATTGACTATTCTTAGGTGTCTTACTCAGAGGTGCCAGACAACCTAATCGGAAATTTCTACCTTGGTGTTGTACTTGAATTTGTTGTCGAGTCCAATCAAATTGAACCTTATGACGTTCAAGCCAAGGTAGACCCAGAATGATATCATAGTGTAGAGGTGCCACTACAAACCTCATACACTCCAAATACTCCTTCCCAATCTTGAAGGTAACATGATGTGAGGTGCGGAATGCAGAACCCTTTCTACCATCCGCCATCATCAAACTACTTCCAAACAATGACTTGATAGGAATACCCAATTCCTTTGCAACTTGCATAGACATGCAATGTTCTGAACTTCCAGAATCAACCAAAATCCTACAACCCTAATTAGATATCATACCTTGCAAGTGAAGCAAACTTGCATAGGTCGAGCCTTCAATCCCATTGGAACTAATCAAGCTCCCAGTAGGCGGCTCAAAATCTCCTACAGGGATTCTTCATTTCCCTAAATATTATGTTCCACAAACTCCATCTGGGCAACTTGTCGAGGTTGCCCATTCCTAAGTGGACATTCAGCAATGCGATGTCCAACTTGGCGACAATAAAAGCAACCTCCATTTTGTTGTAATCTTTCTTTATCTGTTGTGCCAAGTGGTCTTCATTGGATAGCATCAATCTCCATTGGTGTTGGTTCTTCCACTCGTGGTATTGGTAGGCTTTGTGTAGGTTGAGGTCGAGACCAAGTTGTCGCAACCAAGGAATCAAAACGCTCAACCAATTGCATGGCTTCTTCTACGTTTTGTGGCTCTTGCATGGTCACCTCCAATTTGGTTCGTGACTTCAATCCTTGCACAAATCGATCCAGAACTTCACCTTCTTGGATATCTGGGATTTGCATGATGATGTTCTGAAATTGTGTGATGTAGCTTCTCACTGAGCCAATCTACCTCAACTCCGCCAATTTATCTCGTGCGGCTTGGGTGGCATTTATAGTTTGAAATCGACCAAGTATTGCATCCTTGAATTCTGCCCATGTCAAAATTGGCGTAGCAATTTGTCGTTCAGCTCTTTCTACTTGAAATCGCCACCAAAGTTTTGCCACACCATCCAATTGGTTAGAAGCCAAGAGAATTTGTTTCCGCTCGTCTTGAAGATTGGTGGCTTCAAAGTAACGTTCGCAGTCAAACACAAAATTCTCCACTGTGCCTGGAAGATTCTTGCCTTCAAACACCTTGGGTTTCGGAAATCAAATGCAATCTTCTCTATCTCGAATTGGCGCTTTGTCTATCTGTTCTTGTCGTTGCTGGTCTCGTTCATCCAACAATCGAGTAAGATGCTTGATTTGTTGTTGCATTGCAAGGATAACATCCGGTATTGCCGCCATTGCTACTACTCTATTCTACTACACTCAATTTATCTAGTTGATTAAAACATAGATACAACACGTCCACTGTTCTCCATAAGTTACAACTGGAAGTATCAAGGGTTCCTCTGACACGGTGATCATGTGTAGAAAATCTTGCCCAAAGCGCGAGGTGATGAATTGTGTGAAATGATGCTTTGGTAATATCTGGACATGAAAGTCCCAATGGTTTGGTGGAAGTGGATTTGGTGGTCCATAAATTCCATCCATCCATCCCATTCCTACTCTGATACCAATGTAAAAGACCAAAACCGAGGAGAGAAATAGGAGAATAGAAACTCACATTGAGACACTTGAATGAGTGAAAACTCCAAATACCTAGCATGAGCTTTGGCCTTGGTATTTATAGGTAGCATACAAGACCCTTGAAGCTTCTCAAGAAACTTCCTTGAGCCGCTTTCTTGGAGTGCAAGCCAAGTTAACTAGGAAGCTTCTCAAGAAGCTTCCTTCTAGAAGCCACCTACTTGGCGTGCAAGCTAAGCTAGTTGGAAGCTTCTAGAAGCTTCCTTCTAGAAGCTACTTGCTTAGGGCGCAAGTTAACTAGTTGGGAAGCTTCCTAAGAAGCTTCTTTGATGCTTCTAGAATATTCTAGGCTATTTTGTCTTATTCTCTACTTTGTAAGCCCGACTAACTTTGTCACTAAACTCCATATTGTTACAGGTACCCTCCAACACCAATGATGGTGACCCAACATGGCACAAGATGTTCAAGAGTTTGTTTGATCATATGAGAGCTACCAATGCAACAAGACTAGTAACCAAAAACCAAGAGGACTCCTTCAACCACTCTCCCTATTCCATTTGCTTGATGGGAACTGAGCTTGGATCTCATTACATCCTTGCCCAAGACAAAACAAGGGCACATAGTGATAGTGGTTTTTGTGGATAAGCTTAATAATTAAATCCATTTAGCACCAACCTTTGATACCGTGGATGCTCCAACATTGGCATAGATCTACTACATTTTGTCTTCAAGCATCATAAGATACCTCGTGTACTCATATTTGATCCTCAATTCATTGGAAAATTATGGCAAGCACTCTTCTAGATACTCAACACTAAGCTTACTTTGTCCATGACCTATCATCCTCAAACTGATGGATAAATTGAACATGAAAATTTCACATTGGAGGAATACTTTGTGCCGTCGTTCACGTTCACCATACCAATTGGGATAAATGTCTTGTAGGTATGGAGTTTGCATACAATTATTTCTAACTTGCAAACACCAAATTCTCTCCTTTCTTCCTCAATTTTGGCCAAGATCCATTTGTTCCAAAATCTCTTCTTGCTACTCCTCCATCTCATCTCCTTCACAGTTCCACCTTCTTGACCACCATATCCCAACCTTTCTAACAAGCCAAATCTCATCTCCTTGTTGCTCAAATCATCAAAAACAATATGTAGACCACCATTGTCATGATCTCACCTTCAAGTTGGTGATAAGGTCATACTCTCATCAAGTAACTTACTCCTCTCACTTGATACCCAAATCCATAAACATAATCTTAATTGGATAGTACTCTTTGATGTCACCCAAATCATTTCTCTTATTGCTTATCAACTTGCCTTGCCTTGTCATATGTGCATCCATGTTATCTTTCATATTTCCAAGTTGAAACCCTTTGTTCCTAATCCATCTTCTTTTTCCTCTTATGTCTAACCTCTTCCTCCTCCCATCCTTATCAATGATCATGAAGAGTATGAAGTAGATTGGATCCTTGCATGTTACCACATTCATCAAGGCCGTTGATAACATAAAAATTACAAAGTTCTCTAGAAAGAGCATCTTCATCATGATGCCAATTGGGAGCTTCTTTCTCATCAACAAAATGCACAAATGGCTATCCAGGATTTTGAAGCTTCAATGGCAACAAAGACATCACCAACTAGTAGTGGAGGAATATGTTACAATATGGAGTTTAGTAATGAAGTTAGTCAAGACAAACAAAGTACCAAACGGGCCAAATTAGGCTAGAAAATTCTAGAAGTATCTAGGAAACTACTTGGTACCCTCTCAAGTATTAGATAATGTGCATGCCAAGTTGCAACTTCTAGGAGGAAGCTTCTTGAGAAGCTTTCTGGCTAGCTTAGCTTGCACCCCAAGTAGGTAGTTTCTAGAAGGAAGCTTCCACTAGCTTAACTTGCATACCAAGTAGGTGGTTTTTAGAAGGAAGCTTCTTGATTAACTTGGCTTGCACTCCAAGAAAGCGGTTCAAGGAAGCTTCTTGAGAAGCTTCTCAAGAGCCTTGTATGTTCCTTATAAATACCAAAGCCAAAGCTCATGCTAGGCATTCAAAGTTTCACACACTCATGTGTTCCAGTATTATTTTCCATTCTTCTATCTCTCTCCTCAAGCTTGGTCTTTTACACAATCATGCTTGTAGTTACAACCCATGCACTAAAAAATGGTCCATGAAGACACTTTCAAAGTAAATCTTGGTTAACATTGGAGCATCCATTGTAACAATATGGAGTTAAGTGACGTAGCTAGTAAGGCTAATGAAGTAGGGAAAAAGCAAAATAAGCCTAGAATATTCCAAAAGCATCTAGGAAGCTTCTTGGGAAGCTTCACAACTAGTTAACTTTCACCCCAAGCAGGTAGCTTCTAGAAGCTTCTTACTAGCTTAGCTTGCACGCCAAGTAGGCGGCTTCTAGAAAGAAGCTTCTTGAGAAGCTTCATAGTTAAGTTGGCTTGCACTCTAAGAAAGCGGCTCAAGGAAGCTTCTTGAGAAGCTTCTCAAGGACCTTGTATGCTACCTATAAATACCAAAGCCAAAGCTCATGCTAGGCATTCAGAGTTTTTCCTCATTCAACTGTCTCAATGTGAGTTTCAATTCTCCTATTTCTCTCCTCGGATTTGATCTTTTACATTGGTATCAGAGCAAGAATGGGATGGATGGCATTTATGGACCACCAAATCCACTTCCACCAAACCATTGGGATTTTTGTGTCCAAATACTACCTAAGCATTGTTTCACACAATTCAGCACCTTGTACTTTGGACAAGATTTTCTGTATATGATCACCATATCTGAGGAACCCTTGGTGCTTTCAGTTGTAACTTATGGAGAACAATAGACATGTTGTTTCTATGTGTTAATAAATTATATAGATTGGGAGTGGTGTGATAAATTAGAAACCATGGCGGCAATAATTGATATTATCCTTGCTATGCAGTAACAAATCAAACACCTTACTTGATTGTTGGATGAATGAGATCTTTGGCGACAAGAGTAAGTGGAGAGAGTAGCAATTTTAGAAGGAGAAGATCAGATCAGATTCCCTAAACCCAAGCTATTTGAAGGCAAGAATCTTTTGGGTGCAGTGGAGAATTTTGTGTTTGATTGTGAACATTATTTTGAAGCTACCAATCTACAAGATGAGCAAAAATAGATTCTCTTGGCTTCTAGCCAATTGGATGGAGTAGCAAAGCAATGGTAGAGATTTTGAGTGGAGCGAGCTGACTGAAACTTTTTTGTACCAATCTTGACATGGGCAGAATTCAAGAGTGCAATAATTAGTCGGTTTCTAGCTATAAATGTCACACAAGCTACATGGGATAAGGTGGCAGAGTTGAAACAAATTGGCTTTGTAAGAAGTTACATCACGTAGTTCCAAAACACTATCATGCAAATTCCATGATATATTGGAAGGTGAAGCTCTGGATCAATTTGTGAGGGGCTTGAAGGCAAGAACCAAATTAAAGGTAACCATGCAAGAGCCATAACACTTGGAGGAAGCCATGCGGTTGGCCAAACATTTTGATTCCTTGGTGGCAACAACTTGGTCTTGACCTCGACCTCCATAGAGCCTACCAATACACTACATACAAGTGGAGGAGCCAGCACCAATGGATATTGATGCCATTCACCAAAGACCAATTGGCACAATAGATAGAGAGAAATTGCAACAAAATGGTGGTTGTTTTTATTGTCACCAATTGGGGCATCGCTTTGTTGAATGTCCACTCAAGAATGGACAACCTCCACAAGTTGCTCAAGTGGAGATGGTAGAGCAGAATGATCAGGGAAACAAGGAATCCTAGCATGAGATTTTGAGCCGCCTACTAGGAGCTTTATTAGTTCCAATGGGATTGAAGGTTCAACCTTTGCAAGTTTGCTTCACTTGCAAAATACAATATCTAATTAAGGTTGCAGGATTTTGGTTGATTCTAGGAGTTCAAAGAATTGCATATCTATGCAAGTAGCAAAGGAATTGGGTATTCCACTCAAGCTAGTGATTGGAAGTAGTTTGATGATAGCAGATGGTAGAAAGGGTGTTGCATTCTGCACCTTGCATTCTACACTTTGCATCCCGTTACCTTCAAGATTGGGAAGGAGTATTTGGAGTGTATGAGGTTTGTAGTGGCACCTCTACACTATGATATCATTATGGGTCTACCTTAGCTTGAACATCATAAGTTCTAATTTGATTAGACCCGACGCCAAATTCAAGTACAACACCAAGGTAGGAATTTCCGAGTAGGTTGTCTGGCACCTCTAAGTAAGACACCTAAGAATAGTCAATCCCAAGATGAGAAGTTTGTCGAGAAGGTAGCCATAAAGCAAACCTAGAAGGGAGCTGAGTCCCAAGATGGGAAGTTTGCCAAGTAGGCAACCAAGAAGCAAGCTTGGAAGAGAGATGAGTCCCTAAAAGTGAAGTTTGTTAGTAAAGCAACCAGAGAGCAAGCTTTGGAGGAAGATAAGTCTATATTTGTGGTGTGGATCAAGCCAATTGCACAAGAACAATCTGTGGAGGGCCAAGAGCCTCATCAAGCAATGGTTGATCAAATAGTTAAAGAGTTTGCAAACATGTTTCCGGATGATCTGCCAAAGGGATTACACTTTGATCAAAGTATGCGCTTCAAGATCAAGTTATTGCTGGAGTACTCCAGTGAGTAGACCAATCTCTCGGCTCTCACCAAAGGAGTTAGAGGAGTTGCAAACAACACTTATAGAGTTGTTGGAGAAGGACTTCATATGACATAGTATATCTCCTTGGGGAGCACCAGTACTATTTGTTCCAAAGAAGGATGGAGGACTTCATTTTTGTATTGATTATCATGAGTTCAATAAGCAAACCGTGAAGAATGCATATCCCTTGCGTTGGATTGATGACTTGCTTGATCAACTAAGTGGAGCATGCTACTTTTCCAAGTTGGATCTTTGTAGCGGCTATTGGCAAATTCCTATTGATAGAGAGGATATGCAAAAGACTACCTTTCACACAAGGTATGGGCATTTTGAGTGGAGAGTTCTGCCTTTTGGACTCACTAATGCTCCAATAGTCTTCATGGATCAAATGCATTGTGTGTTGGATGGACTATTAGATTGGTCTATGGTGGTGTTCTTGGATGATATCTTAATCTATAGAAAGACAGAGGCAGAACACATGAATCATGTGTGAGAAGTCCTAAGATGACTACAATAATAGAAAGATAGAGGCAAAACACATGAATCATGTGCAAGAAATCTTAAGACAACTACAATAATAGAAATTTTATTGCAAGAAGTCAAAGTGTGCCTTTTGGCAAAAGGAGGTTACCTTCTTGGGTCATAAGATCTCATTAGAGGAGATCAAGATGGAAGAAGAGAAGATCAAGGCCATTACTGATTCGCCTACACTGAAGAATACTACAAAAGTATGGGTATTCAATGGATTGGCCAGTTTTTACCAACGGTTCATCCATTATAATGTTCATGTGGCTGCACCATTGACCTCTTAGGAAAGAACTCAAGCTTCCAGTGGACCATCAAGCATGAAGAAGCATTCCAAAAGTTAAAACATATGGTGTCTTCAAGACCCATTCTTCAACCATATGATCCTCAACTACCTTGTGTGGTTGATTTTGATGCTTCTAACTTTGCAATTGGATTTGTGTTGCAACAAGGAATTCCTAGATGGACTACAACATCCCATTGTCTTTGTGTCTCGCCAACTAAATACAGCTGAAAGAAATTATTCTGCTCAAGATAAGAACAACTTGCAATGGTATATGTCACCAAGGTATAGAGACATTATCTCTTGGGGAAACAAGTGATCATGTGAACTCATCATAAGCCATTATTGCAAACCCTACACTTGGAGCACACAAAGAGTCGATATCATTGATGGGAAGAGCAACTCCAATTATTTGACATCAAACTTGATTACAAACCAGGTCGGTTCCATTCATCCTTGATGCTCTATCACAATGACCTGATTTGAAGGCTCTTCCTCTCATCATGGTGGTAATTACGATGGTCTCAATTGACCCCAAGGTCCATAACAAGTTTTGATCAGCTCTACAACAAGATCCCTTCTTCCAAATGGTACATGGTCATTTGATAGTATGCAACAAGGAGTGTAATACCTTTCCCTTCAAGGAAGACCTTCTATTCCATGCGGACCAGATCTATGTTCCAGCCAAAGGTAATCTTTGACTTGTGCGCCTTCAAGAAGCCCATGATTTACCAACAACTTGTCACATGGGAGTGGACAAGACCTTGGGCACCCTCTAATGCCAATGGTGGTGGCCCAACATGATACAAGATGTTCGGGACTTTGTTTGATCGTGTGAGAGTTGTCAACGTAACAAGACCAGTAACCAAATGCCGAGTGGACTCCTTCAGCCACTTCCCATTCCAGCTACTTGTTGGGAACATGTGAGCTTGGATCTCATCACCTCTTTACCCAAGACACGACAAGGTCACATAGCAATTGTGGTGTTTGTGGATAAGCTTAGTAAGCAAATCTATTTGGCACTAACGGTTGATATTGTAGATACTCCAACCTTGGTGCAACTCTACTCTGATAATGTCTGCAAATGTCATGGGATGCCACATATACTCATCTCTGACCGTGATCCTTGCTTCACCAAAAAGTTTTGGCAAGCACTCTTCCAGCTACTTGGCACCAAGCTTGCTTTATCTATAGCCTATCATCCTCAAATTGATGGGCAAACTGAACGTGCAAATTGCACCTTGGAAGATATGCTTCATGCCTTTGTCAACATTTGCCATACCAATTGGGATCAATGTCTTGTAGTTGTGGAGTTTTCATACATAATTCTAGACATGCAAGCACCAGATTCTCTTCTTTCTTTCTCAACTTTGGCCAAGATCTGCTTGTCCTTGATTCCCTTCTTGCTCGTCCTCTATCTCAAGCCCCCATACTTCAACCTTCTTGACCACCATCTCCGATCTCTCCAACAAGCCAAATCTCACCTCCTTATGACTCAGAATTGTCAAAAACAATATGCGGACCATCATCGTTGTGAGCTCACCTTTGAAGTTGGTGATAAAGTTATGTTATCCTCCAGTAATCTACCCCTCCCACTTGATACCCAAGTTCATAAACTTGCCCCTAATTGGATAGGATCTTTTGATGTCACCCAAATTGTCTTTCTTGTTGCTTATTGACTTGCTTTGCCTTCTCATATGCGCATCTATCATGCCTTTCATGTTTCTAAGTTAAAACCCTTTGTTCATAATCCCTCTTCTTTCTCCTCTTGAGTCCAACCACCTCCTCCCACAATCCCTATCAATGATCATGATGAGTACGAAGTTGGTCGTATCCTTGCACGTTGCCACATCCAACAAGGACGTTGCCAACATACAGAGTACCAGGTCCTTTAGAAAGGGTATCCCCTTCATGATGCCACATGCGAACCTCTTTCTCACCTCCAGAATACACAAACGGTCATCTAGGAGTTTGAAGCTTCAATGGCAACGAGGACATCACCAACTAGCCATGGGGGAATATGTAACAATATGGAGTTTAGAGATGTAGCTAGTAAGGCTAAAAAAATAGATAATAAGCCAAATTAGCCTAGAATATTCCAAAAGCATCTAGAAAGCTTCTTGGTAAGCTTCCCGACTAGTTAACTTGTGCTCCAAGTAGGTAGCTTCTAGAAAGAAGCTTCTAGAAGCTTCTAACTAGCTTAGCTTGCATGCCAAGTAGGCGGCTTCTAGAAAGAAGCTTCTTGAGAAGCTTCCTAGTTAACTTGGTTTGTACTCTAAGAAAGCGGTTCAAGGAAGCTTCTCAAGGGCCTTGTATGCTATCTATAAATACCAAAGCCGAAGCTCATGCTAGGCATTTGGAGTTTTTCCTCATATCAAGTGTCCTAATGTGAGTTTCCATTCTCTTATTCTTTCTTTATATTCGGTCTTTTACACTCATGGTATCTATGATGAGTGCCAAGTGAATCTACTTGTTAAGTTTATCAACAAACACCACACAAAGTTTATTTAGCTTTGAGTTATCTTGGGCAATGATGTGATGAGATCTAGACTTATATGTTCCCATCATACAAATGTAGTAAAGAGGGGTTGAAGTAGTCCACCCAATTTCTAGTTGCTCATCTTATTGCATTGGTAGTTGTCACAAGATCAAATAACTCTCAAACGTCTTGTGTCATATTTGGTCACTACCATTGATGATGTAGGGTACTCAAGGTCTTATCCACACGTATGTGACTAATAATGATCCAAAAATTGGTAGTTCATGGGCCTCTTGAGGTGTAGAAGTTGTTAATGGCTTATAATTGGGACATATATCCAATCTCATAAAATAGAAGTTCCTCCTTGAATGAAGAATTGTTGTACTTCTTGTCATGTGCTACAAGATGATTGTGCATTATTTCAAAGAATGGATCTTGTTGTACAGCAATCTTTAAGTTAATTTTGTCATTTGATTTAATTATGGTAATTACTTCTCTTATGAGCAATTCAAGAAGAGTCTTCAAATCAAGTTGTCTTTATAGAGAGTTTGTGAATGACATTGAACTTTCTTGGTTTGATACTTAGTTTGAGTATGTACTCAAGCTTAACATCAAAAGAATTAGTTGTTCCTCCCATCAATAATGTTAACTCTACATGTGCTCCAAATGTGAGATATACAATAAGTGTAAAAGATCAAGATCTATGAAAGAAATAGGAGAATGGAAGATCACATTGTGACACTTTAGTGTGTGTGAAACTCTGAATAATCTTTGGCTTTGGTATTTATAGGGGGCATACAAGGCTCTTGAGAAGCTTCTCAAGAAGCTTCCTTAAGTTACTTTCTTGGAGTGCAAGCCAAGTTAATCGGGAAGCTTCTCAAGAAGCTTCCTTCTTAAAGCCGCCATACTTGACGTGCAAACTAAGTTAGTTGGAAAATTCAAGAAGCTTCCTTCTAGAAGCTACCTACTTGGGGTGCAAGCTAAGCTAGCCAAGAAGCTCCCAAAAAGTTTCCTCTTAGAAGTTGCTACTTGGCATGCACGTTACTCAATACTTGGAAGGTACCAAGTAGTTTCCTTAATATTTCTAGAATACTTTAGGCTAATTTGGCATATTTGCTACTTTTTTTAGCCTTGACTAACTTTATTGCTAAACTCCATAATGTAACATATTTCCCCACCACTATTTGATGATGTCTTTGTTGCCATAAACTCTTGGATGGCCATTTTTGTATTTTGGAAATGAGAAAGAGGATCCTAAGTGGAATCATGAAAGTGATATCCTTTCCAAAGGACCTTCTTCTCAATATGTTGTTGGCAGCCACGTTGAAGATGGCAATGTGCAAGGATGTAATCAACTTTATACTCCTCATGCTCCTTGATAGGGATTGAAGGAGGAAGAGGTTAGATATGAGAGGAAAAGGAAGAGGGATTAGTTACAAAAGGTTTCAACTTGAAAATGTGAAAGATAGGATACATTTGCATATGAGAAAGCAATGCAAGTTGATAAGCAATAGAAGAAATGATTTAGGTGACATCAAATTAACTTATCCAATTAGGAGCAAGTTTATGGACTTGGGTATCAAGTAAAAAGGGTAGAAGAAAGCATGACCTTGGTGTTGGTCCGCATATTGTTTTTGACAATTTTGAGCAACAAGAAGATGAGATTTGGCTTGTTGTAGAGATTGGGATATGTTGGTCAAGAAAGTTGAAGTATGAGGAACATGAGATGGAGGTGGAGCAAGAGGGAATCTAGAAGAAGTGGATCTTGGCCAAAATTAAGTTGGTGCTATCTGTTGTAGGCAAACTGAGCAACTACAAGACACTCGTCCCAATTGGTTTGGAAAATGTTGACAAAAGCACATAGCATAAAAATTATGATTTGCATGTTTGGTTTGCCATTCATTTTGAGGATGATAGGCTATGGACAAATTAAGCTTGGTACCAAGTATCTAGAAGAGTGCTTGCCAAAAAAAATTAGTAAAATGAGGGTCATAGTCATAGATGAATACACAATTTATCACATGATGCTTGAAGACATTGTCAAAGTAGATTTAGGCTGATGTTGGAGCATCCACTGTGTCAAAGGTTGGAGCTAAATGGATTTACTTACTAAGATTATCTACAAACACCACGATTGTTGTGTGACCTTACTTTATCTTGAGCAAGGATGTGATAAGATCTAAGCTCACATGTTCCCATTGAGTAGATGGAATAGGGGAGTGGTCAAAGACGTCCTCTTGGTTTTTGGTTGCTGGCCTTGTTGTATTGGTAGCTCTCACATTATTGTATAAACTCTCAAACATCTTGTGTCATGTTGGGCCACCATTATTGGCATTGGAGGTTACCTAAGGTCTTGTCCACACCCATATGAACAACAATTGGCAAATCATGGGCTTCTTGAAGGCACACAAGTTGGAGATCACCCTTGGTTGGAATATATATCTGGTCCTCATAGAATAAAAGGCCTTCCTTGAGGGAAAAGGTGTTATATTCATTGTCACATGTTGCAAGAAAATGTTGTACCATCTAAAATAGAAGGGATCTTGTTGTGAAGTTGTCCTAAGCTCAATTTGGACCTTGGATTCAATTGACATTAGTGTCATTACTATTATGATGAGACTTCAAATCATATTTTCGTGACAAGGCATCAAGGATGACATAGAACCAATTGGGTTTGTACTCAAGTTTGATGTCAAACAATTGGAGTTGTTCCTCCCATTGATGATGTTGACTCTTCATCCGTTGCAAATGTAATGTCTACAAGAAGGGTTGTGATCGATTTGCATGATCATCTATTTTCCCAAGAGATAATGTCTCTATATCTTAGTGACATTTACCACTGCTAGTTGTTCATAATCTTGTGTAGAGTAATTTCTTTCTGTGGTGTTTAATCGGTAAGATACAAAGGTAATGGGATGTAACCCATGTGGGAATTATTGTTGCACCATAGCTCCAATGGCAAAGTTGAAATATCAAAATCAACCACACAAGGTAGTTGAAGTTGAAGAATGGGTCTGGAAGACACCATATGTTTTAGCTTTTTGAATGCTTCTTCATGCTTGGCAGTCCACTAAAAGCTTGAGTTCTTCCCCAAGAGGTCAATCAATGGTGCTGCCATATGCATATATAGTGGATGAACCATTGGTAAAAATGTGCCAATCCATTAAAGCTCAAGAACATTTTGGCATCCTCTGGAGTAGGCCAATCAATAATGACCTTGATTTTCTCCTCTTCCATCTTGATCCCTTTTGATGAGATCTTGTGATCAAAGAAGGTGGTTTCCTTTTGTTAAAAGGCACACTTCAATTTCTTGTGATAAAACTTCCATTGACATAGTCATCTTGGGACTTCTCACACTTGATTTTCATGTTTGCCTCTATATTATCATAGATTAAAATGCCATCTAAGATCATCACCACATATGAATCCAATAGTCTCTCCAACACTTTATGCACCTAATCCATGAAGACCATTGGAGCATTAGTGAGTCCAAAAGGTAGAACTCTCTCTTCAAATGCCCATACCTTGTGCAAAAGGTAATCTTTTGCATATCCTCCCTATCAATGGAGATTTGCCAATAACCACTGCAAAGATCCAACTTGGAGAAGTATAGTGTTCCACTCAATTGATCAAGCAAGTCATAAATTTGAAGCAAGTGATATGCATTCTTCATTGTTTGTTTATTGAGCTACACATTAATCAATATAGAAACAAAGTCCTTCATCCTTCTTTGGAACAAATAGTACCGGTGCTCCCTAAGGCAATATACTATATTGTATGAAATCTTTCTCCAACAACTCCATAAGTGTTATTCATAATTGTTTCAATTTCCTTGGTGAGAGCAAATAGATTGGTCTACTCATTGAAGTACTCCTTGGTAATAACTCAATCTTAGAGGGCATATCATAATCTAAGGGTAATCTCTTTGGTAAATCATCTAAGAACATGTCCATAAACTCCTAAACTACCTGATCAACCATTGCTTCATGAGGCTCTTGACCCTTCCTAGATTGTCTTTGTGCAATTGGCTTGATCTACACTACAAAAATAGACTTCTCTTCCTCCAAAGCTTGCTCTATGGTTGCTTCATTGATAAATTTCCCATCTATGGACTTATCTTCCTTCAAACCTTACTCTATGGTTGCTTTCTTGATAAACTTCTCATCTTGGGACTAACTATTCTTAGGTATCTTATTCAAAGGTGTTCGACAACCTAATCAGAAATTTCTACCTTGGTGTTGTACTTGAATTTTTCATCGGGTCCAATCAAATTGAAGCTTATGACATTCAAGCCAAGGCAAACCTAAAATGATATCATAGTGTAGAAGTGTCACTAAAAACTTCATAAACTCTAAATACTCTTCTTAATCTTTAATGAAACATGATGTGAGGTATGGTACTATCTACCATCATCGATCTGCTTCCACTTATTGGCTTGATAGGAATATGTAATTCCTTTGCTAATTGCATGGACATGCAATTCTCTGAACTTCTAAATTCAACCAAAATCCTACAACCATGATCAAATATCATACCTTGCAAATAAATTAAACTTGCATAGGTCAAGCCTTCAATCTCATTAGAACTTATCAAATTCTCAATAGGTGACTCAAAAATCTCCTATTGGGATTCTTCATTCCCTTAATCATTTTACTCCACAAACTTCATATGGGCAACTTGTCAAGGTTGCACATTCTTGAATGGACATTCAATGATGCAATACACAATTTGGTGAGAATAAAAACAACTACTACTATTTGTCTCAATTGAGACACCAAGTGGTCTTTAATGAACTACTTTATAGCATTACTCTAATTTATCTAATTTATTAACTCAAAGATGCAACATATCCACTATTCTCCATAAGGTACAACCAAAAGTACCCAGGGTTCCTTGGACAAGATGATTGCAATCAAAAATTTTACGCAAAACGTGAGATGATGAATTATGTGAAATGATGCTTGGGTACTACCCAAACAAAAGAATCCCAATGGTTTGGCGGAATTGGATTTAGTGGTCCATAAATCCTGTCCATCCCATTCTCATTTTGATACCAATGTAAAAGACCGAGGCCAAGGAGAGAAATAGGAGAATAGAAGATCATATTGGGACACTTGAGCATGTGTGAAACTCCAAATGCCTAGCTTAAGCTTTGGCTTTGGTATTTGTAAGGAGCATACAAGGCTCTTGAGAAGCTTCTCAAGAAGTTTCCTTCAGCCACTTTCTTAGAGTGCAAGCCAAGTTAACCAAGAAGCTTCTAAAGAAATTTCCTTCTAAAAGGCGTCTACTTGGCATGCAAGCTAAGCTAATTAGAAACTTCTAGAAGCTACCTACTTGGGGTGCAAGCTAAACTAGCTAGGAAGCTTCTTGGTTGTCACTTGGCATGCACGTTACTCAATACTTGGAAGGTACCAAGTAGTTCCCTTAATACTTCTAGAATATTCTAGGCTAATTTGACTTATTTGCTACTTGTTTAACCTTGACTAACTTTGTTGCTAAACTCCATACTACTACAGTAAGCATTTGCAATTGGTCTACATTATCACCTATTTTTCCAAGAGATAATGTCTCCATACTTTTGTTGTGTACACCATTGCAAATTTTTCTTAATATCAACCAAAGTAATTTTCTTTCTCTTACATTAATTTTTCAAGATACAAAGGTTATGGGATGCAATCCACATGGGAGTTCTTGTAACAATACAACTCCAATTACAATGTTGGAAGCATCAAAATCAAACACATAAGGTAATTGAGGATCACATGATTGGAGGATGGTTTATGAAAACACCATATATTTAGTTTCTTGAATACTTTTCTTGCTTTGTAGTCCAATTAAAGCTTGTTATCTACTCCAAGAGTTCAATTAATGGTGCTTATTGAGTATAAAAATAGACAAACCATAAAAAATTACTTGCCAATCTTTGAAATCCTTAAAATCCATAGCATATTTAGGATTATGCCAATTGGTAATAGCTTTTATTTTCTCTTATTCTATCTTGATTTTTTTTGGTGAGACCTTGTGGCCTTAGAAGGCAATTTATTTTGCAAAAAGACACACTTGGACTTCTTGGAATAGAACTTCCATTATTGTAGTTTTCTTAAGACTTCTCATACATGGTTTTTGTGTTTTACCTCCATCTTATTATAGATTAAAATATCAGCCAAGAACACTACCACATATTGATCTAATAGCCCCTTTAACACTTGGTACATTTGATTCAAAAAAATTACTCAAGCTCAAAGGATAAAACTCTCTATTCAAAATGCCCTTAACTTGTACAAAAGGTAATTTTTTCATGTCTTCCTCATCAATTTGAATCTCCCAATAGTCACTTCAAAGATCCTTCTTTGAGAAGTATGATGCTCAAACAATTGATCTAACAAGTCATCAATTGATCTAACAATTGATCTAAAAAGTCACAAGGAATATGCATTCTTCATGGTTTATTTATAAGATCACATAATCAATATATAATCAAGCTTTCTTTCCTTTTTTGGTACAAATAGTGCAGATTCTCCCCAAGGAAATACCCTATGTTGTATGAAATCCTTTCACAACAACTTGGTTAATGTTGTTCAAAGTTCTTCTAACTCCTTTGGTGAGAGTTGATAGATTGGTCTACTCATTGAAGTACAACTTGGTAATAGCTTGATCTTGAAATGCATACTTTGGTCAAAGTGTAATCTTTTTGGAAGCTTGTCAAAAATACATCTACAAACTCTTTAACTATTTGTTCAACCACCACACTTTAAGGCTCCCCATCCTCATCAAATTCTCCTTGTGCAATAGACTTGATCTACACATGTAATACCATTAGCTAAATATATTATCTAGAGGTGGAAATTGGCTTGGTAATATTTGGAAGGATGTTATATATGATGGTCCAAGTAGATCAGATAGAGGTGTTACCAAATAGTACTTCCACTAGTAGTGCAAATGTGAAAACACCTTGAAAACTTGAGTCAATTTTGAAGGCCTAAATGAATAAATTAGGCCTTGAAAATTGATTGAGTTCTCCTATATATGTCTTGTTAAGAGCTTCCTCCATGTGTTTCTTGTCAAGAGCTTTCCAATGGTACCTCACCTACCTGTTATTTTGAACTCCCTACAAGAAGATTTCCCAAAGATTTGTTTAGATCAAACTTGTTTGCCCAACCAAAAAGGAAAAGGATCAACTTGTCACCCATCCATATAACTAATCTTAGGGTAGCGCTTGCTGATGTATCACCAATCCATGTATTTGATCCAAGGGTGGAGCTCCTTTGAGTAGATCCTCTTTGCTATATAATAAAGTCAAGGTGCTCCTTTGAGGCATAGGAGCTTTGAGGATTGAAGCCTTGTGTTTCTCTTTGGATTTATCTTTTCCTTAGAACATTACAAAACAACAAAAGCAATAATATCTTCCTCCAATGCTTGTCCTTTAATTGTTATACTAACAAAGTTTCTATCTCGGTGGATTGATTACTCTCAAAAATCATACTCAAATGTGCCAATCAAAATAGTCAAGAATCCTTATCTTGGTGTTGTACTTGAATTTATCATCAGGTCCAATCAATTTGAACATTGTGCCTTTCAAGTTAAGGAATGCCTAAAATGAGATCTTAGTGTAGGAGAGCTATTACAAATCTCATATTGTGTGAATACTCATTCCTAATCTTGAATGTAGTTGGATGTGAGATAAAAAGTCCAAAACTCCTTCTACCATCTACCATCATCAATTTTCTAGCTAATATTTGCTTTATAGAAATACTTAATTCCTTTTCTAATTACATGGACATGCAATACTCATAACTCTCCAATCAACCAAAATCTTACAATTATGATTGGATATCATACCTTGTAAGTATGAAACTTACATAGGTCAAGCCTTCAATCCCACTAGATAAAATCAGGTTCCTAATAAGTGGCTTGATATATTATAATATGCTTCTTTGTTTCTCGAATCTTCACATTCCAAGAACTCTATTTGTGCAATTGGTCAAGGTTGTACATTCTTGCTTAGATATTCAACAATGCAATGTCCAAATTTGTAATAATAAAAGCAATCACCATGTTTTTACAACCATCTTCCATGTATTATGACAAGTGGTTTCCATTGGATGGTATCAATTATAAAAGACTAAGGACAGAAATAGGAGATTGGAGGACTAGACTAAAAGAGCATATTGGGACACTTGAATGAAAGAAACTCCAAATGTCCAATATGAGCTTAGGTTTTGGTATTTAAAAGGAACATATAAGGCACTTGGGAAGCTTCTCAAGAAGTTTCCTACATATCACCTTCTTAGAGTGCAACCTAAGCTTCTTGGGAAGCTTATGAAGAAGTTTCCTTCAAGAAGCCACCTACTTGACGGGCAAGCTAAACTAGTCAAGAAGCTTCCCAAGAAGCTTTCTTGTAGAAGTTGTCTACCTGGCATAAATGTTACCTTATACTTGGAAGGTACCAATTAGCTTCCTAGATGCTTGTAGAATATTCATATAATTCTTTGCTAATTTTTCATATTTGCTACTTTGTTAGTCTTGACTAACTTGTTTGTAAACTCCATAGTGTTATATTAGCTCTTCCATCTATGCTTGGTGTATTTGTCAGTTTTGTAGCGGTCTAAGTTGAGACCAAGTTTTGGTAGCCAAGGAATCAAAGCACTCAACCCTCTACATGGTTTCTTTTAGGTGTTGGGGTTCATAAATGGTTACTTATAATTTGGTGCATGAGTTTGAGCCTCTTGTAAACCAATCCAAGGCTTCACCTTCATGTATGTCTGCAATCAATATCATGGTATTTTGGAATTATGAAACATAACCTCTTATAGATAAGAGGTTATGTTTGCCTCAATTTTTTTAATCACCCTATAATATTTTAAGGATAGGAGAATCTTCAATAAAAACATAAGACAAAAAACACAAAGCTTCCCATTCAATACTCTGATGCCCCAAAGGAGCACTTTTTTTTATTTTATAGCAAAGAGAATTCCCTCAAATGAAGCTCCACCCTTTGATCAAATGTATGGATTGTTGACCTATCAGCAAGTTCTACCCTTAGATTAGTTTTATGGATGGGTGACATGTTGGTTCTTGTCCTATCTAGTTGGTCAAACAAGTTGGACCAAAGGGAATCTATAGAGATCTTCTTGTAGGAAGCTCAAAATTGCATGGGTGAGATATCATTGGAAAGCTCTTGACAAGATAAAAATTTGGAGAAAGCAAAGAGAAGTTTTTTCCAATGGAGGAAATTTCCATTCTCAAGGCCTAATTCTTTTGATTAGGCCTCCAAAATTGCTTCTTACATTTTCATGGTGTATTTGAATCTTACACTATTAGTGGAAGTACTCTTTTGGTGACACCTCTATCTAATCTACTTTGTTCATCATATATAACATCTTTCTTGATGTTACCAAGCCAAATTTCACCTCTAGATAATATATCTAGCTAATGGTATTAAACAACCTCATGCAACTTGTGCAAGATTCATGGCTTTGAGTCTGCTAGTGATTGCACTCTGGAAGTCTTTCTCATATAAAAATTGGTGCAACAAATTACACTTGAGTGTACTCCACTATTTTCCACCATAGTTTTGTTGCTCTATTTTGCTAACTTGAATCTAATAGGATTAGATTCAATTGAATTGGAGTGTAATTGAATCTAATAGAATCTAACTTCCAAATACCATTCACAATCAAATACAAAGTTCTCCATTGCACCAATAAATTTTTACCTTCAAATGCCTATATGTAATATTTAGAAGATAGGAGAAACTCCAAGATAAACACAAGAGAAACATAAGGTTTCATTCATCAATATTCCAGTGTCCCAAAGGAGCACCTTGTCTTTGTTATATAGCAAAGAGTGTTACCTCAAAGAGAGCTACACCCTAAGATTAGATACATGGATTGGTGACATGTCTATCCTTGTCCTATTTAGTTAGTCAAACAAATTAAATCTTTGGGGAATCTTCTTATAAGGAACTCATAACAACATTAGTGAGATACCATTGGAAGATCTAGACAAGACAAAGAAGTAGCGCAAGGCAATACCTTTGCCCTTGGAATGAAGTGCAAGGTTACATTTTTTAAGACTTAATTCTTTCATTTAGACCTCCAAAATTTGTTATGAAGTCTTTAAAGTTTTTTTGGCTTTTGCTTTATTAGTGGAATTATTATTTCAATTACACCTATTTTATCTTCTTAGATCATCATATATAACAACCTAACATCTATTACTAGCCCATGTCCACCTCTAGATAATATGTCTAGCTAATGATATTACACTTTAGCTCAAGAAATTGTTCTAGATCTTTTTTTCTTAAAAATTCTCTCTCTCTATTTGTAATTGTATGTGACCACCACAATCTAGCTTATCCAACAAATTAGTAAGATGCTTGATATGTTTCTACATATTAATGTTAACTTTTAGCATAATAACTACTCTACTAAACTACTTAACTATTATTTTTTAACTACTTAAGTTAATACATAGATGCAATATGTTTGTTTCTCTCCATAATTTATGATTGGAGAGATTAATGGTTCATAAAATAAGGTGATTATGTTCAAAAAATTTTGACCAAAGCATGAAATGATGCTTTGGTAGTACACAGATATGAAAATCCCAATGGTTTGGAGGAAATGGATTTGGTGGTCCATAAACTCTATTTATCCCATTTCATATTTTAATACCAAATGTAAAAAACCAAAAACAGAATAAAAACTCACATTGGAACTCTCAAATAAGTGGAACTCCAAATGCCTATCATGAGCTTAGGCTTTGGTATTTAAAAAGAAACAATACAAGATTCCCAAAAGCTTCTAAGGAAGCTTCCTTCTAGAAATTGTATACTTTGCAAGCTAAACTAAATTTAATTATCTTGCTAGCTCCTTACTTTCTACTAACTCATCTTCTACCTTCATATTATTACACCTATTTTATAGTTATATATTTACTTACAAGAGGTATGACTAGGGCTCATATGCCTAGAAAAGTCATGGGTTATACAATTTTTTGAGTTAGACCTCATCTCCAAAATGCTTGACAAAAAACTTGTAACTTACACTATTCATCCTAGAGCTTGTAGAATGATAGGCATGAACAAAGTAGAGAACGTGTGCCTTTTATTACTATCATGTATATATATATATATATATATATATATATATATGATTACTTTAGTAGAAAGTATTATTACTTATCTAAGAGGTGTTTAGAAGATTAGGTTGTGTGTGTAGATATGTATCAAATAAAAGACCATGGGCAAATTATACCTTGTCATGGTAGGTTGCTGATTAGCTACTTGAGTGTTTTCCAATGGAGGAAGTAGATTAGCATGTCTGGAATAACTAAAATTTATCATAGTTACTTCTTATCTCTATTACAACTTATAGTGCTCAAAGTAAGTTTCTTGGTTAGTCTTTCTCGAGATGGATTGTTTCTTGATAGATAATCTACTACATGTATTCAACTTCTATTATTGGTCAAATTAATATGATGCAATTTTGACAATTTGCTTTACAATACCTACACTATTTGAAAAGGAAACATCTTACATTTGAATTTTTTATTTGTTATCAATGTTGATATAAATGAAAGTTGCAAAGGACATTAAGATTTTTCTACTCCAATGAAAATAAATTCTCTTAAAATGGCTTGTAGATGAAAAGAGGACCCATCTTTGAACTCTTAATCAAATATTTGTAAAGATTTAACAAGATGTTACAAATTCAATGAAAGTTGTATATGCACCTTTTTATTGTTCCTTTCAGATTAATTGAGTTTTAAATTCACTATGCTCAACTTTATTATGCAAAGAATAAATTCAACTGACTCTGCAAAGCAAAGTCCTAGAATTAGGATTTTTTTCACCTTTGGTGAACATATCACCTTTTGAAAGACTTAATTCCATAGAAAAATACATTATTCAAGGGATGTTAAGCAAGGTATGAAGAATGAGATCCTAGATAAATTTAGATCCATAGAAACAAAGATGATCAAGAAAAATGAAGTTATCAAACTCAAAGGTAGTGAATGAGATTCTATAAAAGCACAAACATTACCTTGTAGTTATAGATGGTTTGCACTAATTCAAAAGTAGTGCTCTAAAAAAGGGATCTTAACTTTAGGATATAAAAAAAAATCTAAAATTCTAAATTTGCAGATTAAGAATTACTAAATATTAGCCTTTTGTAAAGAATTTTAGATACAATGAAGGAACTTGTAAAAAATAGGTTTCTTTTAACTATTACACTTTTTTGGATGAAGTCCATGAAGATAGAAATAAAGATAGTCAATACAAAAGGAGGATAAAGACATTGGAATTTGGTCAAGGTGTCTATACAACAGGAAGCATGACAAGAAGGTTACATTTCTTAAGTTGCATAGCTATACTCTCTTACTTGTCCCAACATTGAAAGAACAAAGGGAATAATGCTCCAAAGGTAGAAACTATGAAAGAATGAACAAAGGGAATAATGCTCCAAAAGTAGAAACTATGAAGGCATAATGTTATTTTAACATACAAGCTAAATGCATAAGCTTTGTATAGGGTTCTTGTCTTATAAAGACAACCTCTTGTGCAATAAATACCTACAAATCCTATATTCTAGTACCTAGATGTACCTCCAAGGACTTATAATAGCATGGTTCACTAAGAAAAAGAACCATCCAAGAGGAAACATCTTATGATGGTCATTTACAAGAGTTCAAAGAGTGTAGATCCTACCAAGCGGGAATCAAGGCAAAGGGATCCTTACATACATATGTGAATGCTTCTCCATAAGGAGCTTTGAAGGTAGGATCCATGAGTATAACTCTTTTTTTTTATATATTGAAGTGTTATCATAAAGGCCAATAATCATCCCCCCATACAAATTTCCAATGGGACATTTGAGAAGAGAAAAATTAACACACTCTAGAAACAAATTTGTCAGGGATTTTACCTATAAGTATTCATAAACTTCTTTTTAATTTTTTGGTTAATCTTCACTTACTATGCTTAACTCCACTAGTAAATTTTTACCAATTAGCTTAATGGTCAATATCCTTAATTAGATGAGAATTCTAACTCTAGGTATGAGTTACTAACAATAGTTAGAATAGGCCAAGAGTGAAAGCTTGAATAGGGTGAAGAGTATTTGATAATAAGTGATACCCAAAAGGAACTAGGATTTTTGGGTTTGAGTTAGATTGGAGAATATAGTAGAAGATGTAGCACTTGCTATCAATTGTAATAATCTCAATCTCTTTATGTTATGCTAATTTTATTCCAAGTTAAATGAACCATAATGAATATAAATTAGTTTCATATTCCAAAGAATGAATTGAACACTCATCACAAGCATAAATAACTATTATGGAGAAATGAAAACTAAATATAAAGTAGAAAAAAATGTTAACAAGTAGAAACTCAAACAACATAAATAACAAGAAGCTAAGTTCAGAAACTAAAGATGAAAAGAAAACATATTGGGGAATGGATATAATAAAAAGCACTGATAATTAATCCTGATAATAAAAAAAAGACATATTATACAGATAAAAACTGTAACATATTAGATAAGTGAAATTTAACAAAAGAAGAATTATATCTTTATGCTAAATAATGAAAAGAAGGTATAATAAGAAATAAATACTGTGACAAGTAACAATAATATCAAAAATATAAATCTCAATATAAACAAGAAAAGTTTATACTTTAAAAGCAAAGCAACATAAAAAGAGTAAGATAAGTTGGATAACCAAAATGTGATATAAGCACTAAAAGGAGATGAAAATATAAGAGAAAAGAGAGGGATTGTCCATGTAAAGCCACAAGCAAAACCATGTATAGTATACACTAGCTTAAGTCTGCATTATGATCTTGAAATTTTGATGCGGACTTAACTGAAATGCGAACTTAGCCAATGAGGCCGTGGTAATCAGAAAAAACATATCAAATTCAGGAAAAGTATAGTTGCACAATTTTACAATTTTTTTGTTGTCAAAAAATTGTATCATCTTCTATCACTAGGACATGCAAGCTCATTTGATAATATGAGCGCCCAACTTGTAGCAAAATGCAAAGGCAAGGGTCAATGCTTAAATGACCATCAAAGAATGGAGATTACCACTTCATTGGAGCAATCAAAACGAACAACAATGCAAAGCATTGCTCTACAATATGGTGTTGATGAGAAAGTAATTTGGAAGTTGAAGTCAAACAAAGATGAGATTAGTGAATGAGCCTAGAAAGTCTATCAAGCCACTCAAGAGTCAACATTACGCGGATCCTATGTAATGTTTCATGACCTTGAGAAAATACTTTTTGAATGGATTGATGTGGCATATTGGATGTCCCTAGCTTGGCCACCAAGTATCATCTACTACAAAGCAAAACAGATTGTTGACATAATGGAGATTGCCAAGGATAAGGTCAAGGCTTTGTGGGGATGATTTGCAAGATTTTGGCATTGGTATGATTTAATCAACACCAATTTGTTTAGGGAAGGTGGTGAAGTTGATAAGAGCAATCTTGAAACCCTAAAAGCATTAAAAGATTATGTACCATGATTGATCAATATGACCGGGCATGCATTTAAAACATGGATGAAACAAGGGTGTTCTTTAGACTCATTATACATTATATTATTCTGATGCTTAATGAGGATTTCTCCATTGTAAGGGGAAAGAAACAAGTGAAAAATAGGGTGACACTTATCGTTTGTTGCAATGCCATTAGAAATGAGGGCATCCCTATCACCATGATTGGAAAAGCAAAAGAGCCCACATGTATCTTAGGAAACACTTGGCAAATCTTGTATCTTCAGTAGAAGAATGCTTGGATTGACATTTGGACATTCAATAGGTATTTCATTGAAGTGTTTGAGCACTTTGTTCAAAGACATACCGGCCATAAAGTTCTTTGATCCTTGACATGCTCTTGGTCACTCAACAACATTCAAATGGATTGGCATCCACATTGCATTCCTATTAATCATATCACTCTAATCCATATGGTGATTTGTATTCAAAATCAATAAGGATTTGATCTAAGTGCTCTTAATATAGTCAAATTTTATTCTATGGACTCAACAAAAAAAATTTCTCCAAGAAACTCTCTCTTTCCTTGATGTGACAATTTAAAGGAAGAAGCTCTGTCCCCAATGTTGCAATCTCAAGGAAGATATATTAGTCAATCAAGACGGAAGATATATTAATAGATTGAATGGAATGAGTCCAAAGAGATATATTCATTGATTGGGAAGGAAGAAGATGTAATAACCAATCAATTGCAATACAACAATATAAGATATGTGTTCAAGGTGATTTAAGCTACATAACTCAATATCAATAAACTTCTCTATTGATATAGGAGATATTTTTCTTTGAGAACCTAAAGATAAAATCTTAAAGGAAGCTGTGATTGTTATTTGCTTGTAGAGATTTATGTGTATACTAACCAAGGTAGGTATACATCCTTAATACAAGCCTTAAGATAGCAAGCAGAGGAAAACTGGACCTGAATGCCACACTGCATGAAAATCAATGTATATGATCAAATTACCAACTACTTACTACAAAGTTAGAAGCAATTAACTAAATCAAAGATTTACCAAGACAACCCATGCAGTTTTGCAAAGCTCTAGAAGGAAGTAAAATATATTAGTTAGAAGCCATTAAATTGGGATCAAATAGAACATTGTATGAAAATCAACTTATGTGATTAAATTACTAATTGATTTTTTAGAAGTTGGAAGTATTAAACTCAAATTAAAGATTAACCAAGACAAACCACATTGTCATGTAAAGCTCCAAAAGGAAGGACAATATATTAGTTGGAAGCAATTAAATTGGAATTAAAGATTTACCAAGACTGACCATGTAGTAGTATAAAGCTCCAAAAGGAAATAAAATATTTTTTTCCATAATGAGCATGAGATTCATAGGTCAAGATTCCACAAAAGTTGCTTGATCCATCTTAATATTGCTTGAATATACAGACATGCAATCATTGATTGCCTACATCAAACAACAACTAAATCCATGTGTAAACCAAGGCATGAGCTCACATGTAAGGTGTTAAAAAACTCTAAGAAACCCATTGATTATTGAAATTTCCAAGTCACCTAAATTATCAATAGTAGTAAAATCCTTTTTCCACATATAAGCACTTGCCAGCTAAACCCAGTTTTGATCCATAAGCTCATCATGTATAGGTTCCAAACAATGATATGAAAACAACACAAGAATCCAAAATTGTCATTTGTAGTCCCAAGGGACTATGTGGAGGTACACCAAAAGAAAATGAGTTACGAGTTGACAGTCTAAAATTGGATTTAAAGAAATAATATTATTTGTTAATCAATAATTTAATTCAATAAAGGAGTAACTTAGGTCTTAATTATATTACTTAAAAATGTCTCCTCTTAATGAGTAAGATGAAGATGCAAGCATTGAAACTATAAACTCATTTCATGTCTTCTTTGGTAGCTAGTTCAATTAAAAAATTGTAAAAATTCTTACATTTTTAGGAAGGTTGCATAAGAGAGTGACAACTGGTCCAATGCATTGTCAATGGCAATGCAATAGCTATTATAGGACTTGAAAATTTTTTATACACCTTCTAGAAATCATGCTTGTCACGGCCAACTCCTAAAATATATTTGATGAGTATTTAATATGTTCTCTTGCTATATGATGTTGATGTTGTTCCAAAAGGTAGATGTTTATTGGTCTAAGGAGCATTGAATTGCTCTAGTAAAGGAATCTGATTTTTCTCCATATAAACCTTCTAGAAATCATGCTTGCCACGGCCAACTCCTAAAATATATTTGATGAGTATTTAATATGTGCTCTTGCTATATGATGTTGATGTTGTTCCAAAAGGTAGATGTTTATTGGTCTAAGGAGCATTGAATTGCTCTAGTAAAGGAATCTGATTTTTCTCCATATAATCAATAATTGAAGGCATGTCCAGTACCATCTTCTCTTATTTTCTTGTATTGCTTTAGTAATCTTCTTCTTGTCATCTCCATCAACACAATCCCTAGTATTGATATCTTTTGCATTTAGTGATTCCTTCATATAGGCTAATTTTTCCTCAAATTCTTCCTCACTTTGGGTGGCACTAATCAGATTATTGAAACAAGTGATGAAAATTTCCATTGTTGAATTGCTTCTCATTTCCTAAATTGGGGTAGAAAATTCATCAAGATATTATGCTCAATATGCCATTTACACAAGAGATGAACATAGGTAAGATACACTTGACTATGTGCATACAATAAGTGAAAAATAAGTATCAATGTCAAATATAGAATTTGCATGGATGCAATCTGAAAGGTTTTATGGGGAAAAATGATAATAATCTTCCTCAATCTCTCCTTCCATTAAACATAATCAATGGTGACAAAATGGGATGTTCTTGTTCAAAAACAATGTGGAGAAGGACATGCAAATTTTATTTGTCGTATAATTGCAATCCATCAAGATGAATTCCTAAAAACACTCCATAAGATCCTAGAATTTGTTGGGAAATATAAATAAATATGTGATTTCTTATGATCCTAGCTTTGCAAGTCCCTTGTGCTCAACCTTGTTATTGTTTGGAGTAAATTTTGGAGAAGTACAATATCCTTCAACTGCCTTTTCTTCTTGCATGAATCATATCTTACACATCTTGATTGGTGAATGGAGAACCCTTCCTAATCAGATTTCTTTGAATGCCATGTGGAAATAAATTTTCATCATGTTGCTTCATGACTCATGTCTTCACACCCTCCATTTTATGGTGCCTTTGGGAAGTAACTAGGACCTCCACTTGCACACATGCTTGTGATATACATGTAAATGATTGCATATGTTGGTTGCCCGCATCTCTATAGTTCTTTTGATCTTCAACTCATACCCACACCCAACATGCATTGACAGCCGATTGTGTTGCTCATCTTTTACTTCCTTGTCTTTTCTCCACTCCATGGGAGAATTTTTGAACATATAGGCATTTTTCTCCATGGTAGCTATTTGCTGAGCCTTTGGTAACTTTTGAAAAACATATTTTGTGAGCATAAGCCATTGTGGTTACTTTTGCTTCTTCTTTCAGTGCAAGGGTAATTCTAGGGTTGAAGCCATGCACACAAGAGCAGCCTTTGAGATCCCATATTAAGCTTTCATCATCAAGTCATATTAACAATTCCATTGCATCAAATAAAAGGAGAGAAGGTTCAAACAATTCCCTTGCTAGGGACTCCATTGCTTGAGATGAGAGGTGAGAACGTTCAGAAATGAATAAACAATATTGCATGAAATGGGATAAGTGCTAATACAAAAGGCAAATGAAATATTCTACATGATAAATGTGCAAATTTTTTTTAATTCATCAAGCTCCTCCTCAAGCTCAAAGGTATGTATGGATGCTTTCCATACATGAGAAAGAATGGTGTGACCTATATCAATGCATTCAATTGTTGTAGGCAAATTACATCAATGGAAGTAAGGTGTTACATCTCTCTTACTCATCTAAGGTGAAGCCCTTCAACATGTCCTAATTATTTTGTTCTATTTTCCCATTGGTTTATGGATAGTAAGCTGTTGACATGGCCAATTTGGTTTTGAAGATGTCATAATTTTCTCCAAAACCAACTAGTAAATTGAGTGCTTCTATCGGTGAATGAGCACTTGAAACAAGCCATGGGTGAGAAAATGATGCATCTAAGTACAATTGAGATAATTGTGGAGTAGTCATGTCCTTGGTGGTAGGAAAAAATGAGTTAGTTTGCTAAGTTGGTCAACAAAGACTATGATGGAGTCAAGCCATGAGGTGGTCATGAGCAATTCACAAACCAGATCTATGCTTACTTATTCTCAATGTTGTGTAAGAGTAGGAAGGGGTTGAAAGAGTTATGTGGGAACTTTTTTAGAAGCTTTATTTTGTTGACATAATCGGCAACTTCAAACATATTCCATCATATTGTTGCTCATCTTGAGCAAATAGTAATGGTATTTGATTACATCTAAGGTCTTGTCCACTCCAATGTTACCTACAATGATAGAATCATGACATTCCAATAGGATAGTGGTTCTTATGTCTATGGTATCAGGGATCCATAACTTGCCATCATGAAATGTGAATCCTTGGGTATTGGTGATATCTTGGGACTACTAAGCTCCTTCAATCCATGGGTCAATTTTTGTAGTAGTAAGATTTCTTAACCAGAATTGAGGGTTCATCTTTACCTCTATCATTAGATTGTTTGTGTAACAATATGGTGTAAAATGACAAAGTTGGACAATACTAATGAAGTAGCAAATAATCAAATTAGCCTAGAATATTCTAGAACTATATAGGAAACTACTTGGTACCTTCCAAGTATTGAGTAATGTGTATGCTAAATGGTAACATCTAGGAGGAAGCTTCACAAGAAGCTTAGCTTGCACCCCAAGTAAGTAGTTTTTAGAAGGAAGCTTCTAGAAGCTTTCAACTAACTTAGCTTGCATACCAAGTAGATGGCCTCTAGATAGAAGCTTCTTGAGAAGGTTCTCAATTAACTTGGCTTGCATTCCAAGAAAGTGGCTTAAGAAAGCTTCTTGAGAAGCTTCTTAAGAGCCTTTTATCCTCTCTATAAATAGTAAAGCCAAAGCTAATGCTAGACATTTTGAGTTTTCCCTCATTCAAGTATCCCAATGTGATCTTCCATTCTCTTATTTCTCTCCTTGATCTTGGTCTTTTATATTGGTATCACATCAAGAATAGAATGGATGGAACTTAAGAACCACCAAATCCATTCTGCCAAACCATTGAGATTTTTATGTTTGTGTACTACCCAAACATCATTTCACATAGTTCATCACCTCATGCTTTGGGGAAATTTTTTTCTGAATACATAAATTTAAGATAGATTAGGAGTGGTGTGATAGCGTAATATACATGATGGCAATGCTTGAGGTTATCATTGCTATGCAATAACAAATTATAAATCTTACTTGATTGTTGGATGAACAAGACCATCAATGATAAGAGCACATAAGAGAGAGTACAAGTTTGAGAATGGGAAGATTGAATCCAATTTCCAAAACCTAAGGTATTTGAAGGCAAGAATCTTTTGAGTGTAATGAAGAATTTTGTGTTTGATTGCAAATATTATTTTGAAGCTACCAATCTTCAAGATAGATGGAAATAGATTCTCTTTGCTTTTAGGCAATTGGATGGAGTAGCAAAGCTATGGTGATGGTTCCGAGTAAAGTAAGCTAAATGGAAAATTGTTGCACCAATCTCAACTTGGGCAAAATCCAAGTGTAGAATACTTGGTCAATTATAAGTTATAAATACCACACAAGTTGCATGAGATAGGTTGGTAGAGTTGAAGTAGATTGGCTCTATAAGAAGTTACATCACGCAATTCCAAAACACCATCATGCAAATTCTGGATATATACAAAAAGATGAAGCTATAGATTGATTTGTGAGAGGCTTGAAGTCACACACCAAATTAGATGTGACTATGCAAGAGCCAAAACACTTGGAAGAAGCCATGCAAATGGCCAAATGCTTTGATTTCTTGGTTGTAATAACTCGGTCTTGACCTTGATCTCCACATAACCTACCAATACCCTACACACGGGTGGAGGACCTGGCACCTATGAAGATAAATGCCATTCAAAAAAGACCATTAGGCACTATAGATAGAGAAAAATTTGTGAAAAAATGGTGTTTTTTTTATTTTTGCCAAATTAAACATTGTATTGTTGAATGTCTACTCAAGAATGTGCAATCTCAACAAGTTGCTCATATGGTGTTTGTGGAGTAGAATAATCAAGGAAATAAGTTATCTCAACAGGAGATCTTGAGCCACCTATTAGGAACTTTATTAGTTTTAATGGGATAGAAGGCTCAAACTATGCAAGTTTGTTTCACTTACAAGGTATGATATTTAATTGTGGTCATAAGGTTTGGTTGATTCTAGAAGTTTAAATAATTGCATATCCATACAATTAGTAAAGGAATTATGTACTCCTATCAAGCATGTTATTAGAAGTAAATTGACAATGGCAAATGGTAGGAAGGGTTCTGCACTCCGTAGTGCATATCCTATTACATTTAACATTGGGAAGGAGTATTTGGAGTGTATGAGCTTTGTATTGGCACCTCTACACTATGATATCACTTTGGGTTTGCCTTGGCTTGAATATCATAAGGTTCAATTTGATCTAATGACAAATTCATGTATAACACCAAGATAGAAAATTTTGATCAGGTTGTTTGGCACCTTTGAGTAAAACACCTAATAATAGTCAATCCCAAGATGAGAAGTTTGTAAGGAAAGAAACTATAGAGCAAGCTTGGAAATAAGTCCCAAGATGAGAGGATTGTCAATGAAGTAGCCAAGTAACCTTTGGAGGAAGATAAGTTTGTTTTCATGGTGTGGATCAAGCCAATTGCACAAGGAGAATTTGAGGAGGTAAAAGCTTCATCAAGCAATGGTTGATCAAATAGGTTACAAGTTTGTAGATGTGTTTCTAGATGATCTACCAAAGGGATTACCCACCAATCATGGTATGCCTTTCAAGATTGAGTTATTGCCATGGATTACTCTTGTGAGTAGACTAATCTATAGGCTCAAACCAAAGGAAGACCTTCAATTCCATGAGGACCGGATCTATGTTCTAACCAAGGGTGATCTTTGACATGTGCATCTTCAAGAAGCCCATGATTACCAATTTTTGAGCACATGGGTGTGGAAAAGACCTCAATTAACCTCTAATACCAATGGTGGTGGCCCAACATGGCACGGGATGTTAGAGAGTTGTACAATCATGTGAGAGCTACTAATGCAACAAGACTAACAACCAAAAACTGAGTGGATTCCTTCAACCACCCCCCATTCTATCTCCTAAATGGGAATATATGAGCTTAGATCTCATCACATCCTTACCCAAGACAAAGCAAGGTCACACAACAAATTGTGATGTTTGAGGATAAGCTTAGTAAGCAAATCCATTTGGCACCAACCTTTGACACAATGGATGCTCCAATGTTGGCCCAAATCTTCTTTGATAATGTCTTCAAGCATCATAAGATGCTTCATGTACTCATCCTCAATTGTGATCTTTGTTTCATTTGAAAATTTTGGCAAGCACTCTTCTAGATACTTTACACCAAGCTTGCCTTGTCCATCGTCTATCATCCTCAAACTGATGTGCAAACCAAACATAAAAATTGCACCTTAGAAGATATGCTTTATGCCTTTGTCAACATTCACCATACCAACGAAGACGAGTGTCTTGTAGCTATTGAGTTTGCCTACAACAATTCCAAATAGACAAGCACTGGATTCTCTCTCTTCTTTCTTAATTTTGGCCAAGATTTACTTGTTCCAAATTCCCTTCTTGCTCTGCCTCCATCTGATGTTCCTCATACTTCCACCTTCTTTACCACAATATCCCAATCTCTACAAGAAGCCAAATCTCATCTTCTTGTAGCTCAAAATCATCAAAAACAATATGCGGACAAACATTGTCATGATCTCACTCTTCAAATTGGTTATAAGGTCATGATTTTTTTAGTATTCTACCCCTCTCACTTGATACCCAGGTCCATAAACTTGATTCTAATTGGATAGGTCCATTTGATGTCACCCAAATCATTTCTCCTCTTGCTTATCAACCTGCCCTGCCTTGCCTTCTCATATGAGAATCCATCCTATCTTTCATATTTCCAAGTTGAAACCCTTTGTTTCTAATCCATCTTCCTTTTCCTCTCATATCAAACCCCTCCACCTCCCATCCCTATGAATGATCATGAGGAATATAAAGTTAATTGTATCCATACACGTCACCATATTCAACATTGCTAGCTATAACATTGAGAACAAGGTCCTTTGGAAAGGTATCTCCTTCATGATACCACTTGGGAGCCTCTTTCTCATCTGAATACACAAATGGCCATACAAGAGTTTGAAGCTTCAATGGCAACAAGGACATCACCAACTAACAATGAGGGAATACATAACAATATGGAGTTTAACGACAAAGTGAGTCAATGCTAACAAAGTAGCAAATAGGCCAAATTAGCTTAAAATATTCTAAAAGTATCTAGAAAACTACTTGGTACCTTCCAAGTATTGAGTAATGTGCATGCCAAGTGGTAAAATCTAGGAGGAAGCTTCTTGGGAGGCTTCTAGGCTAGCTTAGCTTGCACCTCAAGTAGGTAGCTTCTAGAAGTTTCCAACTAGCTTAGCTTGCATGCCAATTAAGTGACTTTTAGAAGGAAGCTTCTTGAGAAGCTTCCCAATTAACTTGGCTTGCAATCCAAGAAAGTGGGTTAAGGAAGCTTCTTGAGAAGCTTCTCAAGAGCCTTATATGCTCTCTAAAGTACCAAAGCCAAAGCTCTTGCTAGGCATTCAAAGTTTCACTTCATTCAAGTCTCTTAATGAGATCTTCCATTCTCTTATTTCTTTCTACAATATTGGTCTTTATAATTTTCCACAGGCATTTGGATGAATGCATTTGCAAGTTGCTTCTTACCTTCTATATATATATGATTATCATGTTGAACCATTGTTTCGACTCTGCCCACCAAATCTATCGATAAGATAGATCTTTTTGTATCTTGAGGTAAACTAGAGGTTTGTGGTCTTTCTCCATTACAAATGACTTCTTGCCAAAATAGTGCTTGCAATGCTTGGTTGCAAGGACAATGGCCAACTCTTCTTATTTGGTTGTGTGATAGTTTGCATTTTGTCAAATAGATTTTGAGAGAAATATGCAAGTGGGTGGCATCCATCATGCTACTCTTGTTGTAGGACTATTCATATTGCTATGCCTAATGCGTTTGTAGCCAACTTGATTGGACATTTTAACTCATACTATTTCAAGATTGGTACATGTAAAATGCATCTTTCAATTCTTGAAAGGCAAATTCTTGTATGGTTCCCCACTCCACTTCTTCCTCTTTCCAAGTAGTGCTGTTAGAGGTTGTGTGACCTTGGAGAAGTCCTTGAAAAATCTACACTAAAACCCCATTAGTCCCAAGAAACTCTTTAGTTGAGTTTGATCTTCCGGAGCACCCCATTTTTGAATGACCTCTATTTTATCTCTTGACACTTGGATACCTTCTACACTTACTCTTTGCCTCAAGTAGTCAACTTTAGACTTGCCAAAATCACACTTTGAGATTTTTGCATACAATTGATTTTGTTGTAGAATCTAAAGGACTCTCATAGATGTTGCTTGTGTTTTGTCATTGCCTATTGTAGACTGAGATGTCATTTAAGAAATGATAATAAATTTATCCAAGTGTGGAAAAAATATGTCAATCATCAAACTCATGAAAGTGGCTGGTGCGATGGTGAGTCCAAACGATATCACCAGGTACTCAAGATCACCATACCTTGTTTGAAAGTTAATTTTGTGAATGTCTTGATTTGCAATGTTGATTTGGTTGTAACTACTCTGTAGATCAAGTTTGGTGGAGTATTTTGCCCCATTGAGTTGATTGAACAGATCATCCATGTTAGGTAAGAAGTATTTATTCTTCACCATTTGTTGATTTAGGCCTTGATAATCAATGCACATGCAAATGCATGTACCATCTTTCTTCTTTACAAACAAGATAGGAGCCCTATATGGTGATACATTGGTTTGGATGAACCCATTCTATAACATATCTTTGATTTGAGCCTTACACTCCTCCAACTCATGAGATTGTAGTCAATATGGGACCTTACAAAGAGGTGTCTTGTTAGAAAGTACCTTGATTTTATGACCTACTCTCCTATTGGTGGTAATCTTGAGGATAGGTCATCCGAGAAGGCATCTTGAAACTCATTGACCACATATTTTAATTTTTGAGGAATTTGTCCATCAAGTTTGCATTCTAGACTTCTCTTATTAGACCCATGAAACATATATCTATCTTACAAATAGATATTGTCCCTATAACATAGAGAGATAGTTCTTTCATGTGTGATCTTTCTTTAATCCCAATGATCTTCCATTAGCAAGTTCTCACTACTTTCTTCCTCCAATTAACCATGGGATTTTAGTGCTCCATTCATGACATGCTTAAGATTGTATCATAATGAGCTAACCATATCACTTGCCACTCAATTGCTTCTTGCTACTCTACTCCAAAGAGTGATACCTTTCTAGGTAATGACTCAATTGTCTCTTTTTGACCATTAGGTAATTCTATTTCTTCATTCTCATTCTTCTCTAGATCCATCTCTAACCTTATTGCAAGAGAGCAAGACGAGAAATTCTTTATTTCTCCAAGGTCTATCAATAGTCTCACTTGATTACCTTCTAGGACTCCATTCACAACAATTAATTGTGAGTTTGTCTTCTTCAACCTTTTTACACTCATGTTCTCCTTCCTCTCACTTTTTCTCTTCTCCATTGAGCCAATAAGGTTGTGAGATATATTTATTGGCAATCTTTGTTTTTTGATGTGATTTCTGCATCCTCCTCTTCAATTTGTCTCTCCATGTTGCGCAAAGATTGCTTGTATGGAGGCCAAGGGTCTCTAAGAAGATGAGAAAAATAATTGATGGCTATGTGTCCAACTTGGCAACAATTGTAACAACAATATTGTTCTATTTGAGTCTCTTCTCCTCATGGGACTCCATCTCTCCTTTCTTTGACCTATCCTCATTCTCCTTGGAGTGGTCATGCTTCTTGGTCTTGAAATCTAATGTTACCCAATTCTATAAGAATTGGTCCACCAAAGTTTGGTGTTTCAGCCTGATAATTTTGAGTCAATACTACCCTTTCACCTCCTCCATGAACCTATATTATTCTTTAAGCACAAGCAATGGCTTCAAAAACAATACAAGGGTTTTGTACCATTTCTTCTTGGCAAATTTGCTCTTTGAATCCTTATTTGAAATTGCATTAGACTCATATTGGTTTTTGCAACCTATAGATCAAGAAATGCCTCCATGTACTCTTATATGCTATTCTTCTACTTTAGCACCCATAGTCAGGTTTGGAATATATACAAATCCATGGATTGGAAATTCTTTTGCAACCTTTCATGCATTGTTGTCCAAGTAACATCTCTTTCTTTTGCCAATATTGATAATTCCCAAGCATCATACTATGTGAGGGTTTTATTGGTCAAGTACGCACATGAAAACACGCATGTAGAATGATCGGTGATCTCAATTATAGATAATTAAAATTATTGATTTATTCTTGAAATACAATTTTCTACTACTCCTATGGAACATTTTCCCTTGTAAGGCTTGATGTTGCATGTCTTCTTCATCTGTAGCAATAATGTGGCTTCATTGTTGACTGGGGTGAGTGTCATTGGCATGAGTGACTCTCCAAGTACTTCAACCGCTGGTATTGGGTTTTGGGATGGTTCTCCTTCTTGCATTTTTTGATCATTCTTGAAAGTATGTACTTGACTTTGCAATGTATCCTGGTCATCTTGATCTCCCAAAGTCATTCAACATCTCTTGCATTCCTTGCATCAAATTTTGCAATTGTGAATCTATGATTCTTATACATGGCAAATGCTCAATCATTCCTTCCTACTTCAATAAAGTATGCTAATATGATCACTCGAGAGGAGGCAAGGACTATTGGGATTTCAAAGGCTATCACTCCTCACCAAAATTGCAAACTATAAAATCCTTAAATATCACTTTGGTCTAATCACATAATTAATTTCCACTTGAGAGTTGAAAGGGAGAGGATTTATTCAGATCTATTGCATCATAATAAAATATAGATTGTCAAATCTCACTCTCTATTGTATATCATCATAGGTAGAATATTAAGTTTTATGAATTCATCACTATATCCATGAGCTATGCTCCAAAATGGTAAACAAGATATACTCTCACTTGCTCACGCTATATGTGCATAAAATTGATATAGAATAGATTCTAGAATAATCAGTGGGGTGTAGGAAATTGTTCTCCAAGAGCTCTATCCCATCTTCTCTCTAAAACATTCATAATTTATCAATTGCACTATGGTTTATCCCCTTGAAATTACTTAGAATCAATTGGCCATGCTACTCCAAGAGGAATGATCCATTCTCTTGGATTGAAACCCAAGCTCTAATATCATTGTAAAGTTTAGAGGATAGGAGAACCTCCAAGGGAAACACAAGGGAAGAAACACAACACTTCAGCACTCAATACTTTGATGCTCTGAAGGAGCACCTTTTCTTTAGTGTATAGCAAAGAGGTTTCTCTCAAAGGAAGCTCCATCCTTAGATTAGTGGTATGGATAGGTGACATGTTAGTTCTTATCCTATCTAGTTGGTTTAAAAAATTTGCTTGGAGTGAGTCTTTTGGCAATCTTCCTATAGGAAGCTTAGAGTTGCATGGGTAAGGTACTATTGGAAAGCTCTTGATGAGATAAATAGTTGGGGAAGAAGGCAAGCCTTTTTTTCTTTCAAAAGAGAAGAATCTTTCTATTTCAAGGCCTAATTCATCCATTTTTAGTCCTCTAAAATTGGCTCTGAAGTTTGTAGGGTGTTTTTGGCTCTTGCACTAGTAGTGGAAGTATTCTTTTGGTGATCTCTCTATTTGATCTACCTATTCCATCATATTTAATATCTGTCTAGATGTTACCAAGCCAATTTTCACCTCTAGATAATATGTTTAGCTATTGGTATTACATATAATTACCAACAACCTTGATCTCTTTTATCCAATAGAGGAAATTTTGTGGAAAGATGTGATGAAGAAGATCTCACTCTTTCAATGAGTGAAGCTCTCAAATAGTACCACAAGTTACTTTCTTTGTCAGTGGATGATCAATGTAGTAATGTGTTCTTGTCAACAATGCGCATTCCTTGTTCACATTAGATTAGAAAAATGAACAAAAGGGATGGTATATGTCTTTGTATATTTTTCATTTTGATAAGCAATGGTGGCTTCAACAACCATCCACCAATGTGGGAATTGAAACATGTGTGGAGATCATGGAGTATATTCCACAAAAGCACAAAACATTGCTCTTCCATCAGCAACACACGATGAAACATACTCTTGTTGAGGTTGTTATGCAAGATTTGTATTGCATAATCCTTTAACAATGCAACCAAGAGGTCACCCTTCAGGAACATGTAATGAAAACATTGCAATATTCCACGAGATGTGACCTTTTTGCCTTTGAGCTAGTGAAGAGTCACTTTTCTCAAATTAGACCTAGTGAGCCCCGTTGTGGTGTATGTCATGAGCTTGGCCACAATGGTAGAACAAGCCGCAAAATGAATGTTGGAGTGAGGCTGCAACAAGCAACCATTTCTAGTTTGAGGCTGCAGATGGACAATGTTTCAATTTAGAAATGTACCATCGAGGAAACATATAAATTCTTTGATCAAAATTTTTCTTCCAACATAGCGTCCCGGCAGCCGTCCGTGGGGAGGCTCTCCTCTCTTCTTGACCCCCACTTGCTGACCTGGCAGCGAGATCCCAGCTGGAGGTAGGGCTCCCAAACCCCCTCCATTACTTGTTGTTGTTAATTACTTGCTATTGTTCCTTACCCGTCAGACCCAATTGTGTCAACGGAACCATCAACTTGGTCGGTATTGTACAATAAGGCATTACTTGTTGTTGTTAATTACTTGCTATTGTTCCTTACTCGTCAGATCCAATTGTGTCAAACAGAACCATCAAATTGGTCGGTATTGTACAATAAGGTGGGTTTGCATCAGATTGGTGTGTATTACACAATAAGGTGGATTTGCATATAAGGTGAGGTGGGTTTACCAATTCCTATACTTTAATCATAAATTTGTAAAACATATTAGGCAAAAGTGGAAATACAACATGGGAATTTATAGACTACGGTCATCAAGTCTGATACTTCGATAACTTAGTGAACTTGCCGGGTTCTACAAAAGATTTTGAAATATAGAGTTTAAAGTGAAGAATTATAATCTAAATTAAATGTGCAATAAGGGGTTCCAAACATAGATTTTTGAATGACCTACAACAAATTTTGAAATAAAGAGTTTAAAATAAGAATTATAATCTAAATTAAATGTGTCTACGCTTCAAGAAGGGGTTTCAAACATAGATTTTTGAATGACCGCAATATATTAGAGTTTAGATTTAGGGGGAGAATTCGAAATATTCGATGAGTGAAGACGGAAAGGACTAGGGTCACCTTTACAGTTTCCCGTAACATTTTATGGTTGCGAGCCCTTTACCCGTAGAAAAGTTGAATATCGGGGAGCGTGCATAAGGGGAACTCTATATTTGAAACCCCCAATACGCTACTGGAATGTCAGCATCCGTGACCATATTTTTGGATTTTTAAACAAGAGTTGAATTTGAAATTGAATTAAACAGCAACCCATACACCTAATCAATACACTCTCCAGACGACGTCAAGCAAAAGACAAGACAGGCAATTCATCGGGCGTACTCCATACCGTGAACTTCAGGCAGAAATCAATCAGAAGTAGAAGCGAATTGAAAGCGCTAGAATAGAAGAAGAGGACAAACATTCCACCACTAGTTGGAAGCAGGTGTAATCGGAAAGCAGGAGGAACCTGTGGATGAGGAAGAAAAGTTTTGAATCTCCGACAGACGCACAGAGATATTTCACCATCATCCACCACCAACTCCACCTCCCTTCCTCAACGGCTTTCCCCATCGTTTAGCTCGTCCTCCCAATCGGAGGCACAATGCGCAGAATATTCTAGTCAAACCCTCCCTTCTCTGTAGACATTTACAACACTGATGACTGTGGCACCAATCTAAATCCAGACACAGACAACGTGAAGATTATGATCGTCGTAGTGCATTCAAGATGACCTTCTCTCTTTCTTCCTTGGGATGGTCGTTCGACGTCCCTTGACTTTACCAGTACTGTAGACTATTACGTCTTTTCTCATTCTTGATGTCTGTGCTATGCGCTCTTTGAAATTTCAGTGAAGCTACAATATTCCTTTGACGCCATTGTAGCTAACGCACATATACTCGTCCTTCCTGCGCAGTCTTAACTAAATATTCCTTGATGCCACTACAGCCAAAACAAAATATTATCGTCCTTCCTCCTTCTTCTGGGAAGAGTATTCCAAAAATTTCCCATGTCCCCAAAATATGCCACTGCAGAAACTGGGTGCTTAGTGAGAACCTTAATGTTAAAGAAGTTGAAATAAGTAGCTATCGAGGAATACGACGACACTCACTTATCGATAAACTGTACACTAAATGCGTCTTAGACACAAAGTGAGTACAGTATTGCATTCGAGTACACAAGGTGAAGATAGAAGAAATGTTTAGGTTGCCGGGTTTACTGGAATTAAATGTTCTGTCAAGAATTTCATCGATGACATTCGAAAGTCACAAGTTCTATGGATTTGTAAACAATTTCCTAGAGCATGGCACCAATTGTCAAAATCTAATGATTTACTGTGAATTGGAATTTATTTGAAACGTTTTGGATGTCCAGTTTTCACTGCCCATATTGAAACTGAGATACATTAAGGGATTCAGACGAGGGTTTTGAAGGTCCTATAAGAGATCCTTAACTTTTCTTTTTCGTGAAAGAAAAATTTGTGGTGGATGTAGCAAGGTACGCTTGAAGTTTTCCAAGTACTCGGATCACAAGCAGTAGCAAATCCTTTGGGACAAGAAAATAGTGACACGTAACGGGAAGTTTTATATGGATCTATAACTATTTATAACTAAAGATAATAACTGACCACGTGGCAAATTAGTACTCTCCCACACATAGATAGTTGATTGTCTTCACTAATTTAAGCCATGTACTTCTACAATGTACACGGAATTATTGAAATTGAAATATTAGTCTGATATTGTAGCCCGGGTACCATAAGATTGTACGCCTGCTAAATTTTTATAGGTAATGAGCCGCAAAATTCCCATAAGAATAAGAATCCGTAAATTCTGCATTCAAATCCCCCCATTATCTATCTCCATTTCGGGTTATATTCGGTGAATGGGCTACAGGTCCTTCAAGGTTTTCAGAAAGGCTATTGAGACTTTTGGTTATTACTATCTAGTTTTCTGGCAGAACAATAAGACGTAACTACGAAGACAAGATTTCACTTTGCATGCTTAAGTTAAAGAACAAACAGAATACTTAAGGGAAACTTATATTTCATTCTATCCACAATATTGGAAATACTCAGGATCGTTCCACTTCTAAAGAAAAAATTTGATGTCAAGAACAATCTGCAAGATTTCTTTATCAATCCCTTAACTGGAAAATTGAAACGCTACTCTGTTTCTCACTTAAACAATTCTCAACGACCTTATATTGACATAAATAACATACAATCACATTGCTATGCTTGAGATTCATATCTGTTTCAGGGAACATCACGACGCTCATGAAGTTTTCATAAAAAGCAGTTGGATAACGATTTATTTCATGTCATTCGATTACTGAATTAAGATTTCACTATAGTGCACCATCAACAATCATTCATCTTGCATGAGTTCAAAAGTCTTCCCATCCTAGTGTTTTCCCACGTCTTCCCATCCTTAGTGTTTTCCCACGGTCGCCTTTTCTCATGAATCCAAAAGTGAAACAATGGGAGGCTTCAATAATAAGATTCACGGATATCTACAGGTAAAGAGGTGACATTTGTAGACTTTTACTGCGGATGACGACCTCTAAGATGTTTCAGGTCTTAAATATAATAATTCAATAAAATCTATAAGACAAGTTTCTTGACACATTGTAGCAGGATTAAGATATATCAAGTACAAGAAAGAAGAAGGACAACCACGTAGAAAAATTGAGGGATGGAAGACCCCATCAAGCTGTACAAGGGAGAGATGAAAAAGGTAAAATGGTGCTAAGCCCCAATAGAGTCTATATGAGAAAGGTGCTAGAGTGCACCTTTCTCATATAGACTCTTATGAGAAAGGTGCACTCTTGCACCTAAGATATCCGAGCTATGCAAGATGTTTGGTCTATGAACAATAAGAGTATCCAAAGAAGCATCACCTAGTGTGATTTCTCTCCTATGGATTGCACCAGCTAATGCACTCTATAGAGCAATGGACACATGTTGTCTAAAATATGCTACAAAGTATGAGAGCAAGAGTGGTACCCCCTTGCGCCAACATGATAAGCTCTTGTGCACTCCCTGACAAATGTGTTGAATGTCATGTCCATCACTCCATATAACTCCAAGGCTTGAGGAACAAAGAGGTGACCTTGCTGCATGCACCTATACTTGGAGACCTTGCAACCTGCTGCTACATTCACCGCCCATCCAAGGGGATGGGCAATCACTCCCTCCCAAATTGTATCTCATGTACAATATGTAACCATGGCATCCGCTATTGTCACCTGATCATCTCAGACCAAGTATAAGTATCCCTTGACATGTGTCATTTGCAAACATACTAACGCTCCTTCCAAACTAGGTATCCACTCTCTTGTGCTATAGCAAACACTTTGTCCCTAATAACATCATGGGTAACTATCCTCTGTTGTCCAAAAGGACATTGTGTCATATGGACTACTGTTGCATCTAGTGTAGAACCACACTCACAAGTGAGTAATGAGATGCAGATGATGGACCAAACCTAAGTGAAACCTCATTGCTGTAGAGAAAGTAGTTAGTGCAAGTTTGAATGCCATAATGCACGGTTGAGCTAGGATCCAAGAGCCTGCACCCTTGCCGGAGTTGAAGATGTGCTCTAATAGTGTGAGGAATGGACGAGTAGACTAAGAGAGAATGTAATGTATGCTCACACTGTTGCTCTATCAAGGAGGAGCATAAAACTCTAGTCCAATCTGACAATAGTGAAGCAAAAAATGGAAAGTCCTCTTGTGCATGTAGGAATAGACTATCTCTCATCTACCACAACAACATTTGGAGAGAAATGTATCTCCCCTCCATCTCTTTCACAAAAGTCTCCAAAACTGGCCTATCAACAACCACAAAACAAGAGCAAAGTAGGGTTTTGAGAGAGCTCAACTACCCACAAACACTATAGGTGCAATCTTCTCCATAGATAGCAAGCCAACTCCTCAACATGAGATCAGCATAACCATCTATCTACGTGCCAAATCCTTTATCACAAACTCAAATATCCTTGGTCCAAAAATATCACCAAAGACTCCCATAATCCTCCTATAAAAGGCTCTCAGATGTGATAGAAAGGACAAGGAGAGGGAACTATACGGATGAGGTAGGACGGTCAACAAGAAATACTAGAGGAGAGTATACCAAATGCCACCTACGGATCCCCTAGTAATGGAAGGTCATCCATATGGAGAATATCTTCTGCAAGGGTAGTGTCTAAGAAGTGTGTGACAAAATCCTCAAGTCCTACTGGCACTCCAAGAACACGTGGTTCATTTGTAGATATGGTTCATCCCTTTAGAAGCTCAAGGTTGAGAGGAATACCTAAAGGGGACCATGCCATGCTCTTTGACACCTTGAATCTCAAGCCTACTAGCTTGGTGATCAAGTGGTCATAAGCTTACCTAATCTGATCTACAGAGCCCATGATGTGTGTATCATCCCCCAAGGAGAGAAATACACAACGTAGCATGGCCAAAGTAGTAGATAGGAGAGCTCTAAAATGAGCCATGGCAAATAAAGGTCCCCTAAAGGATCTCCCTAACATGTACCCACAGTTGACTCCAAGATAATGACTCCTTCTTGTGAACCACAATGTTGGTAGTAAAGGGAAGTAAGAGAGCCATGAAAAGACCACACAAAAGGAATAAGACTCGCCAAGGATCCACTAGCATCCCTAAGCTCTCTAATGATAGATGCTTGTGAGAAATTATTAAAAGTGTTCTCAACATCCACCTATAAGATGACCCACTTTGAATGAATATCTAGGAGTGTCTTAATGCCTAAAGATATAGCCTCACATCCTCCAAGTGTAGCTACTCCAAACTGATGTGGATTGAGGTGCTATCAAAAGATGTGAGAATGATGAGAATAATGTTGAAGGAAAATGGTATGACTAACCAAATGCAAAAAGATCTCCCCAATGACAATCAGTCTAATGCTCGCATGTCCTTCTCCATCACGAGAAGTTGACTAGCACCTAACAACCGACTAACAAACATAGAAATGTCTCCTTGTTATTGTTGCAACCACTTGAACCAACTTGATGAAACCACTAGAAGGATCATCTACCTGAAAGCAACCTCTTAGGTGCTCATAAACCATATCTAACAAGCCTCTTGAGGAAAGGTGAGGATTAGTGTAGGTTGCTTGTCCAAAAAGCAACCTATCAAGACATAAAGTTGCTCAAGCTGATAATCTAAGACCTCTAGTGGTAGTCCCTCTACTGCTATACGATGTAGTGAGCATAGGGAAGAGATATCCTCATTAGTAAGACTCGTCATAGACAAAGGATGTAGTGCTCACGTTGCTCTACTAAATTCTCCCGCTTGATCTTATATCCTACACCATTATAATTGAGTGGACTCTGTGTTATCCTATGGTGAATCTCTATCTCCTAAAATGTGTAGCCTTATCAGAATCCTCTAGAAGGGCTGCCCAATCCCCCACTCAAAATCAATATAATCTAGCAACCACCTCTCTATGCCCCGCACATCTCCCTCTAGCATAACAAAGACACCGTTGAGGAAGTAAGAGGAATAAGAACCATGCTAACTCATCCAAGGGATCACAATCCAAACAATCAAGCGGTAAGCAAAAAACCTATCTAGCCTCATCATGGAGTGTGTGGAGTAGCCTATAGAATGGACTTGGACATGGAAAACTAGTCTCAAATAACCCCAAAATGCAACCCACCTGAGAAGGTAACCACTCCCACGACTCGATTGGTACCTCTAGAACAGTCAACAAAGGGATAGAAGAAGCATGTGTAATCCCAAGTGTCATTGTTGACAATGTGGTTGGTCACCTCATGTGTGCATCCCAAGTGCGCCAATCATAGTCCTTGTGCATCCTTCCCATATGGGTCTTTAGCCCTTGCGAGGTAAAGTGTCAATGACACACCAAGCATGGTGTATCCTGAGATGCTCTAAGTGGCTCCACATGGGAAGGTGGAGCCATGACTAGTACAAGAATAACAATAGTAACACATGATGCTCCTCTCCATATCTCCCCATACCAGCAAAACCATATATCACAACTCATATAAGAAATACAATCTCCCCAAATCATAAAAACTATAAACTCTCATAACTTTCAATTTACATCTCCAAAAATTTTAAACTAAATTCCCATGGAACTTAATCATGAAAACCAAGAGATTAGAAATGAAATTTCCAGACCTATCACTCTCAATGTGTAATGATCACTCTAAACCTAAAAGACCTAAAAATCCTTATAACTTTCTATTCAATTCTCCATAGTCTTCAATTTAGGTACTAATGGAACCAAAATTTAAAAATAAACAATATCTACTATTCACTCGAGTGCCATATGCTAGAGAGCACTCAGAAAATATAGATCTTTCCTCTCACATCTCTCCCTCTCCTCTCACATCTCTCCCTCTCCTCTCCACACTCTTCCTATCTCCTCCCAAATATTTGCGAGAAAGATGATCATGGACCAAAGACTTACTTTATTCATATTTTAATAAAGTTTGATGGGATGTCCATGACCCATCAATCTTTACCCGGTAGGGCTTTACTGATTTCTGTAGAGTTCCCGTAAATTTTCTTAGTGGAGTCCACAAGTAAACTTAAGTCCGGAAATCCTCCACTGCTTTATCTCTTTTGCTTGAAGTGTAAAGTTTGGCTGCTCCCACGGAGAAGGGAGTGGAGGACATAATCCAAAGAAACTCAACTTCTCTTGACGTGCGCTTGAGCGGATGTAAAGTGGGTGCCCGTAAAACAAGGATGCATAAACGGTGAACATCATATCATACACTACCGTAGCATTCAAGATCTGCACTGTATAACTATTTGTATTTCCAAGACAGAGATTCATGGGGGTTTTGTGAGGTGAGAGACACGTTCTTGCTCTTGAGGTAACAAGTGAACAGTAGACTTGTTCAGTCCCATATGTCTACAAGAATTACCCCAAGTTCGAAAATTGCCCCGGACATATGGAGAATTCACCCGGAAGCGAGAACGATTATCATCTGAAACCTTTCTCAAATTATCATACAGAAGTAGGGAATTTTCAAGAATTCATCATCGACTTCGAGGATTGCCCTGGACACTTCCCTAGGCGCTGATCCGACAAAACGGCTTGTATTTCCTTTCAAGCTGCATCAAAGGCCATTCGAGAGATTAAGACAGATTACAATGATTAAGAGTCAACCACTGCGCGTGAGAGAGTGACCGAGGGTGCAAAATAATAGAGTATGAGAGATTGATTAACCTTGGAGTCTGGCGGGTTAGGCAATTAACTGAATAGACAAATACTTATTACAATGATTAAGTTTCGACCAGGTTTATAAGTACTGCATGTTCACAGATTTCAGGCAACTAAACGACTGGACCGGAGAATAGAATCCCCCAATATGCTCTGACGTGGAAAAAAGAGAGGAAGGTGACCACGCAGAACACATGAAGATCCCATCACGCAAGAAAGGACGATCATGTAGAAAAAGTGAAGATGGGAAGGCCCCATCAAGCCCTACAAGGGAGAGATGAAAAAGGTAAAATGGTGCTAAGTCCCAATAGAGTCTATATGAGAAACCCAATGCAAAGTAAAAGCAAAAGAGGTAAAATGGGGTTAAGCCCAAGGAGGAAAAAGAAAAAAGAGGAGAATTCTGGAAGGTGATAATATAAATGTATGTAAAAGGTACCCAGAAAGAAAGGAGAAGGGAGTTACAGTGCACAAAGACGTGCAAAGGAAAGAGATGTGCAAGGCCCAATAGTCCAAAGCAACCAAAAATAGAGACAAATACCGATAGTGCCAAAAGGAACCAGTGGAACAAGCTCTTACGGAGAACAAGCGCCAAAGAAACCAAGGAGGGGAGGTCTACTCTTGACTTGTGAGGTAGAGGTCCTCCACTGGTATGTCTGGTAGATGCAGGGGGAAGATCCTAGCTATGCTCAATGTACCTACTATAGTGGCTCGTCAATGTTCCTTAGCATGTTGTAGAGTGATTGATACACGCTGTCGGTAATAAGGTGCGAGCATGGCTGGAGAGGTAGCCAATGCCCCTCTCCTCTGTAGAGAAACTCCTGCAACATCCCTGAGGACACCGTCAGAATGGTGATGTAGGCAGCCAAAAATCTCAATAGCTAAAGCAACAAAGGTATCCAATGAGAGCTGGGAGGCTTAGTGGTCCTCCTTGCCCCAATAGGCAATGGTTGTTGTTGTTCCCGCATGTATGCTTGCCCATGTCTAGGACTCCATCCGTAGAGGGTTTGCCACTACCACATCATATAAGGTCCGACGACCATGCATGAAAGTAACTATATTAGCTATCAGTACCACCTATGGAGAGGTGGTACTGGTAGATCCAACCAACGCTCAATCTGAACTTGGGCTCATGTAGCTCGTAAGATCTGAGAAATTATATCACGATGTGCATCATGGACTCTAGTGGGCTTGCCACCTATTGCACTCTATAAAAATTGTATCCTTTACGTATCATAAAGGAAACCGCATGTGCACTTGTCCAATAATCTTATGAGAGCTAGATGTTGGGTCTAACCACAATTGGAGTGATGTGGGAAACTCCTCAAAAGTGAGATAGAATTTGTCAATCAAAGGTGAAGTTTGGAGCCAAGTTCTTGAGCCTTCTCTCTGCAAGAGAGGATCCTAGCATTGTCAAGTAAAGGCGCATTAGTGAGGATGCTAATAAGGGTGTAAATGAACATACACTCATTGGGATCCGCCTAGAGCTTCCAAGAGTGTAGGGACAGAAAATCAATACACTCAGGGAGAGATGTGCATGTTGGGCCTAGCAATAAATCACAAGCCCATCAAAGATATATTTGGAAGGCATAAGTGCCTAAATCAATTGTAATAATAGGTCCCAACAATAAAAGATGACCTTCATGTGAGAACTAGTCCACCAAAAGAGGGACCATTAGATCCCATGCTCAGAGGTATGTTGTTGGTGCTATAATACTTTGATAACATGAGAACTCCCCAAGAGAAATACAAGAGAGGAAACACAAGATTCACACTCAATACTCCTATGTCCCAAAGGAGCACCTTTTTGTTATTATATAGCAAAGAGGATCCACTCAAAGGAAGCTCCACCCTTGGATCAGATATATGGATTGGTGATATTTCAACAAGCTCTACCCTTAGATTAGTTTTCTGGATGGGTGACATGTCTATCCTTGTCCTATCTAGTTGGTCAAATAGGTTTGACTAAAGGGAATCTTTGGAGAATCTTTAGGGAATCGTCTTGTAGGAAGCTAAGAATTGCATGGGTGAGGTAACATTGGAAAGGTCTCAATGAGATAAAAATTGGGGGTGGGTAGAAAGGCAAGCCTTTTACTCCAAAGGAATGGAATCTTTCCCTTCAAAATTGGCTTTGAAAGTTTTAGGGTGTTTTTGGCTCTTGCCCTATTAGTTGAAGTGCTCTTGTGATAACACCTCTATCTGATCTGCTTATTCTATCATATATAACATCCTTCTAGATGTTACCAAGCCAATTTCACCTCTAGATAAAATGTCCAACAATTAGTATTACCGGTATCGTGGCTTCTTGCCTTATGACACAATATCCACCATGGGGAGAGCTATCAACTACATTCAGAACTTATTTGATAGTTATGGGAGCATGCATGGCCCTAATAAAGTGGATAAAGTATGGCAAATAGTACTATCAAACGTCCACAAATATGGCAATAGTGCCTCCATAGGTGGGAATGTCCATGCTAGATATGAGGCCTTAAGAAGGTAACACCAAAAAAAACCCATAGAATATGCCACTTAGGAGGTATTTCCCAACCAAGGGAGGTGAAGATGGACTATGGCTTGTACTAAGGTATTTGATATGAACAAACTACAAAACTCCTCTTGTCCCAATGGAGAGCCCAAAACTCTCAGTCCCTAATAGGGAATTAGAATCTTGGTGGGATGTATGTGGGAGTGAGTACTATGCATGAGCTCTATACCTTGTATTTACAAGTCTTAACCCAAGGCATCCAAGCTGAGTGTGAAAGTAGATTCCGCTCTAATTGCATCTTCCATCAAGCACAAAAGATGAGTTTTGTCCAAGATGGATGAGACAAGACAAGACGGGAAAGCTATTACACCTTGTTGTAAAGCTATGTAATGTATTATGGCAAATAGAAGCCTTCCCAATAGATCTCCTTGTCATGTCTCTTTGGTTGATGTCAACCATGAGAACTCACCAATATCAATACAATGGTTATACAATAGAGGTGTCTCAATACCATCAAACATATAGACAAAGGGGATCAAAGAGTGGATCTCATCTATAGTTCAGCAAAGAGCACAAAATAATGTTGGATGAGAGATGGTATTGAAAGCATTAGAGACATCAACTTGGACCACCATCAAATCAAGATGGTTGTCCAAGGATGCTTGAATGTATGCAATAACTATCTCATAGCTCCCTAGACTAGCCATAGCAAGTTGATGGGAAACAAGAAGGAAGAAAAAGATTGTCGCATGCATAAGCATATAGTGCAAGAAATCAAATGTAAACAAAGATTTCCAATAGCAATGGTGCACACATCTTAGGTCTCTTTTTGTAATACCAATAGATAGACATATTATTTAAAGGTGAAAATTGGCTTGGTAATATCTAGAAGGATGTTATATAATATGGACTAAGTATATCAGATAGAGTTATCACCAAAAGAGTACTTTTACAAATAGTGAAAAAGCCAAAAATATTCTGAATTTTAGAGCCAATTTTGGAGACCTAAATAGATGAATGAGGCCTAAAAAATGTTAGACTCCTCTCTAAGAGGAAAAAGAGGCTGACCTTCCCTCCCCTCCCTTTTTGTCTCATCAAGAGCTTTTCAACTGTACTTCATCCATGAAATTTTGAGATTCTTATAGGAAGATTCTCTTTGGTCAAAGCTTTTTTGACCAACCAAATATAACCATAACCAACATGGCACCCGTGCATGCAACGAATCTAAAGGTAGAGGTTGCTAGCATGTCACTAATCCATGTATGTGATCCAAGTGTGGAGCTTCCTTTGAGAGAAACCGCTTTGCTATATAATGAAGACAAGGTGCTCTTTTGGGGCATCGGAGTTTTGAGTATGAAGCTTTGTGTTCTTTTGGGTTTTCTCTTGGCGGTTCTCTTGTCCTTGAAACATTACACCTTTGTGTAATACCAAGGGTTAGCCATATGATCTAGATGTGAAATTCGGTTTGGTAACATCTAGAATGATTCTATACATGATGGTCAAAATAGATCAGATAGAAGTATCACCAAAAGAGTACTTCTACTAATAGGACAGAAACCGAAATAGACTTGAGAACCTTAGAATCAATAGCTAGACATATGTTTTAAAGGTGAGAATTGGTTTGGTAACATCTAGAAGGATGTTACACATGATGGACTAAACAGATCAGAAAGAGGTATCACCAAAAGGGGACTTCTACTAATAGAGTAGGAACCGAAATATGCCTGAAATCTTTGAAGGCAATTTCGGAGGCCTAAACGGATGAATTAGGCCTCAAAAATGTGCAGATTCCCCCCCCCCCCTCTCCAATGTAGGATAGGTTTGCCTTCCCTCCTTCCTGCTTTGTCTCGTTGAGAGCTTTCCAACGGTACCTTATGTGATTCTGAGATTCCTATAGGAAGATTCCCTAAAAGATTCCCTCCGGTCAAAGCTTGTTTGACCAACCAGATAGGACCTAGACCAGACAGGTCACCTATCCAAGTAAGTAATCCAAGGGTGGAGCTTGCTGACATGTCACCTATCTGTGTCCCTAATCCTATGGTGGAGATTCCTTGGAGGAGATCCTCTTTGTCTATATAATAAAGAGAAGGTGCTCCCTTGGGGCATTGAATGTTTGAGTGTGCAATCTGTGTTTTCTCTCTTCTCTTGTCCTTGGAGTGTTACACTATGCCAATGAAAGGAGACAAGAGGGACCAAACAAATGATCTACTTCATGAGGCACATAATTGAATGCAATGCACAAACCAAATGCAAAGAGAAGAGGAAACTAAATTTAGAGCATCAAGGGAGAGGTAATCTTGTAGGTGCACAAAAACTAGCCTAAATGGCCCACACATTGAGAAACACGGAGAGTGGAGTAGAGCATGCAAAGGAAGACTTTATTGATGTCAATGAAATTTAATTTCTTGATTACTTAGATCAAGGCCAGAGGTTGAACTCAAACAGTTAGCTAAGTCGGTTGAGTAGATAAAAGATGCCACTTAATATTCTAAATTGATTCTTTGAGGTTTACTAAATAGGTTGTCTTATTGTAAGTCTCTAATTGGAGAAGCATATTGCAACCTCCCGGCCAATACCTGGCTAAGTGTAAGTGTAAGGTTGAAGTTGATACTCTAAATGCTACATTCATGCATGGATCCCCAATTGCAAGGTTTTCAACTCTTGCTCTACCCAAACATAACTTCATAGATGAAATTATGGTCAAGGAAAAAACTACATTTATGAAATAGTGTAGATTTAAATTTGCATATGCATTTGTTTCATTACAAGTAATTGATATAGTAATGATATTTAATATTATCAAATAGTTATATATACTATTATGGATTGATAGTTACCAAAATCTCATGTATCTACTTGTAATATATGCATATTGGAATGCATATCGTACTACTGCATCCTATTTATAAAAGTTTTCTCATTGACCATGCATTTACCGGGTCCAAAATACACCATAAATACCACCATTTGTCTAAAAAAGTATTCATCACCCATTACAACAAGATTTGTCTAACTTGCAAGGGTGGAACTATTCACCACTTAGTATGCTATGATAGTACTCGTCTATAATAACTTCACAAGTATAGATTTTCCATTCCACTCTTCAAGATGAGTTGAATAGAAAAATTTTACCTCAATAATATCAATGACCAAGAGTTGTTATTAATTGAGAAGCCAAGTCCTTTAAGAGCTTCCTGCAAAGGGAAAGAAATCCAAGTCCAAGTGGAATCCTAAACTCTAAGTAGAAACCCTAAACTATTTTTCATTTAAAGGAAAAAGAGAGTGTACAAAAGCATATAGAAGTGTAGAAGGAGCAATTGAGCTAGAGGTCCAAGCCAAAAGGATCTGAAAGCAAAGGAGGAACAAAGGCCACAATTCTACATGGAAAATATCCAAACTAACCTACTCCTAAATTGCATGATATAGGTCCTCCAAAGGTATGTTCGGTATAAGGGAAGGAAGAGTCCTAAATTGAGAGCTCTTTCTACCATTGCATGTTAGTGGACCCAATGCATATGAGCACAATAAGGTGATGGATTCCTACTGCCAATAATATGAGGTTAGCTTAGCTGATGAGATAGCTAGAGCCCCTCTTTGTTGTGGGGAAAATTGTGTTGCATCATGAAGAAGACCATCAAAATGGTGATAGAGATGGGAAAAGATCTCCACTGCCAATGGGACAAAGGTGTTCAAGGCAAGTTGTGAAGCATAGTGCTCCTCTTTCCTCCTTGGCGGCAATGGTTGATGCAACTCCTACTTGTGAACCTACTCTAACCAAGGAGTCTAGTCGGAGAGGATTCACAACCACTATATCAAATAAGGTATGTCACCATCCATGGGTGTGAACATGTCTATCCTCACACTCCCAAGTGGAGGTCATGGTAGTTTCAACCAACACCCATTCTAAACTTGGGAATGAGTGGATTGTAAGATATAATAAATTATGTCATTGAGTGCATCATGAACCTTGGTTGGCTCTCACTTTATAGCATAACACAAAATATGGATTTTTTTTTTGTCAAATGTAGCCATATATGTGCATTGGTTTGGTAGCCCTAAAAGTGCTAGATGTGATAATCTGAATCATAAGGAGGGTGTCATTGTAAAAGACCAAGGAGAGAAATAGGAGAATTGAAGACCAAAAGGAAAGCCACATTGGAAATGCTAAATGAGTGAAATTCCAAATGCTTAGCATTTGGAGTGAGCTTGGGCATTGGTATTTAAAACAAAGCAACACAAGGCTCTTGAAAAGCTTCCAAGGAGCCTTCCTTTTCAAAGCTGCCTACTTGGAGTGCAAGCTTAGTTACTTGAGAAGTTTCAAAGGAAGCTTCTTAGAATAAGTTTTCTACTTGGCATACAAGCTAAGTAGCCATTAACTTGATATGCAAGTTACACTATCATTGGAAAGTACTTAGAAGCTTTATACTAAGAAGCTTCCAAAGTGCTTTTAAAACATTCAAACCAAGAAGCTTTGTATATGATTCTAGAACATTCTTAGAATTTCTCATTACATTTGGCTTATTTTACTAACTTAGTAACCTCTACCAACTTCATATTATTACATATCTCCCCAATGCTAATAGGTGACATACTCATTACCATTGAATCTTAGAATTCTTGGGTTGTTGGATGTGCATTGTGGAGATGAGAAAGGAGCTCCTATGTGGCATTGTGAAGAGGATACCCTTTCCAAAGGACCTTATATTTTTGGTGTTTTTGGTGGCCATATTGGAAGTTGCAACATGCAAGTATACAATCAACTTCATATTCCTCATGATCATTGAAAAGGATGTGAGGAAGAGGAGGTTTTACACAAGTGGAAAAAGAAGATGGATTGGAAACAAATGATTGTAACTTTGACACATGGAAGACATGATGGATGTGCATATGACCAGGTAGTGCAAGTTGATAAGCAATAAGAGAAATGATATGAGTAACATCAAAGAGAGCCATTCAACTAGAAGTAAGTTTTCAAACTTGGGTATCAAGCAAGAGAGGAAGGCTATTGGAAGAAAGTATGACCTTATCATCAAGTTGAAAGGTGAGATCACGCTAATGCTCATCAACCTAATGCTTTTGCCAATTTTGAGCAAAAAGAAGATGAGACGTGGCTTTGTATAAGGATTTAGATAACATGGACAAGAAGGTGGAAGTATGAGGAACATGTGATAGAGGGGAAGCAAGAAGGGAAGTTGGAATAAGTCTTGCCTAAAATTAAGGAAGAAGGGAGAAAACCCAATGCCTTCTTGCTTAGAATTATTGTAGGAGAACTTGGCAATCGCAAGACAAGTATCCCAATTGGTATGGTGAACATTGACAAAGGCACAAAGCTTATCTTCCAAGGTGCAATTTGTAAACTGTTGTGTTTTATTTTTCTCTTTGGGAACACACCGGGTGCCTAGCTATGGAGCTTAAGGATAGGAGGTCATGTATAGACTTGTCTTTAGTAGTTTGAGTGAACTTGTTTGTAGTAGCATAAGAACTTTCTACCCTTGTTTTTAGTGTTCCTTCTAGTAAGTAAGAGAATAAAGGGCAACCTAACCTACAATCAAAACACGTACTCTTGACTCATAGACATTGATTCCAACATGACTATGAAGAAATACATAACATTCTCAAGGAAAAGGAACCTAAGCACAACCCATACACACCATTCCAAGCCCATTGGGTGCATAATCAAGCATGCAAACCACATAGAGGATCCAAACACAAGCAAATTGACAACAACTCTCCATGCATCAGATGGGATTTTCAAAAGAGAAAATTTTCTCTATCCAAGACTTATTCTCCATCTTTACTCAAAGTGTTCTTTCCAAGAGTTGTACTTTTATGCCTTTTTGTGGAAATATATGAAAGACTTAAACTAAGATATCTTCCTCTATGTAGCGTTGATTCAAATGGTTTAAAACTCAATGAAGAGCTTGTGAGATAAGCTTTGCAATGATATAAGTGAAGCTATCATCTAACTACTAGAGCTCTTGTGACAATCTCTTGAACTTAGTATAGTGTTTGTAGTCCAAACCCTAATTTTGAAACCTAATTAAGGGTCCAGCCCTTAATTAGGTTGGTTAATTAGCCCTTGGAAAAATCTCACAAAAGTTTTGATTCAAAGGTTCAAAAATCCTTAAGATCAATCCACCAAACTAAAAATCTTCAACTTGATCCTAAATGAGAGAATTGTCATTCAAGTGGAGTTGGACATAGAGTAATTCCTTGGAGCTTATGATAGTATTTGCAGTAGAGATTGTTGCATCAGGTCAGATCTCTCTATAGATCTTGAGCCAACGAGGTTTTAAAGAGTAGTTGTTTGTGCCTCTATCTATACCTTTGTAAATTTGAAATTTGAACTCAAACTTAACTCCAGTTCCTAAATATGGATCAATCCCATGGTATGTTAACTTTTGAGCTCCATAGACCCAAGTATATTTGATTCAAGATCATGAATTCTTTATTTAAAGCATTGATATAAAACCTTTGTATAGAAGTACAAGACAGTAACTACTAACAATATTGGAAATTTTCATGGTTTGATTCAAACCAAAGCTTGAGAAGTGACCAAAACACCACACCTGATCATAATCATAATCATGGTTTGACTTCCAATACTCCAACTTTGCTTTCTATTATTATATTAGTTTCTCTAAATTTTTGTAACCACACAAGTAAATCCAGTAACATAAATTTTTAACTCGATTGCAAATTTACATTGGTATGGGCTCATCATTATGGACTATATTGAGTTGATTTTTATCCACTTTACAACCAGAATGTACTCGTAACTACCATAGTCTGAATCTACTATATGCATGTATTACATTCGTTAATATTTACTAGATATAGTTTTCTTATTATTCATGATTTCGTGTTAGTCCAGTCACATGCATTAACCAAGTTCCTTTAAAAACTCTGTATTTTTCCTTCCATTTACCATTTTGTCCTTATCAAAATCATGTAATCAATAATAGTACGATAGACTGATAATTGGAAATGGTGGTATAGACATTTATCACCTCAATCTACCTTGAAGATCAATATTTTGAACCGGTCTAATTGAAACAGTTATATACTTGCTGCATCTGGAACTTGCATTAATCTGGAAATAATTTTCCTATTTATAAATGATTAGTTGATGTAAGTTGATATCAAAGTCTTTACTTCTGCTTGAGAGGACAAACAGAGCCATTAAGGGAAATGAGCATTTTTTAAAAGGTGTACTAAGTTGACCTTAGTAAATATTTTATTTTTACATTATAACAGTACTTTAGGGGCAGTTGACGAACTAACGCTTCCTTTGCTTGCCAAATCATACTTATTCATATTTGTCCAATGCCACAACCATGAAACTCCATACTTGCAACGTCGTAAATGGATCAACTTTGTTATCCAATAAAAATTAATATATAGAAATTTAGAGATTAAATTTCTTGATAATGAAAATTTACATGATATATATTAAGCAAATACATCATAAAAAACTTTCAAAACATATTTCACTTATAAATTTTACACTTAACTGGTGATTAATGGTACATATTAATTTATACTACATACATATTAGACTTAACTGATAGTTATATGCATGGATAAGTGAAATAAAGATCAAAATATTATAAATCTCTATAAAGAGTCCTCTTATCTGCATTGATCCAGATAACAGATAATGATAATAATATAGGAGATATTTGAGTGGCCATTTCGCCACCATGACATATGATGAACTACCTGATTTGGGTCCAAGATTGAATGGTGCAAATGAGGGCGTTTCAGTTCACCATCCGTGAAAGCTTTGGCTCAATCGTAAAATATGGACGTAAATTAATTATGGACTGTCCTAACAAAATATTGGGTTGCTAGTGAGATGTGAAATCTCAATCTTTTATTGCGAAATTTTTAATTCTTTTGGCTGTTAAATTTATGAAACTTTCTCATTTTTAAATTAAAATATGATTTTATCTATAAAATAAGTATGTTCTACTTATTGTCCTGTTCACGCTAACTTTTTCTGCAATGTCCTAATTATATATAATCCTCCCCTGCTTTTTATTTAATTATTTTAAGGATCTATCAATTAATGAAAGCATATTTCTTTTATTGATGAAATAGACGCAAAATTAAAATTTCAATTATACAAGTTTACCCCATGATGCAAAGATGAAACTAATGAGTACAAGTGTCATAGACTATAGTTATTTCATTAATCATATATTTGTGATCAATATTATTATTATCATTATTGATGAAATTGAATCATTTTTATAAGTAAATTTGTGCTTTTTATCTAAGCAAAAATGGGAAAAATATAACAAGTATCTTAATATAGTTGTAAATTTAATCCTTTTATCTAATTAAGACAGAAACAACCTATTATGCAACCGAGCCAAGATAATATTAATTTAAATAGGCACATATGATGACACCATAGGCCAATATGTAAATATTGGACATATTGGCCTATGGTGTCATATCATATTGGACTAAGGTGTCCTTTTATTTTTAATCATATTTATTTCAAGGGTTTGATTTTTTTTTGTCTCATGATAAGAATTTATGTGTATTCCAATATCATTATCAATTCATCTAGCTTCAAATATTAGTTTGATTGTTAAACACTTGGACCTAATTTTTCACAATCCACATTATAGATCTTTATATACAAAAGTTAAATATAAAACCAATACTTAAAATTTTTTTTTTTACATTGTAGCTTATCTTAATTACTATTTAGTTGAAATGTTAAGGTATTGGATTATCACCTTTGTATCATATCATTCATATGCTTATCATTATTTATTCAAATACTATCAATTTAAGTATTTATTTATAAATTAATAAAATTTTACAACTTATGATTTTAATTACATACTATTTAAAATAATATATATTGATAAAAATGTTTTTTACATTTTAAAACATATTTAGTATTATTGAAGACAAATGATAGACAGATTAGGGAAAGAGATTCACTAAGATTTCAATGTAATAAACTTTATATGTGAATATGATACAAGGCATCTTAACATGTTTTTTCAAGATAGGTAAAAAGTTAGCTTGGTTGGTTGAGAAGCTAATAACTTAAATTTAGCTTCTCAACCAACCAAACTAATGTATAGATTAATTTACTCAATCTCAAAGAAGGTTTTTCAATAGCTCACGGTCCAAGTTTATAATAAAGTTCATATATATCTTCTAACTACTCCTATTTTTAGTGATTTTTCTAGGTCAAACTTGCTTTATATAAAATTAAAGTATCTCAATGTACAAATAATCTAAATATAAATATAAATAATTTTTTTACTTCAGTAGAAATATATTATATTAATCCAATATTGCATGCTATGGTATAATTAGTTTTACAAGATTGTACTCACATTTTTACTATTTTTCAATTTACTATTTTTGATAAAACCATCCTTATGTGCTAAGATGAGGCAAAGTAGTGTATTGTTTACAAGGACAACTTCCTTAGTAAGTGTGGTACTCTTAGTTGTGTCACAAAAGAGTCATATCATCAAGACAAGAGTGTGAAGTGTAATGCACTCTGAATGAAGGAGAATGAATCAAAACCACTTAGAACCAAGTGCCTTTGAACTAGAAAATATTAATACCCAAAGGTATTTGTACGGAAAGGTCATATAGAAAATTGAATGTACCGCCGACTAGGCAAGGAATTGGCATCAAGGGGCTATTATGTTCAAGACTATTGTTAGCTTTCAACAAGTAGTTTTGCATGTGGGAGAGTGACAACTAGTTGAGGATGGAATAAGTGAAAGAAAGAACAATTTGTTGTCTAACAAGTGTTTTGCATGTACAAAAGACAAGTTATTGTCAGGTCTTGAACCCCCAAAGTATTGAAGAGTGACTAGGAAAACTGACTATAAATTCAAAAGCTATAAATTCATCAACCAATTCCACTTTTTAGAAGGTCATAATGCATTTGGAGTTGATCAAGTAGGATTTCCTTGACATTTCACATACATTCAAGGCACTCAACCTTTAGATTTGTGTAGCATTCAAATTTGTATTTTGCAGTCAAAGTAGTTTACCCTAAGAACTTGAACTCCTTTTGCTCAAATAAGCAACATGGTGTGTTCTCCCATAAACTATAAGAAGGTCCTCAAGGCCATTCTTTGAGCCCGTCCAATGAACATGTGGGATACCCACTACATGATTGATGTTATTTAGAGCAAAAATTTGGCGTTCTTGCTTTGGAGCTAAGAGTTGAGTGATTTTGCAATCATCCATGAAAACAAAGTGCAAGAGAGGAAATATATTGGGAGGATTGAGAAGAAACCGTTACAATTGGATGGAGGAACTTGGTGAATGGTACTCATCTCTACGTAGGAATTATAGGAGCAATGACTCTAGATACCAAGTTTGTTGATAGAAATTTGATAGAGGAAATCAAGACTATCTTCAACACAAAGAGATCAAAGATATGAAAGACCAAAACCGAGGAGAGAAATAGGAGAATGGAAGATCACATTGGGACACTTGAATGTGGGTAAACTCTAAATGCATAGCATGAGCTTTGGCTCTTGTATTTAAAAGGAGCATACAAGGACCTTGTGAAGCTTCTCAAGAAGCTTCCTTGAGCCATTTTCTTGGAGTGCAAGCCAAGTTAATTGTGAAGCTTCTTTCTTGAAGTTGCTTACTTGGCTAGTCACTAACTTACTTACTCTAAGCTAGTTAGAAGCTTCTAGAAGCTACCTACTTGGAGTGCAACCTAAGCTAGACAAGAAGCTTCCCAAGAAGATTCTTAGATATTTTTGGAATATTCTAGCCTAATTGTCTTATTTAATTTATGCTACTTTGTAAGCCCTACTAACTTCATTGCTAAACTCCATATTGTTACACATTCCCCACCGCTAGTTGGTGATGTCCTCATTGCACTGAAGCTTCAAACTCTTGGATGGCCAGTTGTGCATTTTGGAGATGAGAAAGAGGTTTCCATGTGGCATCATGAAATGGATAGCCTTTCCAAAGGACCTTGTACTCCGTATGTTGTCGACGGCTTGGTTGAATATGGTGACGTGCAAGGATATGATCAACTTCATACTCCTCATGATCATTGACAGGGATAGGAGGAGGAGGAGGTTGGACTCAAGAGGAAAAAGAAGAGGGGTTAGGAACAAAGGGTTTCAACTTGGAAATATGAAAGGCAGGATGGATGTGCATATAAGAAGGCAAGGCAAGTCAATAAGCAACAAGACAAACAATTTGGATGATATTAAAGGGTCCTATCCAATTAGGGGTAAGTTTACAAACTTGGGTATCAAGTGGAAGAGAGAGATTATTGGATGAGAGCATGACCTTATCACCAACTTGAAAGCTTAAATCACAACAATGGTGATCCACATATTGTTTTTGCCAATTTTGAGCAATAAGGAGATGAGATTTGGCTTGTTGGAGGGATTGAGATAAGGTGGTCAAGAAGGTTGAAGTATGAGGACTTGAGATGGAGGAGGATTAAGAAGGGAATTTGGAACAAGCAGATCTTGGTCAAAATTGAGAAAGAAAGGAGAAAATCCAATGCTTGCCTATTTGGAATTATTAGAGGCAAATTCTACACTTGCAAGACATTCATACCAATTGGTATGGTGGACATTGACAAAGGCATACAACATATCCTCCAAGGTACGGTTTGCATGTTCAATTCTATTAGTTTGAGGATGATAGGCCATAGACAAAGCAAGCTTGGTGTTGAGTATCTAGAAGAGTGCTTGCCAAAACTTTCCACTAAATCAAGGATCACTGTCGGAGATGAGTACATGTGACATCCCATGATGCTTAAAGACATTGTCAAAGTAGATTTGCACTAAGGTTAGAGCTGTAACACCCATTTGTGCATGTGTATGGTATTGTGATATTTAGCTTGGTATTACAAGTACTTAAGAGATATTATTTATATAGAGATAAAGGATGGTTCTATATTAGTCATGGTTAGCTAAAGTTAGTCATAGCTAAGATAGAGGGGAATTTACTTTAGAGGAAGTAGAAAATGAGCACCACTATTTTGGATTTTAGTGTGTTGACTTGGTATTATTCCTAGGTGTTTGGCTTTGAGGAAAGAGTTGAGAACTCTTGGGCCCGCAAGCCTTTTTGTTTTGGATTCTTCTTTAGTCCAAGGATAGCCCATGTGAAGGAATCCTTGACTTAGTGGTTGGGTCAAGATAAGACCACATGCTTAGGGGAATATGCCCATGTGAATGGATATTCCTTTCTACTTTTTGACTTTACTTGACTTTTAGTCTAGTAACTTGAGTTACTACGGTAATTAGTAACTTTGGTACGTAACTATTTCACAAGTATATAAACAAGGGGTGAGGAGGTACTCATCATCCTTTCATTTGCAACTAGCTCTCTCTCATTGAGTTCTCTAGTGAGCAATGTCTTGAGTCTTGGAGTGTTAGCCTTGGAGGAGTATGATGGAGTTGGAGTTCCTTACCTTCTCAGTCCATGGTGCGCTACCATAATAGCCATCAAAGGTTCATCCTGGGTGAGAGACAAGCCGGCTCATAGAGCATCCATTGTATCAAAGGTGGGTGCTAAGTGGATTTGCTTACTAAGCTTATCCACAAACACCATGATTGTTGTGTGTCCTTGCTTTGACTTGGGCAAGGATGTGATGAGATCCAAGTTCACATGTTCCCATTGAGTGGATGGAATGAGAAGTGGTTGAAGGAGTCCACTCAGCTTCTGGTTGATGGCCTTGTTGCATTGGCAACTTTCACATGATTTGACAAACTCTCAAACATCTTGTGTCATGTTGGACCACTACCATTGGCGTTGAAGGGTACCCAAGGTCTTGTCCACACTCATGTGACCAGCGATTGGTAATTCATGGGCTTCTTGGAGGTGCACAAGTTGGAGATCTCCCTTGGTTGGAACATAAATCCGGTTCTCATAGAATAGAAGGCCTTCCTTGTAGGAGAAGTTGTTGTACTCCTTGTTACATGTTGCAAGATGACCTTGTACCATCTAAAAGAATAGATCTTGTTGTAGAGCTACCTTAAACTCAATTTTGACTTTGGACTCAATCAACTGACATTGTTGTAATTGCTATCGTGATGAGAGGAAGAGACTTCAAATTAGGTCATTGTGATAGGGCATCAAGGATGACATGGAATTCACCGGGTTTGTACTCAAGTTTGATGTCAAGTAGCTGTAGTTGTTCCTCCCATTAATGATGTCAACTCTTCATGTGTTCCAAATGTAGTGTCTGCAACAAGGGCTTGTGATCAATTTGCATGACCACTTGTTTTCCCAAGAGATAATTTCTCCATACCTTGGTTGCATATACCATCACTAGTTGTTCTTCATCTCAAGTAGAGTAATTTCTTTCCGCTATATTTAGTCTGTGAGACACAAAGGCAATGAGATGCAATCCATTTGTGAATTATTGTTGCAACATGACTCCAATTGTAGAGTTAGAAGCATCAAAATCAACCACACATGGTAGTTGAGTGTCCTATGGTTGAAGGATTGGTCTTGAAGACACCATAGGTTTCAACTTCTGGAATGTTTCTTTGTGCTTGTTGGTCCATTGAAAGCTCAAGTTCTTCCCTAAGGGATCAGTCAATGGTACGGCCAAATGAGCATAGTAGTGGATGAATCATCGATAAAACTAGCCAATCCAATAAATGCATGTACTTCAATAGCATCCTTTGGACTAGGCCAATCAGTGATGGTCTTGATTTTCTCCTCTTCCATCTTGATTCTCTCTAATGAGATCTTGTGACCCAAGAAGGTACCTTCCTTCTGCCAAAAGGCACCTTTTGACTTCTTGTAATAAAACTTCCATTGTCATAGTTGTCTTAGGACTTCTTGCACTTGATTCACCTGTTTTGCCTCTATCTTGCTATAGATTAAGATATCATCCAAGAACACCACCACGTATCAATCCAATAGTCCATCCAACACTTGATGCATCTGATTCATGAAGACTATTGGAGCATTAGTGAGTCCAAAAGGCAAAACCCTCCACTCAAAATATCCATACATTGTGCAAAAGGTAGTCTTTTGCACATCTCCCTATCAATAAGGATCTGCCAGTAGCTACTACAAAGATCCAACTTGGAGAAGTATCATACTCCACTCAATTGATCAAGCAAGTCATCAACTCAAGGCAAGGGGTATGCATTCTTCATAGTCTATTTACTGAGCGCACGATAATCAATACAGAAACAAAGTCTTCCATCCTTCTTTGGAACAAATAGTACCCATGCTCCCCAAGGAAATGTAATGTCATAAGAAATCCTTCTCCAACAACTCCATAACTATTATTTGCAACTCCTCCAATTCCTTTGGTGAGAGCCAATAGATTGGTCTACTCATTGGAGTACTCCCTAGTAACAACTCAATTTTGAAGGGCATACCACAATCAAAGGGTAATCCCTTTGGTAGATCATTTGGAAACAAGTCAACAAACTCTTAAACTATTTCATTAACCATTGCTTGCTGAGGCTCATGACTTTCCTCAAATTTTCCTTGTGCAATTGGTTTGATTCACACCACAAAAATAGACTTATCTTCTTCCAAAGCTTGCTCTATAGCTGCTTCATTGACAAACATCCCATCTAAGGACTTATCTTCCTTCAAAGCTTGCTCTATGGCTGCTTTCTTGATAAACTTGCCATCTTGGGACGTCACTTCCTTCAAAGCTTACTCTTTGGCTACTTTCCTTACAAACTTCCCTTCTTGGGACTTCTCTTTCTTCAAAGGTTGCTCTATGGCTACTTTCCCTACAAACTTCTCATCTTAGGACGGACTATTCTTAGATGTCTTACTCAAAGATGCCAAACAACCTAATGGGAAATTCTTATTTTGGTGTTGTACTTTAATTTGTGATTGGGTCCAATCAAATTGAACCTTGGAGGAAGCCAATTGCAAGGCTATAGAGGGAAGAGTGCATTTGGTCTCCAGAACCTAAGGTATTTGAAGGCAAAAACCTTCCTTGGTGCAATGGAAATTTTGTGTTTGATTGCAAGCCTTACTTCAAGGCAACAAACCTTCAAGATGAAAGGAGATAAACTCTTTTGGCCTCAACCCAATTGGATAGAGTGGCAAAACTGTAGTGACAATTTCAAGTAAAACAAGCCAAGCAACAGTTTTTTTATGCTAATCTTAACATGGGAAGAATTCAAGAGTGCAATAATTGGGTGGTTCCAAGCCATAAATGCCACACAAGTTGCACAAGATAGGTTGGCAGGATTGAACTAGATTGGCTCTATAAGAAGCTATATCACTCAATTCCAAAACACCATTATGCAAATTCTAGATATACTAGATAGAGAGACTCTAGATCGGTTTGTGAGAGGCTTGAAGTCACGCACCAGATTGGAAGTAATTATGCATGAACTCAAAGACTTGGAGGAAGCCATGCAGTTACCTTTAGATACCTTAGGTTTTTGAAACCAAATGCGCTCTTCCCTCTCTCAAACAGGTGCTCTCTCCACCTATTCTTGTCATTGATGATCTTGTTCATCCAACAATTAAGTAAGATGCTCAATTTGTTGCTGCATAGCAAGGATAACTTTGGGCATCGCTGCCATGACTACTACTCTATGAGACTATCTCCAATTTATCTAATTTATTAACACATAGATGCAACACGTCCATTGTTCTCCATAAGTTACAACCGGAAGCACCAAGGGTTTTTTAGATAAGGTGATCATATGTAGAAAATCTTACCCAAAGCGCAAGGTGATGAATTTTGTGAAATGGTGCTTGGGTTGTACTTGGACACAAAAGTCCCAATGGTTTGGTGGAAGTGGATTTGGTGATTCATAAATTCCATCCATCCCATTTTTGCTCTTATACCAATGTAAGAGACCAAAACCAAAGAGAGAAATAGGATACTAGAAGATCACATTATGACACTTGAATGTGGATAAACTCTAGATGCCTAGCATGAGCTATGGGACTTGTATTTATAAGGAACATACAAGGCTCTTGAGAAACTTCTCAAGAAGCTTCCTTGAAGCACTTTCTTGGAATGCAAGCCAAGTTAACTAGGAAGCTTCTCAAGAACCTTCCTTCTAGAAGTCACTTATTTGGCGTGCAAGCTAAGCTAGTTGGTAGCTTCTAAAAGCTTCCTTCTAAAAGCTATCTACTTAGGGTGCAAGCTAAGCTAGTTGGGAAGCTTCCCAAAAACTTTCCTACATACTTTTGGAATATTCTAGATTAATTTGTCTTATTTGCTACTTTGTTAGCCCTACTAACTTCATTGTTAAACTCCATGTTGTTACAAAAGAATAATAGGTGGAATGTGGCTAATTACAAAGACCCAAACATGAAGTCCATCATGGAAGCATTTATGAAATTGTTCAAGCATAAGTGAACTAGCTATTTAACCAAAACCAATTAGTATTCTTCAAATACATGTATCAATGAGTAGCAATGAATTGGGTGCATATGTTTTATTGGCAAGCAAGCAAATCACATTGAGATTTTGAGGAGTATTGAGGTGCCACATACCTAGCACTATTTGACATCCATTTCTACATGGAGATGAATTTTCTAACAAAGAAGGAAAGGAAGGAATTCCCAAACCATTTCCACTATACTATGACAACCAACCCAAAGGAAGAACTTTAATCAAGAAGTATCAAGATGAAAATGCCATATTTGTAATATTTGGAAGGTTTGTATTGGTGGAACAAGAGATCATTTTGAAATTTTCCAAAAGAAATAAGAACATACAAAAGAAGGAGAAAAAATCCACAAAGAAAGTGGGGTCCAACACACAAGTAGTAGATGCGTCCTTGTCTATTACAAAGAGTATAGTGTACTAAGGAGTAAGATAGAGGGTAACAAGGAGGAAGATGAAGAAGACAAAGAGGAAGCATAGAGATCCAACAAATTACAAGCATCCACATCAAGAGCAAGAGGAGAGGAGGTGCAATGGGAGAATACACAATCTGCTTCCAAACAAGAAGATCAAGAAGCAAAGGAGTACATAAACGGACCTAAAATAGAGATGCAAGAAGAGATTATACCACAAGAGGGTGCAAACCTCAGTCCCATTCAAGAAGCAAGAGATAAGAAAAGGGCAAGTCCACACTAAGCACTTGCAAAACAAAAGACTTTGGTCCAACATGTAATGTGATGCCAAAGTCTTGCAAACTAAAGAGGAACAGATCATAGACCATTCCAAAGAAGAGAAGGTGGATACAGAAGTTGATGCTTCATATCCTACACCAATATTACATACCAAGTTTGGGAAGGTTTGATTCCCTAAATATCAATACTTGTGAAGGAGTGTACCCACTTTGTTGTTGACTTAGTTGGAGCAATACTACAACTAATAGAGATTTTCTACTTTAGTATCAAGTTGGGTGCCCTGACATTGTGGATTACACCACATATGTGCAACATACACAAGCAAGCCTATGCTAGGAATGCCAAGGAGGATTTTGTCAAGGAAGAAGCAACCAAGGTTAGAGACCTATAAAATAAGAGGCCAAGAAGGTAAATATGTTGGTGCATGAGAATAACAAAATTAAGAGGTGGAATGCCACTAGGGAAGGAGACCAAGATCATATTGAGGAAGAAAACAAGGGATTTGGTTTTCTTCCTACAAGAAGAGTTGAGAGCATACCAACTAGAGACAAGCAAAGGCTCTATTGGAGCACATTACAGGCAATAACATCATGATGACCAATTTTACAGCAAAGATGAAGAGTTTGAAAGCACTCAAAATGAACTAGAGAGCACTTATGTCAAGATTGTGACTTAAGATTTGTAAATATGTGAATACTAAAAGGAAGTAATAGTGTTCAAGGAGTTGGAGAAAGAAAGCAAGAGCGAGGCAAGAAAAAAGTAACCAAAAGAAAGAGGAATTACAAGAGGGGTGGACCCAATAGTTGAAGGAAGAAAAGTGTAAAACACTACACTAGTTGGAAGAGGTCATACATTTCTTCATGGAGAGGCTACAAGAAAAGTGCAATTGTGAGAACTCAAGGTGAACATACATGAGCTCAAATTCTATGCATGAGATTAGAGACTAAAAGGCAAGACCCACAAAGAAGAGAAGGTGAATCACTTGTCAATTTGGTTAAACAAGCCCTTGTGTCACAAGTTTATAGAAGTCTACAAGACCTACTTATTAAAGAGAGTAGGGAATAAAGCAAAATCATACTGCCTCTTTAAGGATTTTAAAGGCAAAGGTAGTTCTTCACAGCCAAGCCCTAGGCTAAGGGTAGTTCAGCTCACAAAGAAGGAACTCTTTTACTTTGAGGACTTTGGAGTGAGGGATACATCAAATTCCTTCTTAGTTGTAGACTTTACTCTTGGTTTTAGGCATTTTGAGTTGGAAATACTTAAGAAGGAGTGCTATATTTCAGGAGGAGTACACTAATAGTTGTATATAGTTGAGGAGGAGTGACCTTGGTGTTGTATAGACCTTTGTAGTTTTATGTCTAGAGTGTGTAATTTCAAATTATCTTAGGGAGAGACTTTCCTTAACATGTGCAAGGAGCCTAATCAACCTATAGGTAATTATGATAAGATAGGCTTAGGATCTTAAGTGTGTGATGTAGGTAGTGATACAAAATTTCAAATAATCCACTTAGGCTCTTGATCCATTCAAAGTGAAGTTGAGAATGTATTTAAGGCTTAGGCTTAAAGGCACTCATGTCCATTTTCCATACTTTCAAATTATAGTAAAGAGGACCTTAATTTATTTGGTAAATTTTATCTAAGTGTTGATAAATGTTTGTGTTTAGTAGTGGTAAGGAACGCAAAGTTGTGCTTTTGGAGGGAAGTGTAGTACACATTTACAAATTCAATGTCTTTGGGATGGAAGTGCATTAGGAGTGAAGTGAAGTGAACCATCACCTTCAAGAGGAACTTGGAATATATTTGCAATGAAAGTGATCTTCCCTTTTTAGTAGCGGTCCATATGACACGGTATCCTTTTGGAGGACAAATGATAGCTACCCATGATGCTTAGGGACATAGTGTTTGCTATGGCACAAGAGAGTGGATACTTGGCTTAGAGGGTGTGTTTGTATGCCTTATAGACAAAACATGTCAGGGCAGGCTTATACTTGGTCCAAGATGATCAGGTGATAGTACCAGATGTGGTGGTTACAAAACCTAAGCAAGATACAATTTTGGAGGGAGTGATTACCTATGCCCATGGATGGGCGGCAAGCACAACAACAGGTCATAAGGTCTCCAAGTATATGGGGCATGCAGCAAGGTCACCTCTTTGTTCCTCTAGCCTTGGAGTTATATGGAGTGATGGACATGGCATTTGGCACATTTGTCTGGGAGTGCGCAAGAGCTTATTATGATAGGCGCCAGGGGGTACCACTCTCACTCTCATACTTTGTAGCATATTTTAGACAGGTGTATCCATTGCTCTCCAAAAGGTAGTGGTTGGTGCAGTCCATAGGAGATAAATCATACTAGGTGATGCTTCTTTGGATGCTCTAGTTTTTTGTAGACCACATGACTTGCATAGCTCATACATCTTAGGTGTAGTGGGGCAGATTTCTAATATAGACTTTATTGGGGCTTAGCCCCATTTTACCTTTTTCATCTCTCCCTTGTACGGCTTGATGGGGCCTCCCATCCTTCATTTTTTCAATGTGGTTTTCCTTCTTCCTTTCTATAGTGTGCCACACTACCTATTTTTAGGAGTACTTCATGCCCAAGAGGTTAAGTATGAAATAATAAATGAACCACACTTTGTGACATTTTCACTTCATTCTTAGTCGTTTTAGACAAGTATACTTGAGAGAATGATATGTTCTTACCATTTTTACTATTAATATCTACACTAAGCTGTCACATACATATCATAATTAGCTCATGTACAATATTTATCCAATTTATGTTTTGTATCTATGAGTAACTTTAATCAAATTAATATTATAATACTTAATTTTAGATCAATACTCTCAGCAAATAAATAATATCTTCATATCTATGATTTATATTCTATATCATAATAATCTAACTTTTCATACCTACTATTTCTCTAATTTTTTTATTTCATTATTTTAACACTAATATTCTAATTATCACTCTTTGAAACCATACTCTCTAAAAATATATGCATATCTTAGTATCTAGGGTGCATTACTCACATTAGAACAATGGAAGGATTTTGATTTAGAAAGAAAGGTTATATCTCAAAGTGTCTGATACAAATAAGTATGCACATTATCTTTAATCTATTTTAGTGAGAGTAATATGGTAGAACTTAATATACTCATTGTCTTGATATTTTTTGTTAATTTGATGGAATTTAAAATTCAACTTAATTAGTGTTCTACTTGAGTATTCTCAACTGTTTACTCTCTTTTTCTTAGATGTTGAGTTTGAAAAATAGATTGATATGTATTAGATTTAGTGATTCATTATATTTATATATTTATATCTCTATTTTTTTCCATTTCTCCATGGACTTGTTTTATTTTTTTCCATCATCAAGTTGAAACTTTATTTAATCTAATAGGTCATGGATCGTTCTTCCATATTGACCTATTGAGAAGGTTTAGACTTCTTTAATAATGGTTACAACTCTCTTGTATTTACTAATCTCAAATTTTGTTTAAAGAATATTATTATATTTTTACCAAAATTGATCTTGGATATGACATAACTTTCCTTTTCACTCAACATTCATAGAAAAAATGCCAACTGAAATCTCTCATATGTATTATGAAAGTATATATTCTTTGTAAATGAATAAATGTGTTTAGTAATAAAACTATCCATTTAGACAATGCGTGATCTATATTATAAATATTCTAGATGTATCTCCTATATTTATTCCAATGTACATATCCTCATGGAAGTTCCTAGCACCTTCAAGATATTCCTTTATGGAGTTCTTAGAACCTTTGAAAGGTGCATCTATATAACTTTTTAGGTATATTATAATTTTTATACCTACATGTAAATATTTTTTAGATTTTGTCTATAACTTGTAGTCTTATAATATATGTTACTTCCATCATCAATAATTTTCTTATAATTTGCTTCAATTTGAACTTTAAGATTGAGTCTTGAGTATTTTTAAAACTGATGGTGTGTTTTTACTTTACTAGATTGTAGTAAAATTATTAAAGAACTTTGTGTTTCATATGTTGATGATCATCATGATCGATCATAAGCTTGGCCAAAATCCAACATCATATTTATTATCTCCTTCACCATATACTAGAGATAACACAAGTTAGATTTAGGTACAAAATATATAGGTTAGAGATGGAAGGTTTTAACTTGAGAATAAATACAATAATACCTCTAGGAAAGAAGATAGAAAAATTAGATTAATCAATAATTGAATGAAATGAAATGAAGTCAACCAAAAGCTACTATTAGTTTTCAAACAAGAAAGTGCATGAATATTATGAACAAGTCCTCATTATTATAGTTGCAATTTCTTCCTCTACATTTATAGTTTATACATAATCAACGTATCAGATTCATATATTATAACATCTTTATCATAGAGTGAAATGTGTTAATGATTAGAGGTAAATTTGACATTAAAATTAATATATAAGAATTTTTTATGTATGAAAATGTTTGTAATAGCAATTTGGATTCTAAATTTAGTGTCCAAGTATAAAGAATGTATAAAAAGAATGCAGAAAATATTTATTTCTTCTATTCTTGAGGCTTTAAGTAGTTATTCTTTGACTTGTTTGGAAAGCATTTGATGATAGCTTTCCAACAAGTCAAATTTGGACAAAGCTCAATAGAAGAAGGTTTCTAAACTGATTTTTGTTGGATTTTAGTCTAGAGAAATATATATTATGATCTTGAAAGTGTCAAATTATAAGAGGGTGATTGAAGATGACTTGGTATTGAAACTTTACCTTATGACTTTTGGGAGTTGATATAAGGTGTATGACTTTGAAACTAAGGATAGTTTTAAGTAGCAGCAATTGACTCAATCATCAGTTTGAATTATATTAGGCCATTGGGCTATAACTACATTTAGTACCAAAGTAGATGATACTAGAAGATTTTGTCAAAGCTTTAGGAAAATCTGTGCACTATTTAGTTTAAGATTTAGGATTTATGATGAGAGAAGGTGGGTTGAGGGTTTAGGTGAAGATGCCAGATCCTAGATTGTTAATGAAATCATTTAAGTCATAAGCACTTTCTTGAACTACCAAATTCACCAAACATAAACATGGGTAAACTATGCTTATTATGCTTTATAATTTGTCTTACAAATAATACTAAAATAAAATTCAATACTTATATAATTCATCATAATACATAGACAATTCTTCAAATAGTTTGATTGTTTTAAATAGGTTGATAGTCAAATAGTTTTACTGCATAAAGGTTTGAAATGCATTAAATATGTGGTTTTCATAGTATATTGCATCACTTTCTTTTACTACCATATATTTGTTTTATATTTGAACAAAAATTTATCTTATTAATTCATTGTTTAAGTTGTTACAACATTCAAACTCCAATTATTGTAACTATTTATATTTTAAACATATGAGGAACTTATATTTTTATTTTTATTCTACATTCTTGCATTTATAACAAATAAATGAGATTATATTGTTGAGGTTATAGGTCCTCATTTATTTTTATAAAAAAAATGATTTCAATCTATCAACTATACTTAGTGCTTCTTCTCAAATTAAGTGTAATGGTGTTTGTTTTTATTTATTCACAAGTTTTAATCTAATGTATATAATAATTTGATGCTTCCACTTTATAAAGTTTTTGAATCTATATATGATCATAAAAGATATATTTTTCACTTTACAATTTTTTCATGTATTGCGCTAATAAGTTGAATTTGAGATGGTATAGTTTGATTATGATGTTTAATCTCACATACATAATAACTTGATTCATGTAGGACACATGATTACTTGTATTCAAGCTTACATTACATGTGTTATTATCTAATTCAAATTCTAGTGTTTTTTTAACATTTTTCATTCTTTTGAAAAATAATTCCAGTATAATTATAATAATAAAGAGATATAGATTTTAAAGTCAGAATCCAAAGAGCTACATACCATTCTTTTGCAATATACAAGTAACATTTATATTTTTTCATCCTTGTCCATTTCTCAATCCAATATGAAGATTTGAATAGTCAATCTTCTATGAAGGTTTATGTTAATTCAAATTAATATTTTGTGATAAAATCACATTTTGCTATTCTAAAACTAGAGAATAATTTTGCTTATTTGGGAAAGAATAATAAGCACACTATAATTTGTTCTCATTCATCAAGTATAATTTATAATTTGACTTTCAACAATATGAGAAGTACCAAACTAAAGCTTCTTTGTGTTTACCTTGAATTGCTTTCAAATTATAATTAAAACAAAGAAGCTTGTCTAGACACAAAGTGATCCTTGAATTTAGTGACGAAGTTAGTCGGACTTACGAAGTAGAGAATAAGACAAAATAGCCTAGAATATTCTAGAAGTATCTAAGAAGCTTCTTAGGAAGCTTCCCAACTAGTTAACTTGCGCTCTAAGCAGGTAGCTTCTAGAAGGAAGCTTCTAGAAGCTTCTAACTAGCTTAGCTTGCACGCCAAGTAGGCGGCTTCTAGAAGGAAGCTTCTTGAGAAGCTTCCTAGTTAACTTGGCTTGCACTTCTAGAAAGCGGCTCAAGGAAACTTCTTGAGAAGCTTCAAGGGTCTTGTATGCTACCTATAAATACCAAGGCCGAAGCTCATGCTAGGCATTCGGAGTTTTCCCTCATTCAAGTGTCCCAATGTGAGCTTTCATTCTCCTATTTCTCTCCTCGGTTTTGGTCTTTTACAAAAACTTTGAGTCATTAGATGTATTAAATGTCTAGTTAATTTAACAAGTAATTTAATTATAAACTATTATGGAAAACTATAGAAATCATACTTGAGTTCATTACAACCATGCATATTGTAGTGAACACCTTTTTGCAAAAGTAGTTTTAGTTTTAATTTTTTCTCTCTTTTCCATAAGGTAGAATAATTGCTTGTTAAGGAAATGAAACTTATTAGTTGAGTTTTGTTTGGTGTTGTGTCATAACATGCAAGGGTATGAGGGGAACAAGTATGAAGTTGAATGCAATCCAAAAAGAGAATACTAAAGATGTCAGGTGCCAAGAGTGGTTCAAGGTGAAGAACTTAAGGACAAAGGTCTTTTAAACTCAAAATTGCACACCAATTTGAATGCACTACCACCTAGATAAAGAACTACCACTAAAGTTAGTTGGTGTACACCATAGAGCTTGCATATGCAAAGATTGATTTCTCACATGCTGACTGAAAAGGGCAAGCTATAAAATCAAGTGCACATGGAATAATTTCACTTTATACCAAGATTTTGCAATTTCAAATCCAAGGAGCATGCAAGTCATCTTAGATGTTTGTAAGTCTTCATAATTCTTTGTAGTCTTCAAGTTTAGTTTTTTGCACTCAATGTGAAACATTGTGTTTATTCAAAAGTCCATGAGGAAAATCACTAAAGCAATTCTTTTACTCCAAAAACAATAAGAAAGTAGGTAATCTATTGTAGGAGTGAGCTAGTCTAGAGAGACAAAGGAAGAACTCCCAAGTATTTGGAGGAAGAGGCAAAAGACTTGGAAGGAAAAGACCAAGAAGAGGAAGGTAATTCCCTCATCCTACAATAGTTGAAATTTGAGTCCAAAGGTTAGTAGTAGTATGGAGATCACAACCTGCACCAAATCCAAAGAAGCACATTGTAAATCAAGAAAACCAACCCAAAGGCAAGCAAGAATTAAATCTTTTGTACCAAAGCGCCCCTCAACACAATTCAAGAAGAACCAAATTCCACAATGCAATAGGAAGCTAAAGATAAGGTGGGAGAGGAAACCAAAGGAGGAGTAGATATTGATGGAGTATAAGAAGACATTTTGAGTGTAGTGTAATGAGAAGAGATGAGGAAACTACACAAGAACAAATAGCATTAATGATGGATAGATCAAATCTTATCCACAATTTGGGAGGACCAATGCCACAATTGATGGAGAAAACTTTGCCTCAATATTGGGAGATTTATGAAAGAATCAATGACAAAACTTCTCTTGTCCAAAGGTTGCACATAAATATATATACAAGGAAGGTGAGCAAGACAAATAGAAACAAGAGATTGAGAAGAACCAAAATCTATATAAAGAGGATTGTTGGAAAGTAAACATACTCGTGCAAGAGAACTACAAAGTGAAGCAACAAAACACTTCTTTCATTGTAGTTTAGAATGAACACAAAGAAGATATTCAGAGGCTAAAAGGAGACTTGAGCTCTTTGGCTTGAATACAAGCATAAGTAGCAAGGGTATAAAGAGTAGTTCAAGGCAAGAGATAAAGAAGTAGTTAGAACTTGGGGAGATTTTAAGACCACCAAGATAAGAGTACTTACCTTGGAAGTGCATACGAACAAATACAAGAAAGAAGTGGCCATCCAATTGAAAGTTTAGCCAAGAAATTATGAAGAAGAAGGTGGAGAGTGAAGAAAAGTAATCCAATATGTTAGAGGAGGTTACTAAGGAAATGCAAGTTTTGAACAACAACTTGGAAGAAGAGAAAGAAAAGATCATTAAGCAACTGGAAGAAGTTTGGGATTGACTGCTCAAAATTATGGAGGAGGTAGCTCAAGGTAAGATGAAAAAGACAAAGTTACATGACCTGAAGTTATAAGTGTCAAAGTTGGAGGAGAAGTATAAAGATGAGAAGATTGATTAATAAGTGGTTAGGCTTTAAGAACATACAAATAGAAAATTCACCAAAATCTGTGATATCTACATCTTAGAAATAGCATATTACAAGAAGAGGACCAAGCTCCTTATTAGGATTTGTAGGTGGAAATGTAGTTTGTTACAATAGTAACTTAGGCTAAAGAGCTGTGTAGTTTTATACATTCTTCTTAGTTTTAGAACCTTCAAAGATGTTACCTTTCGAGTGGTAAGTCCAAACAAGACAAAATTAAAATTAGGTCTTTATAGTACTAACTTAGGCCAACAGTTTTTTTAGTTTGATACATTCATTCTCCTTAGTTTTAGGACATTCATAGATGTGACCTTTGAAGTGGTAAGTCTACAGAAGACAAAAAGGTAGATGCAAATTTAGTTCTTTATAGCAGTCCCTTAGGCCAAAGATCTTTGTAGTTTCATACATTCATTCTCCTTAATTTTAAGACTTTCATAGATGTAACCTTTGGAGTGGTAAGTCCAAAGAAGGCAAAATTGCAAGTTGTCTTTGAGAAAGAATTGATACTTTCACTAACATGTGCAAGGCACCTAATTAATCTACATGGGAATATGACAAGAGAAGACAAGAAGATAAGATTAGTGTAATACAAGCAGCTAGACATGCTGTCTAGAGGTGAGAATTGGCTTGGTAACATCTAGAAGTATTTTTTGTATAATGTGCTAGGTATAATGTGCTAGGTAGATCAAACAAAGGTGTCACCAAAAGAGTACTTCTACTAATAGAGCAAAAGTTGAAAATAGCCTAAAAACTTTAAATGTATTTTTGGAGGCTTAAGCGTATGAATTAAGCCTTGAAAATAGAAAGTCCCCCCCAAGACAAAAGGCTTGCCGTCTCCCCCATGATTTGTCTTGTAGAGAGCTTTCCAATAGTACCTTACCCATGCGATTTTGAGCTTCCTACAAGAAGATTCCCAAAATTTCCCTTTGGTCAAACCTATTTGACCAACTAGATAGGACAAGGACTGACATGTCACCCGTCCAAACAACTAATCTAAGGATGGAGCTTGCTGACAGGTCACCAATCCATGTATCTGATCCAAGTGTGGAGCTTCCTTTGAGAGGATCCTCCTTGCTATATAATAAAGAGAAGGTGCTCCCTTGGGGCATCAGAGGATTGAGTGTGAAATGTGTGTTTTCTCTCTTGAAGAGTTCTCTTGTCCTTGGAGTATTACAATTAGCAAAGTATAGTAAAGATGAGCCAAGAAAATTGTTAGATTTCCTCAACCGGTAGATTTCTTTTGCTCTGAGTAGGAAGAATATTTGAGGCATGAGCTAGATGTAAATAATTCATTCAATCATCTGAACATGAATAAAGCAAAAGGGCAAAAAGCTCTTTGTTGCTTTTGCTTAATTCAGAGTTTTGATGCATGCATTTGCCAAGCAAATGTGACAAGACTTTGTAGGAGGAACTTGAGTGGCCATTTGTACTTGCGAACAAGGTATGTGATCCTTGAGAGTTTTGAAGGAGTGAAGCAATGCCTTGACGGATAAGAAATTAACTATAGTGTTGAATAATACAACAAGAACGAAGACAAAGAAGTGCACCAATGCAAAGTGTGTTTTGAGTTGTGCCTCATGAGTTCACCTTCGTAAGAGTTGAATGTCTTTGTATTGAAGTAGCACCATTAGAGTTGACAGAATCATCACGTTAAGAAATAGATGGAATGTATTTGGAATGAAGTGATCTTTTAGTTTTCCTTTTTTGCATTAGGGTGCTACAAAAGGTGACACTACACTTTTTGGGAATAATTCATGCACATGGGTTAAATAGGTAGTAAAAAAGAATTGCAAATTATGACAGTCCTCTTCAAATCTAGCCATTTCAATTTCAGACCTTAATACTGAAGAGAACAAATTGTTTCTTGATGTTATATCACTTTTTGGTTAAGACATTAGATTATCACCAAAACACTATTTAAGTAACCATTATCTCTTGAATTACTTTGCACCCCTCCATTCCCTTTATATGCTATAAGTTTTTTTCCCTAACCATTATTTCTTGAGTTAAATTGCACCCCTTAATATCCTATAAGACTTTTGTCTATATAAGTATTGACACTCAAGCCACCAACAATTAGAGAGAAATTTAAATTCCTGCATCTTCTTCTTTCATAGTTCCTCCATGTCTTCTAATGGAAGACGTCTATGACGAGATTTGACGTCAACCTAACAAGCCTCGACCCCGGGATTCTCAACATTATTAAACTACAATGCTTCAACTCATGCCGGAGTTCAAGCGAGTACTTTAACGGTGACACTTTCCTGAATTCAGTGAAGATGTTCTGACTTCACTTTAAACAATCGGGTTCTGACAATTCCCACTTGTTAGAATTTGGGCAAAGATATCTTTTATAGTACTAGGAAATTGTCACAAGTGTCGCAATATAGATCTCGGTGATTTTGCATGCATTCGCAACGAAGTTCGTATTTCTTACTTGACTCTTCCAGTTGCAAATCCCCTCCTTTCATGAAGAGTCTTTAACATTGTCGTATTGACTGCGGCGTCGTAAGTGGTCTAGAAATTCTCTCTTTTGTCGTTATGGGGCAGACAAATTATATTCAGCTGTCCTTTGATACAAGAACATCAGAGCCATCGCCACCCTATACCCTCTCGGTTGATTGTTTACTTTTGTAAGAGTGGACTTTGTACAGTACTTTACTTCACAAATAGAGGAAGGAAGAAAGCAGACAAACAGTCATAAGATGTGTTCATAAGACATAAGGGGCTAATCTTTTTGCAGTTTAGAGTGAGGAAAAACCCTACATTTCGTGATTTGGTTTTGAAAACGAGGTTAGAAAGAATTTCTTTTTGTTAAGAGGAGAAAAGGTTACTTAACCTTTGGTTAAGTAGTTTATTTCTTTATAGTATTGCCGCTTTTAATCGGAGATTTCTTCTGCTGAAGAGAAACACTTATCTCATTGATTCTTTTGGGCCCCGTCTACGAGTTACACCAGTCTCTTTCATTAGTTTGTATGTACGATGATATTTTCCCATCAAACATTATGAAGAAAGATTTATAGGAATCGATCAGGCCTTCGCACTGTAAAAATTGTTGCGAGTAGAAAATGTAGATGGAATGATCATCTCTGCATGGTAAGGTAGAAGATAAACATCGAATGCATCTATTTCAGAAAGAGACAAACCGTAAGAAAGGAATACAAACTACCAACTCAATCAAACGATCTAGCTGATCATGTCGGTGTGAGGGTATTTGATCCAACTTCGCGTTCTGCGTTTTATTGGTACCGGAAACATCTTTCTAGATTAAATACAATTGGAATCTGGAGGTAGGAATCAGAATCAGAGTTCATGTTCGGGTTCCAGTTTTATCTTGTAGTATGTATTTCAAGGATTGTGTTCCCCTCAGACAAGTGATTTGACCTTTGACAATCGGCCCATTGAGGTACTACAGTGTTATCGAGATATGTACCTTGTCTTTCTTAAAACCTTAGGCAATGAGATGAGCGATGAGTTGAAGGAGTTCATCCAAGAACTTGTTTGCGAACCTCGTCATACTTGGTCCATCTTGTCCTCTTGTCCTCTTGTCTGCTCTTCTCCTTTCCTAGATTCGTTTTTTTTGGTTTTACCTACGAGGGGAAGTGGGTGGCGGTGGATTTTGATGAACAGAAGGCTTGTGAGGTCTCTGTACTTTCAAGTGGTACATAGCTAGGGAGCTCGCGATTGAACCAAGAAACAGCAAACACCCATGTGGAGAACACTTTATATGCTGTCTGGTTTGCAAGTTATGCAGTGGAGAAGCATGGTAGTCACCGCTTGGATTCCATGAAAATCTACAGAGGCATATGACTTTGGGATATTTCATGTACTATTATTCGCAAGTGAGCTATGACGAGTGATTTAAACTAAAGCAATGTAGAGAAAGTAGTTGATATGAATAAAAATATTTTACCGGAAGGTGGAGTTGGGATCCAAAGATCTGTATTCTTGCTGAAGTAAAAGAAAAACATATTCTTGAAACATGATGAATAAATGTCAACTAGAAAAAAATGTAAAAACTTGTAAACGATTCTGTAAACCTATTCCAATCAGAAGGAGAAAAACAGAAAAATCATCTTTGTAAACAGGGGTGACATCTCATGTTGCCTCCAAAGATTGCAAAGATGGAAAATATGGTCAATAAAACTAAAACCATGTAACTAATGTCCCCGAGTGTAGGGATCTGAAAAGTTCATGTTAGATATATTTACAAACTTCGGACCATGAACTCCGACGAAGAGGAAGTTGATGTTTGGACATTTGTTTATAATGGGTTGGATCGGGACAAAAGCAATTTATTCTTGTTATGAGCAGTGTCTTGTCTTATACTGTAAATGCATATCCCTTTACAGAAGTCTACTGTTCGTGTGCTCACACTCATCAATTACGTAAAATCTCTATGTCTCATGTTGTCTTATATATATAGCAGTAGTCATGGTGCCTCGTTCAAGCGAACACGTAGAGGATGAAGAAAGACGATGATTTTAGTCTCGTGCCTATTTCGGTGAAAGGCATAAATGTGTTTCAATTCGACTGTACTATGAAAGCCGGCAGAAAATAATTACTTCTGCCTAAATATTCACCCAATGCCATGCGACACCCGAAATAAAAATTATAGTTGTAATCCAAACATGGATAAATAAGCAAACATGTATACTGGTTTGCCACATAAAGAAGAGCCAAAAACACTTATGAAAGACTTTGAAGAAGTCTCTCTTGCCTTACACTCTTCCCTTCTTTGACGTAGAATTGTAGTGCAATCTATCATCTACATGCGTCCTACTCTAACTTTTGTGAATAAAATATTTCTCCGTACTTGGATAATGGAGATTACAATAGACCTGAATTTGTCAATTAGTCTGGTCGGTGGAGGCTGCGGTATCTAGACACAGGTGGTTTATCATCGAGAAATGGTGATGAATCTCCACTTGTCCGAAATTCATTCCTCTGGAAGGAGATTTGCGAGCAAATCTCCTCAGGAGCCAATGACATGGGAGGGAGCAGTGTCCTACATTACATGAAAGCGAATGTTCTTCTAACAAAAGGGAACGAGAGACAAGTTTAGACCAGTGGAACCTAGAGGGGTGAAAAGGGAACTCATGCGGTGAACGCTGCTCGGCAGTGAGCAGGGGCCGGGCCAGATGGCGTACTGTTCACCGTTCACTTTATAACTTTCACGCTTGTCGTTTCAACACGTGTCAGTTTCCTGGCCCGCGGGGCAGGGCAGGGGGCAGGGGGCAGGAAACAGAGAGGCGCTCCTCGATGAAAGAAGGAGAAGAGTTCAGTGCACAAGCAGCGGCGCTGTAGTGCGGGATTGATTGAGGAGCGAATCGCTCGCGGAGGATTCACAGCGTTTCTCTCTCGATCGAAGGGGGAGGAATAAGATTCGGAGAGGAGTTTGAGAATAGTGTAGAGTGAGAAACAGAGGAACATTGAAAATGGTTCTCGGTGTGAATGGAGAAGTGAAGTGGAATGACAATGAAGTCGAGAAAGCCAAGGACGGAGAAGTGATGCGGAAGACCGTGCCTCCAATTGCTCATCCGACCCCGGATGATGCCTTTGGAGTGGCGGCCAACATTCAGTACCACGCTCAGTATGGCCCCCATTTTTCTCCGTTCAAGTTTGAGCCCGAGCAGGCGTTTTATGCCACTGCGGAGAGTATTCGCGACTCTCTCATTCAGGCGAGTGCCGCTCTCAAATTCCGTTCAAATCTAATGTCAGCTCATCGGTTTTCATTTTACATCCAACGCTGAGTTAGCTGTGAATGCTGCGGACAGAATAAACGGAAGTCTGTGCAGCTTTTACTCCTTGGTACCCGGGTTCCCCTGATCGATCTTAGCTATTGAACTCCACCGATTGAACCATATTTTGTGAAGCATGCCATGTGACATTCTTGTGGACGAGTCAAATTTGCTAGAAGCTCTGTTTTTTAGGCTAGCTACCAGGCAGGTTGCCCTCAGCGTATCAAAACCTACGTCTTCGTGGTGAGGGCATGTGATGTACGGACTGCATCAGCAGCCGAGCTGCAGCTTCTGTGTCACAGATTTGTTTTGATTTCACCTAGACGCTTGTTTGCCGAAATAATTCGCACAAGCAAGCGATCAAGACAATGCCTGCCTTATCCGCAAGGCATTTGATTCTGTAGTCAGAGCGCCTGCTTTATGTGTCTTCACTGATCGTGAAATGTCGTGCATCGTTTCTGGATGTGTACGCTTCACGATGTGTGATTGATTTCTAGAATCTCGAAATTGGTATCGCACGAGTATATTGATACATCTTTATGTCTTGTGCCATTTTATATGTCGTCTTCTGCCTTTCCAAGAGGACCGTGCTCTCCCTAGCAGAACTCAATGTTTCCCATGTGCAGCATACAGCAGAGCTGTAGATCGTCCATTTGACGCGCAAATCTTGGCTGTGTGCCATTATCATGTGCTGATGGTTTGAGTAAAATTCATTTTGCATACGAAGTTTGTTCTCAACCGAGGTTGCCATGGGGTGAATTGATCCTTACTCAGGAGCATTCCAACAGATCGCTCTGTATGGTCTAATTTCTAACAAATATATTTTTGATTGCAGAGATGGAACGACACTTACGCCCATTTTCACAAGACCGATCCAAAGCAGACGTACTACATATCTATGGAGTACTTGCAGGGAAGGGCTCTGACAAATGCGATCGGGAACCTTAATCTTACTGATGCATATGGTGCAGCTCTTACGAAGTTGGGTTACGACTTGGAGAATATCGTTGAACAGGTAATGCCTCGACAGATTCACTTACAGATTAATAAGTTGAAGGACTCTTTGTCTCTAGTAGCATCTTATATTTGTGCGAGAATATTTATCAAACAATCGGTGAGAGAGCAGAGAATGCGACGAAGAGCGACAACAATGCTAGAAAATGTCTTGGAGAATTGAAATACGATTGTATATAGCTGCTTGTATTTGAATGTAATGAACGTAACGTGATATGTTTCAGCTGATTCAGCAGCTCATTGCTTCGGCTGATGTTGGATGTCGTCTTGAGAGAGATGTGTATCATTCAGGAAGAGACTGTGGTGTGAGCCTTATGTGCTGCCTGTTCTCGTACGTAAAGCCCTAACTTATTCTGGGAAATCGTACAGGAACGTGATGCAGCCCTTGGTAATGGAGGTCTTGGAAGATTGGCGTCATGCTTCTTGGATTCGATGGCTACTCTAAGCTTGCCGGCGTGGGGTTATGGTCTGAGGTACAGGTATGGTCTTTTCAGTCAGCGCATCACTAAGAAGGGTCAAGAAGAATATGCTGAAGATTGGCTTGAGGTTCGTTTTCTCTTGTACTCACACGCCTGTTCCTCCTTTCAGATCATCAATGCGTGCGCTGTGAAGACGGCGATTACTGGTCTTAGTATTTAAGCATGAAGCTGTGTCATGTACGTCAACAGTGTGGCAAGGGCTTTTAGCATGTGACATTTGAGGCCTCCGTCTTTTGCAATTTTTCAAGTGACTGACGCGTTTGACCGGTCTTGTTCGTTATTCCAGAAGTTCAGCCCGTGGGAGATCGTAAGGCATGACGTTGTACACCCAGTGCGGTTCTTTGGAAAAGTTCAACCTCAGAAGGATGGCTCGTAAGTCTGCTTAAATTTGCACACCTGTGGAAACTGTTGTAGATTTCGTAGCGACGATTGTTCTACTACTGAGTTCTACGCTGCCTTTCCGGAGGCCTTTGTCCACACAATGAAGTATCTCCGTTGACAAATGGGACCTGCTCCACCTTGCAGAATGTGATCTGATACTAATTTTGTCTTCCAGACGCAAATGGATTGGAGGGGAGCTTGTACAAGCATTGGCATACGATATTCCAATCCCTGGATATCAAACCAAGAATACTATCAGTCTTCGGGTGTGGGAAGCGAAGGTTCCTCCTCAACAATTTGATCTGTACGCCTTCAATGCTGGGGATTACGTGAAAGCTGGAGATCTTCACGCCAAAGCAAGTCAGGTAAATCTGTAGAAGACTTGTTCGCTTTTGGAGAATTGCAAATGGAAGATAGCACATTTATTCGATACCGCGAAGTCTGGTGTAAGATGGCAGAAAGTACTAGTTTCACAAGCGCAATGTAGTTTTATGGGATCTTGCGTCTTGCTCTATGTGCACTCACCAAATGGCTTTGGCAGATTTGCGCTGTGCTTTACCCGGGAGATGCTACTGAAGAAGGCAAACTACTGCGATTGAAACAGCAGTATTTCCTTTGCAGTGCATCTCTACAAGTAAGCGTTTACTCCTTTGAGCCTACTTGAACTTCCTGTACTGTCAAGTCTGATGGATGCCTTGGCTCTTGTTTTACCGATTTAACGAGTGGACTCCTTAATCAACTTTATTACCCTGATGGATTTGTAGAGTTCTCGATCGGTTTTTCCACTTAATGTATTTACGTCAGACCGTTAATTAAGAGGTCGTCGTCAGAGTACTGAGAACCACGAATAGATGGTTCTTTCAGTCACAAGCGGTGAAAGTCGTCCCGTAACAACCTCTTAAGTTGTCTTAATGTGGTAACAGTCTTAAACTTATTTCTAAGTCCACCTTGTTTTGCTCTTCAGGATATTATGGCAAGGTTTAAAGAAAGACGGCCAACAAAGGGACCTATCAACTGGTCAGAGTTCCCTAGCAAGGTGGCGGTGCAGATGAACGACACTCATCCAACCCTAGCTGTGCCAGAGTTAATGAGGATTCTTATGGATGACGAAGGTTTGGGTTGGGACGAAGCATGGGCCGTCACAAGCAAGTAAGTCAAATCTGAATTTTAATGATTTTTGAGTAGTTTTACTCATTTATTAAAGAGAACTAAAACTTTGTGGTGGCTGGTTCTGACTGCGAATTGTAAGTAACCGATGTTAATTGGCGTCATTTAATTTCAGGACTGTTGCCTACACAAACCACACAGTATTACCCGAGGCTTTGGAGAAATGGTCGCAGACTGTGATGGGCAAGTTACTGCCGCGTCATATGGAAATCATCACCGAAATTGACAAGCAGGTTTGTACTGTAACGATTCAGTATTGAAATTCAGATGTTGAAAACGGATTGAAATAAGTTTAGGCCACAAGTATATCTATTCTTTCTTTGATCTCCTCCTTCCGATGCTTAGCGTCTTATGCCGAGAACTCTTGTTGGAGAAAAACTCATTCAAGCTCTACATAAGGATTGCAGAAATTCATAAGACGGATGGTAAGAGAAATTTCCTCTCTTATGGAATAATTTTTTAACGAATCTAATCCACGGCGATGGGCTTTGTTTGCAGTTTCAAGCTTTCGTGAGGAAAACCCGCCCGGATTTGGAAAGCAAGCTCGAATCCTTACGTGTACTGGACAACAACCCTCAGAAGCCAGTTGTTCGTATGGCCCATCTGTGTGTCGTTTCTTCTCATGCTGTAAGTGATATTACAAACTTCTAGTACAAGCTGCAAGTTTATCTTGCTGAGTTAGCTGGGAGGTGCCCTACCACTGTCATCTTAAATACTCACCACGATCACGTGAAACTGCATGTTGATATTTGCCTTATGCTAGTACGTACATCAAATACGGAGCGTTCTGCTTATGCCAAAATCGCAATGTCAGATTCATGTCTTGTCCAGTACGTGTACATGGGTATGAAACCGTTTTTATGTACATGGGTGTACATGGGTATGAAACCGTTTTTATGTTAACGGGTTCCGTACTCAATCCTTAAATGCTAGCACATCTCATAAGATTTCCAACTTATGATAGGCCATTATTAATGAAACAGGTTAACGGAGTGGCCGAACTCCACAGTGACATTTTGAAGAAAGAGTTGTTTGCCGACTTCTTTTCATTGTGGCCTGAGAAGTTCCAAAACAAAACCAACGGGGTCACTCCTCGGAGATGGCTTCGCTTTTGTAGTCCTGAACTGAGTACTATCATCACCAAGTGGCTTCGTACCGATAAATGGGTTACCAATCTCGACCTGTTGACCGGGCTAAGAGAGGTAAGCTAGATTCCGTCTTGTTTGCTCTTAGGGTGATAAGACCTTACACGGCATATTACTTTTTAGTATCTGTTCATGAAGTTTCCACCTGCTTTTATGCACAGTGAGCTAACTTGTTTTACGAGATCTATTAAACTTAAGTTGAGGGATCTTGTTTTGCAGTTTGCCGATGACAAACAACTGCACAAGGAGTGGGCAGCAGCGAAGTTGCAAAATAAGATTCGATTTGCAGAGTACTTGTATGAAAAGACAGGGGTCAAGATTAACCCAAAGTCGATGTTCGACACTCAAATCAAGAGGATACACGAGTACAAGCGCCAGTTGCTCAACATTTTGGGGGTTGTGTACCGGTACAAAAAGATGAAGGTAAGTGAATATGTATGCTGCACATTTATTTTCTATAAACTATCTCGACCTTCTGTTCGTACGTGGCAAGGTGCTCATAATCTGTGAGTGGTTAGTATGCTAGGTGTTCTCCTTAATAGGACGATTGGGCTCCTCTACATGCAAGAGGCATTCTGTTACCATGTGCTAACAAGCATAAATATCACTATCAGGAAATGAGCCCTGAAGAACGCAAGAAGGTGGTGCCCAGGACGGTCATGGTCGGAGGGAAGGCATTTGCCACCTACGCTCAGGCCAAGAGAATCGTGAAACTGGTGACAGATGTAGGATCTGTCGTGAACAGTGACCCCGAAATTGGTGATCTCCTGAAGGTATGCTCGTTTTGCTAATCACATTTGGGCAATGATTTTAATCTCTAAACAATATCGTAGTTGTTGAAGATCCACGCTCTTCATATCGTGCTGTCGAGAAGATCATCTGCTGGGTGGTGCGAAGACAGTCCTTGCAGCAAGCAATGCGTCTCTGCTTAGAGCTTCCTGGAAGCTGTGAGTGGTATGGAACCAATAATAACATCTAGTGCAAGGTGACGAGAAGTAATAATTTGGTTGCTGTTTGGCAGGTTGTTTTTATCCCCAATTACAACGTTACGGTTGCAGAGTTAGCCATTCCAGCAAGTGAGTTGTCGCAGCACATCAGTACAGCTGGTATGGAAGCCAGCGGTACCAGTAACATGAAGTTTGCTCTTAATGGGTGCTTGATCATCGGTACTTTAGATGGTGCAAATGTAGAAATCAGGGAAGAAATTGGCGAGGAGAACTTTTTCCTCTTTGGCGCCAGGGCTCACGATGTATCACGTCTCCGAAAGGAAAGGGAAGCAGGCCAGGTAATTTCAGTACAATGGAGTTAATTTTTGGGTTTAAGGGAGCTCATAGGAAGTAGTTATACTCTTCATGATGATCCTGGCATACAGTGATTGGAGTAAATAGTATAACTTTTATAGTCAGTGACTGACTATTGAGTGATTCTCAATTTGGATGCAGTTCAAGCCAGACCCTCGGTTTGAAGAAGCAAAGCAGTTCATTAGGACTGGAGCATTCGGAGACTATGATTATAAGCCACTCTTGGATTCACTGGAAGGTGACAGTGGATACGGTCGCGGGGACTATTTCCTTGTAGGAGTAGACTTCCCTGCCTATCTTGAATGCCAGAAAGAGGTCGATGAAGCTTACAAGTAAGTCATTTTACGTCCTAAGATACCTCACAAACTCGCTTGCTGAACTTGACTTCGTAGCGTGTAGGTTGCATAGAGCACTAGCTCAATTGCTTTTATCTCACCTACATGTTATTTTTTCCTTGACAAGTAAGGCATACCTCTTGTGTGGCCTGGGTGGGAGTGGTACATGTCCATTGTAAGCGTCGGGCAATTTCCTGCTTGTAGCTTGTCCCCGGTATTATACGGGCTTTTATCGACCCTCGAAGATCTTTCCCCTCATATGATATTGCTCTAACGTATCTGTGGCCACTTTCTTTTACAGGGACCAAGACAAGTGGGTCAAGATGTCAATTCTCAGCACTGCTGGATCCGGTAAATTTAGCAGTGATAGGACAATTGCGCAGTACGCGAAGGAAATCTGGAACATCCAAGAGTGCCGAGTTCCTTAAAGAGGCGTGCTAAATTTAGATGAGAGTATACTATACGCACTGGCAAACCCGATCGACTGGTTTGCTTGTACAGTATGCAGTTTTGCAGAATCCAAGCTCTTTTCTGTACGTCACAAACTTCATCTCTCAGATGAGGAATAATACAAGAGTTTGCCTAGATTTGGAACAACTCTAGGTTAGTTTCCCTACTTCAACCCTCAGTGCAAGTCTTGATCTGTGTCTTCTGTTTGGAATTTGTGCACAACAAACATCATGCTATCACCTGTATGCACACTTACGCATGCTATCACATATGCATCACAAACATCATACTACACCCTGTATGCAGCCTTACGCTTGCCTACCTCTCTATGTAACTGATAGTTATGATGATGGTATGACGACCCCTGCTGGGTTACCATATCATATGTCATCTACCTATATCATATGTCCGAGTCTGTCGTGTCAGACGTGGGTATGGAGCCGGGTTGTTTACGAAGGGTTCTGTATCCCGTTACACACTTTGTGGAATTCGTGTAAACGAATAGCCCTCGAAACTCTTTCAACTTGTGTAGAGTACGGAAGTTTACATATATAAAATAGAAATAAAAATACACAAAATCATATTCTTGTATAATATGAATTTTTTTAGTGTAATATATACTCTTGATAATACTGAAATTTTCTTGTATATAATACATATTCTGTATTTTGTATAATAAAGATCCTTACTGTTTACCTGGACGCTTTTTTATGTAATACGTGTTCTTTATTTTGTATAATATTGATGCTTGATGTTTACCTGCACGAGACCGACTCGTTTTTCCCCCTCTTTCACATGACAATGTCTCTCCTCTCACACTCCTCTAATGCTATTTTTCTCCTTTCCCTGTTCCTCACGATCGTTTTCCTATGCGTGTATCTTTCTCGCCGATGCTATTTGTCTGATTGGTATCTTGGAATTCTGTTCTGTCTGCTTCTCTACCAATCGACGCTTTTTTTCAGATATTGCCAAGGTGAGTCTCGATTCCTTCTTTGCTCATTCTTCCTATCCTGCATCCTTTCCTTGTGCATGGTTTCTATTCTGTATTTTCAATGGCATTTTTCTCCGTTTCCTTCCATCTTACCTCCAGGGAACCTTCTATTCTTTTTACTCTAGAGATATTCCTACATGGCCTCCTGGTTTCTGCATAAGGTCTAGCATTCCTTACTTCTCACTTCTACCATTTCTGAGCGGCACTTCTGGAAGCAACCGAGCTTGCCTTGGCTATTATGAGCTTTTGATCACAAACTCGGTACGAGGGGTACTGGCATTCGCCCAGCTACTTTGGCACTGCGTTAGGCATTGATGAAGTCGTTATTGCTTTGAGAAGGCCGCCTGTCTGCTACCTCCAGTGGTCAGTGTTTTAAGACTAATGCATTAGTAGACCATGCTGCAATATACACTAAGACCGCCTTTCTGCTTCCTTCAGTGTTCAGTGTTTTAAGACTCATGAATTGATAGATCATGTTGCGATATACACTATCTAGTTCTCTCCCACTTCGCTCCACTCCACCTATCCTCGACTAAAGCTGTGTCTTTTCCTCGTCGGATGTTTCTCTATTTGATGGTCCTCTGCTTTCAATTGCAGATCGATGTTTCTTTGTTTGATCGTCCTTAATCTGTTGTGTCTTGATTCTTTTTCCATTATGTATGCTTAAATCTCTACTGGTGCTACTTATGTAGCAATTACGGACTTATTTCCGCTTATTTTCGTGATCTTAGATTCACTTACATTCCATTTGCTTAGAATCAAATCCTTTTTATTTGCATGCGGTCATGCATGCATTTCATATGCACGTTCTCCCTTCCATACTTGGTGGGTTGTGGACCCCCGTGCTTCGAACGACTAACATTTTTTCAAATGAGTGGAATTTGTGGTTGAATATTGTACAAAGGGTATAGGAAATGAGGAAGCCTACTAGGTTCCACCCACAGTTTGATCTTTTAAAGCTATCTGTGGTTGGTACCTTTGCATTGCTTTAGAAAATGGTCTTGTCCGAAGTTATATTTCACATCACTATGTCTGCGGCTGGTAAGAAATATATCGTGGTAGTTGTGGTCGAGGCGGTCTATATAAATTTGGGAGTTGTGTCTGGCTTTGGCTTATCCTCATAAATATATGAACGTATCATCGTCGCAGCGGTGTGATGAGCTCAAAGATGAAGTTCTCATACGTCACAACTTCCAAGTCACATATTGACCGGATTTTGTCCGGAGAAGAAACACCGATCGAACAACGCAAGTGACGTTGAAGTCACTAGCTCCTTGTCAGGGAGTCAAACATAGCCGTCACCATGGGAATTTGACAATACGCGCAATGCGGTCATACATAATTTGCCCGTCACAAGCATAGCACACAAGAAAGTCGAATATCCGGAACGAACTCAGAACATCAACGACGAGAGTCTGAACTAAAGTAGGAAAGTGAGGTGAACATTGCTTTGTACTTTCTGAAATGTAAGGATCACTAGAAAGGTGCAATAGTTCCAGGTTGGTGTGCTGACATTTTCGGCCTCTGCTGTCCTGCATAGGAAAGGAGACGGGACGACGTTACAAAGAAGAATGCCATGAACTCATGAGATAACTGCTACAGTCCTCAAGCCGCCATAAGTCACCTATGTCATCACTATTGTCTGATATCACCCGTAGATATTTGTGTCTTCACATTCATGTCTCTTGTTCTCGACTCTTCCCTATCTTACCAAGCAAAACATATGTGGGTGGGAGAGAATTTGAGGGGATAGGATCCCTATCTATCGGTATTCAGAACATTACCCCAAAAAGTTGACTTCTGGATATTGCCTGCACTTTTCCACTGTCCTGCCAACCTGATTATCGCCTTTTTGCGCCAAATATCAACTCTAGAGGGACCTCACTATCTGATCAGGAGCAGATGCCATAAATCTAGGTTCAAATCACTCAGTCTCGCACGTTAGAGTCTAAGTTGTGGTATATCAGTAGCCATCACTTAGATCAGGATAGGAAGATTCTTTGTTTAAGAATGTCGTTCCTACCCCACCTGATGATGGGATTCTACTTTCCCTATAGTTAGACAAGAAGAAGAGTATGCTAGTCTCCATCTTCCACCTCCACACAGTAGAACTCGGATCTGAAGAGCAGTCCAGAGGAATGTGAACTGTGGAACGATGATAAGATCGATGCGTCCATCTTATAATTCTTATCTCCTCGAAGCATAGAGTAGTCCCGTCAACAGTTTCGTATCCCTGGGTATGACAGTGGACGATAGAAAGTGGGGATCATCAACTTCAAGAGCTATACATGTAAAATGCTGTACACGAGTCTCTCACCACGTCATAGATACATTTAACCTGGAACCTGAAGTTCATCCTGAATCTGAAGTTCCTCAAATGGAAACGCACTGCACTGACAATAAGATATTGATGTAAAAACTCAAACGACAGTTGGAGGCATAGACCAAACGGATGTAAGTCTCTCGCTGCTTATGAGGAAAAGACAACACGAAGCCTGTCTTTCCCGACAACTGCAGTTATGTAGCGGACTTTTGAGGTCCTCTTGATTGAGATTTAAAAGAAATCTCTGCAGTTTGAGATCGGGGTAATTAATGTATAGAAACGTTGCTCTGGGAAGAAAAGCGAATGAAAAAGATGTTTGAAGTAATGAATAAATGAATTCAAGACGGGCAAAGAGCACAAAGGGTACAAAGACGCGGCAACAGTTCTAAAGCAGTATGTTTACGTAACGGCAAGCATTCTCGAGGGAAAAATTGACATGTCAATAAGAAAGAGATATACTCCTGCCTTTGTCTTAATTCGACTCTTACGATCAAAATATTTCATCTCCGTGTAAACTAATGTACAATTTCATTGCTGAGGCCTGATATAGGTTTGGTGATCTTTTTTCTTCCGTGCTCTGCAAATGCTCTACAAAGAGATAAGAGTGACACATACTTCACTAGTCATATACAACTCAACATGATCCTCACGACATAATGAAAAGATATAAAGGGGTTTCTAGTCAAATCATGCATGGAGCTGAAGATTTGTCTTGTGACATCAAATTTCTTGTGTATATTTTATATACCGTATTCTTAGCATCTTCGATTTCTTCAAGGAAATAGTCTACCTAGACCAAACTTCCGAACTATCAACATGTGATGCAAAGTCCTTTTACTACTAGCTACTGCAGTAGGTTCTACCACTCTATAAGTCAAACTCTCTTGCTCTTCATGTCTGTCTGGCCTTATTTGTCTTTGCTTTGACTCTCTGCATGTCCAGGCAGGAGAAAACTCGTTCTTTGAGGGGATTTGCCAGTTTCTGTTTGGTTGGAGCCAAGGATCATCATGCTTCATACAAATTACTCGCATGCCAACAATAAGAAATGACTCGCCGTGACATGCTATCTCGTAAGAACGAAAATTATTGGCTACATCAGTACTCCTTAGAACTCCTTATTTAGATATCCTTAACTCTTCTTCCCACAGCTGACGAGTACCTTTTCCACAAAAGTTTACCGTGAACGAACAGTGATATATCTCCTCTACTCTGTTTCATTATCTTCAGCAAAGTGCTGCAGTTACGATACACAACTTCCTGCAATTGTTAGGGATTCTGTCCATACTCTTGTTTTCTTTAATTTCTTGTTACTCTTGTTTCACTTCTCTTGTTCACAGAACCTCCGTCTTCGGCACACTACAATTATGAGCGATTGTAGCTGTATATATACAGCTACGGCATAACAATGGACTACCCCTACAGCTAAAGAATCGTGCACATTTGGAAGATGTTGGTGGATCATACAATGTTTAACTGGATGTTCACATGGTGCATCTACAGATGACAGATTCTGAAGGTGAAAGAGAAGGAAAGGTCCCTACAGTGCTGTTCTAGACCATATGGACAAAATTGTGCACCGTTGAGGTCACGAATGAAAACAAAGTCAGATTTTCACCATGTAAGGTGTAAAACGTACATATGAGCATGCAGCTAAAAACATATATAAGACGTGCACTCAAAACTTGACTCTGGAAAGACACGACGAAAGGTGTCTGGACTTCAAAGTGGGCTCCTCATAGAATGCATATTGTCACTCTAAGATTTGGCAGTATGCCTCCGCATACTGCCAAATCTTCGGTCTTCCAAAGGGTCCAATGAAAGACTACAACAAGGAAACGGTTTCGTATAAAAAGTGAATCAAGGAAGGTGGCCACTCAATCAGATAATTAGTCAAGGGTTGCTATGATCGAGTTACAGCATACTAAAGCACCAAGAAAAGAAAAACAGCCAAGTAGTGGTATAGCAAGAAGGTTTAAAAAAGAAGAAGGATGAGCACCGTCATCTCATATCATGTGTTGAACAAGAGGTGTAAAATATAAGCTTTCTTAAAAAGATAAGGATGGACGATTGAGGACATACCTACACTTCCATATTCATTATCATTTGAGGGTATATCCACTACCTTGATGGATATGCCATACTATATTATGGATGGGTGCTATTACACTATCATTGTTTCGATGCCAAATGCCGTAGTAGAAGAGGTATTGGGTGGTGGTGGTGGTGGTGGGGAGGGTAAAAAGTGAACGATGCGTCAGCCCCCACAAGGCACGACTATTTGCCTGATTATTCTCTACCAAAGAGCATGGGAGGCACATTGTTATGAGACAAATGGGTGAGCTTTAGTGGTTGAGGAGTAAGCCTACCTGAATGTTAATTTGACACGTTCAGTTTTATTTGTAGGGAAGAGGTTCTTCTACTTGACACGAGTTAGTTAGTTAAATATTGGCCTGCATGGAAACATTGCAATGATGGAGGAGTATGACCTTTCCGGTGCCGGCTGCAAATAACCGTCGCTTTATTATTCATTCATAGTTGCTTAATTGCGTTCATGAGTTTCTTATTTAAGATGGGGCTAAGTCAATCACCCTACTGCCTAATTTCTGGCTACTAGTTAATTTCTAGGTTTTAATTGATTTTCTGGTACAGGGTATATCTGAGAATATTGAAGACATCATGATATTCTTTAACATGTTCCTTTTCATCTTGATCAACCAGAAGGTAAATTTATATTACATAATTGTATTCCTAAGTTTATCTGAAATGATGGATATTGTTAGAGTAGAAACCAACTGTATAAAGCTATTGGGATATCTATTATATATATGAAGAGTTTCATCCCCACATCGAAGTGTGATGGATTTGAACGCCTTCACTTGTTCATATTAATTAGAACATAATCTTTGAAATGATACAAGTCTGTACATTCTTTTCAGTTTCTACCTCATGGTTTTTCTTTATAAAGATTTTCAATCACTATATGACACTTCCATTATAAGGTTTTTTCAATCACTATATAGCACTTTCAGCAAATCAGTTTTGTTCTAAGTTACGCCAACACCCCTAATTACAGTACTTGTATAATACACGAGTATCTTTGTACAAATACAGATTTGATAACTTGTATGATACAGATGCATATCTACATACTTGCATGGGACCCGCTCCGGACGACAACCCCCCTCTCCCTCATAATCACCCCACGCATACATTGCCTCTCTCACGCTCTTCTAATGATATCTGTCTCGCCCCTTCCTGTTCTTTGATGATCTTTCTCCACTTTGCATAGTAGTTTTTATGAGCTTTACTTCTAGATGCTTCTTAGAGTAATTCTGCTGTGCTTTGCTTCTCTATTAATCCATGTTTTGTTTCACACATTAACAATGTACGTTCCGATTATTTTCCTTTCACATGCTCATGATAATGCCATCCTTTCTGCTCGTGGTTATTCTGCAGTTCGGTCTATTTCACTTGTTCCTATTCCTGCACATTCGGTGAACCTTTCCTTCCAGTTTCCACCAAATTTTCTTTCTTTAGAAGGCGACCGCATGATAACAAGAACGATATGGTGAGGGACCCTATCAAGCCTCACAAGACATAAGGGTAATAATGATTATTATCGGCTTTGCAGAAACTACTACATGGCCGGTTGGTTCCCGGACCAGCAAGGCCCAGCTATTTCGGCAATGCTTTAGGCGTTCATGAACTCTTTTGTGCTATCGTGGAGCTTACTGTGACAGCCTTTTTGCTTCTTTCAGTGTTTAGTGTTCTTCAGACTCAGGCCTTCATGGCGCATGCTGCAATTTACACTATTCAGTCCTTTCATGCTTCGCTCCGACCCAACCAAAGACACCATCCACTCCTCCCCCACTTCGCTCCACTCCATCTATCCTCAACTAATGCTTTGTATATTATTCTTAGCTGGATGTTTTGTCTGAAACTTGAAAGTTCTTACACGACTCTCTACTTTCTAGTCTCTACTTTCTGCATCTTCTTTACTCACTTGTGAGTGTGATTCTACACTAGATGCTGTAACAATTCATATGACACAGTGTCATTTTGGAAGACAAAGAATAGCTACCCATAATGCCATTAGGGATATAATGTTTGCTCTGGCATGAGAGAATGGATATCTTGATTGGAGAAAGCATTTGTATGCTTTGCAGACTTATGGTTCGAGATGATCAAGTGATAGTGACAGATTTTGTGATTCTAGACCTTCCGTGTGATGTAGTTTTGGAGGGAGTGATTACTCATCCTCCTAGATGGGCGGCGAGTGGAACAGCAACACGCAAGGTCTCCAAGTATAGAGGTATGCAGCGAGTTCACCTCTTTGTTTTTCTAGCCTTGGAGTTATATGGAGCGATGGACTCGGCTTTCTACACATTTGTCAAGGAGTGCACGAGAGTTTATCATATTAGATGTCAGGGATACCACTCTCACTCTCATATTTTATAGCATACTATAGGCAACATGTGTTCATTGCTATATAGAGAGAATTAGTTGGTGCAATCCATATGAGTGCAATAACACTAGGTGATGCTTCTTCGGATGCTCTAGTAGTTTGTAGACCTTATAACTTGCATAGCTCGAATATCTTAGGTGCGATAGGGCAGATTTCTCATATAGATACTATTGGGGCTTAGCCCCATTCTACCTCTTTTGTCTCTCTTGTATGGCTTGTTGGGGTCTTCCCATCTTTCATGTGTTCTAGGTAATCACTTTTTCCTTTTCCTTCACATTCTACTTCACATTCTTAATCGGTACCATCTTGCTTGTGGGTACATGATGGGTACTAGTCCTCTCTTCTCTTGTTGCCTGTGAGATATTTCAATTATGTCTTTACTTCATATGGTTAGATTCACCTAATCTCCATTTCTTAAGTTGCCATTCATTTCGACTTGCCCATGACCATGGTTTTATTCCATCTACATTTCATATGCACTTAATGGGTTCTGGATCTCCCGTTCGTCGGACGGCTTCTGCTCTTATTTCCTATATATGTTCTAACATCGGCTTTGTTAAAGAGGATATGGGAGACCACCCTATAGAACTAGTCGCCACAACTTACGTGAGTTTAGCTCTTACTGCTCTTGAGTTTTACACAATACAGTCGCTGAGTTTAGTTTGGCTCTTTAGGTACTAAGGCACGGTCATGACAAATAATAGCATATCACAAAGCGATGGCTTCCGCAAAGAATGTTCGTTGACCTTTTTCAAAGTCATCTTAGGGTTTTTGATACGAGAGATTTTAGAATAAAAATCAAGACAGATAAGAAAAAAATTTACTCGACAGATAAAAATAAAAATGAAACAAAAAATGAAAAAAGAAACGAATACATAAGTAAAATTCTTCTTAAAATTCTCAGCTGACATTCTTATACTTGGAACTATCTCTAGAATGATTTAATATATCCTCAAATGAGAATCGGCAGAAGGAAAAACTCTCCAGAGACAAACAAGAAAAAGAACGTAGAATCAAGAAGATTGAAATTAGAAACTGAACTCAATGAATAGAAATGTATGAGAGTGTCGCATAGATGAGAAGTTCATCTTTAACGGCGTAACAAAGAAACCAAATTGGATGATTGTTTTGTTTAGGCAAAGTGTATCTCGATGGTAGTCTACTCCCTGCAGATGATACCTGATGACTGTCGATGACAATCTTCAGTATCGAAAATCCCCTAGTGTCAAGCTGCGCATCTAGATGGGGGCTGAGGTGAAATATATATCTATTGCTTTGGTCTTTTATGTATGTCAGTAACGAGGAAATGTAAGTCAAAACCCAAAATTAATTAAATAAGTAACATTATTCAAAATAGAAAAATAATTATACGAATATCCTTTAATGGCCCAGGTCGTCGGTGTTGTCTTCTCCTAGGACAGATGCATATCTCTTTCCTACTCCTCCTTCACTTAGCTTTTTGGATTGCTTATTTAGTTGGGTAGACGGAAGAGTGACGTGAGTGACATAGATAAACCAGAACAATATAAGAGAAATATACTTTTCAATCCTCTTCGTGGGCCATCATCCATCCACCCGGTGGACTATCATTTATTTTTATCCTTAGAACCTCTGTCTATCCTCAGAGCAAAACCCACGCTCCATCCAGCCAGTGGTAGCAAAAAGAAGAAGAAGAAAGAAGAAGAAGATGATCTTTGATATATGGTCAATATATAAACACTAAATATTCTCCGATTTGGACCACACTCTCTAGCTAACCACAGTTCCTATTTTTCCACCAGATAAACATCGTCTTTAACCCAAGGAGGATTGGCTTTCAGTGAATATGGTTGGTGGTCATTCTCTCCACTTTATCCCCATTTTCACACGCTTTGATGTTTCAACGCCACTTAAATCATATTTGTTGACCGGATAATTCGTCTAACTTGTTACGCTGGAAACTCCTGAAGGAAGAAGATAACTGTTGCTTTTTCGCATAAGAAAAGGATCTTCAATTTAGGGGAAAAAAATGATATTCAGTTTTATGGTACAGTTATATGCTGTGAAAATCTTCCAAGTTGTTCAAACACTTTTTTGGTTTGTAGTTCCCATGACATATGCATATCAGCGTACTTTTGGGTTGGGTGTGATTCTAACCTCACGATCAATAAAGTCATACTCTTGTTTCCCCACCTTTCCAGTAGATTTTTTGAGCAATATGGATCAAGGGAAGTTTACGAAGGCGTCTACGTTTACTCGCCAGATAAAAGAGTTTAAATGAGAGAGGAAATATACGCTAGAACTGGACTTTCTTACCCATATCGCCTTTCTCCCTCCCCTCCGTGGCACTATAAGTGACTGGATTCCAAAGGGACTCCACTACGAATCTATTTCAACTACTTACTAGCATGCCGTGTACTAACACCTATATACATTTCTTTTTAGAGTAATCAATTCATATGCATCAATATGCCTATTTTCAAATTAGTGAGTTTAATTTAGAAGATTATTCCTTATGATTCTTAGGAAGGTGGGTAGCTATTAACGGTCACAAAATTCTTATGTCCATGGTAATTTTGTTCATATATAAATTTAAATAAATAAATAAATAAAAGTCTATTGTGTGCCCGTTAGATATTATGAAAGGAAGCACTCTGTTTGTTTGCCCTGTTTGTTGGTTCACCGTTAAAGACCATAAAATGGTACTGCTAAAGACTATATGCTAAAGAATATATTCCAATGCCGTTAAAGCCAAACCGGAATCTAAATCTATTAAATAAGAATAATACTTATAGTCTATAGTGTGTTCTTCGGACACCATAACACATGAAAAGAAATACTCCATCCGTATGTCATAACACCAGAATCTGACTGTCACTAAACCATAATATTGCACAGCTAAAGAGAATATATATATTCTATTTATTTTGTGCTCTTGGACATGAGTGGAAAATATGAAACTTGAGCATAAGTGATAACATCAAGAGTGCAATAACATTGCGGTGACACTTGAATGCCAGTCTACTCCCTCTCACTAAAACAAATCCCCGCCTAAACTTTAGATTCCATCAGTTGCTAGGGTCTTTCCACTACCAAATGCCTATAGATCATCCTTTCGTCGCAACACCAATATCCAATCAATGCTAATGGATCATAAACTGGAATCCAAATCATTAATATATATATATGATATAGTGTGCCCTATATGTACTCATGGATATAAGAGTTGAAGAAGTTGATGAATTTGGGACTTGTATGGTGTATCATTGGATATCTTACACTGAGCATATTCCTCGTAACCATATTTTCATCCCAAAAGAAATGGACTTTCTTCATGAAGAAAATGAGGAAATGAATGAAAAGTTTCCAATCACGACGGCCGTAGTTAGATAACGTTTTGTGTCGTCTCAAGCAATGCATTGCATAAAATATCATAGTACCCGTTGAAAGAAGGAAATGAAAGAGTTCTTTTGGCAAGTTCGTTTTCTTCTAGACATCTTGGCCTCTGCGACAGTGAGAATTCATGATAGTTTAAGTGGGCTTAACCCCAGTTTACCTCTTTTGTCTCACCTTTGTGCGGCTTGACGGGGTCTTTCTATCCTTCGTGTTTTCTGCTCATGTAACACCTGATACGAAGAGGCAACAATTACAAGGCAACATTCAAGTCTTTCTAGTAGCATACAGTAGCAAGCAGCGAAGTTTCTATGCACACGTACTGTACTCGTTCATGAAAAGCATGCATCAATACTGAAGGTCATTTAAAATTGGCTCAAATATCAGGCACCACAAACATTCCATGCCTCATTCCTTGCCTCAAATCTGCGTCACTGGAACAGCTACCCTTTGCTTAATATGCGTCAAGCCGCTAGTTCTGAGTGGAGATTAACTGTACTGAAGTACACTAATCGCTTGATTAGGACAGGTCAGAACCGCAACAAGGCAAAGTAACGAACTTCTCCTCGTCCTCTTCCTAGATCCGGTGGGGCCGGGGATATTCCGAGGATCTCGGCTAACGCCTAGTACGTGTCCGAATGGAAAGAAACCACGATGATGTTGGTGACAATGACGGAGAGGGAAAGGTCCCTCTCTTCTGCGGTGTATCGCTGCTATCGGGTTCTTTCAGGGCCCGCCAAACACGGACAGTATGCAGTAGTCCTTCATGGGAGAGCTCCCCACCATAATGGGGACGTGGTGGGTCATCGATAATCGTCGAATTGCCCAGAACGTGGTAGCGAAACATCAGGTTTCCCGTAATCGGAGCGAAAAGTAAGTCACTGGACAGGACGAGATCTGCGGTCCGGGAAGGCGTATTGTTGGACCTCGTTCTTGGACCGTAGATTAACCCAGTGTAACTGGAGCCCTTTGACCGCGGTTGGGCAGAGAGTTAAAAGCTGAGTTCCATGTGGAGATCGATGCTGCCGAGGCTCTCTTCTCGAATCTACTTCGCATTCTCGCCGTCGATGCTGGGCATCGTTTTTCTTCTCCAACCATCCCTCGGGGATCCCGGCAAATTACCCCCTGGTTTAACAGTGGTAAAGGTGTGACTGTATCGAGAGAGTGGACCTGGTTTCGTCATGTATTTCTACCGCGCCGCGCCTGCCACGTGCAACTACACGTGTCCGATGCAAATTCCTAGCAATACTGGATCCCAACCGAACCATCTTATTCGCTTTTCCACCATGTCCGCCACCTCAACCAAACCTGCAGAGTCGAAGATACGTGTGAGTAATTCTACTCAAATGACATTCAACTCAGGTGTTAGCAACCGTAGATCCCGACCTGAACCGTCAAGATCCCTGATGCGGGTGAAATTAGACGGATTCTCTGATACACATATGAGAGAGAGCGTGTAGAACGGGAGATGGTGGGAGAAATTAGGTGTGGGAGGCGTTCACCCGGGTAGAAAAACGAGTTAGAAACGGACGTTCTAACTCGGGGTGGAAAGTGAATAATAACAACAGGGGGAGGAAGAAGAAGAAGAAGCTCCACAGAGAGAGAGAAGGAAGAGACACTAGAGGAGGTGAGGGAGAAAGGAAGGATTGAAATTCTGCTTTCTTCTTTAGTAGTGATTTGATCAGGAAGGAGAAGGTGAAAGGAACCCACTGTGGCTGATACGGATCACGAGTTGACGGCAATTTACATTTAGCCGATGCAGCAGAGGCACGGGAGGAAGGAAAGATTTGGATCAGTAAAACTTTTTTTGGGTGCATCAAAAGGGATCTGGATCGGTGAAGAGTGAAGTGACATTTTCACCCTGCATGCATATTTATTTTGGCATTTAAAAGCATAATTGTGGCCTCAAGGAAGGTGTAGGCGCAGGTGGAGCAGCAGCAATCTTTCCACTGTCTCTCGGGGTTAGTGAGTGGGTTTCTTCTTTGAAGGGACAGACAGAACAACGAAGCCGAGGAAAGAAGGTTTCAATTGAGGTGGAAGGAAGATTTGTCGTGGCAGAAACAGCGGGTTAGCGGTGCTGACGAGATAGTACGTTCTCTGCCGAACATTTGGAGCAGATTGCCTCGCTTATTGGGTGCTGCCGTGTGTTAAGAACAAGCTTGGTGTTGTCTGATTGGAGTAGTTTTCTTACTATTGTGTTTCCTTACTTGGGGTAGGATTCGGAATTTGATCAGAGTTGTCATGGCTTTGGGGAACACTCCATATTCATCAGGATCACGTGTTCGTTCGTTGTCTCCGGTCTTTTTTCTGCACGAATGGGCTTTAGTACGTGCTATGGATCTCGTCTGATGAATTTTCCTGCTCTTCGAATCACTTGTGGCTTGTTTGATCATTGATAGTAACGATGTGGGTTCTTCTTCGTCTTCCTCTACATCGCTGGCATTCCTGCATTCTTTTCATGGGCTGTCAAACACATTCTCCTGAGGGGTTTCTCGACTTCTCCGTCTGAAGACAGACGTTACACGACATTTTCCTCGTGGTTTCTTGTTCACGCTAAATTCCAGGAGATGGGTTTCTCGGAAAGTGCCATGTAACGGACGTAGCATGCCTTAGAAACTGAACTCCAGTTATAATTTACGTGTGTTTGATGGATTTGGAGATTAAATTACTGGGTTCTGTTTGTGCAGATTAGTTTCTTCTTCTCTTCCAAACGCGCTGGTAGGAAGGACAAGTGTCGGAGTAAGTTGGTCCATTCGGAGGAAGGACATCAATAAACTGAGCGCGATAGGCGGTGGTGGTATATATTAGTGGGAGCTATGGCTGGAAATGAATGGATTGGGGGGTACTTGGACGCAATTCTTGATTCCGGGTCGAAGAATGAAGATTCTACGAACACTGCAGCTAAGAAGATTGGAGCTGACAAGGAGGCTCTGACTGCTGCCAAGTACTTCGTCAATGAAGTCACCGGACATGACGATGCTGCTCTTTACCGTACCTGGATTAAGGTACATTGTTAGAATACTCAATTGCTTGCGTGCTGTGCATCTCTCTTTCCTCCGCTCGGCTCGTTTCGGTGTCTCCTCGTGACGACGGATTAAACTCACTTTTGAAACCTTTATGGTGGAGCAACGGGTAGGACTCACCCCCTCTGTTTCATTTGGCAATGTCTCCTAATTGTTTTGAATCTCTTCGTGGCAGGCGTCAGCTACCAAATATCCTCAAGAACGTGGTAGCAGAATGGAGTACTTGTGCTGGAGGATATGGCACATTGCAAGGAAAAAGAAGCAGGTTAGCTCTTCCGCCATTTTCTGACGTGGAAATGAACCTGAATAGCCTTATTTAAGGCTGACAAAAGAGTTGATCTCGGATCAACTTACTCCTTCCCTGCATGTTTCTAATTGAGTTTCTAAGGGTGTACACACTTCAATGAAGATTTCTGTGTTCGGCAACCAAAATAAATCTAATGTTAATGTCACTGCCCATGACATTCAATTGCGCTGTCCATTACAAGCAGAGCTTTGAACTTTTCGTAGCAAACCGATGCCCCATACGTTAGGTCTGTCCACCCAAGAGATTCATCAGATCTCGGGAGTCAGTTGTCTTACCTAGAGAGAACACGATTACCCTTCTCCTGAGATCTTAGAGGTAATCTCCTTTTGCACATCCACGTGGTTGTGAGTAGAAAACACCTTTAATCTCAAAGGGATGTATACAGTATCAGTTTCCAACAATTCTCGCTCACTTATTCCTTTGGCAGTCGTTACTGTCGCTGTTAGTGACTGATCCTCGATGCACGTTTGAGCTGTGTGCCTCTATCAGATGAACACAATATCATGGGCTCTGTAAGGAGTTCTTTTAAAACGTAAGTGTGATTTGTGAACAGCAAGCCTTAACGGACCAAAAGCTCAAGCCGAAAAATGCTGAAAAGCCGCCCTCTTTACACGTAACCTACACATATCATCCTTGAGCTAAACCCTCCATGTTCATCAAATTGACCATAGAATAATAAAGAATTTGAGAAACCATGTCCTTTTTAATAGTTCCATTCCCTCCAGATAGAAATCGAGCGAAATTAAGTGCTGACGGCGATGATTTGTAAGTTTGCTCAATTCAATTGGAAGAAGTCGAGCGTTGATCTGGATTTTCTGGAACACGTGGGATATAACCTTATTTCGATGGGGGTTATATTCCACATGTTCAGTTTGAAATCTCCCAGAATTTGGTCGAGTTGACTGAAATTACTTCAACGTTGCTATGGAAGTCCTGCTGCCTGGTTGTAGAAGCAGATTGCAATGCGTAGTGGGTTTTCCTCGATTACTGATGACAGTCAATTTGCTCCCCATCACAGATGGAGTGGGCAGACGCACAAGATTTGGCTCGCCGCCATCTCCAGCGACAGAGGGGGGCGAAAGAGGCTCAGGATGAAATGTCCTGCGAGGATCTTTCAGAAGGAGAGAAGGAGAAACCGGAACCATCTGAACTGACCACCATTGCAGAAGGCAATGAAATCCCTCTAGCAAAGGCCGGTACCGATGGGGAGAATACTGTTGACACCAAGAAGGGAAAGCGTTTGTATATTGTGCTCATCAGGTAACCTTCTCCACAATACCTCCATTTCTTGGTCTCAAGAATTCGGGCATTAATACTTAGGATTTTGATCGGGTTTCCTCATGATTGAAGTCCTCATCTGCTCTCTCATGCTGGCATCTTCCCGAATGATTGCAGTAAGTGAAATTGGCAAAGAGTTTCAGAACAATTGGAAGGTTCGAATATAAGACAGCTAACGTGATTGTAAGTACTGAATTGCAGTATGCACGGACTTGTCCGTGGATCGAACATGGAGCTTGGTAGGGATTCGGACACCGGGGGACAGGTGAATATCAACACCATACCAAACCACATCTCGTGTCCTAAGTTTGAAAGAGAATCATAAAGGAGGTAGTTTCTAGAGTCAGACAAGGTATATACAACAGTGTCGAAGAATATAACGTTCTGGATTTTGGGTTATACAGGTCAAATACGTTGTGGAATTAGCCAGAGCTTTGGCTTTGATGCCTGAGGTGTACCGAGTAGACTTGTTGACTCGGAGGATTTGCGACCCAAATGTGGATTACGACTACTGGGAAAACTCTGAAATGCTCACAGCACCAGATTATGACGATGAAGACTATGAAGGCAGAGAGAAATCTACTAGTGGAGGGGCATACATTGTTCGTATCCCCTGCGGGCCTAAGGACAAGTACATAAGGAAGGAGTTGCTGTGGCCATATGTCCAGGAGTTCGTAGATAATTCCCTCGCACATATTCTCACCATGGCTAATGTTCTGGGGGAGCAGATTACCCCAGGGCAGTTAGTTTGGCCCCATGTGATCCATGGTCATTATGCTGATGCTGGGGACAGTGCTTCTCTCCTTTCAGGGGCCCTGAATGTTCCCATGGTCTTGACTGGCCACTCTCTTGGTCGAAACAAACTGGAACAACTACTAACCCAAGGGCGCGAGTCTCGAGTGAAAATCAATGACACTTATAAGATTATGCGCCGTATAGAGGCAGAGGAGCTCTCTCTGGATACTGCAGAGCTTGTCATTACCAGCACAAAGCAGGAGATTGAGGAGCAGTGGGGACTTTATGATGGGTTCAACCCGAAAACCGAAAAAGCTCTGAGGATTCGAGCTAGGCGTAACATTAGTTGCCACGGTCGCTATATGCCTCGCATGGTGGTGAGTAACTTGAGCTCGTTAGAAAAATTAAGGAGGTGATTTAAATGACTGACTTTATCAGTAATTCTTTTTTCAATAATTATCATATATATGATACTTTATCAGTAAAAATAGGACTATTTTAATGTGATTAAATCAACACCTGTGCAAGTTGAGCAGCACTAATCTCCTAACTTGGATGCATGAATTTCAGGTGATTCCCCCAGGAATGGACTTCAGCAATGTGGTCGTTCAAGACGCAGGCGATGTGGTTGATGACGTTGATTCACTAGCCTTCACAAATTCAGACGGGTCTCTTACTACTCCTGTTTCCCCTCGAGCTGAACCTACCATTTGGTCCGAGGTACACATCACAGGCCTGCATATTTTATCTGGGCTCAGAGTTCAACTGTGGAAATTGAGTCTACTTGGACGTTTGGATTCCCTGTACAAAAGTTGTCAAAATCAGATTTCCAAAGGTTTTTATGAGCACTATAGCAATCTGAAGATTTTGTTGACTCTGATAAATCACTTGTTTGATCATTGAGCAGATTATGCGATTCTTCACGAATCCGCACAAACCTATGATTCTAGCTCTGGCTCGCCCTGATCCGAAGAAGAACATAACGTCTCTCTTGACGGCTTTTGGAGAAACTCGGCCCCTGCGTGACTTGGCCAATCTGGTATTCTTTTACCAGAATTGAAACCTATTTATTCTTGGACTGTATTTTCGTTCCCAAACGCCTTTAAGCACCTGGAAACTAAAAACCTTTCTTATTGCTCCTGGTTGACTTGGTGACATTTTAGGTCCTAATCATGGGTAATCGAGATGACATCGACAACATGTCTGGTGGTAATGCGGACGTTCTCGTACAAGTATTGAAGTTGATCGACAAGTATGATCTTTATGGCCAAGTTGCCTACCCCAAGCATCACAAGCAGCAGGACGTACCCGAAATTTATCGGTTGGCGGCCAAAACCAAAGTGCGTAACTCAATCTCCTCGTTCGTTGATCACTCTGTTGGTTGCTAAGGCTCTGTTTCGTAAGGTTTTGCTGTAATGCTTCGTACTCTGGCTCGACTACCTGAAAGTGTATTGTTGAGCCTTACTCTTTCCACTGGAGACATTCATTCTCCATTGGTCGACATTCTGCTGACTTAAATGCCATTGTCTTGTCGAATTATTGCAGGGAGTTTTCATCAATCCTGCATTGGTGGAGCCATTTGGACTCACTCTTATTGAGGTACAGTACCAGATTTGAGCTTCCTCCTAGCGTCATGCAGTTGGCATATCTACTTCTTTTCTAACACCTGTAATGTAAATTCTATGTTCTAACTTTATTTTTGTCCTCTAGGCCGCTGCCCACGGTTTACCCATGGTAGCTACGAAGATCGGTGGGCCGGTTGATATCCAAAGGGTGAGTATCTGCAGACCTTAGTGAATCCGATACTGCTAATGATTCTGCAAGGCTGATTTCACGAATATAAGTTCTCAACGATAAACTTACAAGTTTTTCATGAGAATGTTGTTACTCAGTTTCTGACTTAGATTAACCACTTCATTTGACTAACTTCCAAGGCTGTGTAACCTTTTCTGTGTCTACGCATTAACATGGATTGACGTTTGTGTGGAGATGGAAGTAGTTTATATCTAATATCGGCCTTACCGTATCGTGCAGACTCTCAGCAATGGACTTCTTGTCGACCCCCACAATCAGAAGGACATTGCTGATGCTCTACTCAAGCTGGTGAGCGACAGAAATCTCTGGACAGAGTGTCGACGAAATGGGTTGAAGAACATTCACTTGTACTCGTGGCCTGAGCATTGTCGGACTTATTTGTCCAAAATTGCCCAGTGCCGCATGCGACACCCACAGTGGCAGAATGATAACAGCGCTGACGATAGTAATGATAATGAGTCCCAAGGTGACTCTCTACGGGACTTGGGTGACATTTCTCTACGTCTTTCATTGGATGATAAGTTGAACAGCGTGGCAAAGGGCGACCTGCTGAAGATGCTGGAGAAGTATGGGGCAAGAGATGCGAACGGGGACCAGGTGACGCCTCTACGATCCATGAAGAGTGGCACTCGTCTTGAGTATCCAGAGTCGATCAAGAGGTCCATCAGCGGCCTGAGTGACAAGAACGGTGCTGGTTATCAACAAAGCAAAGTCACCTCTTTGCGGAAAAGGAAGCACCTCATCGTTATAGCGATTGATAGTTACGACTCATCAGGCTCTGCAGGCGAAAGCTTACTGAAGTCTATGAAGGCAATCATTGAATCTGCACGGGCTGCTCTAAATGCACAGACAACCGGGCTACTTCTGTCGACTGCTCTGACCTCGAAGGAAGTTGTAAGTCTTCTAAGCTCCGGTGGCATGTCCGTCCATGACTTTGATGCTTTGATCGTAAGCAGTGGTAGTGAGCTCTACTATCCATCTGGAAATGAAGACGCTGGAACAGATCTGGTTTCGGATCCAGATTATGATCAACACATCGATTACCGTTGGGGTGGAGAAGGCTTAAGAAAGACACTCGCCACCATTTTTACCCCTGAGCAAGTCGGGGACAACAAGACAGAACGGACGATTCTTGAAGATGAAGAACGCTTCAATCCGCATTGCCTTGCTTACAAAGTGACAAAACCGCGACATGTACGTCGTTCTTCATACCTTTCCGATGCTTGATATCATCCTCCTACTTCATGCATATTTTAACTTCGAGTGAACAGTAATACATCATCTAAACCAGTCCAATAATCAAACGCTGGCAATTCCTGCAGGCACCAACTGTTGACCAAGTGCGTCTGCGATTGAGGCAACGTGGTTTGAGATGCCACGTGATGTACTGCCAGAACGAAACGAAATTGCGTGTCATCCCCTTGCTTGCCTCTCGTTCACAAGCACTCAGGTTTGTTCCCTGTCACAATCTCTATCATCAAATTGGTGCAATGTAACCTTGTCCCAGAAAGTAGTGCTTCTGTGGAACTTACCAGCCAAAAATTGCTCGGCACGTGCTGACTTTATCCACGCCTGTTTGTACCTGCAGATATCTCTTCGTGCGATGGCGTCTGGATGTTGCGAATATGTTCGTCGTCGTCGGAGAAACAGGTGACACTGATCATGAAGAGCTGCTTTCAGGCACCCATAAAACCATTGTGGTTAAAGGTGTTGTGACCAGTGGATGTGAAAGGCTCTTGCGAGTTGGTGGTACGTCAAGCTATGCAAGAGGTGACGTTGTTCCTGATGAAGATCAATACATGATGGTTTGTGAATCTGCTGAAGAGGTCGGTAGTGCGATGAAGAAGTTCAATTTCTCCCCTCAGTAACTTCAGAACGAACGAACTTGCAGCGTGGTAGGAATACTCGGCGAGTGTGAACAACTGCTCGGTACCAGGACGTACCCAGGATGTTGTTAACGTTTATTTTTCTCCAGGCATATTCTGTATTCTATAGAGCCTCTACACTCCTCGAGTCTGTTGATACAAATTTTCTAAATCTCGGTCCATTTTACTTTTAGTTTTCGCCATTCAAATCGTTGCGGCACAGTGAATATAAGGTAGAAATGAGTTTATCAGCAGCTGGGTTAAACCCACTGCTGCACAGGAAAACCGACTAAACGAGTCAACTCGTTTTGTCGGTTTTGTACATAGAGAAATTGTAGACAGTTTGTTAGTTCGTCACTCTTTAGTCGATCAATTCATTCCTGTATAAAGAGGAAAGTTGGGAGTTCCCACCCATTGAGACTGCGGAGGGGCGAGTACTATCATCTTCCAGCTGCCATGAATCGTATATGCTTATCTGAACTGTGATAGAGTAGTGCCTCTCACTGGAATGGGATATTCTCAATCCAGTCAGACATTATGGCATCTCCAATTCAATTATCCTACAAATTGACATCACCTTTCTGTGCCCATGTCGATTAACTTAAAGGAGTAGTTGCATTTTCTGTCTCAGAAAATTCTGTTGAGCTCTAGTGAAAAATGCTGATAATTAGAAAATGCATTATCATTATCGCTTTGAAATTAATCAATAGCTTCCAATTGAAGAGGATGTCATCGGTTACCATATTCCATCCTGTACGGCGTGAGTTATTTGCGAGAGATTGAAAGTGAAGCGAACTAGAAAGCGTATCAGCTGGCAATAGACGACGATGTGTATCGGAAATATGAAACTTTTAAACTGCAAACATGCTAACATATTAACTTACTTTTGTGCAACTTGATCACGCGTGAGTGCTACATACTGCCTTCATAATTTGAGTTTATCAGTCATGTTTAAAGCAGAGATTGTATTATTGCCTGAGTTGGTACTTCTATTGCTGTTTGAATGGGACCCTAAATAATTTTACTTTGCTAAATTTGTTCGATATTGTGTAATCAGTTTCATACTTAACTTCTGTAGCTGGCTGGTCAAATTGTTGGCGGACTTTAAATTTGGTCTCAGAAACCTGGAACAAAAATTCAAGTTCTGATTCTCCAAAGAGTTATAACACTAGACATTTGCAAAATACTCGCAAAATTCAGAGCAATTTTTCTTGCTGAGCTAGCGTTAAATTTATCCAATAGTGACAGTTCCAAAACCTACAGCTTGAAGATCACATTTCAGTGGAAGTGCCAAATCACGCGTCCATAGTGAGTCGTTGCACTAAAGAGAGTTAATCTAGATGAAAAAAAGAAATATTATACTTTCTGTTCTTGAGATACTAGATTGCGCATCGTACAATCAAGAAAAAGATGATGGTGAATTGGAGTCGACGGGAAAAATAATGAGACGTCAGCTGTTGTACCCAGAAAACGACTGATGAGTTTATCAAGGCGCCTTTAGTTCACTCTGTACGACAGTCTCAGTCAAAACTCAAGTTTGTCCAGCAGCATCTTGTAGGCGGAGAGGAAAAGTCAAGAAACTTGCGTCTGAAGCAAGCAAGCAACCCATGAGACCAGGAGAACCAACTGCTGAATATAGACAACGATTCAGTAACAACTTGTTAGCACGGGAAAATCACTTAAATATGCACGCACTTTGTGAGAATAACCTCATTTTCACTCGAAACTTGCGATGTTAAGACAGTAAACAATCGATTCACACACAATCTCTCTCTCTTTGGATGGTAAGATATGTTACATCCATCTTCCCCTTTCACCCTCGTGACTAACGAATAAACTCCAAGCCCTGATTCCTGTGATTCGACCAAGAGGACCATTTGTCATTTCGTGCAACCCTGTAACCACTAAAGTTTTCAAAAGCATAGATAGCCTCAGTGAAAGCCTGCCAGAAGAAAGTTGATGTACAAGATATAGCACAAGATATTCTCCCTAGTGGTGCCGAAGGGCTGTGATGCAGGTGGGCACTGAAATACTTTCTCTACAGACATGTATATGATCCTATGCACCTTAGTAATGTGTTGCATACCAACCGTAAAGTTTGAAAGAGAAACCGGCACAACAGTGTACTTGGGAGGAGCTCAAAATTCACGGAGAGGATCGCAACCACAAAGGACGGAGTCAAAACTCAGTAATTGATACTCAGATGATTAACGGAATGCGTGCTGAACTCAATATATAGAGGCAGAACCAAAAGAATTTGGAATGTGGTGTGATCCTAAATGCGAAGAGGATCCGTCCTGTCCATCAAGTACGCATGAACCTCAGCTCATTGATAGGAATCTAATAAGAACTGGTACTTGCCGGTGAAGACTGACCTCCAGACCAGGAAAACTTCGACTTTCATGTAGCAGTCTCATCGATATTTCCCGTGAGATACCGACTTCACTTTAAGATCCTATCTACAGACCCTAAAGCTCCAGTTCATCAACTGCGTGTCAACTTGGCCAACTCAATAGATCTGAACAGAAGTTCTAAGAAGACTTATATGAGATGAAGTTCCATTAGGGTCTACGTGGAACCCCTTGCGTTGACATCAGAGAGATGAAAGTACGGCTGGCCTGGAGACCGCAGAAGTATCAATTGCAGAAATCTGATTATCCGACAAGAATACATCAGAGAAAGGAGTTTACACTCGGGGAAAGCGAAGTGCAGATTAATAACACGTTTTCAACTAAGAAACCAGCTTCCTTCCTGAGATGTCGTGCAAAATCTGGTCCATGACCTTTCGGACCTGGATTGGATCTGCATAACTGCCATCCAAGTTAATAATATGATAATCCCTCCCTTGCCAATACGACAAAGTCTGAAAGTGAGGCCGTCTGTAAGTTGGGGATGATATTTCCAGCACTGCTGCTGTAGGTTTAGCAAAAATAAGATGAGTGAGTCCTGCTCCATGGGCTCCAACAAGCACATCTGCTCCCCTCACGACAGCCATTTGTTGTTCTAGAGTCATATGTGCGAGTACACCATTAATGATTGTCACATTAAGAAGTGACTGATTATCCTCGAAGTAGGTGCTAGATCTTTCCGTAGCCCAGCTCCTAAGGGACTCGAGGACTTCCAGTTCGTTACTGAGACGAGACTGAGGTTTCCCGTTGTGGCGAGGATGAGCCAAGTAGTCTTCACGTCTCACCATAAGCACCCTGACCTCTGGAATTCTCGAACCGTCATTTTCTGCTTCAGCCAGAGGTGTATTGGTGTCCTCGGGTTCAAAACTTGCTGCCACGAATTCTCCAAATTCTAGCACTCTAGAAGTCTTCCTCGGGTCTGCCGTATCTGACAACTCCGCTGCAGATTTTCCTAGGCAGTCCAAGGTTGATGTGATGTGCTTGAAAAGTGGCACGTCGTAACCGAGCGGAGCGAAGATCAGGTGCTCAAAGCACACAGGCCCGGTGAAATGTTTGGCATACGTGACTGTGGTATACATTGCCTCCCATCCATCGTCCATCGGTGACTGCATTCACATACGGAGATCGAGCTGTGAACACAAAGGCTCTACTCTAGCTTACGAATACACATTTGAACAGTTTTCTCAGAGGGCCGATATAGCAAGCAAGGATTGTTTCTACTGTTACTAGACAGAGGCATAAACTTTGCTACTTACATTAAATGCACTTACATTAAAGCATCTCCTAGAGCGAAAAGTCAACTTTGAGGGTTAAGCAAGCGTAGGGAAGTTCAGAATTTAGACATTAACAATGTGAACACTTACTTTACAATGCCCATCCAGGAAAATCAGATGGGGTCGATTCTTGAGACCAACAACTCGAGATGTGCTGTATGCACTATACCAATCAGTGCTCGTATGAAACAAGTTCGCATACTCGAACCTAGTCACAGCCACGGTTGGTTCCACCACAGTCTGCAATTATGGAAACACAACCGCTTAGTATATGTAGTATTTGAAGATCTTGTTTTGGAATATAGCCGACTCGGCCAACACAGTTTAAGGGATGCTGATCTGATGCAAAACATGTGCATTTCCCGGTAGTTAGTGACAGTAGATAACGGATAGCCTTGCCATCTGAGCCTAGCCAACAGTACGTTAATGAAACTCTTACATCTCTCAGACTTTGATCGGCTAGACTAACGAGTGATCGTGAACCCCTCCGCGAGACCTGGTTTAATTTAATTCCTCACAACTTTGCGACGTGGTATGTCAGCTTTGCACCCACCTAAGGTCAAAATCGGCCTTTATATCTCATGAAGTCAAGCTAGCAGAATGTTCACAGCTGAGGAGCAGGATCGATTGCGAGTCCACATCAAAGCGGTTGATATTCAATTGGAAACCAGGATGGAGAACCACATTCATGAGATAGGAGGCCAAGACAAATATGGAGGAATGTCCAGAAAGCTGACCTCATCTAAGACCTATGAGACGGAAGACTCTGCTTGGCTAATTGAACTCAGCTCCCTGAATTTGCTATAGGTAAAGGTAACTTAGACGCTTCAAAAGCAATCCCCGAGTTGCCCTAGATATGGCATCCAACAAATCGGAGTGGGAACCTCAATCTCATCTGCTCAATGGGTTTGAACCACCAGATTAACTCTAGATCCAGGATGCTAGTGCTCTCTTTCTCTCAGTCACAAATCCGAGATGGGTGAAACGAATGGAGAAGAGAACTAGGCTGCTAGTGCTCTCTTTCTCTCAGTCACAAATCCGAGATGGGTGAAACGAATGGAGAAGAGAACTGGCCAAAAAAATTGAAGAATTCAGGAAATCCACCGGATCGTAAGAGTGTGTCTTATCCAAGTGACGAGTATGGCATGAACGGACGCTACACGTTGGTCGTGACGCACTACGAGATCTATAGGGACATTACCCACCGCTCACAACCCATCTAGCGATTATCGCGGATAGAATTCATGGGAATGATGTTTCAGCAATTCTCAAAATAGATCCAATCTGCAAAGTTAATGATTAGATTAAGATCTTACTCTGGCGCAGGTAACGCTGGATGCCTCCACGGTCTGCACTGTTTTCAACAAGGTCCGCAACGTGTGTTGATTGACTTGCCCCTGAGGCATCAACTTGTCGATTTGACCTTCATCGAACAAAGGACTTCCTGGTGGGATCTGCGACCCTGGAGCTACCATAACCTCAAAAGCTCCTTCCTGGAATTCGGGAAGCTCAGCTTCTTCATCACGCCCAATAACCTTCTCCAAATATTCGCCTCCTCTGGACATTTGGATTTTATCCAGATTCATGACTACGTGCTTGCCTTCACAGATGGAAGTCCGGAGAGTTGGGCTGTATCGACATGTAAAAGACCCAGCTTGGGTGGCAGGGTCCTCAGAGGCGTTGAGTCTCTTGTTTCTCTTGGGAGCTTTAAGAAGAGGGACCTGCTCGGTGTACCCATTACCAAAGTATGCCTCACAGGTAAAAGACTGCAGCTCCTTGTCAAGAGTCCATGGTCTGAAAGACGGAATTGCTGGCCAGCTCTTGAGTTGAGGCTCTTCTACGTTTACAGAACCTTTGTCGCTGCTGAAACCCGTGGGCCATGAAAGCGATGTCCAACTCCAGAATTGCGGATAAACAAAGAGTTGCAATATATTCAAACTCACGACAATTAAGACGGTCCTTTTAACCCATTTGTCCATCGTGGGCGCGGCGCAGTGTGGTGCTTCCTTCCGTCAAGGCCGAAAAGAACCACCTTTACCTGATACTGGTCCTATATCTGAGAAATCTCAGTGGCAATTTGGTTTACTTCACTACTCATACTTTCGGGATCCCCACTTCTCCAACGATCTGTGATTTCCAGCACGGGATGTCACTCTTGCGCAATTTTGCCTCGACACAGGCCTGCAGTTGAATCATCCATTCATAAATGTCATGCAAAGCCTCACTTTTACTTGACCAATCACTTCCAACAGACCCAACTCTTCACCACTGTCACTTAAAAACAAGATCCAACTCCCTTTCAATGGCAGGCTCTCGTCTTCTCTCCAGCAGCACCTAGAAATTAGGCTACCACATCAAATTTCCCTAACAGATCCATGTATGGTACTCAGACCCACCTGGACATCCAATTCAGGCCGGCCGACATCCCCTCTCCATCGCCTAAACAGAAACTAAAACAGTCTCGCTGCCCTCATGACACAAAGTTGACAGCTTTTTCACCAAATCAATGCAGCAAAAGGAAAATCCTCTCTTCGGGGTCTGTCGCAATTCCGGCGTTCCACTCACTCGTGTAAACTGGCAGGCATCAAATCTCCCGCACTAGGTACACATCTGTCTTTACTTTTTTAGTTCCCTTGTGCAAAACAACAACTAAGCGTAGGGCGGCTGCTATTGATGGTTGTGAAAAGACCGGGCAGGAGCTGGCACAGAGGCAACAAGGTGCTACGAAGAAGATGAGCTTAAGCACTCTCTGGGTCGTAGTCTCTAGTGTAGTGGTGGAAACAACCTCTTACTACCTATCAGCCACTACAGAGAGAGACACAGTCAATTTCTTCTCTGAACTCCCCTCTCGTCCCTTTTGCAGATCTGCCCTGAGAATTTGAGGCAGGAGAAGACTGAGTCCTGCCACTGTCATTCAACTCACTGCTCCCTGGAAATTCAGTTCAGATCTGCCCACCTCTGGTTTGCCCAAAACAAATAGTTATTGTGGAGCATTCATGACATGTTCGAGCTCCCACTACAGCTCTCGTCCTTCCGGCCCGTTCTGTTCTCTTCTGTCCTCCTCTAGCAAACCCGTTCTCTTCTTCCCTTTGACTTCCCTTCTACCACTCCATTGACTTCTCAACGACCTTGCCCACAACACTTACTTTAAACCAAGTTACCACAGTCCTCAAAGGACCGGATCTTTTCCCCCTTATTTTATGCTGCCTCTGCTGGCCATTGGCTCCTCTCTCCATATTTACTCCCCTCTCTCTTTTGGCTAGCCCCATGATTGTTCTGCACCCACTTTTCGTGTTGCTAGAGATTGTAGCACCACCACCCAACACTGCCTTGCGCTTCTTCATCTCACCTTCTCTTTTCACTTACTGTTTCGGCACTGCCCTGCTTCGGAGCATGTCATGATTAACTCCCTCCACTTCCACCATCTCTTCGACATCCCTCTTTTGCTCTCCTCCTTCTGCCAGGTAGAAAGGAAGATGTCTCTAAAGAAGCGGTTCTTCATCTTCTATGACCACTAGTGTACAGGACGTATCGTACTTATCTACACGTTGTACACCACCGTTTCCACATTCTCTTCACATTCCTCTACCTTTCTCGTCCAACTACCATCTTTTATCCAATTGTACTTCGACAAATTTCTCCTGTCCAGGGTGTACGGTCATTTGCCTATCTATGCATGCGACGGCGTCCACATTGAGTCCTCTTCATGTGTACAACTTGAGAACCCTGCTCATCGTATTGAAATCCATATTTGCTACAGCATCTCTCTCTCTCGGCTCTCCAAATCAAAAAGAATTGCGCACAGAACTCTTGAGGGACAATGATAAGTAAGCTTACTGGAGTCATTGATTATGCAAATTCTGCTGAAGGTGAGCATTTCCTAAGTATACCTTGCTCCCAGTAGTTCCTCTTTAAGCCCCAAAAAGGTTCTTAGACCCAGAAGTTGCGAACCCTGTTGAGCGTTTAGTTAATACCGTTAACATGCCTTTCTTTCTGCCCAGTTAGCTCCTCTGTTTAGCAAATTAGATCGACTAATCCTACCTGCAAAAGGTGTTGACGAAGAAAGATATTTTTACATTTTTGCAGTTTGAGGTGGAAAGAAGTTCCCATCTCAAACATGGCTTTTACTTGAGTTCCAAGGATTTCTTGTTGGTGGTGAGTTTCATCCCTCCCACGGACCTTATTGCAAGAATCTTTTCGGGGCGAAAGTTGAGCTCCATAATATTTCTTTACCAACAACGGTCCAAGTATCCGCAGAAGGACACCGACACGTGAATGGTGAAGATTTCAACCAGACTGGCATCCATAGCATGCATCTACTAGAAATTGACCCTTTTGGTTAGTGCTACACAGGTCCTTTTAACATTTTGACAGACTTCGAGCGGAGCTCATCCGTTCACTTCAACCCACAGTAATAACGCCCAGAAGAAACAAAGAAACGACTATTTACGGCGGCAACAACAACAACAACAACAACTACCAGTTCTCCTTTCTAAGAGGTCGCCCTTTACCTTCTAAGCGCAATCAAACAAGGAAGCACCATAATCTGTCTTTAGGGTCAATCATTAGGGTTTCCGAATTACGTCTACTGTACATCGATTCCTCACTTCCAATCCTCAAGATTCACAACCCCATTTACCTCTTTCGAGGTAAATGTGTCTCTTTATTGTCGGCAGCTAGAGAAAAATAGGAGAGATCGACAGTGCTAAGCTAATAGTTGAGTCTTAAAGGCACACTCTGAGAAATGTGTCTCATAAGTCGGTACCAAGAGAGAAATAGAGACAGCGCTGAGATCAATAATGCAGATTGCGAATTAAATGTGGGCAAATGCTAGCAAACATTTGATACTGAGGACTGGAGCTTCGGTGGGCCCATTCAACCAACAAATATATGCTTGCCTCATTCTCCTTGCTCGTGATGGTTTCCTGTTTCTCCACCGAAGATCCTCAAGTCGGTGGACGGGAATTTGCAACCTTGTGGATGTTCTTGTGACAGACGTGAGATTCCCATTTCCCATTTGTAAGTTCACCCACATCCTAATCCTGACAGATTTCTTGCATCAGTCGCTTTCAGAATCAAAACCTCCTGTCCATTCACTCTTCCTCACTAAACTGCCGTAAACCCCGTGCAGGACGATCATTCTGCTCGGGTTTGTAAAGTTGTGCGGTTCCTATCATTCTTCAATTGAATGTGAAGGTTCTGTCTCCTTCTTGTGAAGTGGTGACGGCACCTGACTGACTAAAGACCATCAGTAGGAGAATACAACATCTGCTTAAAAGAATAACCTTTATTCATTCAACCGAGTTTCTATCTCTATCATAAAAATGATAACTAAGGATTGCAGCAAAGGGAACGGTTCCAGTAGTTGTTGAATAATTGTTGTCAAAAAATAAAGTACCGTTTAATCGTAAGTGTTCTACTCAAGTATTTCAAATAGAGACAGGCGCTAAGACAAGCAAGAGGTAGAAAGATTGGAAAATGATCAAGGACAACCCAATGAAGGTAATGAAATCCCTGATGTTATCAAAAGTCATATATATGTGTTTTGGAAACTCCAACTAGATTATCTGCAAGAATCTCCTTTGAGTTAGATTCTGCTTTAACTATTTATCCTAGATATGACCATCTTGAACGGTATAAAGTGCAATATGAATGAATTGTGATCAGAAAGTATTGAGCTTCTCACTTATCATTTGTCTAATGTACTATCTCTCGTGAAAATCATAAAGTAATAGTTTGTGTGCTTTAACTGCTTCATAATTCTTATTATAATGAATCGTTGGTCTCTATTACATCTCCTCGACATCGATTGATTTAAATACACCAATTGTTTCGTATAATTGATTGCAATAATCATGAAAATAAAATTATCAAAATATTAACATATCTAGTCGCCCTTTTATACACAATCTGGTTATGACTACATTCCAGTTTCTTTCCCCTACTTCTCTCTGAATTTTGACAAGCAGGCTCAATCTACACATTCACGGAGACTTGGATTTACAAAATTATTTAGCATCACCTGTCTTTCCTCTTGTAATATAATACCTATCTGGCTAAAAAATTAAGTTTTCACTCCTTCAGAATATGAGTTCTGAAATGGTATTTTTTGAAAGTGATAGAGTCTTTTCCAATAACGAGCATGTGACGAATATTGGGGAGGATTAACTGAAGAGAATCTCCATTTCATGCATTTCCTTTATTAGCACTGTCCACAGAAACTTAGAAATAAAGTCGTCCTTCTGATGTCAATATGTCTGAGTTTGAAAAAGCACTACCCACAAATCATGGGATTTATCAGTCTGATCCTGTCGGTATCACATGGATCAAGAATATTTTTACATGATCTAAGTTTTCATAATATGTGCCTTTCTCCACCACCGAGGAGGGCACTTGGACACCCTCTTTAGTTTTTATTTTCCTTGATATAGTAAATAGACAAATTATTGTATTCTGCTCACAATATCTTTGGGAAATTTGACTGTTTCTGGAATGATAATATCATTAAATACCTGGCCTTTAATATCTAGACATTCTCCCCTCGTACGTTTTGTTTCCTGTTCTTAATGAGACAATTTTTGATTCTCTAGTACATAGTGCAACACTTCGGAACATGCATGGGATGTTGTGATCAAATCAGGATTACAATTAACCTCTTCGAATCTTCCTTAAGTCGAAAGAGTCAACTTTAAATAAAAATCAAGAAATACTATTGCTCTCAAAGCAGTGGAGGACTAGTATATTATAATCATTATTTTAGTTATAAACTACTAGCAGTATTATATAAGAAACGAATATGGAAGGGCTGTACTTATTTTGCGGCGCCCTGCTTTACCACGTGTGACTCTATTTGACCTGCAACAGAGTACTTATGATTCTAATCAGTTACTTACTGCAAGTGTATTAATTAGAATGTTAATGAAACACGCTAATCGCAAGAAGTACGCACAGTACTTTGGCATTACCGCGTTGGCAAAGACAGCCGGGACGGGCCTCGTCTTTTTCGGCTTACGACCCGCTCGCCCGGCCCGGCCCGGCCCGGCATTTTCCGTCTCTGAAGCCTCCTACTGGGTATTCTTTCTCTAATGCAACAATTTACAGTAATCAGATATGCTCTTATTCGGGACTGGTCTCAAGGCGAGAAAATCAGCACCAAAGACGCATTGGCTGGGTTAAAAGCGAAGATATTGAATTCTAACATGTGAAATTAATAATTTTGTTTTAACATAAATTCAAATGTCGTAAAGTTAACTAGTTCTTAGAGCTCTTTTTTTTTTCTCTTTTTTTCGTTTTCCTGCGTACCACATAATATCTCCTCATCTCATAGCGTGGCCCTCTATAGAATTGTACCTTTTTACACCTTTTTCAGAGTATATTAACTTGTTGGAGCAAAGAAAGGAAAATCGTATAGGGTCATCGCATTATCCAAATTAAGAAAGCGATGTTCAAATTAGGAAGATTTTACATAATGAGGGAATCAACCCTAAACTTCATGGCCGATAGTGAGGTCATTGTTGTTGGTGATGCTTCCATATAGAATTGAACATAGAGGAAATTTTGCGTTATTAGACTCTCATACTAATGCCAATCTTGAGCTGATAAATTCGTCTTATACTCTACCTGAAAACATTATCTCATTTCTAAAGTGCCAAGATTTCGTGGCAAAGAACACTTTCTATTCTAATGTTGGGGGTATCATTCCCTTCGTTTGCGCTTTGTATACAGTGCACTTTGTTCATGTTTCTCCGACATTTTTGGTGGATATTGTCTTCTAAAAAGCCCAAAAGACTCAACGAAACCTCATGCGTAAGAATATTTTAAAAACCATTGCCAGAATCGACATCAAGATCAGAAAAGGGCCAAAATATCTTCTGAAGCACTTTAGTATATAAAATCTATATGAATTTCACGGCAGTTTCCACAACCCACTCCATGAGAAATTTTCTGGATAATGACCAAAACGTGTCTGCTCTCGAGCTATTCCCTACTTGGAATCGCAATGTTTCTTTTCCTACCAGAAGTCAATGAAGATAGAGTTTAATTGAGTTAGTGAACTCAATATCCAGCGGAAGTGCTTTATTACGAAATGAAAGGATGAAATTTATTTTCTTCACCAGAACTGTGAGCTACCATGGGCCCAGACCAAGGTGCCAAATTTATCTATTTCACTCCCTTAGATCCCACTTTCACTAAAACGGATAACTCCTTTATAAATATCATGGTGTTAAATATTGAGAAAGGGAAAAAAAGAGGAAATGGTAATAAGAATACGGGAGACACACATGAGAAAAACTACGATCGCATGGGGGTTAAATGTGTGCTCTCGTCCGTTGATTCACGCGGTTAAGGTATGATCACAGTAGATAAAAGAAACGAAAGGGAGGCAGGTTACTGCGCTGTGACCTGCAGAGCCAATCCCTACCCAGGCGAGACCGGCGGTAGCCGGGAGTCTATTAGGAGGGGCAGGCAATTCAACGTTTCCAAGATATTAGGATCTCTATGGGAGCCGAATGATGCTCTGCGATTTCACAATTCGGATATCGTAATATCTTGATATTTCGTAATGATTGAAAATGGGACTTTTCCACATCTATAAGACTTACAAAAGAGTTCCTGACAAAAGAAGAAGAAGAAGAAGAAGAAGTTGTTACCAGTATTTAAAATGAAATATAAGTAGATAAATTACTAGTTTTATATCGAAAAGAATAGATTTTATTGAGGACGTTCGTTTTTTCTACTATCATCTCATTGATGTAAAATTAAAAACCCTCTACTGTACTAAGATTCGCCAAACTTGTGCTTCTCTCTATCGACTTGCAGTAAGATATATATACTGTCGACTTAATCCACCACCTGATGAGAAAAGGGCGACCGCCTGATTAGACCACCTGATTAGACTAAAGTTTAGGGCTCTAATCCATAATCCGGTTTCCCCTAAAGAGAAAAGAGCGACCGCGTAAGATAACAAGAAGGACGGGAAGACCACCATCAACCCGTACAAGGATAAAACCGCTAAAGTGGACTTTAGGGATGAATGTGGACCACAGTAGCTTACTCTGCGAAATGGCAGATCTAACCTTGAAGAAGGAGCCAGAGCTTCAATTAATTGGCGCTCCAAAGATTTACCATATCCATGCAACGCAGAATCAATTTTGGGGTTCAACTGGAGCACGCATGCAAGATGAAAGCAAGAAAAATCATGCCACTACACTACCCGCAAGCATGTGCAGAGAGCTTCTAAATATTCCTAGAGTGCTTTTACTTGTATTTTGTAATTCTTTTATTTGAAAATTAAACAACTCCGGATTCCAAAAGGTAACTGTTGAGGAGAAGCATAACATTTATGACCTCAACTTGGTATCATCTTGCCTGTACCGCAATTGTAATCTGTCTTTATTCGATCGAGAAGTGGTGAGACACGAATTGCACAATCGACTTGATTACTTTGGATAGCAACAGCACCAAGGTAATACTGCAAACTTTTGCATGCACGAGTTAATTCTCCTTGCATGGAGGAACCAATATCTAAAGGTAATATACCGGACGAGGATAGCATGTAGTGGCATCATGATAGCAAAGAGAAGGGTCTATGATGAATGAGACCTACGTACTAAAACTTCGAGGAGCAAAAGTAGAGAGGAATCTTTTTGGCTCACAAATTTGTGAGCCAAAAAGAAATCTCATGTGAGAGAGAGGTAAAAGTCTTTTGCTCACCTTGGACAGGGAAACCACGTGACAAAATCCCAATCGATTTGAGAGTCCCAGCGGATCTCAGTCTCGAGAAGGAAGCAAGCAAGCATTTTTTTCTGCTAGGTAGACAACGCTACTACTGTTTTCTGGCGGTTTTGTTTATAATTACTTTTGTTTTGTTTGTCAAGTCGCGAGAGGGAGAATGAAGCACAGGAGGTCGAGGATCTTTCCTTGTTACATATCCTTATCATTACACCCACAAATATGGTTCATACGATATTTTACCCATTATTTGTAGATTGGTGATTGCAGACAAATAAAAGTATGAAAAAGAAAAACTCGAGAAAAGCAAAGCCATATAACGCTCTTTACTTCTCAACCCTAATTTTCTTTGATTCCAACCCCAAACGATAACCTGAATCTATGCAGCGGCTATCAATTCCGTCCCTTGCTGGCCATGAAAGCTCTAAATTCATGTACTAACTTTGCCACTTTCTCATGGCACTTTATTCTTTATTCTGTGGTAGCGGATTATTGAAGGAGGAGTGTGGAGAAGAGAAAGGAAAGGAGGCCCGGCCTCACTGGCAGTGCAGGATGGCATGACGCTGATAATGTACGTCGTGGAGATCTGTGGAGAGGTCGTCCTTTGACCTCGTCGTCGCAGCGCACGAGTCTCACGACGAATCTTTCTTTGCTCGACTGTACGGTAGTGCAGGATTTGTGGTGCAGTGGGCCTTTAGAGATTTTGTCCAGTCTGGCGGGCCCCACCAACTTGGTGGGGATTGACCTTGTCTCATGACGTCTATATAGTTGCTGTTAAACCTGCTGGCTGCACTGTATGGGATGTGCACTGAATAGTGTACTATGACTATGCTGTTCATGTAAACACTATAGACTCAAGAGCATAAAATTCAACGAAGAAGGGGGTGAATTCCAAAAAGCAAGAAGTATTGAACCAACTAAATAAAAGTAAAGATCCTTACAAAAATATATAAGGGTATGTCATGGTGAGGTGATAGATATCTCCCAAGTGCATATATTATAAAGCGGCAAGAGAATCGTAGTTGTGAGAGCAGCCTAAGCAGCTGACGGAAATTTTATATATACATAAAATTCCCATGGCAGATCCATACTTCTGTTGACGCAATACACGAGAACATTGTAAAGTGAGCCGGACTCATATAGTATTTGTTTGTAAAGGAAGATTTTATTGCCGAGTAAATACGTATGTAAGTTGAAGCCTTTAACATTATAAAGTTATTAAGAGTCTCTATTTAAATACCTTCTCTCCTTAGAGAATACACCTTAAGAACTCTCTCTTAAAATTCGGAAGTTAAGGGAAAGTTATTGAACTTTACTGCTGCATGTAAAGGTTTGTATGGGTACTCATAAAAGCAAACATAAAAGCATCTAAAAATGAAATGTTCATACAAATTTTATGGGTATTACTAGGATTTAGGGGACATGTCAAGATGTGGCTTTTGAGAGGGAAGGCTTATGGGAAAATCATTAGGTGAAAATCATTCCATGAAGTCTGTACATGTCAGAGTGAAATAAGCCATGTATCACAAAAACAAATATGGTACATGTTGTAAAAAGAATTCCTCCAGAATTCAGCAGAAGGGTTTGAATATTCAGCTTTAAGCGGAAGGGTTTGAATTGTGGACACTCCACAATTTCTTAACGCAATGACACATTTCAAAGGATGTGGTTGATAGGGCTAGATTCTTAGATGAACAACAATTTGAAAATGGAGAGAAGTGGGGTAAAGGCACAAAGATTGAAGTTATATGTGCCACCTTTTAGAGGAATTCTGATCTCAAGAAAACACATTTGAATCTTGAGAATTTAGGGATATAGAATTAGAGTGGGTATGGAGGGAACATGCACCTACCTTGAGGTTGGAATATCTCTTATGTCCCATGCAATTCTCATTGGCCTTGACTCAATTCATCAAAGAGCTTTAATTGCAAAGACTTAATGAAAATAATTTCTTTGTACCAAAGATAATGGCAAGAGGAAAAGTAGACCTTTGGGACTTAAGGAAAAGGAGATGTGCAATGTAAAAAGGAAGAGGAAAGAAAATATTTAGAATAATCACTCTCCATTATGCTCAAATCTTAGATTATTTGGACAATCCAAAACATTTTAAGTAGATTCATGAGTGCAATAGTAAAAAGCAAGTTCCAAAGAGCATTGCATTTAGCTACATGACCACCTATCTTGTGAAATTGGAAGAGGATTCAATGAGTCTATGAAAGGTGATAAGTTATACAAGAAATGCGCTAGGTACATGAGTTATGTGGTGACTCATCTTCCTCTATAGAGTGAATTTTTTCTTTTTAGTTAGTTCTATAGAGTAACTACTAGTAAGGCATTCTTAGGATAGCAATACAAACATCAAGATGCTTAGTCTTTATACAAAACCCATACATTAGTGGGATGCTAGAACAAACTACAAGAAATTCCTAGCCATACCGCCTTACAAAGACAAAGATCATTGTGTTTGTATAATGCATTGGATAGTACAATATGAACAAGATGTGGAGAATTCTAAGTTTTCTAGCATTGTTTCATTACAAAGATTTTTTATGAATTTAAAAAAAAAATTGGTTGTTACAATATTGAGATAAAGTTTAGTCAAGGAAAAAGTTCCACAATTAGGCAAAATACTACCAAGCAATGTGTGCCAAAATTTGTGCTCCCCGCTTAAATGTGCCACCAAAAAACCATTATTAACCATTTTGTGTCAAATGCCTTGCATATGAGTGACAATCACAACCTTTCAAGGACAATCCCGATGGCCAAAGGATGAACTGGTTTCTCAAGGCTGTAAAATGGCATCCCCACCACAAGAAGAAAGATTCTTTTACTTTTAGAATTTCATTTTCTACAATTAGTTGTGCCAATAACTCATCCCTACCCACATAGGAGCTATTTCCATCATTAGAGTGAGAAACAATTTAGGTTTTTGTAAGAGGGTGTTGGACAGATAGTAGATTCAGTCAATCAAAAAACAAACAACAGTAGAATGTACAATGGGGTAAGAGACAAGATGAGACGAGATGAGAGAAAGCTACAAAGATTAGTTGAAAATCTCCAAAATTGATGAGTGTGGACTACAATGCTTATCAGATTACCCACAAAGTAAGAAATTAGAATTCTTGTTATGGGATTAGAGTCTTTCACACATATCTCTACTGGACAAGATTTGTGATAACACCCATGTGAGTAACAAAACCTTAAGAAGAAATCTTATTCTGTTGACACAAGATTTCTAGCAACAAGTGCTTGTACATGATTGCTCCCTATTTGGCCAAACGTACATGGAAACTCTACATGGTTGTTTGAGTAAGAGTCTAGAAGCCCGCATCAAAGATTATTTGATAGTGAGGAGTCCAACAAACAAGTATAAGTTAGACAACCTCAAGGATCCTACCCAACAAGTTGTCACCAAAACCATAATGAATTTATTTAGGTAAAAATAAATGGCCTATATAAACTTAAATTAGGGGATTTTCTTCCCACTCATTCCCCAAAAAACCTATAAGCTAGGCCAGGATGTTCAAAGAATGAGTAAGTAAACAATTAGAAAATATAGCAAAAGGGATACCTATGATTGTAGCTCCTTTCATTCTCCACTTCTACATGAAGATGAACCCCTGATGGAAGAAGAGAAGGAGAAATATCCAATCCACTTCCACCATCCAACATATGGTGGAAGTGGATCAGACCTGCTAAAAGAAATCATGAAATATCATGAGGCAGGTGAGGAGTTTTCTCATATATAGAATTTTGTACCAAAGGAAGAAACTTAAAACATGATACTATTTTTAAGAAGGTTCCAAGTCTAAGATCCAAGGTTCAAGTCTCAAAGAAGCATAAATGATCTTGAGCAATAGAGGCATCCTTAAAAGGAAGTGGAAGTAGAGGAGAAAATAAGAGCCATGAAGAACACAATGATACAGTGGACAAAGTAGGCCATTCCAAACCACAAATTGTATCTAATAGAGGACTGGTAACTTTGGAACAAAATGAGGTTGGATAGTGATAGCTCTTTCACTTGTATTTGTTGCCAAGGATGGACAATGAGGTGAACATTGGAGATTGGAATGACAAAGCAAAATCATTCCAAACAGCAAATGATGTAGAGATGGAAGTATCTCCAAAAACAAAGAAGACAGTCACAGAAGAGAAAGAGGACATCCCTATTTCCAAATTGAAGAACTCATCAAGAAACCTAACCACAACCTTTGGTGAATCTACTCTTTTCAAATTGACAAAATGGTCAATGGAAGCATTCAACATTCCTAATCTTGTCAGAGGTACCAATGACAACAAGGTTGGGTCTTCACAACAAACTCCCCTTGAGCAAGGATGCAAGTGGCATCCACCCACTAAAGATGAAGTGAAAAAAATGAAGGAAGAAGATTCTACAAGAGGTAGAATGCAAGATGGGAGAGAAGATGTAGGTGCAATTGATGATACAACCATAGCTCACAAAGAGACCAAGAAGGATCTTAAGGATCAACTTGTGGGCCAACATTTAGGAATCGACAAATAGATGAGGACCACAAACACAATGGAGGACTTAAGGTGTTGTTTGAACTATAAAAACAACATACTCCCATGGGTGATGGTGATATACACTATCAACATAGTGGAGCCAACAATGGAGACCTTAGAGGAGTTTATGCCATCTCATTGGGAACTTGACCCTACTATAATCAACTTGGCAACACTCATACAACACTTGCACATGATAATCCAAATAAACCTAAAGATAAAGCACTCCTTTCCAATGAATTGAATGAAGCAAAGAAGGAGGTGGAAAAGGAAGTAAATGCTTCAAAGGAGAAGGGTAGAATACTAGAGAAATTTTAGAAATATGAACTCCTATGGCAAATGATTCAGCAACACTAATCTAGAAATGGTAGTATTAAGTGGGTAATAAGACAATCTAAGGCAAAGTGATCTTTCTTATAAATGAATCATCATATATTAAAATCAATAGGATAAAATTTATGGTGAGCATGATTATTGGTGATTTTTTTTTGTAGTGTGCCACAAGTGGTGGCTCTACCCTCTTCTAGGAATGACTTTGCTAAAGAGTTAAAAAAAAATAGATTGTCATCTATGGGACACTTTATCTCAATTTTAACCACCTTCAACTTTTATCCTCATGGGACCAATTGGTTCTTACCATATTATTACCAATTTGAGCAACACCAAGTTCTTATAAGTTCATACAAGATTGGTTGAGCATGGAAGGATAAGTGGAGAAGAGAAGGTTTGACAAAGAGAGAGCTAAAATGAGAGTGAAGAACCATCAATGATAAGTTGATTTACATGTGTTTGCATTATGAGAGAATGGATGTGATGTTTGGGTATAGAGTAAACCTTTGTCTCCCATTTCTTGTAAGCATGGGGTTGGGAATGGAGATCCCATGAATTTTTATGCAGCACCTGGCACCAAGCAAGAAATGAGAACATTATTTGAGGATGAGAGTTTTGTGTAGAGGAAACTATGCCATTGTTTGATACCAATATCTAGTCATTTACAATTTCTTTTTTAATTACCATTTTTGCAATATGAGAGTGCTAGAAGAGATTTTGTAAAGGATGAGAGTAAGATTCTATGTCAAGTATATCTCCTCACATTTATGTGTCTACTATCTTACACCATCAAATCTCAGTCCAATTATGTTCCACCATTAGTTTGCAATTATGAGAATGCACATGTAAATATTACTACTCCAACCAAGGCTACAAAAATTGGGGAGGAGTTGACTGCATAAGAAGCATGATATAAGGAAGTGGGTGACAAAGAGAAAGAAGGAATTGAGGAAGAGTAAAAAGAGGTTGTAGAGGGAAAATAAACCACACCATTTCAACTTTTTTGCAATATCTATCTTATCAGTCCAAGCTCAAGAGCAATTCATTTGAGGCTAAGGAGAGATGCAAGTTAGCATAAGAGGCTGAGAAACTAGCAAAGATTGAGAAACTTCAAGCAAAAGCAGATTTTGAAAAGAGAATACATTGTGAGAAAATGAGATTAAAAGTGGAAAGGTTAAGAATAAAAAGAAGTTGCTCAAAATATAAATGTTTGCACTCTATGACCTTAGAATTAGTCTGAGCAAGGAAAAAAATTGATGAGTTGAAGAGTGTTATGAACATCCTTAGCGAATTAGACACCTTTTCTTGTAGGACTTATAGGAGCAACACACATGATCCAAATTCCCTGTCTCCACACACTCAACTCCTTTTGATTCAAATGAAAATGATTACAACTCTGGAATTTGGATAGAATAATTTGTTGCATAATTGTGAATAATGTTTTGAAACTATGAATAAAGTTTTTTTTCAAATATGAGGTGTATATAATTTGTTTCTATGTAACATAACACCCAACTTTGAATAAACCTAACTGTGACCTTTTAGATTTCAAATTTGAGATACCCACACAAAACTAATTGCACTAGTTTTAAAAAAGAGTTCATTGGGTTCATCCAATTGTTCTTTCAAAATCAAGGGTTTAAATAATTAAGTTTGCTCCTGATTTATTGGGTTTTGGCATGGAGTTCATTCAGCCTTACATATAAGAAAATACCCAAGAGGGTACTCACTTCTTTGCTTGGATGTGGAAATAGTTTGCTTGGGCTATTAGAGCATTTGGTTAGTTTGCTTTAGGGCGTTGGCAAAGGTTTCATGCAGATCCAAAAGAGTTGGTTGTGTTGTGTGTGGATCACTCATGGAGTCGTTCAGCCATAGGGGTTCTAGCAAGAGGTTCGTCTTGTCCCCATGAAATGCTTGGGAAAAATAAGGGTTTGTTGGGAGATTAAATGTTTGTTCTTGCTAGCCAAGCTCTTGCTCAGACCTGGATGAGGTTTGGTGGGGGTCACATAGGTTAAGGCTGGCTCTGATGGTTTGTTTGGGTTTGGAATTTTTAGCGGGGCTAGGAAGAGATTTTGATTGGGTTTGGAAGGAATTTTTTTATGCCATGATATATGGGTGCTGTTGAGTGTGTGGTTGTATGAAAAAACCATAATATCTATTACTCAGATCTGATCGGATCATGAGGAATGAGTACGCCAATGGTAGAGTAAATATTTGGAGAAGCATGGTAATATATATCTCTTCACTATATTAGATCTCTCAGTCTATGTCAAAGTAGAAAAATATCAATGAAAGATAAAATATATATAAATAACATAAGTAGAACTAAATTGATACCATGGTAGTAAAGTATAAAGTCAAATAATGTGTTTTAAATATCATAGAAAAATATGAATGAAAGACAAATTATATAAATATTAGTGGTATTAAACTAATACCATGGTAGTAAAGTATAAAGTCAAATAATATGTTTAAATATTAATGAAAGTGTATGTTTAAACAAGTGAATAAGTGAATGTCTATAAATGTTCAAGCTATGCTAATGATAAAATTTTAGTAGAGTTTATTGTTACTTCTCAACAATCTAAAATGATTTCTTGTTCTTATATGAGATATTGTAATACTCAGAGGACAATAGAACTCTCAAGGGAGATACAAGAGAAAAAAATGCAAGTTTCACACTCAATACTTTGATGCCCCAAAGGAGCACCTTCTCTTTATTATATATCAAAGAGGATCCACTCACAAGAAGCTCCACTCTTGGACCAGATACATGGATTGGTGACCCTTAAGTGAGCTCCATCCTTGGAGTAGTTGTTTGGATGGGTGACATGTCAATCCTTGTCCTATCTAGTTGGTCAAATGGGTTTGACCAAAAGGAATCTTTAGGGAATCTTCTGGTAGAGAGCTCAAAATCACATGGGTGAGGTACTGTTGAAAAGCTCTTGATGAGACAAATTATTGGGGGAGAAAGAAAGCCTTTCATCCTTGAGGGAGAAGACTACTTCCATTTTTGAGGCCTAATTCATTGATTTAGGCCTCCAAAATTGGCTCTAAAGTTTTCATGCTAGTTTTTGACTTCTACCCTATTAGTAAAAATATTTTGGTGACACCTCTGTCTCATCTTCCTAGCCCATTGTACACAACACCCTTCTAGATGTTATGAAGCCAATTTTCAACTCTAGATAATATGCCTAGCTACTTGTATTACAAATATGCAAATATTAGTTACATACAAAGGATTTGATGCAATGTACAATTGATCATAACATCTCATAGCATAATGATGATTGAAATATACTCCATAATGAACAAACACAAATGCAAGATCAATGTAAAAATTATGTATAAATATGATGATGTAAGATATGTACAAGTGATCATAACACCATATGTAATAGAGTAGTGATCTATGTGTTATCTTGATGCAACTTATATCTAATTTGTGCTACTTCCTCCTCATGGTGCCTATACAATCTTGCGTGGAAAAATACCAAAATTTATGTCCACATCCAATCCTACTCCGATTGGCACATCTAGGGATCCTAAAAGAATACTGCCAAATTGTCACATGGATCTGCATTCTAATCTCTAAGATGACATGAAATCCACTCCTTGATCATGAAAGCAATAGCTGAAGTGTGTTAAATCAGAATCTATATAGTAGGAGAGCTCTCAAGAGGTCCCTTAATGAAGCAAGTGAATCTCTTATGCTTGTCACTAAAAGGAGTAAACAGAAGAGGATGGACAATCATCCCATGGAGATAGTTCATACAATATGCAAGGGATGCACTATCAACAATCCAAATATCTTGTAGTGATATACCTAAGGCAATAAATATACTATTTGTTCTATGTGTGAAACCTTTGATGGTAACCCAATACCCATCCTCTCTATCAAGCAAGGCCATAAAGCACACTCCAATGTATACTCCTAAGGATAAAAAACCATCCTATATGGACCAAAGGAGGTGCTCTACCTCTAGCCTTGTGATATCAGTCCAAATAATAACATCAAACCATGTAATACAATACTCTACAAACACTCTAACTCCAGGGTATGGTACATTTGAAAATTTACTCTTGTCTTTATAAGCTGACCACCCTAACCACTCCACCAAGGCTCTCTATTAGATGTATAGAGGCCCACATAATGTCTACAAGACAACCAACATCCAAAACTAGAATCTTTCTCCATCTCTTATGAGCATAACTATACAAGGAATGAACCATCCAGATAAGGTCATTGCCTCCTAGTAAGCCTCAAAATCTCACACTTGAGTTGCATCCTCCTCTCTTCAAGCCAATCTATCTCCTCATGTGGATATCCAAAGTGAGATGTGGATGCAAGATCATGCAAGAATTTCTTTATCACACTAGGCTCTTTAGTAGGCTCTCCATGTAGATGAGGTTTCATTTGTTTTGCCTTGGACTGCATCTCTATGATGCCTCACCTCTTTGCAAAGGATACCTTTTCCTTTGGTTTGTAGAATGCAGATAAGAAGAGTGTAGAAATAGTCATTCAATAAACAAGATGGGAGATAGATGATCAATTACCTTCCACAACAAGGGAAAAAGGACACGGAAGGGTTAATGGTAGAAGATCTTGGCCAAGAGCACAAAGCAGGGCTCTCAAAGAAGAAGATGGTCAGCCAAGAGAACCTTTGCCAAGGAAACTCTTCATATTGGAAGATCTTTGTCTTGTTAGGACCTTCAGCCAAAAAAGTCATTTGCCTTGGAAGCAACTTAACTTGAAGTTTCACAAATGAATATGGCACTAACAGATTGAAAACCACAATTACCAACCATTTGATTGTATTAATCACTCACATGTGCAAGTAACAATGGCTCACCAAAGAGCATGCTTGCTAAAAGAGTGTAATGGTTAGACTAGCACCTTCTGCATTTAAGGGCTAGAACTTTTTAACATTTTTTAGAATCCATCAAGGTTAGATAGGCTACACTTCCTTCACCCTTGGGAAGAAGTTTTACTTAGGCCTTTGAACTTCAAGAGAGGGTATTTGTGCAAGGGAAAGTGAGAAGTATGAAAGAGAAGTAGGAATGATGAGAAGATAGAAAGGAAAGAAAAGAGCTACTCTAAATGCACCAAGGAGGATGCACATGGCTCCAAATTTATCATCAAATCCTTAAGATTAGTTAAGTTTGGCTTGTATTGTAAACAAGAATTGGTCCATACTGAGAAGCTCAATTCTTGCTATGGAATTGGGAATTCAATGATCATGCAATGTTGCATGAAATTAGAGATAATTAGTATCTAGGGCTAGAAAATTTAAGAGGGAATCTCTTTGCTTGGACAAAAGAGCATTGTTAGAGATTGTTGGGGCCTAGCAATTGACCCCTAGACAACATATCTCTGGATATAGAGACATGAGAACAGAAGCTACTTAGTGAACAAGGGATCCATACCTCATTGAGTGCAAGTTTGATGCAACATATGTAAAATATACTTGATACCAAACATATGGTCAATTTATAGCATAAGTAATTATAATATGGAAGCAAACTAATAGCCACAATTACATCTAATAGCATATATCTTAGTAGCAAGCCTCAAATAAATGGAAATAGAGCACCCTAATATATAGAGAACAAGCATAATCAAAAGAAATTAAACAAAAAAGAAACCTTATGTAAATGTAACATGGAAACAATCAGAAAGCAACCCTTATATCCATGATACATGCTACAAAGAAGCAAAAATAGAGCACCATCATAAGTACATAAATAAAGCCAATAGGAAGAAGTGCATATACAGGCAAATAGGAATAAAGAATCAAGTAGAAGTATGGAAATCTCAAGTCAAGGATGATTTGAGACACAAAAATCAACAGTCATGGGAAATGAAGATGTGAGAAGAGCAAGAGTATGAAATCATTTAGAGAATAAGCAGAGACAAATGGAGCATTGCATGACATGGGAAAAATTATATTGTAGCAAGCATTATGGATGATTGAGTCCTAAGATACAATAACAACTGATGGAAGCAAAGGGTGGCCATAAAAAACCTCCACAAAAGCACATGCAATCATCAAGGCCTCACATAATGCCAAGAAAACTGAACAAGTGTTAGTCCCACTCATAGCAAGTTTTTGCTCAAAAATTCATGAGTGCTAAGGCAAACTTGATTGCTTCTAACAGTGTTGCTCAAAGTAAACTACATAAAGTGCAAGGCAACATGTGGATCGTAAATTCCAACAGAAGAAAAAAAATAGAAATAAGCATAATGAAGTGAGATACAAAATCAATGGCAAGCAAAAGAAGGCAAGATTGAAAGAAAAATAATTTGAGGGATTTGAGACATAATTTGTAAATGCTTGAAAGGACAACATCTACTTGTATTGATAGCAAGTAAAACCTAACAGATTGACCTATGATGCAAAACAAAGAATTTGGTAAAAAAATTCAGGTAGAGACATAGCAGAGGAGAGATTAGTAATGAACCATATGAACCAATGAGGAGTGAGTTGGAAAGACAAGAAGGAGAAAATTTGTTTGAGTATCAAAAGGAGAGAGAGTATGAGTAGAGAGTAATGGAAAATGAAAAGCCTCCAAGAGTGGAGTGAAAAAGACCCAAGAAAGCAAAGGAGTGGAGAAGAAAGGGTATCTATGAGCCAAGGATGCTTAGAGCTTAAGAGCCTTGGGAACTATGAAGGAGAGGACCTAAAGAGTAAGGTGGATCCACATGTTAGCCAATGAACAAAAGGGGTAATAAATTGTATGAGCACTTACTGGACTGGAAGAAAAGTTGCATTGGAGACAAACTCCTATGGGGTTGTGCATGTAACTACTGGTGTGTTCAGATTGAAGCTCCCTGCATGGATATCCTTTTTACATTGAAGGATAGTGAAAAACTAATTATGAATGAGATGTAGAGGATAGTTTGCCACTAAAATATTATCAATAAGTTTCCTACAAGTTGTAAGGTAAGATATTTTGTTATGAAAAACTCTCTTGTATCTGACACATTCAGATTTGATGATTCCCAATTTACAAGTAGAGGAAAAGTTAGGAAAACATGAGGTATGAGATGGTCTTCATATTAACATAATGAGGAAGATCTTTCTTATCATACATGGAGACAAAGCTGAATTCATCTTGAGAAATTCTATAGCCTAGGTAATTACATTAGATGCCAAAGTGAGTTTGTACTAACTTGCAATTTAACTTGGGATAGATTTGTCCACCCTTGGCAAAGTCATCCTTGTACATGAAGTCCATAAAGTTAGAGGACCCAAAGCCAACTACAAGAAGATCATCAACATATCTTTAAACTTGGGACAACTTACCAAGAAGGTTGATATCCTAGAGATCTACTAATCTGCACATGAAATCTAACTTGTAGGTGAAGAAGTAGAAGTTAGCCACAAACATGTCACAAGGTTTCTTTATGAGAATACCTACAACTTGGAAAAAATTTGACTTCCTAAAGCAGTGTATAGGCTATCAAATAAGAACATCATCCACCAAATAAGAGAGTCCTCATTGGCAGCCAAAAACCTGAGGTGTTTCACAAAAGGAAGAATATTGTTTTTGCTTTTGAGCCATCTATATTTAAAGTCCAAGGTAGAGATTTTGACAAGCAACACAAACTCTCCATTAAGAGCAAACTTGTAATTGAAAATGGAACAAATGAGTGTGGTCAACCTAGACTTGAGATCATCTAGGTGAATTTAATTGTAAAGGGTAGTAAAATCAAAGCTTTGGAAGAGAACTTTATCTAGAGTGATGGGAGCCATACCAAAAACTAGCCCAAGAGGAAGGGAGGAGAGTGGTTTATGGAGCCTTTACACCTTCTCAAGAAGAAGAGGGATGCCCAAAGAATCATCCAAAATCTAGCAAGAATTGACTACAAAACCCACTCAATGAAAAGCTTCCGCCTAGAGATCATTAGCAAAAGGGAGAAATGCTCTGAAAAAGGAGCTCAACCAATGAAACAACTCTAAAAGTGAATTAAAATGTCAAGCCACAATAAATCTAAGGACTACTAGGGACTTATTGGATAACATAGCCAAAATAGGGGAATCTATTAACATCCTTCAAGTTGAGGAATCTATATCTATTTGTAAGTAGCAAAAGGAAAATAGAGCTCATGAAATAAGGTTTGGATATAAAATTTCAAATGGATATAAAATTATTTGCAGACAATTTTTTTTTCTAGGGCACTTTTCCATATATGTAATGATGAAGTTAGACTTGAAGTGAGCAAGGAGGTTAAAATCATGATGAGACAAGAAGAAAGGATCATCTATGGCAAAGTCATCTTGGAATGTAGGGAGGTTGAGTAGTCATTTGACTTTTTGAGGAAAGGTGACTTTTCAATGGTCTAAAATACCTTTGGTACCAAGAAAGGCTTCATGTGCAAGAATAAATTCCTATATGCAAGCATGAATTGCATTGAAAGTTGAAGGTGGTGACATGGAAGAGAGATGGAAGTTAGTACTTCCAAAGAAAAGCAATGATAAATTGACTAAGGGAAGGATTTGTAGAGAAGTTGTAACTACATGTTTGTAAGCTTGGTTGATAAAAGCTGAATGATTAAGATATTATATGGAGAAGAAAGGGAAGTAGATACCTATCATATCTTGGAGAGAGAAGCAAAATTGAAGTGTAATCAACCTAATGTTTTACTATATCTGTAAGAAAGTAAGAGAAATTTGAAAGGAATATTGGTAGGAATGGCATCCAATTTAGCTTTATCTATTTCCTTGGAAAAAAACTGGAAAATGATAAGAGTAGGCCAAAACTCAAGGATAGGTCTACTTGTAGAAAGATAAGGTGAGAGAAAGAGGAGCAAGAGGTTCTTGTGCAAGTTGATATCAGCTTTGGACCTAAGAAAAGCAGCTATGGGAGGATGTGGAGAAGATTTCTGATTTCTACATAAAGGATGTGGAGAAGATTTCTGATTCTAAAATGAGTGAGGAATGCACTGGAGAGATTTTTAGAGTCCAATAAAGCAAAAAGGGCAATGATTCTCCTAAGGTAGTCTCAAGAAGCAAAATTTCTAGAAGGAAGAATGTTGTCCAAGGGAGGTAAATCAAGAATAGAAAAAAATCTACAAAGAAACCAAGGAAGGGAGGAAGTCCTAGTATCATCCAAGCAATTTTGTTGATGAGAAACCTGACCAAGTACATTATACCCAAGAGGAGTCCAAGAGTTTAAAAACGGGATCCAGAATAATTCTGGATCTTAGATAGGGAAAAGTCCAAAAGCATCAAACCCAAACTTAGCCATGGCAGCCATGAGGGGATGCACTCTAAAGTAGCAGAGCAAAGAGTTGCCATCCATTTACCTTTACGGTAGTGTTGTTGGAATCTCTTAAAAGCAAAAGCAACAATTTGGCACACAAAACACTTACCATTACAAACCAAGTAAATAATATAAATCATCCCTACATCACTTAAAAGGAATTCTGGTCCACAATGCGCTGAAATTTTTGGCATCTTAGATTTTTCCAAAAGGGACATGATCCATTGAATAAATAGAAGAAAGGATGCGTTGCATAAGGGGAGGTCAAAAAATACTTCCTAGTGAGAACAAAAAACCTTGCCCAAATTAAAGGAATACATGGTCTTGAAAAAAAACCACCTCTTGAGCAATAGGAGCCATAGCAATTAAGGAAGTAAGAGCCCAGGTACCGAGTGAACTAAGTTGTGTAGAAAGTAGAAAAATCAATGGGAAAAATGAGGACTGTGAGTAAGAGTCAATCTTTTGTCTTTGTATGCAATCAAATGCAAAGTAGGAACAAGTGTATGGAACAAGAAGTGTCACATGAACCTAGTACCAACCAAGAAGAGTAGCAAGGTGAATGAGGACTACAAGTAAGAGTCATTTGTCTATATTTGTATGCAATCAAATGCAAAGTAAGGACAAGTGTGTGGAATGGGAAGTGTGACATTAACCTTGTATTCAACCAATAAGAATAGCAAGGATTAAAGTATTGCAAAGGTGGGTTGCTGGAAGTAGTTTTTAGGGTCAGGTGTCAAGTGTTAAAGACAATTGAGTCATTAAAGTAGATCTTATGTCAATGTTAGGGAGGAGGTTTGGGACCCAACAAAAATAGCAAAAATTGCTATAAAAAAGGAAGAGAAAGGTACAAAAATAGTCTATAGAGGAAGATAAAGTGTTGAGGCCATAGGGGAGAATAAAAGAGGGAGAGTGAAGAGTGAAGCTAGTGTTTGAAATTGATACTTGTAATGTGTGAATTACAATAGATGTTGCACAAAGAGGTGGGAATGAATGAGGTGTCAATGGACAAGGTGACACTTATAAAGGCCAAGAGGAGTAGAAGGAAAATGTAGGAAAAGGGACCTAAAGGTGAGTAGCACATGAACAAGGAATAAGAGGGGGGATCTTGGACCCAATGAAGTGCAAAACAAAATGGCAATGTAGAAATAGGAAAATTAATTTGTCTGCAAAGCAAGAAGAAATTGAATTGACAAGTAATGGGAGGGAGGGAGTTGGGACCACAAAGTGAAAACTAAATAGCAATGCAAAGACAGAAAAATAAGTGGTGTGCAATAATAGAAGAAGTTGAAAAATGAAAATGCAAAATTGAAAAATAATGATGTAGAATGAAACAAGGTCCAATGAAAGTCATGAAGAAATAAAGGAAATACCACATGTACACAAACAATAGAGAACTTGGAAGTGCAAAATCAGAAGAAAGAAGATGCAGATAATCAGTAGAGAACTAAGCATGCTAAAACCAAAGATGCAAAAAAACACATGAAGCTGCCAAGGTAAGTAATACAAGAAGTAAGCACCTAAGAAACATAGTGGCCAATAATGAAATCATAACAAACACAAATGCAAATATGATTCCTAGCCAACTAATGTCATAAGGACTCAATGCATAATTGTGAAGAGAAGAATTTTACTTTGGAATAATACATAGAGTCAATAGAATGCGGACCGTGCCATTGCACTCTAAAAGTGCCTATAGGTTAGCAATAGAGAAAATGAGGGCAAAAGCCATTTAGTGAACAAGGGATTTAGACTCACTAAGTGCAAATGGGATGCAACATATTTAAAATATACTGGATAACAAACATGTGGTCAATTTAGAGCATAAGTAATTATGACATGGAAGCAAACTAATAGCAACACTTACATATAATAGCATATATATGAGTAGCAAGCCTCAAATAAATGGAAAAAGAGCACCCTAACAAATAAATAATTAGCATCATTGAAAGAAATTATACAAAAAAGAAACCTTATGTTACTATAACATGGAAACAATCATAAAGCAACCCTTATATCCAAGATACATGCTAAAAAGAAGCAAAAATAAAGCACCCTCATAAGTAGAGAAATAAAACTAACAAGAAGAATGGCATATAGAGGCAAACAAGAGTTGAGACTCAAGTTGAAGACTTGAAATCTCAAGTCAAGGAAGATTTAAGACACAATAATGAATAGTTGTAGAAAATGAAGGTGTCAAAAGAGCAAGAGTATGAAATTGTTCAGAGAACAAGAGGAGCCAAGTGAATCATCAAAGGACATGATAAAATATATTGCAGCAAGCACTATGGATGCTTGAGTCTTGGGATACAAAAAATTGAGGGAAGCCAAGGCGGTGATAGTTAACCCCCACAAAAGCACATGCAACTTCATCAGTACCTCATGTAGTGCCAAAGTAGCTGAGCAACTGTCAATACCCCTCATACTGAGTTTTTAATTGAAAAGTCATGAGTGCCAAGGCAAACTCTGTTTCTGCTAACAGTGCAACTCAAAGTAAACCACATATAGTGCAAGGCAACATGCAGATCATAATTCAAATGGAAGATCAAAAATAAAAATAAGAAAAATGAAGTGAAACACAAAATCAACAACAAGAAAAAGAAGAAGGCAAAATCAAAAGCAAAGTAATTTGAGTGACTCAAGACAAACCTTGTAAATGCTTGAAACGACAATATTGATTTGTATTGGCAGTAAATAAAACCTAGCAGATTTATCCTATGATGCAAAACAAAGTAATAAAAAATCAGGTAGTGACATAATAAAAGAGAGAAAGTAGCTATTAACTAGTGAGGAGTGAGTTGGAAAAGATGAGAAGGAGTAAATTTGGTTGAGTATCAAAAGTAGAGAGTATGAGAAGAGAATAATGCAAAACAAAAAGCCCCCAAGGGTGGAATGAAAGAGACCCAAGAAAGCAAAGAATTGGAAAGGGTACCCAAGACAAGGAGTGCTTTGGGAGAGGTAGTGCCTAGGTTGCTTAAAGGGGCCTTCAGAACTATGAAGGAGAGGAGCTAAAGGGTAAGGTGGGTCCATATGTTAGCCAATTAACAAAAGGGGTAATAAAACACCTGAGTACTTAATGGACAAGCACAAAGTCTTGACCTGACTTGACCTTCAAGGCCAAGTTCAAAGCCACTTTTAGAGATATGAAGACCAATAATGGTCTATTCCAAAAATTAAAGATCCTTTGAGAAGGATGTTGGTTGAGTCAATCATGAAAATTTTCAAATCTAAACAAACAACTTACTTGAACAATAACTAGGCAATTTTATTTGCGTACCTCTACCAAGGAAAGCCTATGAATTGTGCATCAATGTTCTAGGCAATAACAAGAGAACTCATAGAAACAAAAAAATAAAGAAGGAAGAGTGAATCTATTATGCTCCTTTGTCATCCATTTCTATGTAATGATGGAGTTACTGATCCCGGTAGAGACAAAGAAGTACTTGGACTACTTCTTCCGTATAGAACATTTTGATGAACCTTAAGAAAGAGCACTCATGGTACAAAAGTAATCAAAGGTGGATGTAGAGTTTGCCTACATATGGAAGTACATGGAGGTGAAGGAAACCTAAAATACCTTGGGCTTTGAGAAGCAAAGGTAGGAGGTGATTGCCATAGAGCTCATACTCCAAAAATGATCTACTACTCCTTTGAGGCCAAAGGCAAAGGCCATAAAGAGGACGAGAAGAATCCTCATGGAGGAAGAAGAAAAGCCTACAATCTAGCTTGAGAAAGAGAGCAGGCCCAAGTGGAGGAAATTGATGCTTTGAAAGGAGAAGTAGAGAAGAGTAAAGTAGTCCTTGTAGCAATGGCGGTAAGACATAAGCAAGACCTACAAGTGGCCAAAAGTATACAAGGTTGTAAAGACCTTGAAGGGAAAGGAGGAAGCATGTAAGAAAGAAGGAGTGGTCATTTGAGAGGAAATGTGGCTGAGCTATAGGAAGTTTAAGTGCAACTAGAGAAGGAAAAGATAGCAATCTTGTCGTAGAAAGAGATGGCATGGGCTCTAGTTGGAAGAGATTGCAAAGGAGGTAGTGGAGGCCACTTTGGAGAAGTTGAAAGATCAGAATTCTAGATCCTAAGTGCATGTCTTGATAGTGAAGAGCTACTCAAACAAGCAATTATAGCAATTAGCAATAATTAATAGAACACACTTTGAAGAAATTTGAAGATGCTATGAAAGTGCTATTTATAGAAATCATAGGGTATCAAGAATGGGTAGATTTATTGATTAATATTTGTGAAGGCAAAGGTAGTTCCTTGTAATAGATTTAAGATAGAAGATAATTACTAGCTGGAGGGAAATAGGCAGAAATTTTTTAAGTATAAAACACATCATCAGCCTGAAATTCTATTTAACCTCAAAGTCTACTTTTATCTCAATATACATCTTCAGCCAAAAATACTTTTTGACATAGGACCAATTTTGTAGCCAATGATTGTGGGAGAATAATTACTTGTAAAGTAAACAAGAAGAAGTAGTTGTGATAGGTGGCAGTTGGGCAATCACTTCTTAATGGTGCTTAGAATAAGATAAGGAGGTAGGATTATTGATAACCAAAAGTAGGTGTAATTAGGAGATTCTTAGCACTCTTAGCCGTTGATCATCTTCATCTAGTGTGTGTGTGTGTGTGTGTGTTTTGATTGAGTGATTGTTAATTTCTAAGTTCTATAGGATGCCACAATGTGTATCCCTACCCTCTCCAAGGAGTGGTATTTTCCCAAGAGGTTAAAATAGGTAAGAAGTAGAAATAGAAAATAGAATAGGATAGATACTGTGATACTTGATCTTTATTTATAGTTAGTTCCAACTTGTATCCTTAAGAGAACTACCTATTCTTACCAATTACATTATTAGTATGTTAATACTAGGTTGTCACAATTTCTACATCAATAGGTTGAGGTTTACTCTCTATATTATCAATCTGAGTCTAGTGAGTGACACTCTTAGTATAGTTGATCTGAGTTTGCACACCTACCTAGATGCCCATACCCTTGAAATCCTTACAAGCTCTCTAGGACTCCTCTAATAAACCTCCTAGTAACATACAATTCTCTATGGTAAAACCCTTCTTGAATTTGGGCCTCCTTGGCATGATCTTCGCTTTGGAACATAAGCCTATCTTACATACCCAACAACACTGCACTATCACTATGTAAGGTCCTAAACTAACCTTCCTTATTGACTAGATCTCTCCTTTTCTCAAGGTGATGGTGCTCCTTCTCCAGTAAGTCTACCTCCTTCATGCAAACCTCACTTTCTCCTAGTTGTCCAAAACCCACAAGACCAAGTTATGGGCTCTTACTCTCACACCCTAACCTAACAATAGGTAACCAAAAATCTCCTTAATTCCTCTCACAACTCCACTCTTTAGGACGAGGTCCTCTACAAGATCAATAAAATAAGGATCCTAGCTTGGAATAACAAGAGAAGAGTCTAAAGCAAAATTGGGATCCCCTATAGGGGAGTGTCATCTACAACATGAGTAAGAGCAGGGTCCTCTACAACATGAGTAGAGAGAAAGTTATCTACAATAGGAGTAGAATGACATGTATACAAGTAGACATCAATACAATATATTTAAAGCAATCAACATAATCAATATCAACACAATATATTTGAAGCATTCAACATAATCAAAACTATAACATATTTCAAGGATTCAAGATCATCAAAGCACACAACTTATGAGTAAAATCATGTATTATGTGTTATAAAACAATAACACATAGGAGAAAAGATACAGTTTTGAAAAGCCATGAGTACATTACTTTCACTCATCCTCATCACATTATCCACAAGCTCAATCCTCATCCTCATATGCACCATGGAGAGGGACCTCCTCCCTCCTATAAGTGACATCATAAGTAATCTCATCCTCTCTAATGATACCACTCTCTAAAAAAATGAGTAAGGAATTGACAACCAAAGTCATCTTGAACAATTTCTTGTGAGGATGCCAAAGCTACTTTTATAAGAGCACCAAATTTGTCTAAACACCCACTAACATAAGCTTAACCTAATAATAGTCCTCCAGAAAATGCTCAACCTCACTCTTCACATTAAGAGAAAGATGTCCATGCAACACCTTTGGTCTACAAGGACAGAACTCAACAATTGGAAGAACGGTCTTCATGATGGGTATATATACTACCAAGAAAGATATCTCTTAGCAATGAGGTCTCTAACCTGAAACCAATCCTCTACCCATGAATACTAAACCAAAATCCTCTTCCCTAGACTCCTTGTTTGCAAAGCAAAGACCTTGTGGAAACCCTCAAGAGTCAAAGTGAATGGCCTTCCTCTAACACTACCCATATGAGTTTGTGCATCCTATGTGCACAAACTCAATGCACAACCTATCAAAACTCTCTACTGATATAGAGATTTTCTCATAGGGGATATGAGATTCAATTGTTTGCTCATAGTGAACTGAGTTAGCTGAGGGATCCAAGGGTTCATTTTGAACCACCCCCTCTTGACATATGGGTTTAATGGCAAAGAAGAGGGTCAATGAGAAGGATCTAAGGTTTGTTCACAACCTACTATTAGACATGGGTTTCACTGGCAAAGAAGGGGGGTTCATTTAGTAAGACATAGGGTTTGTTTGGACCTTGGGCAAGAAGGTCTGGGTTTGGTTGTGGAAAATTTCAAGAACAGAGGTTGTTCAAAGGGGTTTATAGTTTGTTTGGGACACACTCCTCAAGGTCTAGGTTTGCTTATAGGAAAAACATAAAACAAGGGGTTTTTCTATAGGGAAACCCAAAAATAAAGATAATTAATAAAGGTTTGCAGTATTTTGGGAGCATATATGGAATAAGGGTTTCATCCAAGAGTTTGCTTGCAAGGATTACAAAGAAGGGGTACCTAGGAGGCTTAGCATGGTTTAGAGTTCAAGATTGGGTCCAAGAACAAAGAGTGCAAGAATTGACAATAAAAGGTAATATCCCTTTTTAATAATAACACCAATTCTAAAAATGTGTTTTACTATTGATGGTCATTAAAAGAAAAATTTTGTCTTTTTGCAAAAAAGTGGACAAGGAGTTCACAAGAATTGTACAAAGAATTGATATATTACATTAAAATTTACATTTTAGGTTTCAAATTCAAGAAAGTAACTTACATCAAGGGTGTAACAATATGGAGTTTAGTGACGAAGTTAGTCGGGCTTACGAAGTAGAGAATAAGCCAAAATAGCCTAGAATATTCTAGAAGCATCTAAGAAGCTTCTTAGGAAGCTTCCCAACTAGTTAACTTGCGCCCTAAGCAGGTAGCTTCTAGAAGGAAGCTTCTAGAAGCTTCTAACTAGCTTAGCTTGCACGCCAAGTAGGCGGCTTCTAGAAGGAAGCTTCTTGAGAAGCTTCCTAGTTAACTTGGCTTGCACTCCAAGAAAGCGGCTCAAGGAAGCTTCTTGAGAAGCTTCAAAGGTCTTGTATGCTACCTATAAATATGAAGGCCGAAGCTCATGCTAGGCATTCGGAATTTTCCCTCATTCAAGTGTCCCAATGTGAATTTCCATTCTCCTATTTCTCTCCTCGGTTTCGGTCTTTTACATTGGTATTAGAGCAGGAATGGGATGGATGGAATTTATGGACCACCAAATCCACTTCCGCCAAACCATTGGGACTTTCATGTCCAGATATTACCAAAGCATCATTTCACACAGTTCATCACCTCACGCTTTGGGCAAGATTTTCTACATATGATCACCGTGTCAGAGGAACCCTTGATACTTCCAGTTGTGACTTATGGAGAACGGTGGACGTGTTGTATCTATGTGTTAATCAACTAGATAAATTGAGGGTAGTGGATTAGGGTAGTAGCAATGGCCGCAATACCGGATGTTATCCTTGCAATGCAACAACAAATCGAGCATCTTACTCGATTGTTGGATGAACGAGACCAGCAATGACAAGAACAGATAGACAGAGCGCCAGTTTGAGATGGAGAAGATCGCATTCGATTTCCGAAACCCAAGGTGTTTGAAGGCAAGAATGTTCCAGGCACAGTGGAGAATTTTGTGTTTGACTGTGAACGTTACTTTGAAGCCACCAATCTTCAAGATGAGCGAAAACAAATTCTCTTGGCTTCTAGCCAGTTGGATGGCGTGGCAAAACTTTGGTGGCGATTCTGAGTAGAAAGAGCTGAACGACAAATTGTTACACCAATTTTGACATGGGCAGAATTCAAGGATGCAATACTTGGTCGATTTCAGACTATAAATGCCACCCGAGCTGCACGAGATAAATTGGCAGAGTTGAGGCAGATTGGTTCGGTGAGAAGCTACATCACACAAATGTAGATGTGTTGCAGATGTGTTTCCGGATGATCTGCCAAAGGGATTACCCTCCGATCGAGGTATGCCCTTCAAGATCAAGTTATTGTCAAGGAGTACTCCAATGAGTAGACCAATCTATCGGCTCTCACCAAAGGAGTTGGAGGAGTTGCAAACAACACTTATAAAGTTGTTGGAGAAGGATTTCATACGACATAGTACCTCTCCGTGGGGAGCACCAGTACTATTTGTTCCAAAGAAGGATGGAGGACTTTGTTTCTGTATTGATTATCGTGGGCTCAATAAGCAAACCGTGAAGAATGCATATCCCTTGCCTCGGATCGATGACCTGCTTGATCAACTAAGTGGAGCACGCTACTTTTCCAAGCTGGATCTTCGTAGCGGCTATTGGCAAATTCCTATTGAAGGAGAGGACGTGCAAAAGACTACTTTTCGCACAAGGTATGGACATTTTGAGTGGAGAGTTCTACCTTTCGGACTCACTAATGCTCCAGCAGTCTTCATGGATCAGATGCATCGAGTGTTGGAGGGACTATTGGATCGGTCCGTGGTGGTGTTCTTAGATGATATCTTAATCTATAGCAGGACAGAGGCAGAACATGTGAATCATGTGCGAGAAGTCCTAAGACGACTACGACAGTGGAAATTTTATTGCAAGAAGTCAAAGTGTGCTTTTTGGCAGAAGGAGGTTACCTTCTTGGGTCATAAGATCTCATCAGAGGGGATCAAGATGGAAGAAGAGAAGATCAAGGCCATTACTGATTGGCCTACCCCGAAGGATGCTACAGAAGTACGAGCATTCAATGGACTGGCCAGTTTTTACCGACAGTTCATCCACTATTATGCTCACGTGGCTGCACCATTGACTGACCTCTTGGGAAAGAACTCGAGCTTCCAGTGGACCATCAAGCATGAAGAAGCATTCCAGAAGTTAAAGCATATGGTGTCTTCAAGACCTATTCTTCAACCATATGATCCTCAACTACCTTGTGTGGTTGATTTTGATGCTTCTAACTTTGCAATTGGAGCTGTGTTGCAACAAGAATTTCCAGATGGACTACATCCGATTGCCTTTGTGTCTCGCCGACTAAATACAGCGGAAAGAAATTACTCTGCTTGAGATCGGGAACAACTTGCAATGGTATATGCCACCAAGGTATGGAGGCATTATCTCTTGGGGAAACAAATGATCATGCGAACTGATCACAAGCCATTGTTGCAGACCTTACACTTGGAGCACATGAAGAGCCGACATCATCGATGGGAAGAGCAACTCCAATTGTTTGACATCAAACTTGAGTACAAACCAGGTCGGTTCCATGTCATTCCCGATGCTCTATCACGACGACCTGATTTGAAGGATCTTCCTTTTATCACGGCGGCAATTACAACGGTGTCCATTGACCCTAAGGTCCACAATGAGTTTCAATCAGCTCTACGACAAGATCCCTTCTTCCAAATGGTACACGGTCGTCTGACAACATGCGACAAGGAGTACAACACCTTCTCCTTCAAGGAAGGCCTTTTATTCCATGCAGACCAGATCTATGTTCCAGCCAAAGGTGATCTTCGACTTGTGCGCCTTCAAGAAGCCCATGATTTACCAATAGCTGGTCACATGGGAGTGGACAAGACCTTGGGCACCCTCCAATGCCAATGGTGGTGGCCCAACATGACACGAGATGTTCGAGACTTTGTCCGATCATGTGAGAGTTGCCAACGGAACAAGGCCAGCAACCAGAAGCAGAGTGGACTCCTTCAACCACTTGCCATTCCATCCGCTCGTTGGGAGCATGTGAGCTTGGATCTCATCACATCCTTGCCAAAGACAAAACAAGGACACACCGCCATCGTGGTGTTTGTGGATAAGCTTAGTAAGCAAATCCACTTGGCACCAACCTGTGATACCGTGGATGCTCCAACCTTAGCACAAATCTACTTCGACAATGTCTTCAAGCATCATGGCATGCCACGCGTACTCATCTCCGACCGTGATCCTTGCTTTACCGGGAAGTTTTGGCAAGCACTCTTTCAGATACTCGGCACCAAGCTTGCTTTGTCCACGGCTATCATCCTCAAACTGATGGACAAACTGAACGCGCCAATCGTACATTGGAGGATATGTTGCGGGCTTTTGTCAATGTCCACCATACCAATTGGGATGAATGTCTTGCAGCTGCAGAATTTGCCTACAACAATTCCAAACAGGCAAGCACTGGATTTTCTCCCTTCTTTCTCAATTTTGGCCAAGATCCGCTTGTTCCAGATTCTCTTCTTGCTCCCCCTCCCTCTCAGGTTCCTCATACTTTTACATTCTTGACCACTATATCCCGCTCTCTCCAACAAGCCAAGTCTCACCTCCTTGTTGCTCAGAATCGCCAAAAACAATATGCAGACCATCATCGTCGTGATCTCACCTTTGAAGTTGGTGATAAAGTCATGCTATCCTCTAGTAACCTCCCTCTCCCACTTGATACCCAAGTTCGTAAACTTGCTCTTAATTGGATAGGACCCTTTGATATCACCCACATTATCTCTCCTGTTGCTTATCGTCTTGCCTTACCTTGTCACATGCGTATCCATCCTGTCTTTCATGTTTCCAAGTTGAAACCCTTTGTTCCTAACCCTTCTTCCTTTTCCTCTCGAGTCCAACCTCCCCCTCTTCCTATCCCTATCAATGATCATGAGGAGTACGAAGTTGATCGTATCCTTGCGCGTCGCCATATTCAACGAGGCCGTCGCCAACACACGGAGTACAAGGTCCTTTGGAAAGGGTATCCCCTTCATGATGCCACATGGGAACCTCTTTCTCACCTCCAGAATGCACAGATGGCCATCAAGGAATTTGAAGCTTCACTGACGACGAGGACGTCACCAACTAGCGGCGGGGGAATATGTAACAATATGGAGTTTAGTGACGAAGTTAGTCGGGCTTACGAAGTAGAGAATAAGCCAAAATAGCCTAGAATATTCTAGAAGCATCTAAGAAGCTTCTTAGGAAGCTTCCCAACTAACTAACTAACTAACTAACGCCCTAAGCAGGTAGCTTCTAGAAGGAAGCTTCTAGAAGCTTCTAACTAGCTTAGCTTGCACGCCAAGTAGGCGGCTTCTAGAAGGAAGCTTCTTGAGAAGCTTCCTAGTTAACTTGGCTTGCACTCCAAGAAAGCGGCTCAAGGAAGCTTCTTGAGAAGCTTCAAAGGTCTTGTATGCTACCTATAAATATGAAGGCCGAAGCTCATGCTAGGCATTCGGAGTTTTCCCTCATTCAAGTGTCCCAATGTGAATTTCCATTCTCCTATTTCTCTCCTCGGTTTTGGTCTTTTACAAAGGGTAGGATATTTGATCTTTAGAGCCTTTTTTAGACCAAGAGCATTGATGTCATCCTCTAAAATCGTCTCTATTGCCTTCCTCAATTGGTCCTTGTCAAACAAACTCAATTTGATCTAGGTATAGTAATCTACACTAAAAATGTAACTCTATCAACCAATTTCCATGATTAAAATCATCCATGATGTGCATGTCTACCAATTTTGGTAATCTTCAATTTTTTCTTCCATCTATATATATATATATATATATATATATATGCCTTTTGCTTTCCTTTGGTCAATTTCTCACTCTCTAGCACTCTTCCTCTATCTTGAATATGTTTTCCTTCCCTTCTCTTCTTGTTCAAATGCATTCTCTTTATCCTTGGCTCTATTTTGGCATTCTATCCTTAGCTCTATTTTCAAATTGGCCTTCCTTCCTTGCTCTAATTTTTTACACGCCATCCTTCCTTGCTCCCTTCTTGTCTTTTCTCAATATTTAAATGGACTTGCCTTCCTTCCTTGCTCAACCTCCTAACTCTATTTTTGAACTTCACCTCCTTCCTTGCTCTAAGCTCTCTTGCTCTCTTTTGTCATCAAATGTGCTTTCTTATCCTTCTTTGCTCTTCTTTGGCTTTTTTTTCCTATTTTCCTTTACTCTCTAAAATTCTAAAATTCTCTCCTCTTTCACTAGTTCCTTCTTTTTCTTCCCAATCACAATGCTTGCCTCTTTTCCCAAATGTGCATCTCCTAATAGCCTTTCCTAATTTCCACAAGCTTTCCCAATTTCATGATTCTCTCCTCTAGCAAATTCCCTCTCTTCAAAATTGCTTCCTTGATCTTCTTTCCTTCTCAATCTTCTCCCACTTTTTGATCCTCCTTTGCTTATAAAAATTTTGAGAGAAGTAAAATTGAAGTAAAATTAAACAATCCATTGAATCAAGATATCCAACAAGAGAACCCCATGTCTTTTGTTCTTGAATACAAGAAAGCATAGCTTTGTTTCATACCCTATAATTGATGGCATTTTCTTCATGCCAAGGTCTATCATCCTAACCTTGTAATGGACTAGGTCCAAACAAATCATTTTGTCCTACATACAACTATCCTAGTGCTTCCTATACTAATTATAACACTATAATATTGCAAAAGCTAGATCATGTAAGAAGTGAGGTGACATACTCCCTTCTTCAAATATGAGCGTCCTCATGAAAATTTGTCTTGTTTTTCTAACAATAATATTTATCTACACTCCATCTATTTACTACGGTGGTGAAAATATTGCCATCTAGATTGGACAACTATTAAAACCCATTGTGCTAAACCTTATCTACTGTATATGACCCATCCATCTTAGATGCAACTTGCCTAGAAACAACCTATGATGGCTATCATAGAACATTTCTAAATCACCATTAGTTACCTATACTTGTCAAATCTTCTTGTTGTCATGCTTCTATCATTGTTGTTGTTAGATTTTAATTGTGTGTAAGAAGCTTTGTGTCATTCCTCAAAGAACATTAATCATTGGACATGGATGTATTGACTGTCTTCTTCAAACATGCAGTATTCATAGATCATTTTTTAAGTTGGTATCTCAAATTCTATAGGTAAGATCAAGTGCAACTTGTACATGAAGAAGTAGGAGATTCGATTTGTGGTGATATTTTTTGCAGTACAGTGTGCCACAAGATGGCTCATGCTAAGGGGTACCAATTTGTTGGTCATTTTGATGTACAAAGGTACATGTAGTCCCCCACGTACCTTGTAGGTTGTTTGCTTGAGATTTGAAACATCTCCTCATCATGGAAATCGTTGAGAGCTTTCTATTGGTCTTTTGTCTTCAAGCATGACCAGAAATCTGCATTCTCATAATGATATCCTTGCTGCACCTATACAATGTAGGTGAACTCCTGTAGTAATAGTATCCATCATGCTATTCATCCAAATAGATCTACCTTCTTGACCAAGTGTTGAAGTGAAAAATGGTCTACATGGAAGACAAAATCATATTCTAATGATGGAACATACAAGCATGCACAATGCATAGTGCTTCTCTTTTGGTGGTTGTATACTTATGATGAAGCTACAAAAACTACCTTGTGGTGTAATAGACTAGGTAATGCTTTTTGTTGTTGTCCTTTTAGCTAAGGATCATGCTAATGGCTACCAAAGAGGTATCCACATACATATGAAAGGGATTGGCTTTGTTATGTGCCGTCATCATTGGGGCTCCAACCAACTTTTCCTCCAAAAATATGATGCCATCTTCATGGTCTATTGTATAATGGTATTCCTCCATCTTCTTAAGTCGTTTCATAAGCGAGGCAGCCAATATTGCATAGTTGGGTATGAATGCTTGGTAGTATCCTATATGGCCAAGGAAAGCTTGTAACTCCTTCAAGGTTGTAAAAGGCTCAAGCGCTTGAATCACTTTTACTTTCTTTGAGTCCACTTCCACTCCTCTATTGACATACAATGTCTTAGAAAAGTGTCTTCTGTACTTCCAAAAAGCACTTTTTTGAGTGTAGCAAGAGTCTTGCAAAACAACATTGTTCAAGGAATATACAAGGAAAGATCATAGATAAGTATAGTATAGAAACAAGGAAAGATGATCTTTCCTTGTAAAAGATGATGTTTTCTTGTATACTTATCTATCTTGTTGTGACAACCCGGCAAATATCACTTTTGCGGTAATCGGGTAAGTAAAGTTTGTTCCCGCAGAGATACAAGTCAGAAATGTCCAAATACAAAGCAAAGTAACAATTTCAGTTCTTCTTGAGTTCTTCTTTAGTCTCTCAGGTAGAAACCACACCTAGAAGAGAGTAACAAGCATTGACTCGCAGTCTTGTCACGAATTCACACTCCTTAATCACAACTCCATCACAATCTTTCCAAACAATCTTTATTGTGATGATTCAAGCTCTCTCGAAAATGGCACTTCACTACAAAACGACTTTGCCTCAGAATTGTGTTCCACCCCTCCACTAAAGGCACAACTTCCTTGATCAAAATTGCTTCACATCAACCTCGCACTGCACTCACAAATGCAGAATACTACCAACACTACAATTCCTCTCAGATCTATCAAGGCATTGCTTCGATTGCACTTCACTTAGGATCAAACACACAGAATGAAGATCAAGGTTGTGGAATCCAACATCCAACAAGCACACTGACTTGCACTTTGAATTTCTCCATACACTCACAAACACAATCACAAAGTTGATACTCGGAATCAAGCTCAAGCAACGAGCACTGCTTCATAGCACTTTGCTTTATCTATTCTCAGAAATTATGAGCACTGAACAACACTTCTTTGTGAATGCCACTCTTAAATAGTGAAGCAATAGACAGTTCTAACAACTATACCATTCTACAACAACTTTTCTAACCTGCAGATCCAAAATGACAATGCACCTCTTCATATCTGCCTCTTCAAATCTCAAAACTATTACTAATCCGATCCGATGTCTACTTCGTCATTGGCTTTCAAACCCAAACCCAAAGTAATCTTACTTCCTACTACTCTGTCCTCGGGTTTCATATCTTCTACTTCTTCTACTAGATCCAGCAATTCTCTTTCCTGATCTGAAATTGCACTAGTGGGTAATCTATCTAACTCTTCATCTCTCAACCTACTCTTCTCCAATGTCTCCATCTCTAACTCCGAAGACATCTGCACTCCTATGATATCTGCTTTGGGTTTGGCTCTAACATCTTTCCAAAGTTTTTCTATCTCTATTTTCACTAAGTCTAATCTAATCGCAATATTGTCTCCTACTTCTAAGATCTTCTTGTCTACACGAGTTCTTAAACTAATCAACAAGGCATTCAAATCAGTGTCTTTTGCCTATCTTCGCCTCGTCTCCTGCACCAACAACTTCAACTCGTGCAGCCTTGTCTCTTCAATTCAAATGCTAGCCTCTGTACTCAACATTGCGTTCATTCTGAGGACTATCTCCTTCAACGGCTCCAATCTCATCTTCCTCTCTCGCTCTTGATCTGCAAGCCAATCCTCCTTGTATATTGCCAATTCCGCTTTGAACTCGACTTTCACCATCTCCTCCTTCTCCTTCTGTACAACCTTCTCCTCCTGATTACAAAGTAACTCACGTAATCTCTCTTTTTCCCAATATCGTGCTGCCAACTTTCTTTGCCAGAGTTGCTTCTTCTCCTTGACACTCTCCATCACCTTAATGAGCTCTTGATCCTTCACTGCGACTCTTGCCATAGCATGGATAACTTCTACTCTTGAATCAGCAAACTGTTGCTTCAAGATCTCGTATTCAGCTACTTGTCTCTCCCTTGCTATGTCACTCTTCTTAACAAGATCTTCTCAATATCTCAATTCTCTCTTCAGGTCTTCAATTACTTGAGTCTTCACTACTGCCTCCGCTTGTAGTACTTCCCTTTCCTCCTCACCTCGGGTTATACTCTTCTTCAACTCCGAGTTCTCTTCTTCTAATCTTGCCAACACCTACAAGACAGTCTTTACCTTTGGACAAGTCGACTGCATCTCCTTCCTCTTGTACTCTAACTTCACCAGCAGAGGACACACCACCTCCCGCAAGTACTCGACTCCATCGCTCGGGGTTACTTCTTCTTGCGTAGCCACTTCTCTTTGTACTTCGTGTTCATCCAATACTCCCCTTCTTCTCTGTAGTCTTTGTATTGGAATGGACGCCTTGCTTCCTGAGCTTTCATTCACTTTTTCCTTCATGTTACTCGGACCTTCATCGTACTTCGCCTTACGTCTTGAGTGGACTCCCCTCTGAACTGCGATCTTCTCTTCTGCCTTGGGTACTTCATCTTCCAAATTTGTGTTGTCCTCGATCTCGATTTCTGCCTGAACTTCTTCTTCTTCTTCTGCAGCAGTTGGTGCTGAGGTCATTTCTCCACCCTCATCACTGTCACTACTTGTATCTCCACTCTATAGCGTTAGCTCGGGCTCCTCCTCGTGTTCTGAGTCTTTGGTCTTGCGCTTGGCATCACCTTCCAAGTCTTCATCTTCCGACTTGATCACCACTATGGCTCGCCTCGGGTTTCCTGTCTTGGTCTTCCAAGGTTTCATTGTCTTTTCGGCTTCACCCTGCCGACTTCTCTTCTTTGATTTCAGAGTACTCTCTTCAATCTCCACATTCTTCCCTGTCTTCTTGTAGTACTTGTCGGTGCTTCTGATTTGCAAGATGTACTGCTGCTCCTCTACATCGACCTTCTCTCTCAAATTGGGATGGAAATGCGACACCATCCGAGTTTGCTCCGCTGAGTTCAGCAAATTCAACCCAAGGTAGAAATGAGCTGCAAACGGCACAATGTAGTGTGGAGGCGATTTATCCCGCAGATTCCATACCATTTGTTGCGTTCTCCCATGGAAACACCTTGTCCAATTGATCGGTTCTCCTGCAAACAACTTGTGAAACAACACCCCTTGGTATTTCATCACATACGTTGTTCTCTCCGGCTTCAAGATTGCCATCAGAGCACTCACAATTCCTCTCTTGACAGGGTCTTTGTAACTCTCCACTTTGTACCCATTCTTCGTCCGCTTTGACGAGAATGCATCTCTCACCTCTTGGTTGGTTTCTTGGGCTATCTCTCCCTTCCCCAAGAACATGGCCCCCTGCTCCGAGCCTGCTTCCTTCCCAAGTACTAGTCTCCAATCCGACTCTGTCCAGCAAGCCGGATTTCCTCTCTTCCCTTCTTCCTTGGGTCCATTGAGACACTTGCTCTCGATGATCTCTATCATGAAACATGGAAAACTCATGTTCCAATTCCATGCCAAGAAGGTGATCCAAAGTCGGCTCAAGACTTCAATCCTAGTGATCATATCTAACCTCCAAATTGCATGATTTCTCACTGCAAATTCGGAGTTCTTCTTTCCTCCTCCCATCTTTCCTACTTTCTTACTGTCTCTCGATTTCACTCTTGCGACTTCTCCCTTACACACTAATGCGTTTTCAACTCTATTTCCCTTCCCACGATCATCTACAGGATGACTTCTCAACGGCAAAGGAAAATTACTCGACATTTCGTCGTTGCGAGTTTGATTTTTATAGAGTTGCGCTTTCTTCGTCTTTCTTCACTTTGAGTTTCTACCAAGAAATCACACCTTTTGCATGCACTTGTCACTGTCAATCAAACTTCACACGTATGGGCCACCAGTTTTTGAACGGTCCCTTCTTGAATTTCTCACCCCGACGAAAGGTTGTTAGACAAACTTCACCTTGGGTTGAGCTCCCCCCGATACAAAGACTCCTTACTTCGGGTTGTGTGCCAATAGGGCATTTCTGAGTACTTCGCCTTATGACCCAAAGTCACTTTACTTTGGGTTTCATCCTAAAGACTCTTTTCTTTGCCTTCTTTGGCCATACAGGCATAATTCAACTTCTCTATACACTTCTTCTTCTTTATTTTGGAAAAAACAAAAAATATGTGCACCACACTTGTCCTTGATGATTGAGGAAGTACTATCATTGGCTGACCAATACTACTCCATCTACCAAGTCAATTTGGTGCTCCCTAAATTGTTGATTTATGCCTAGCATTTTTTCAACAATAAATCAACATAAATCAACAATTTGGGGAGCATAAATCGGTATAATTTGGGGAGCATAAATCAAGACACTTCCTCTTGGGTTCCATACAACCAGGTCTTTTGATTAGTATTGGGTAACCTGTCATAGTTATCAGATGAAGAACAATGTTACTCCAAGTGAAATATCACCCCACCAATCATAATGGGAACCATGATTAGCACCTTTAGTGGTCTTTGTCTTGATTGGTCTACAAACCTTAGGATTTAGTGCAAAGAATTAAAAATTGATGTAGCCTAGATTATGAGCCATCTGCTCATCATAATATTTACTCCAAATATTGAGCCAATGGGTACAGATAATGTAGCTATTGACCTTTATTTCTACATTTGGAGATCCTAGATCTTTGAGCTCAATTTTGTAAATAGTAAGAAGGTCAACTTTTCTTCTACTTTGTAAATGCTTGATAGCTAATGCCAACTATTTCTTGTACAACTTGTTTTCCTTAAAAAATTGCTTGAAGGTTACATCCATCTTTGAAGACCCCAAATTGGCAAGTATGTTGTACTATGTCACTCCTAGCATTGATCCACAACTTTGTATTTTCCTATCCAAGGAGCTCATTATCGGTGGGGATCTCATAGACTTAGCACTTTGTGTCATAGTCTTGTCAGCTGCAACTTGGCATTGGCACTTTGTTTTTTTGAGGAGAGATCATTTTTAATTGGTGGAATTGGTGCAATATGTTGTTTTGGTGATGAAGTATGCATCATTGGTAGTTCTTCATGATGTTTCTTTTCTTATTGAGTGCTCTGATCATGTTGAAGTATGTTGATTCTTGGGAGTTGATTCATCCCATGATTACCTAAATCTTTAATGGTTGTTTAGTGAGCCGATCTGTCTCTCACTCAGGATGAACCTCTGATGGCTATTATGGTAGCGCACTATGGACTAAGAAGGCAGTGAACCCCAACTCCATCATACTCCTCCAAGGCTAACACTCCAAAGAGTCAAGACATTGCTCACTAGAGAACTCAATGAGAGAGAGATAGTTGCAAATGAAAGGATGATCAGTACCTCCTCACCCCTTGTTTATATACTTTTGAAATAGTTACGCACCAAAGTTACTAATTACCGTAGTAACTCAAGTTACTAGACTAAAACTCAAGTAAAGTCAAAAAGTAGAAAGGAATATCCATTCACATAGGCATATCCCACTAGCATGTGATCTTATCTCGACCCAACCACTAAGTCAAGGATTCCTTCACATGGACTACCCTTGGACTATAGAAGAATCCAAAACAAAAAGGCTTGCGGGCCTAAGAGTTCTCAACTCTTTCCTCAAAGCCAAACACCAAGGAATAATACCAAGTCAACACACTAGAATCCAAAATAGTGGTGCTCATATTTTCCACTTCCTCTAAAGCAAGGTCCCCTCTATCTTAGCTATGACAAACTCTAGCTAATGTAGAAACATCATTTATCTCTATATAAATAATATCTCTCAAATACTTGTAATACCAAGCTAATTATCACAATACCACACAATGCACAAATGGGTGTTACATTTACCCCCAAACTAAGTTTTCATTTTGTCTTCAAAGTGAAGGTCTCTTTACCTTCTATGATACATCTTCAGCTTATCATGGTTAATCCTATCAAAGTGTCTTCCTCCCAACTCCTTGAGATCATAGGTATAACTGCCCCACACCTTCTCCACTATGAAAGGTCCAAAGTACTTAGGCAAAAACTTCTTTTGCACTCTCTTGAATCAAATAGAATCAAAAAAATTACCCAATCACCTTCTTTGAAAGGCTCCACCTTCTTCTTGCCTTGCCTCTTGTTATAGCTCTCCTTTTGTTTCCTTTAGGCCTACTCCACTCAAACCATAGCAATTGCTCTTGCCTCTTCCAACTCCATGAGTTGTTCCTTGGTATTTGGTATTTGGTTTCCTATAAGAAACCAAATCCAAAGGACATCCAAACCTAGTGATAATGCATTCATAAAGAAATCTACCAACTTCATCTTCATTCTTGTCCCAACCCACTTGGTAAGATAATTAGTAACTACCACATTATACAAATTGTTCCTTGGGGTTCTATTGAGATGACCTACAAAATCAATTCCCCACTTCTCAAAAGGTACTAGCAATGGAATTGATCTAAGTGTTATAGTGGATGTAGACTTTCTAGCAAAAGCTTGACAAACATGACAAGTTTTACAATAATCAAGACAATCCTTGAAAATCCCTCTCCAATGATAACCTGCATCTAGAATCTTGAAAGTAGTCACCTTTCTTGCAAAGTGTCCTCCACACACTAAACCTTCATGAAACTCCTTTATAAGTAGGATAGACTCTTCCTTACCCACTGCTCTTCAAAGTAGACCATCAACTCCTTGGTGAAAAAGAATATCCTACACCATTGTGTAAGGTCTAGATCTTGTTGCAAGGGCCTTCCTCTCCCTAGCATGCATCTCTTCCGGATAGTTACCTCTTGTCACAAAATCCATAATCTCCTTGTACTCCATTGGAACCTCTTGAGTGATTGAGATTGTCATGAGCTCCTCATCCGGGAAGGAATCATCCACTGGCTCATCTCCAACATGATCATTGGCTCTAGATAACAAATCAGCATTTGCATGTTTCTTTCCTGGCCTATCCTCAATAGCCAAACAAGAGTATCATCTACCTTGCTAGTCTCCCTTCAACATTAGGCTTGTTGAAGATGTACTTTAAAGCCTTGTGATCCGTCACAATGGTGGCTTTCCCTCCAATCAAGTAGTGTCTAAACTCCTTGAGACCAAAGATCACTGCCAACCCTTCTCTCTCTATGACAGAGTAGTTCTTCTCTGTTGAAACCATCTGCCACCTAGCATAAACTATTGGATGATCATGCCCATCTTGGTCTAATTGACTAAGAGTGCATCCTATAGCTACATTAGAAGCATCAATGTAGAAGATGAAAGGCTTACTCCAATCAGGTTTAGCAAGAATTGAAGCTACAACAAGGGATTACGTGAGCTCCTCAAAGCTTTGAGAGCCTCCTTGTCTTCTAAAATCACCATGTAATCTACACCCTTTTTCATATAGATGGTCAATGCATAAGCCTTGTTGGAAAATGAGAAGATGAACCTCCTATAGTGTCCAACCATCCCCTAGAATTGGCATAACTTTGTCAAGTTTGAAGGGAATGGAAGGTGTGAGATTTCCTCACCTTCTCAAGATCAACTACTATTCCATCCTTAAAGATGATGTGCCCCAAAAGTAGACCTTCTTCACATCCAAAAATTCACTTCTCTAGGTTGAGTGATGCATTTGCCTCATCCAAGCGTTGCAAGACCTTGATTAGGTGCTCAAAGTGCTCCTCCTTGCTCCTATAGACACAAAAGTCATCAATGAAGTCTCTCACAAATTTCCCAATGAAAGGTTCAAATACCTTGTTCATGAACTGTTGGAATGTGGCTGGAGCATTGTAAAGCCCAAAAGGCATGACCTTGAAAGCATAAGTTCCCCAAGGTGTGGTGAATGTGGTGATTTTTTGATGCTCTGGTGCAATCTTGATTTGGTTATATCCACTATAACATCTCCAAAGCTATACCTCTCATGACCTGCAACCTCCTCCAAGATCTCATCAATGAATCATAATGGGTAGTAGTCCTTCTTGGTAATAGCATTGAGCTTCTTGTAATCCACACATACTTGAAGCTTACCATTTGTTTTCTTCACAATCACAATTGGAGACACCCATTTTGAATTCTCCACCTCAAAGATAAATCCAATCTCCTTGAGCTTATCAATCTCCTCCTTCACAACCAAAGATATTGGTGGGCTAATGCGCCGTTGCTTTTGGCAGATTGGTCTTGCATGTGAATCCACCTCTATCTTGTGCTCCTCCTAGGTGACTTCCTTCAAATCCTTGTAGTGAAAGCAAACACATGGATGAACTTGTGGAAAATCTCCTCAAATCTCACCTTCTCCTCCTAAGTAACATTTGGGCCATACTTGAGGGTAGCTAACCTTCTCTCTACTTCCTCAAGTGTCAATGGTGATTTATCTAGGTCCTTCAAAACTTCTAGCTTAGGTGCAAAATCCATAGCACACAAGGGATACACATTTGAATCTGATTCAGATTCATCCTCCTCCGTGGAAGTCTCCTCCTCCATGCTTGTGTTCACACCTGAAGCTCCTTCTTCAAAATCTGATTCCCAATAATCAAAAAATGGTGTATTTGAATGTGAAGTGTTGGTGGTGTTAGTCATAGAAATTGTGACTCTATGGTTTGATGGCCCAATTCTCAAGTACCCTTTGTGCCATCGATCAGTTGTGCATGTTGCTCTCAACCATGGCCTCCCAAGAAGAAAGTCATAGCTCAAATCCTTCAAGACTTTGAAAGTCATGAGATTTTCAACTCCCATAATTGAAACTACTACCTTATCCATCACCCTTACTGGTAGAACTTGTTTTTTTTTGCCATGTTTACCACAAATGTTGAAGGTCTTGAGGGTATCATACCCAACTTCTTCATCAACCTTTTTGACATAGCATTTATTGTTGATCCTCCATGAACCAATGCATCCTTGATGTTGTGACCATTCACTCTCATATAAATCTTGGAGGCATATTCACAAGCCTCCCATGGTGCTGGCAATTGGGAGTGGTGAATATGCCTCCAAGCCTCCCATTGATATTGGAGCTTTTGCCTTCATCTTCCTCTTGCTCCTTGTAGAACTCAAACCACCTCTAAGCTTCTTTCTCAAAGTAGGATTCAAAGCAATCAATTGGCCCATTGTGATGTTAGCCTTATGACTACCAACATCCTCCAACACATTATAGTTCCATTGTTGCTTTGAAATCAAGAAGTCCTCCATCCCCGACTTCTTCCTTGGAGTCTTTGTTGTTGATGGTGTTGAGGTACAAGTGCTCCTAGTAGATATAGGAGTATCCTTGCTTGGAGTAAATCCTTGAGAAGAGTGAACATCCTCTGCAAAATGAGCTCTCTTCTTCTCTTGTGCCAAAAGCTCCAAATTAAGATCCTTGGAATTTGAGCACTCTCTCTTCTCATACTTGCTCTCAACCACATCTATGGATGCTATCCCCTTACCTTTGTTTGGATTAGGACCCACTTGGGTTTCACTTCCACCCTCTTTCTCTCTATTGGCTCCCTCATAACCCCTTCCTCCATGGTAAGTGGAATTTGGGCAATTCCTTTGGATATGGCCTCTTCCTCTACAACCAAAACAATTTCTCTCATTGAAATTGTTACTGGTTGAGCTCCTTAACATGGATAGTTGCTACATTCTGATCCACCTCTCCCTTCTCCCATAGTTGCACCACATTGATCTTGAGATCTGCAAGTTGTTATGTGATGGTTTGAAGTGGATCCTTTGGTAGAAGTGCAAGAACTGGAGCAACTACTACTTGTGGTGCAACCCCTGCCACCAAAGTATCAGAAGTTCCACCATACTTTTAACCTTTGAGGAGGATGCACAACCTCCTTCACCACCAAATCACTCTCATCCCCTTCCAAACTCTCCTCCATACGAATTGCAATCTTGATAGCTTCAACCTTGGAAGAAGGTTTCTCATATCTCAACTTGCTTTTAATTTTTGGTCTTAATCCTCTCACAAAATTCTTGGTGAGCATGGCCCCTATTCCAATCATTATAGTCTCCACATCATCCCCACACTTCTTCAACACTATGCAAAATTTGGACTCTAACTTTTCCACTCTTTCCACATAGACTCTCACTTTCTCTCCATCTCCTTGTATGAGAAAGGTAACCTCACTCATCAATTTCTCATAACTTGAATCTGGAAGAAAGTTCTCAATGAGTGCTGAAGTCAAACTCTCCCAAGACTCTTCTTCCCCATCTCTCCTCTCTCTCTTTTGGTATTCTGACTCATACCATGTAACTGTTGCATCCTCAAAGAAATCTGGTAATAATAAGGCCCACTCATTCTTCCTCCTTTCATTTTTTCCTATGCAAGCTCTCTTGAAGTCTCTCACAAAGGCCTTCACATCTTCTCCATCCTTGCCAAAGAAACTTGGAAATTTTCCCATCTTAACTCCTCATTATCTTTCTTTTCTCTCAATTTTTTTTCTTTTTTTCTTTTCTTTTCTCTCACATTATAGCTAATAGAGTATATATATGACTAACACCATCTGATAATAATCCACTCTAGGGAACACAAAAGGTTCAGGTTTCTCCAAGATTTCTATAGCAACATCAAATCCTAGAATGCATGTTAATCTCATGGATAGTTTATCCATAAATTGAAAGATTATCTCCATCACTAATCTTGAGAACTAGCTGATGAAGGTGATAGTATTTCTGTAGTTGCACTAAGACTCTCCCCAAGATCCTTCACCAAAGTCTCCAAAAGTGCTTTTACTCCACTACACTCATGTCCTTTTGGAAATCCTTCCACTCCATAAACCTCACACAACTCCTTGGTCTTAGATCTTCTCCCTCCTAATCTTGGTGAAGAAGGTCCAACATGCAAACCCAAATCATGTAAGCCTCTCCTTTCCCTCAATCTCTTGCTCTCAAAGGTCAATGGACATGAACTTGCCTTATGTCCCTTCTCTCTACATAGAAAGCACTTAGACTCACTCTTTCCTCCAAGTGGTGTAGGTTTTTGGATCCTCTCAACACTCTCTTCAAATTCTATTGTAAACTCTCTTTTCCTCAAATCCACCCCTACAATCACCTCAAACCCTTGGGGAACCTTGCATAGTCTCTATTTCTATTCTTGATTACCTTCCATGTTCCCAAAATGAATCTAAAAACTCAAACATATTTTTTGTTGCTCTCAAACTCCTCATGCATGAGAGTGTAACTCTGCAAAATTGACCCTTCCTCACAATTTCACTCAAATCTTTCAATTATTATCTCAAAGTCCCCTCAAAATTTGCACACTTGATCACAATTCTAGGGCGTCCCTCCTTGCAAAATTTCAGATCTTTTCATCAAACCATTTGGCCTAGACACCTTTCTATTCAGCTCACATATTTCAGATTTGGTCTGAAAACCACTCATAACTCATCCCCTCACTTCAAAAACTCATAACTCTTTGTGCAAGAATGATCTCTCTCTAATTTTTGTGTTAACAAGTACGATACAATGTATTGAATGTTCTTGATAAGTTTCAGAAAAATCCAATGAAAATTGAAGAAATGGTAGACTCTGTATAATTTTCTAGAGAACATGCAATTGCAGAAGCAGTTTACCCTATCAACTTTCAAAAATTCTAGCCCAATGCGCATAATAACGCTCAATGTGCTAATTAAGTGTGCTCATTTAAGGACAACCCAAGTTATCATGTGTAGAATTTCAACTTTAGATCTCAAACTTGAGATTTTACCCAAAATCACCTTAATCCCCAAAATCTGCAATCCACCTCACACAATCTCTCCAAATCCTCTCATGTGTACAAGATGTACAAAAACATTTCAAAGACATCATAATAAAATACAAGGTATAAAAATGGATCTTGTTTCTCTAACATAAGTTCAGCCCTCTCCTCTCCTAATGGTCTCTCCAAGTGAGCTCTCATAGCCTCAATGTGCCTAATGTAGAATTGAATGCGGAACATTAACTTGCCTTCTAGAGAGGTCCCGACAATGGAACCAAAAATGTGAGCCGGCTTATCTCTCACTCGAGATGAACATCTAAAAGCTATTATGGTAGCGCACTATGGACTAAGAAGGCAATGAACCCCAACTCCATCATACTCCTCCAAGGCTAACACTCCAAGACTCAAGACATTGCTCACTAGAGAACTCAATGAGAGAGAGATAGTTGCAAATGAAAGGATGATCAGTACCTCCTCACCCCTTGTTTATATACTTTTGAAATAGTTACGCACCAAAGTTACTAATTACCGTAATAACTCAAGTTACTAGACTAAAAGTCAAGCAAAGTCAAAAAGTAAAAGGAATATCCATTCACATGGGCATACTCTACTCGCATGTGATCTTATCTCGACCCAACCACTAAGTCAAGGATTCCTTCACATGGACTATCCTTGGACTATAGAAGAATCCAAAACAAAAAGGCTTGCGGGCCCAAGAGTTCTAAACTCTTTCCTCAAAGCCAGACACCTAGGAATAATACCAAGTCAACACACTAGAATCCAAAATAGTGGTGCTCATATTTTCCACTTCCTCTAAAGTAAAGTCGCTTCTATCTTAGCTATGACTTACTCTAACTAATGTAGAACCATCATTTATCTCTATATAAATAACATCTCTCAAATACTTGTAATACCAAGCTAAATATCACAATACCACACACATGCACAAATGGGTGTTACAATTCCTTCATGACTTCTTTTGTTGTTTAGTCCTGAACTTCTTGTTATATGTTAGGAGGATAGACCATAGAAGGTCCCATAAAGGCTGCTTTTCTTCTACTTCTTATGCACAAAAGTATCATCTTGGCCCCTTCTATCCTCTCTTTGTTTGATCTTATCCAAAAATTCTAATTTCTATGTGGATAGGATTTTCCTAGGCTTCCTCTTTGGCACAAGAGAGCCTCTAGATTTAGACATGGATGACCTACTCATTTATTTTCTCCTTGCACAAGCATCTACTTTGCCACCAAGTCATGCCAATTTTTGTCCTCTAAGAATGGTGAGTCTCCTTCTTGTGGTTCTTTGAAAGTGACATGTTGAACCTTTGCATCCTCACTAGACTTTGGGAGTATGTTTATATATCTTATCGGTGGTGGAGGACAATTAGCTTGCATGTGCCTCTGTCTCTTGCAATTTCCACACAATGAGACATAAGATATTGGTGGTCTATGAGGCTTTGGACAGTTGGATTTTAGGGTTAAACAATTGTTAGACATTAAAGCATAGTGTTCTATCTTGGCAAAAGAACTGTTTTTTGTTGCACATTAGTAGCATATTCTCTTGGTATGAAGTTAGGGATGAGGAATGCCAAGGTGGGAGATGTCTTTGGAGCAACATTTCACACCACAAACACTTGGTCCTCCTTTGAAAATTGCTATTCTTACATAGGAGCCCAATCCACTTAATGTATTGAGGAAGAAACACAATCACTCATACATTTTTGTTAGCATGTCCATTTTCCCAAAAGTTGTACACTAGATGTTGGGTCATGTATACAAAGCTGGTTTATGCTATTCCCTTCCTCCAACTAGTTGGCCTTTGATGAGTTCCTCCAACTTTGTTCCCAACTGCATGGATGCCTTTGGTGTGGTCCTGACTATGTGATGATGGTGCTCTTTTTGTTCCTCAATGCACTCTTTCTTGTTTTAAGACGATGAGAATTTTAACAAGGACTCACTCAAAGATTCCATTGAAGATAATCTTGACCTTTAGCAATAATCCTTTCTTAGTTTTCTTTGTACAATGATCCTAAGATGGCTTTCCCAAGAGATTCAGTTGGGTCGATTTGTACAACTAAGCTAGATTCATCAGCTTTGCCAATGTATCATGCTCTCATTCCTTGGAGAAGACACAAAGCTCTATTGGTAATCTTCCAAGGAACCATGCCAGGGCTTGAGCATCTAAGTACCCTTAGGTGGTACCTTGAGTTTGTATTCTACTTAAAAGACATTGGAACCTCTTTGTGTTATTTCTCAACTTTTTACTTTGTTTTCATTCTAGCGTGTGAAGTGTGCCAAATACATTGGTTTGTAGTCTAGTTTGCACAACCAATTTAAGAACTCCCCACAAATAATTGGCCAATCTTCTATATTTAGTAGATCTTGGTTAATATGCATGTACCAATTCTAGGCCTTCTTCCTTAGTAAACTTGGAAATATCTTCAGACAATCAACATTGTCATCTTCTAAGTTGGTGACTAAAATTGTGCCCCATTTTCCTTAGAAATTTTATGGGTCTTCTTCTTCAATCTTCCACTTTGAACTTTTGATAGCTTTTTCAAGTAAAGGGGGCATGATTGGCCACAACTTATGAAGATGATTGTTGACCAGAACTTGATATGTTGTAGGAATGACTAAAAAATTTTATGTAGGAACAAGTCACTAAAACCACTCCTCTTCAGACTTCTTTTTGAAATGTAGTTGTAAATTGATCTCCTCCAATTCTAACCAAGCGGGAGTGGTACTTCCTTCTTTCACCTAGTCGTCATATTCATCTTTTAGTGCAAACTTTGTAACAAAGAGATCTATAGCAACTAAAGGAGAGGATCCTTCTCCTTTCTTCCAAATGAATTGGTACATTCAATTGTGGTCCTAGATTTCTCTAAGAGTGATTGTGTGTGGAAGACTTATTCAAGTTGATGTAGATTTGGAAGTGGTGCAAACAATATGCATAAATACTACCCAAATTTCTTAAAATTGAGGTCAATTTCAAGTCAATGGATGTCAATTTGAGTGTAAGAGAGTGAAAATAAAGACCCTAATGTTGCAAATAACACTTGAGAAGCAAAATTGGAGTCATATTTAGGAACCTATCTCCTCAAATTAGGGATTTGGAAATCCTGATCATCTCAATTTAGCTTGAGTTGATAGTTAGTAGAGGATTTGGTGATCAGCCAACTATAGAGGAGGTGTGTTAAATTTGCAAAGGTTGTCCAAATTTGGAGGTCAAGGTGGCAAAGGTTGTGCAAAGATTGAATTACCCTAGTTAGTGCTTGAGTTGGTGAAGGTTGGGCAGATTTGAAAAGAGTTTGAATTGCAAGAAGAAAGGCCTCACTTAGTTGAATTTTGGCATTTTGAGGCATCGGAGTAGAGAGACTATAAGGACCTAGAAGTGCCAAAATTTGAAGGAAAGAGGGTGAAATTGGAGGCATCAGTATTACAAATAGGACTTGAGAAGCAAAATTGGATGTAAAAGCAAAATTTGAGATAAATTCGAGAACCCATCCCCTCAAATTAGGGATTTAGAGATCTCTATCATCTCAATTTGGCTTGAGTTGATAGTTAATAGAGGATTTGGTGGTCAACCAACTATAAAGGAGGTGCATTTGATTGGCAGAGGTTATCCAAATTTTGAGGTCAAGGTGACAAAGGTTATCCAAAGTTGAAGGTTGCATGAGTTGCCCTAGCTAGTGCTAGAGTTAGTGAAGGTTGCCAAAATTTGGAAAGAGTTTAAATGGCAAGAATAAAAGCCTTATTTGGTTGAATTTTGGCATTTCAAGGTATAGTGGAGAGCCTCTGAAGACCTAAAAGGGCTAGAATTTGAGGACAAGAGAGTGAAATTGGATGCCCTGGTGTTGCAAATAGAACTTGAGAATCAAAATTGAAGGTAGAATTAAAATTGGAGGTGGATTTGAGAACCCATCCTCTTGTATTAAGGAGTTAGAGATCCCCATCAACTTAATTTAACTCAAGTTGATAGTTAGTAGAGGATTTGGTGGTCAACCAACTATAGAGAGGTGTGTTAGATTAGCAAAGGTTGTCTAATTAGAGGTTAAGGTGACAAAGGTTGTCCAAAGTTGGAGGTTACCTAAATTGCCCTAGCTAGTCTTTGCTAGTGTTCGAGTTGGTGAAGGTTGGCTAAATTTGGAGAGAGTTTGAATTGGCAAGAAGAAAGGACTCAATTGGCATTTTGAGGTATAGGGTAAAGAGGTTACAAATACCTAAAAGGGATAGTTTGTTGGCATTAGTAACCAATTTAGATGATTTTTTGGTAAGTTGTTGGAAAAATTTACACACCCTTTATGATTGTGCACTATAAGGTTTAAACCCTAGATCTCTAGTTCCTAGACTAATGCCCTAGCCAATTGGTCTATCCTCACTTTTTGTCCTAATGGCTAGTTGATTGATACCTACACATATGTAACTTTGACTAGAAGAGGCAATTTGATCTCATCTTTGGTGATCTTGGTAGCTTAGGAGTAGATAGACACCCCTATTATATCAACTGCCAAATGGTCACAAAATCAATTTAGTGTTGATTTATGAGATGGAAGGTTTTGTTCAGACTACTTGTGATTGGACTCCCTCCATTCTCTACTTCTTTTTTGTGCACCATGTTTGTGTGAGATGCCCTAACTTTGGAGCATTGGTGCTCTTGTGTGCTCTTGCTAGTGAAGCTAGAGTGATGACTAGTCAAATTACTTATATTTCTCTTTGATGAACTAGAAATGATGATCTATAGATTATAAGAATGCATGTTGTAATGGCAAGTTACAACATATCTTTTCTCCTAGTATAGTTATCACAATTAGAGCTACATTAGTGAGTGATGTTCATTTGGTGGTTATCTTTGGTGGTGCACTTGTGATGGTTACGGTTGCGGTTTGAGGTACATTGTCACAATGGATTTCTTTGGGGATTCCAAATTAGATATCACTATAGTAAGTAGTGGGTTTACATGGAGTAGCCCTTGATATGAACTTGTATCTTAGGTCTCAATGTGTGAGGAGATTGACTCTTAATTGGAGTTTGATACAAGAGTTGATTTAGATGAGAGTGCACTTGGTGTATTCGCTTGGTTGTTTTGGGATATGGACAAGATTTATGGGGCTTCCAAAGGCCCTAGATGCTACTATGTACAATGGATACCATTGAGTTTGATGACTTCATCTCCATGGAGTTTGATAAATCATGTGATCTACAGTAGATGCAAAGCTTAACTTTGTTCACACCCTTCATGGCATGGAAGGGATTGTTTTAGCTCTTGGAAGGGTTTGCCAATGGAGGAATAGCATGAGTTTTGGAAAGCTCACCTGGAGGAGATTGAGCTATGGAGACAATATTGGTCTCTATACTACATCTCTATCACTTCAAGCTTGGTTTCTAAGGGTAGATTAGTAACACCCACAATTTTTAGATCTAGTAGCATTGGTGTATCTAATGGAGGTGCACTAGTTGGACATGGTGCTACTATGAGAAGAAGTACAACTACAAGAGATGGTGAAATATTGGGATTTAACTCCATGGTGGAGTTCTTCTAGTGTTTGAGATAGAATTACCAAGGAGTGCAAATGGACAAGCCAAAAAGCTTGTAGAGTTCTAGTGGAAGATTGGAGAGAGCCTATGCAAGGCATACATTTGCATGAGATGGCTAATTAGTTTCACTCAAGGAGTTATTAAGGCCCAAGCATTCTAGTTTTGGTATGGGATCTTGGACAAGGAATTGTGACATGGAGTATGTGATGTTATGTTATTACATGCTACCTTACCTACTTTGGCAATGGTCTTTAGTTTGGCTGAGCACATTGAGCTCAACATGGTGGAGGATAGAGAGGTGACATATGAATTTGGTAGGGAGACTTCATCCATAGTTTTTACTTCTTCTAGAATGCACCATATTGTGTTTGCTTTCAAACGTAGAGTGGACAACCTAGATCTTATGGAGCAAGTGGAGTGCCTAGTGCACTAAGACCCTTAATTTCAATTTTCAATCAACATCAACTAATGAGTGGTTGTGTTGCTTGTTGGACTTGTGGTGGACCTCACCACAAGTGTAACAAAATGGAGTTTAGCAACAAAGTTAGTAGTGCTAACAAAGTAGCAAATAAGACAAATTAGCCTAGAATATTCTGGAAGTATCTAGGAAGCTTCTTGGCTAGCTTAGCTTTCACCTCAAGTAAGTAGCTTCTAGAATGAAGCTTCTAAAAGCTTCCAACTAGCTTAGCTTGCACACCAAGTAGGCGGCTTCTAGAAAGAAGCTTCTTGAGAAGCTTCATAGTTAACTTGGCTTGCACTCTAAGAAAGCGGCTCAAAGAAGCTTCTTGAGAAGCTTCTCAAGGGCCTTGTATGCTACCTATAAATACCAAGCCAAAGCTCATGCTAGGCATTTGGATTTTTCACTCATTCAAGTATCCCAATGTGAGCTTCCATTCTTCTTTTTCTCTCCTCGGTCTTGGACTTTTACATTGGTATCAAAGCAACAATGGGATGGATAGAATTTATGGACCACCAAATCCACTTCTACCAAACCATTGGGATTTTTGTGTCTAGATATTACCCAAGTATTTTTTCACACAATTCATTACCTCGCGCTTTGGATAGGATTTTTTGCATATGATCATCTTGTCTGAGGAACCCTTGATACTTCCGGTTGTAACTTATGGAGAATTGTGGATGTGCTATATCTTTATGTTAATCAATTAGATAAATTGGGAGTAGTGGGATAGAGTAGTAGTCATGGCGGCAATACCAAACATTATCCTTGCAATGCAACAACAAATCAAGCACCTTACTTGATTGTTGGATGACCGAGACCAACAACGACAAGAACACATAAAGAGAGCACCGGTTTGAGATGAAGAAGATCACATCTGATCTCCAAAACCCAAGGTGTTTAAAGGCAAGAATTCTTTGAGCACAATGGAGAATTTTGTGTTTGACTGCAAATGTTACTTTGAAGCCATCAATCTTCAAGATGAACAAAAATAGATTCTCTTGGCTTCTAGCCAATTGGATGGTGCGGCAAAACTTTGGTGGTGATTCCAAGTGGAGCAAGCTGAACAACAGATTGTTGCATCAATTTTGACATGGATAGAATTCAAGGATGCAATACTTGGCCAATTTCAAGCTATAAATGCCACCCAAGCAGCATGAGATAAATTGGTGGAGTTGAAGTAGATTGGCTCTATAAGGAGCTATATCACACAATTTTGGAACATCATCATGCAAATTTGAGATATACAAGAAGTTGAAATTCAGGATCAATTTGTGCAGGGATTGAAGTCACGAACCAAATTGGAAATGACCATGTGAGAACCACAAAATGTAGAAGAAGCTATGCAATTTGCTATGCACTTTGATTCCTTGGTTGCAACAACTTGGTCTTGACCTTGACCTACACAAAGCCTACCAATACACTACACACGGGTGGAGGAACCGGCACCAATGGAGATTGATGCTATCCAATGGAGACCACTTGGTACAGTGGATAGGGAAAGATTACAACAAAATGGAAGTTGTTTTTATTATTGCCAAGTTGGACATTCATTACTGAATATCCATTTAGGAATTGGTGACCTCAACAAGTTGCCCAAATGGAGTTTGTGGAACAGAATGATCAAGGAATTAAGGAATCCCAATAGGAGCATTTTGAACTGCCTACCGAGAGCTTGATTAGTTCCAGTGGGATTGAAGGCTCACCCTATGCAAGTTTGCTTCACTTACAAGGTACAATATCTAATTGAGGTTGTAGGATTTTTGTTTGATATTGGAAGTTCAGAGAATTGCATGTTTATGCAAGTAGCAAAGGAATTGGGTATTCATATCAAGACGGTGATTGGAAGTAGATTAATGATGGCAGATGGTAGAAAAGGTTTTTCATTTTGTACATTGCATCCTGTTACCTTCAAGATTGGGAAGAAGTATTTGGAGTGTATGAGGTTTGTAGTGGCACCTCTACACTATCATGTCATTTTAGAATTACCTTAGCTTGAACGTCATAAAGTTCAATTTGATTGGACTTGACAAAAAATTCAAGTACAACACCAAGGTAGGAATTTCTGATTAGGTTGTTTGGCATCTTTGAATAAGACACTTAAAAATAGTCAATCCCATGATGGGAAGTTTGTTGAGAAGGTAGCCATATAGCATACCTTGAAGGAAGAGGAGTCCCAAGATGGGAAGCTTGCCAAAAAGGCAACCAAGGAGCAAGCTTTGTAGAGAGATGAGTCACTAGATGCAAAGTTTGTTAGTGAAGCAGCCATAGAGCAAGCTTTGGAGGAAGATAAGTCTTTTTTCACGGTGTGGATCAAGCTGATTGCACAAGGACAATCTGAGAAGGGCAAAGAGCCTCATCAAGCAATGGTTGATCAGATAGTTCAGGAGTTTCCGGATGTGTTTCTGGATGATCTGCCAAAGGGATTACCCTCCGATCGTGGTGTGCACTTCAAGATTGAGTTATTGCCAGGGAGTACTCCTGTGAGTAGATCAATCTATCGGCTCTCACCAAAGGAGTTGGAAGAGTTGCAAACAACACTTACGGAGTTGTTAAAGAAGAACTTCATATGACATAGTACCTCTCCTTGGGAAGCACCGGTACTATTTGTTCCAAAGAAGGATGGAGGACTTTGTTTTTTTATTGATTATTGTGGGTTCAATAAGCAAAGAGTGAAGGTTGGTTCTACGTAATCCCTAATGCTTTATCATGAAAACCTGATTTGAAGTCTTTTCCTCTCACCACAACGGCAATTACGATGGTGTCAATTGACTCCAAGGTCCAAAACAAGTTTTAGTCAGCTCTACAACAAGATCCCTTCTTCCAAATGGTACATGGTCGCCTTACAACATGCAACAAGGAGCAAAATACCTTCTCCATCAAGGAGGGCCTTCTATTCCATGAGGACCAGATCTATGTTCTAGCCAAAGGTGATCTTTGACTTGTGCACCTTCAAGAAGCCATGATTTACCCATAGTTGGTCACATGGGTGTGGACAAGACCTTGGGTAACCTCCAATTCCAATGGTGGTGCCCAACATGACACAAGATGTTCAAGAATTTATCCAATTGTGTGAGAGTTGCCAACGTAACAAGGTCAGCAACCAAAAGCCGAGTGGAATCCTTCAACCACTTGCCATTCCATCTGCTCGATGGGAGCATGTGAGCTTGGATCTCATCACATCCTTGCCAAAGACAACGCAAGGACACATAGAAATCGTGGTATTTGTGGATAAGCTTAGTAAGCAAATCCATTTGGCACCAACTTGTGATATCATGGATGCTCCAACCTTAGTGCATATCTATTTTACAATGCCTTCAAGCATCATGGGATGCCACGTGTAGTCATCTCTGACTGCAATTCTCAATTTATTGGGAAGTTTTTGCAAGCACTCTTCTAGATACTTGGCACCAAGCTTGCTTTGTCTACGGCCTATCATCCTCAAACTGATGGAAAAATCAAAGTACAAATTGTACATTAGAAGATATGTTGTGTGCCTTTGTCAATGTCTACCATACCAATTGGGATGAATGTCTTGCAGCTTGAAAATTTACCTACAACAATTCCAAACATGAAAGCACTAGATTCTCTCTTTTCTTTCTCAATTTTGACCAAGATCCGTTTGTTCCAGATTCTTTTCTTGCTCTCTCTCCATCTCAGGTTCTTCATACTTCAACATTCTTGACCATTATATCCCAATCTCTCCAACAAGCCTAATCTCACCTCCTTGTTGCTCAAAATCATCAAAAAAAATATGCGGACCATCATTGTCGTGATCTCACCTTTGAAGTCGGTGATAAAGTCATGTTATCCTCTAGTAACCTCCCTCTCCCACTTGATACCCAAGTTCATAAACTTGCCCCTAATTGGATAGGACTCTTTGATGTCACCCAAATTGTCTCTCCTATTGCTTATCAACTTGCCTTGCCTTGTCACATGCGTATCCATCTTGTCTTTCATGTTTCTAAGTTGAAACCCTTTGTTCCTAACCCCTCTTCCTTTCCTCTTTAATCCAACTTCCTCCTCCTCCTATCCCTATCAATGATCATGAGGAGTACAAAATTGATTGTATCCTTGCACGTTGCCATATTCAATGAGGCCATTGACAACGTATTGAGTACAAGGTCCTTTGGAAAGGGTATCCTCTTCATGATGCCACATGGGAATCTCTTTCTCACCACTAGAACACACAGATGGCCATCCAGGAGTTTGAAGCTTCATGGGTGACGAGGACATCACCAACTAGCAATGGAAGAATATGTAACAATATGGAGTTTGGCAACAAAGTTAATAGGGCTAACAAAATAGCAAATAAGACAAATTAGCCTAGAATATTCTAGAAGTATCTAGGAAGCTTCTTGGCTAGCTTAGCTTTCACCTCAAGTAAGTAGCTTTGAGAAGGAAGCTTCTAAAAGCTTCCAACTAGCTTAGCTTGCATACCAAATAGATGGCTTCTAGAAGGAAGCTTCTTGAGAAGCTTCCTAGTTAACTTGGTTTGCACTCTAAGAAAGTAGCTCAAAGAAGCTTCTTGAGAAGCTTCTCAAGGGCCTTGATTGCTACCTATAAATACCAAGCCAAAGCTCATGCTAGGCATTTGGATTTTCCCCTCATTCAAGTATCCCAATGTGAGCTTCCATTCTCCTATTTCTCTCTTTGGTCTTGGACATTTACAACAAGAGAAAGTACACTCAAGGTAGTGGATATGATACCTTTGGTGCATTATATCCAACACAAAGATAGTGTGAACATTGCCACAAATGGTTTGGTCACACGAATGACCAATGCTTGGGAGCCAAAAATTATATGTAAGATTATAGAAGAGGAAAGAGTTAAAGTTAGGAGGCTCTTGAGGAGCTACAAAAGTTATTTTTCCTTCAATATGAAGGACTTGGATGCTAAAAAAGGACATAATATTTGTATTGAGCTGACTAGTGACACACCAATTTTTTGATGCCCATATAGGTATGATGATTTCGAAAGAACATTGATTCAAAGACAAAGTAGAGACTTCTTTGAGGTTGGTTTGGTGGAGGTTTCATATGATTGTGATGCTAGCCAAGAAGGATATGCATTGCAATTGCATAGATAAGCGGATGTAGAGATTACAATCATATCAACCAATATACTAGGGTTGATTGGCATGCCATGCCTACATTGGAGGAAATATTTGATGCAATTGGACATGCAAAGGTAATCAATACTTTGCATCTTCAAGCAAGATACCCTTAGTTTCCAATTAGGGAGGAAGAGAAGTCAAAGACAACATTTTGGGTTATTAATCTTCACGTTAAGGATGTGTTATATAAGTAGTGGTTCTTACCATTTGGGTTAAAAAATATTTTTTGCCCAAGTTCCAAATGGTCATGGATAGGATCCTAGCAACTTGTATGGTATAGACTCTTGTATGGTTAGCAATCTACTTCTTTCTTGTTTACTTGTTTACAATTGCTCCCGATGGTAGGCTCTTCATGAGGGTTTTGTGTTGAGTTTGGTGGGTTAACATTGACCTTCACATGATTGTTCATATTCTGTTATGTTTGGGTTTGTGGTTCTGGATTTGGTAGGGTTCATAGAACTGGGTCCCATGGTGTTTGAAGAATAGCCCACAAGTGATCCAACCGAACTCAAACCCAAGCATCCAGATCACTTTATTGTGCCATTCACATAGACTGGACTGAGAGCTCCTAAAATAGAGTCCTTCCCTTGACACTATTCACAGATCAAAATACACACATTTGTTCACAAGGAACATCATATTCATCAGTTTATAACCTCATTCGGGGAAAATCAAATAGCTTTAGACTATACAGTGACCACACCTAAACTCTCCAACTGTCCCATCAACTCTTTCAAAGCACTTCTTCTCCACTTTGTCCTATCATAGTCAAGACAAACTCACTCTCAAAATTTTCCATCTCTCCTATGTCCCTATCCTGCGGTTCAAACTTAACTCTATTCAGCCAGATCAAAACTATGTTCAGTCTAGATCTAAACCAACTCAGCCAGATCAAACTCTGTTTAGTCCTGATCAAACCAACTACAAAATTCTTCTCTTCCCCTGCTTCTAACTAACCAAGCCACCTCAAAATTTTCTACCTCTCCAATGTCCCTGTCCAGCCTTGTGCCTTTGAAACTTCTTCCCTCTTCCTCTATAGACCAGGCTCTTTCTCCTAAAATTTCTACCTTTCTTGTCACAAAGTGCTTAACCCCTTTCCTTCAAAACCTTATTTCTTTGCACAGTCAGTCCCTTCAAATATCTCTACCTTCTCTCTCTCCTTCCAGTCCAGACCTTCTCCTGGGTTCCCCTGTCCAGACCTCACTCACTTATTTGATGCTTAATTTTCAGCTTAGTCTTAACAAACCCCTTCACTCTTCACAAACTCCTCTGTCCAGCAGGCTTCTTCTCTCAAAGTTTCTTTCTTGCAGCCACAAGCTATTCCTTTGAAAGAATTCCCAGCCCTCTTGTCCAGCTTTCCTTCAAAAGTTCCCTCCTGCAATCCAGTCCCTCCAGCTCTCACATTTAGATTTCTCTCTCTTCTCTATGTCCTACACAGCCCTTCACATTCAAAATATCCCCTTGCTTCTTATGTCTTGCGCAAAGCCCTACACAACCCTTCACATTTGAAATTCTCTCCCTTCTCTATGTCTTGCACAAAGCCCTTGTATAGCCCTTCAATATTCAAAAATCTCTCCCTTGTTCCAAGCTCTCCTGCTCTTGCACAACCTTCACATTCAAGAATCCCTTCCTTGCAATTCTCTCTCCAGTCCTTCATAGCTAGCTCTTCATATTCAAAAATCCCCTCTCTTCTCTATGTCTTGTACAGAGCCCTTCACAGCCAGCTCTTCACATTCAAAAATTTCCCTCTCTTCTCTATGTCTTGCACAAAACCCTACACAACCAACTCGTCACATTTGAAAATTCCCCTCTCTTCTTTATGTCTTGCACAAAGCCCTTCACATTCAAAAATTCTCTTCTCTTCTCTTCTCTATGTCTTGTACAAAGCCCTGTATAGCCAGCTCTTCACATTCAAAAATTCCCCTCTCTTCTCTATGTCTTGCACAAAACCCTAGACAGCCAGCTCTTCACATTCAAAAATTCCCCTCTCTTCTCTATGTCTTGCACAAAACCCTAGACAGCCAGCTCTTCACATTCAAAAATTCCCCTCTCTTCTTTATGGCTTGCAACAAAGCCTTGCACAACCCTTCACATTCAAAAATTCTCTTATCTCTTCTTTATGTCCTGTATAAAGCCGTGCATAGCCAGCTCTTCACATTCAAAAATTCCCCTCTTTTCTCTATGTCTTGCACAAAAAACCTACATAGCTAGCTCTTCACATTCAAAAATTCCTTTCTCTTTTTTATGTCTTGCACAAAGCACTACACAGCCCTTCACAACCCCTCACATTCAAAAATTCTCCTCTCATTTCTGTCCAAGCAGGCTTTTCACTCAAAAGATCTTCCCTTCTACACACACCCTTTTCCTTCCTCCCACTTTCAATTTTCCTCTTCCTTCTTCCTTTGTCTCCAGACTCTCCAGCTCTTCCTTCCAAAAAGTTCCCAGACCTCTTGTCCAACCCAAACTCTCTCCTTTCTCAACTTTCTTGCCCCTTCTTGGCCAACCCCTTCCTTTGGGAAAACCCTGTTAGCCTCCTCTTGTCCTTTTCAGGCTTTGTCTAGAAGCAAAAAAAACCCCTTTCTCTCTTCTGTCCTTCAAGGCACTCTCTCAAAAAACTCTTTTGCTGCTGCTACTAAATAAAATACTCTTGAGACCCTAGTAACATAAAAAAAAAGTCCTGAGCTTGTGTAACACAAAATTGAGTTCCGAGTTTGTGTAACATAAAATTAAGTTCCAAGTTTGTATAACACAAAAATAAGTTCCAAGCTTGTGTAACACAAAAGAAATTCTCATGCTTATAGCAACCAAAAACAACTTTTGGGCTTTACAATAACATAGAAAATACTCCTAAGACAAGGTAACAAAAATGACCCTCAAGACACAATAACATTAAAAAAGTGCCAAGTACATTGTAACGTAATCAAAAAAAAACTCACACCAAATGACACCAATGTCATGCATAGATTATTTTCTTGACAACACCAGCAAGCCTCCTTAGCATCCTTCTTTACTTCCTTTCTACTCTATGGATGAGATCCAGATTTACCTATAGCCATTCATCATGATGCTATTGTAGTTTTGGATTTGGATGATTTAGACAGATGGGTGAGTGCATGTTCTCAATGGGCAGAGATTTTTTGGAGAGTGATGCTAATGGCCTTTGAGAACTTAGCAATTGCTCAGCATAAGGATACCTTATGTTATGCTACTATTCAACGAGGAGGTTAAAGATCCTTGTTCTAATGATTTCATCCAAGTGATTATGTATATCTATAGCTGTCTACACTAACAACACTTTGATGTTATTATATGCCATACTATCTTGAGAGTGTACAAGGTTTTCCCTTTCAAAGTCTTCATGTTGGAAGGATGTGATGGTGTTTTTTGGAAGGATCATGTGTGCAATTGTGCATCATTCCACCTCCCAAACATTGATGGCACTATGAATCCAAGCTTGCTACTTGTACATATAGGCTTTTGGTGTATGTTATGTTGCTCTTTTGGTGGAGTTGCTACTATGTTGGTGTTTGATGACTATTTGAGAGGATGGCATATGGCATGTTTGACCACCCCTCTCCTCATAGTGGTTCTACAAGGACAATGGTTATATCTTAGATGTACTTGACTTATAGCTAATTCACCCTTTATGTGATATACATTGTAGATATGCAACTAATGATGGAGCTTGATAGCACCCGACATCCTGATCTTGGCCACCCATAGGGCATATCACATACTTTGAATAGATGACTTTTGGAGTTAAAGTGACCTAACTACCAACTAAGGGGGCAATTATCAGCACTTTAGAGTTCATATATGACTTATGTGTGAGTTGTGCTTTTATAGTGTATGATATTGACAGTGATGTATGTTTTGTAGCAATCTATATACACACAATAACTATCACGGCATTTGTTGTGCTAAAGCTAGTTTGCTTGGATGTTGGAATGGTAGTATTGGTAATCATAGTTATTTTGTTAGTTGCTCATGGACTACTTGATGGTGGCTAGATTTCATGTTAGGGCTACTTATCACATGGTAGGACTCACTATCACTTGCACCATCAAATGTGCCATTAGTGGCACTCTTAGGGCTGGAGACCTAGGTTGAGTAGAGGGGTATACTTTCAAAGTGCAGCTCCAAAGAGCTCACTTCTTTGATGTCGCTCATTTGAGCTCTTGGATATGGTGGGTAGAGGCAACCAAGCATCATTTGGAGTCTCTTAGCTAGAGTGAGTGTGGCTTGACTGTAATCAATGCCCAATTGTTGGCAGATTGTTGAGTGGAGTATCAAGTTCAGATCTGATTTGAGTGTGGTTCAAGTGGAAAAGGAACTGATTATTGTGACACTTTAGAGTTCATGTATGACTTATGTGTGATTTGTGTTTCTATAGTGTATAATGTTAACAGCAATGTATATTGTATAGTGATGTATATATGCACTACAAAAGTTATTCCCAAAAGAGGGCAGTCTCACCTCTATTGGCATACTATGGAAATATAAACAAATATGAATCACTTTCATGGTTGTTATTTGGCTTTGTTCAAGTTCGTACAAAGTGCAACTTTGTCCTTCATAATTACACTCACCTTGTTATGAAGATGGTTTACAATCACTATTGACTTGTCTATTGAGGGATTTAGCTCTTTATAGAAGGGAAAGATATTCTTGAACACCTCTATCACTAGGGTTATTATGTAGACAAAATACATTGACATCAACCATAAAAGTGAATTGTTATCCTACTTCAAACAATGATGAATATACTCCATTATATTTTTGCCTTTTTTTTGGACCTCTTGTATGGGGCATTGAGATGTTGGTCCATCATTATGATCAATATCCATCTTGGCATGGGCTGAAATTATATCATTAGCTGCTCTTATGTGCTTGTCTTCTTCATGTAAATGCTCTTCTATGGAGTCTTCTTCTTTTAGATTTTTTGCCTCTACACTTAGCTATTGTTGCAGACTTCCATTGATTGTAGCTGGAGTTTGTCTAGATGGTCTTGCTTGGGCATTGTGTGCACTCAAAGTGATCTCAATGAGGTTGACTCTTGCCTATTTTTTGTCTTGTTTTAGTACAAGAAGGTTTGTTGAAGAAAAGTAGTGAGTGCATTAGTACTTTCTTCATGCTAGCAATTGGAGCATCTTTGTCTTCCTCCATTTTTTTCATCCACCTGTCCTGAGTACTTTGCTTGGTGGTGGTGATGGCTATGCTTCATTGTTTGTTGTTTCCCTACTCATCTATCTTTGGTGACAAAATGCTTGTAAACAAGTTGTCACTTCTTGACTTATCCTCATTTTGTGAGGCATCCTTTTCCTTGCTTGAGTTGTCATTTCCACCTAGCCTTTTAGTCTCACTTCTACTTCCATATCCTCATGACAACATGATGATCACTTGGGTTTGTTTTTCCTTTTGGAAGCTTGAGTTTTGGGTCTTACGATTGGCACCTTCTTACAAATAGTGGTTGTATTGTATGTTTTGTTGACATGTATGAATTCCTTGCTACAGGCATACTCCTTGTTTGCCTCATGGTATTTGGTGATTTCCTTTGGAAGGCCAGAATTTCCACTAAATTATGTTGGATGGTGGAAGTGGTTGGGAAATTTCTCCTTCTCTTCTTATGTCACCAAGGTCATTCCTAGGTAAAAATGTAGAATGAAGGGAGCTAAAATTCTAGTTGCTCCTTTGGCCATGTCCTTCAAGAACTTGCTGAATCATTTGTTGAACATCCAACCCCAACTCAAAGGTTTCTCTTTGTGCAAAAGTTGGAAAAAGATGGTTTGATTTAGGTTCACATAGATGGTTTATTTTGACTAGAACAATTTCATCATTGATTCCATGACAACTTGTTGGATAGGATCCTTTAAACATTCTATCTTGTATCCTTCTCCAGCCTTCCCTACAACAAAAAAATCATTGACCTTGGCTCTTAGGTTCTCGCTTGGCCAACCATGGGGATATTTATACATATATGCACAATTGCTGCACACTTTCCTCCTAAGACCCATTGCCAATGGTCCTCTGGCTACAAAACCAGATTGTCTCTTAACAACTTCCTTAATGAATATGCACTATTCATAATTTCTCCCTGTTAGGAGACATCTATCAAGCTCCAATCCCAAAGCAAGAATTTTAAATTCTTGCTTCTTAAGTATTCTACCTTACAATGCAATTTCTCTTAGATAGTTCTGGCTGCTTGAAAACAATTTTCAACGAGCTTTTGTTACTTGGCTTTGGTTCCTACTTCCATTCCTCATTTTTCCATTTTTTAGCCTTCATGTGATGTACTCAATCCTATTACCCACAACTCTACAAACCCTTGCAATTCTGCACTTGAGTTTACCAGATTGGATCTTCAACAAATGTTGGAGAATTTTCCTATGTGAGAAGAATGAAAAATGAAAAAGTGAAAAGTAATTATTTGCAAGGAAGATTTGCCTTTATAGTTCTGACCCACCAATCATTATTTGGCTGACATGATGGTCAGCAAAGGGTCACAATCAAACACCACATGCATGAACTCCAAACAAGAAATGGTCATGAATGATTCTTTGGTGGTGCTTGCAAAGATCTTGTTTTATGAGATTTTGAAATGATGATGAAAACTATTAGAACTTTGTTTTGATGGAATTTTATTGTACCACAACTCATACAAAGGAATTTCATGAAATTTCTGACTTCTTCATAAGCTAGCTTGCATTATAGATATTTTTTGATTAGGCATTTAGTATGATGGTTGTTAAAATACAAATCTCACGACTTCCATTCACAAATAGAAGGATGCATATCTTCATTTCATAGTCCGGTAATGATAGTGAGTTTCTTTGTGCCAAGGACTAACATCCCAACCTCATAAAGGACTAGGCCTGAACTCATCATTTTTCCTACATACAACTATCTTAGTGCTTCATGTACTAACTATAACACCAAAACTGCAGAATCAAAGAAAATTGATCATATAAGAAAAAGCATGTAATGATACTCTTATCAAGATATATCTAACAAGGCTAAGAATGTAGTAAGTACTTAAGAAATAAAGAAGTAATATTAAAGTAAATTTCTTGTATGGGGAAGATGTGCCTTGTATTTAGGGGTGTATATCCTAGAATACATATGTGATTTGCCTAATTTGGATACTATTGAAAAGCTCTTGTGAAGATATTTTCAATGATTGCAAGTACATAAGTATGGATAATTATTATGAGTTAAGTAACTAGGTAACAAAGGAGTTATACCAAAGGGAAATGCTGTAAAGATACTTTTAATGATTGCAAGTCCACAAGCATAGATGAATTATTTAATTTAGCATCCATCTAAAATCTTGGCATCTCAAAACTTGTACTTGAATCTAATGATCAGAAATGGAGAGAGCTATATATTTGAGGCCAGAATTAGAGAATCTAGTGTCAAAATTGTGCACTTTTGTACTTGAAAGGTCCTAATAAGAACTTTCCAAAATATCTAAATCTGAACCAAACTCATGAATAGAAAGCTAAGAAAATTAGGTTTAAATGTTTTTATTGGAATATAATCTTGGAAGACTAGAAAGGGAGGAAGGTCTTGAGTAGTCTAAAATATATAGAGGTGATAAGTTTGGATTAGAACCTAGAATTTATCTTGATAACTATGAAAATATATCCAAGAGAATGAGGTGGACTTTAGAAGTAGTCTTGGTTGTTATTCATGAACCTAAAGTCTAATGAGTGTTCAAGTGTCATATTTTAAACCTTAACCTTGTCTTTAGATATAGTATTGAGCTTGGTACCATTGTGGTTGCACTATAAAATACCATGATTCATGAGCAAGATCCAACCAAACTATATAGACAATTGAGCTACTATATGGGTGTATCATCATCCAAGGACTATAATCTATATAGTTATTATGTTGCAATTCTGAATTGACTTACTCACATTGGAGACTAATTAGACTTCATTGACAATTGAGCCACTAAGTTGATGAACCATCATACAAGTACTTTACTACATAAAAGAATCTAAGAGGGTGACAAGATGATCATTTTTGGAGTGGATAGGAAGACTAAATAAGCCTCTCATTATATATGAACCTTGAGGGAGTTTGAGCAGAAGGTTGAATAGCTTCCTAGGCTAGAGAAGTTTAGTTTGCATGCAAAGAAGATTGAGATTTTCTTGCAAGTTGCAGATCTTGTGTTGCATGAGAAATTGGAGGTGCTCTTGGAGAACAAATATGAGCTGAGTGGACTCATAACCAATTGGAGGGATGTTGAAGATGTCGTGGCATTCTTGACCAAGAGACTGATGCATCCAATTGTTGTAAGTTACACTATCCATTATTACAAGTAATGTTTCTTCATGAAGAGCCAATAAGCAAGGGAAAGGTTTTCTCAATTGGTCCTAAGGCAAATTACATTTCAGTTGAGGTTCTGGTGAGCATGTTTAAAGACTTGAAGGTTCAAATGTCTAAGATTAAGGTTATCCACAAGCAAGCTAGAAATGAGATGTTGAATAGACAACAAGGCATTGCATCTAAGGATGGTTTGAGGGTTGTAATTGTTATGCCTGTGGTATGATATCCAATTCATCAAAGAGGTTAGTATGTATAATTCAAGGAAGCTTTCTAAAAAGGAGTGGTTTTCTTCAAGGAAGAATTAATTCAATTGAAGGAAATGGGAAACCAACTAAAGACAAACTTTGGCAAAGGAAGTATGAAGAGGTTAGCTAAGGATATTCTTACTTCTCATGCGTTACCATTGGTAGAAGCTATGAACTATAAGATTCCAAGTGGATGATAAAGAGAAGTTGCATGACTCTATGTGGTCACAAGTAAAAAATTATGTCCATAAGGAGAAGGTATCCAAAGATGTATAACAAAGGATGGGAAATACTATCAAAAAGTGTATTAGTTAGAGTCTATAGATTCAATGTTTGTTAAAGCTTAATTTCAAAGACCAAGTGTGATGTCTTGGTGAAGAAGAGAGGATACCAATGAGGAAGCTAGACCATCAAAGCAGCAAACATGGGCAAGAGAGAGGCCTACATCAGAGCCTAAAGGAGAGCAAAAACAACCCCATATGAAAGATATGTTCATGGAAGAAGGGATGGTTGATGAAGAAACTCAAACATCTAGAGGAGGTGGGAAAGATAGAAGAGGTAAATTACCTACTTCCAAACTCCAATTTGAGATTGAAGCTGCAATTGATTTGAGGAAGATTTTAGAGGATGGGATTTTGAATGAGTAGGTAGAATTTACACTTAGTGAAGTTCTTAGCATTGCTAAGAGAGAGTTTCATGAAGTGATTATCAATATAATCAAGAAAAATTGATTTGCTATGGAAGGGCTAGATTTCTTGAAACTTTAACAATAGAAGTTTATCAAGGAAAGGTAGTGGGCAGAGAAGATAGATGTGCTAAATGCCTTCACTCCAAAACTACCCATAAAAGCTATCAAGGGAGGTTTAAAGATGATGTTGGAGCCAAGGAGGTAGGAAGCCATTTCAGCCATAACCATTGTGCAAGAGCTACACTAAAAAATTTAGTCAATCTAGAAGGTTTGGAAGAATTGGTTGTGTCTTTGATTGATCATTTTGAATTGAATCTTATTTCCAAGGATCTATATGATAAGGGGATGTGGCCTATTGATATGGATCATGATTAGAAAGTTAGAGGGGTGAATGATAATAGACGTGGGTTTTATGGGGTGTGTCTTAATATTAAGGTGACCATCATCGATGTTAGTGCCTTCCAAATTTATTTATTCATGAGGAGGCTACATATTTGGTCAACCTTATATTACTAGAATGAGAATGGAGATCAAAGTTCTAGATGATGGATTTGTATGTGCCTAGATAAGGAGTAGGGATGGCACAAAGATGGTCCAATTTGTTACGATGTTTGCCAACTACCACCAAAATAAGGATAAATTGAGGGATATGTTCTTATTAGGGATATGTCCTTACTTAGGATATAGAGGGAGTTTTTTAATGTTCTTGAGGAAGAGGATTTTTAGGAGGTGCCATTACAATTCAAGGATGTGGTGGCACTGATTACTATGGATTCTTGCTTCACAAGGGTGAAGAATAAGTTCTGTTGTACAAATTTTGTGAGTACCACACAAGATGGTTGTGTATCATTTATCAAAGTAGAAAAAATAAAAAGAGGAGGGAGAGATTATGTCAAAAGTATGTAGCATGTTATTGTAGAAGAAAAAAAAAGGAGAATCCTTGATATAATCCCTAATAAAATCCTTAATACAAATTTGTATTAGGGATTTTAGAAGAGCAGTATTTCTTGGATGATTTGAGTAGATTATCAAATATCTGCAATGATTCTATGGATGTGGGTGAAGGAATATTTATCAAAAAATGCTCCAAGGAAATTTATGATATTGTGGATGGGCTTTACAAGAAGGAGATAAGTTATGTCTACCAAGAGGCTATGGTTGAAACAAAGTATAAAATGGTTGATAAGAAAGTGACGCCAATTGCTCAACCGTTACCTACATATTCGCTACAACAAATAGCAAAGGAGAAAATTTTGAGGGATCTTAAAAAGGTGGGTCATTGGTTCACAAAGAAGAATTTGAAGATACTAAAGGTTGGAGAAGGAAATTTTCTTCTAGATAAGGAGAAGAACACATTTACAGAAATGTTCTTGAGACATGGTAAAGCAGTTGCTTTTTAACCTTTGGAGATAGGATGTGTAGATCCTATTGTGGTATCACTAATGATTATTTTCATAGTTCAACATGTTTGGTAGAATCTAAGACCAATTCCTATTCCTAAAGCTCATTTTCCAAAACTTATTGAGTTGTTGAATGAGAAGGTCCAACTAGGAATTTTAGAGCCATTATAGCTCTGTATTCTTGTAGGTGGTTTACATTTCCTAAAAAGAATGGGAAATGAAGTTCATACAAGATAAGCAACCTCTAAATAAGGTAACCATTAGAAACATGGGTGTAGGACCTATAGTGGAAGAGTTTGCAAGTTGATCCATATATCTTATGGGGGATCTATATTCTTGATATGATTAGTTTCAATTGGTTGAGAGGAGATGAGATTTGACAACAATGAGGACACAATTAGGTTTGATGAGGATGTGTACCTTACTTCAAGGAGCCAAAAATTCTATAGCCCATATGATGAGTGGTATACATAAGGTTTTATGGACTTCATTCCAAAGAAAACTATGCCTTTCTTGGATGATGTACCCATTAAAGGATGTGAAGAAATAAACAAGGATGAGTATTTGGATATAAAGGGTTGCAGAAATTTATTGTTGATAATATAAAAGATTTTGTAAACCTTTTGTCAAGCTTGGAGGAGGTATATTTGACATTTTCAAGGAAGAAATCAACCTTTGGGGTTTGGGAAGTACTTGTAATTGAATATTTATGTGGACCTTATAGTAGGAAGCCAAGTTAGGAGGAAATGCAAGCCATAGTGAGCATCTGTGAAATACACAACACTAGGACAAAGATCAGGAGGCTTTAGGTGCTTGTCTATTTTACAAGACTTGGAACTCTCACTTTGTACATGTAGTGGATCTTTTGTATCAGCTACTAAGGAAAGAGGAGAAAAATTGATGGGAGAAGTAGATTTGTTCCATGCAAGAGTTGAAGAAGTTACTAGTTTATACACCTATATGGAGGAAGGCATCATACAATGGAGATAATTATGTATTTCCTATAGTTGATACTAGTCCTATGGGTATTGGTTGGGCACTAGGAAAGGAGGATGCAGATGGCCAAAGATATATGGTCAGATTTGATGCTAAGGTTGTAAACCAAAGGAAACAAGATTATCATCATATTAAGAGGGAGTTATGGGAGATGGTGTCCGCTCTAAAGGTAGATATGGAGTATTTCATAGGAGCACCATTAATTGTAGAAATAGATTATTTGCCACTATTTGGTATGATCATAGGTTGTTCAACTCAAGATATTTGCTATGCTTAGATGGATAGCATATATCAAGACATTGAATCTAGATTTTAAGCCCATTCTTGGTGTGGGAAATCTGGTGGCTAACATGCTATCTACAGCAAGGTTCTATAATGAGCAAGAAATGATGGAGGAAAAAGATTGTGTTGGGTATGACTTCTACATCATAATAGCATTAGGAGATATTGGTGAGCACATTGTCTTTGATCTTGAATCTTTCTTTGAAGATATTTTTGAAGGAGAATGGTTGTAGATTGAGAAGTACTTGAGCACTCTCAATAGATAAGAAGTTTGGATAGATAAGTTTTTCAAAGGGATCAAAGGAAGGCATATGACTATTTCTTGAGAGATGGATCTCTATGGAAGCATCCAAAAGTTTCAAGTGTATCTCTCATAGAGTTGTTTGTAGTCTAGAAATAGTCTTTGGGCATGGCATCAAGGTGTATAGTTATATTTTCTAAATTGAACGAAAAGTATTGGTGTATAAGAATGTATCATGATGTAATCTCATCTTTTGGTACTTGTGAGACTTGTCAATACTTTTCCACTATCATGTACATCGAAGGACTTCATCCAACATATCTTTTGGCCATGCACTACAAGTGGTTAGTAGATGTTATTGTGATGTCTAAGGAATTTTGGCAGAGAAGATACTTGCTTCTTGCTTGTGAGTTTTTTAAAATCAAGTAGAAGGGAAGGCTTTAACAATAAAGAGCACAAAATATATTTGCCAGTTCATTTTTGGACAAGATTCTTTGCTAGTATGGGGCACAAGGAAATTTTGTAAATAGAGGTGAGCTAGATGCCATTGATGACAAGGAATTTTTCCAAAAAATTGGGGTGCATTTATCTTCAACTAGTGCTTACAATTTGGAAGGAACTAGAAAGGTGGAGAGGAGTCATTCACCAATAGTGAAAGCTTTGGTTAAAGCTTATGATGGGAGGATGCATCAATGGCCTAAATTAATACACTTTGCTTTTTGAATTAATAGAACTATACACAATTTAGTGACATGTTACATGCCATATGAATTGATGTATGCATAGAAGCTTGTTATGTCTATTGAGTAAGTAGTACCAATGTGGAGTGTAATTCCTTGGGAAGATAGAATATCCACTATAAATTTTTTGGCTCTTAGGATAAGGCAATTATCATAAAATTCAAGAGATGTAGAAAGAGCTTTGTAGCAATTACATACAGCTAGAATGAAAAACAAGTAAGGTTTGACAAACCCAATAGATTTAGGCCGACTCCTTTGAAGGAAGATAATTGGATCTTAATTTATGATAGTAGTCTTGACAACTAGCATAGCATAGCTCAGAAATTTTCTAGGAGGTTGTTTTGTACTTATGTCATTGTTTGGATTCTTGACAATGGCCCATATTGGCACAAGGAACTAGATGGGACAATACTTAGAGCAGTAATTGTTGGTAAGAGAGTAAAATTTTTTAGGAAAAGTGAAATAGATAGTTCTTTTCAAGATTTTCAAGTTCCAAGAGATGAAATTGAGGAAGCAAATCTAGATGAAGATAATGGTAATCCAAGTGCTATTGACAATCAATTTGATGAAGATCAAGAGTGATGCAATTTTATTTTGACTTGAAATTTTATTTGCACATCTTTGCAATGTGCAGTTTAGGAGGAGACGAATATCATGAAGTGGATTGTTGTTGCATAAAAAAACCATTTCACTATTTTTTTAATAATTTATCTAAATTTTTTAATATCATTATGTAGTGATATTTTTGGCTTGGGATCATTCCTCTTGAAGAAGATTGCTAAGATGGAGATGGGAAGATGTAGTTCCCGTTGAGACTGATATTTCCATGGATAATAATCTAAATACAATGTGATTCATCCTGATGGAAATGCCTTCTCAAGGGCTTTCTATAGACACTAACATCATGAAAATGGAGCTCTAGGTAAGAAGTTACAACCATTTGATTTTCCCCATTTCCAAAACTTTGATTTGTCCCATCCCCAATATTATTCCCATAATATGTTTTCCCTACATTTCACTTGGCATTTATGTGCCTACTTGTAGGAGATTTGAGGTCCTTTGTTTCTTGAAGTGCCATGGCATGTCCACTTGTATTGGATTTGGAGGTTCTTTATTTCAAGAGTGGTAGGGCTTTCCCATTGGGATGGTGTTGGTGGTTCTTTTCATTTGATGTGGCATGGCTTGTGAGGTTTATATTTAGGTGGTGCACCTTCTCAAGGTGACTCTATGAAGATTGAGCGTTTAGGAGTGTTCAACTGATCAATCAATTGAAAGGGATTGAAGAAGAAGGGTTGGAGGGTTCAAGATTTCTTGATTGATTGAATGAGTATTGATTGGGAAAAGGATTACAAGAAAAGAGTTTGACGGGCATGAAGTTGAATGGTTGGGATGATTGAAGAGATTGGTTTCAACAAAAAAAAGGATAGAGTCAGGAATTGAGAGAGAGGTTTCCATCAAAAGTGTTCTATTTGATTGATATGGCACAAAGGAAGATTTAGAGGAGTGCATTCTAGCTAGTCTCCTTTTAGTAGGGATTGATAGGAGGATGGCTTGTTGATGGTTCTTGATAGACAAGAATTAGTTGTTTTAGATAGATAGGAAGTGAAGATAAAACTATTTTGTATAGTTGTAAAGATTTTTGAACTTTGTAAACTTCTTTGAGTAAATATCTTTAGTTCAATAAATTTCTTAAATCAAGGCTGATCCAATACATTTCATACATTTTGTTTGGAATGAATGAAGGGTTGAGAAGTAATCAGATTAAATTAGAAATTGTAGCCAAATAGACCTGGTGTCTATTCAGCAAGGATATTGGTCTTTTGGTAGTTGGAAATAAAACTCCATAACACTAGTTACAAGAAGGAACTCATGGAGCTCATTCAACTATGCAAAGGAGCAAGTATCTTGTCCCAAAGTGCCACTAGAACACTCAACCAACAAGTAGTGACTTCACTCCAATATGACATTAAAATGAGAAAAAACATCATCCTATGAGAACAAACAACAATCCATCATAGTTTGGATTATAAAGTTCTGATGTTTGTAACCATTCACTTTGTAGTTGTAAATACTTTGTAGACTTTAGTGTAAATATAAAACCAAAGTGAACACCTGCATGAAAAAATGCAAGAAAACATTATGCTAGGGTATCAATTCCACATCATACATGCCCCTTTGGAGATTAGATAAAGATAAGATAAGAATCTTACTAGTGAGGATTAGATGTAATTAGAATATTTCTAGCCATTGGATCTCTTTTGACGGCTAAGTAGGAATCTATATATATAGGGCTTAGACTCAATGTTTACTATGTTATTTGGTGCATCTTTTCATTGCATTAAACTAGGCTTATACCATCAAAATTATCAAGTTGATGTATGTGTATATATTTTCTCTTTGTATGAATCCCTTAGTCACTTAGTCGTGAGGAATATTGGCATAGAGGCATAAGCATTGGATTGAAGGAATAATTTTTGTGGAACTAGAAGGTGGACCTCTAAGTGCTCTCCAAAAGTCACAAACAATATGATAATAGACTTTCCAGGCCTAGGTATTGTTAACTAACACAAACTAGGAGACTAAGCAGCATGACCCATTCTAACCTCTTTAATGTGGTGCCTTCTAGGAAGGATGGGACACTATGTTATATTCATAGACATGAAATAGCAATGCCCCTTGGAAGATTTGACTCCAACTTAGTTTACGCTTTCTATGCTATTATTTGTAAGACACCGTAAGCATAGTTGATCTTATATGACCCAAAGTTAGTAAAGTGGGTGTGGATTGTAGAGCTTGAGACTATCAGGATGATAGAAGTCAGGAATTTGTCCATGCAATATGCATAGAGTAAGGAAATCCAAGGCAAAGTGATCTTTTTTACAAATGATCCATCACCTTCAAGAGTCATTCTATCTATACCTACAATGAAAGTGATTTGTGTTTGTTTCTATTTTTGTAGTATGCCAATAGAGATTAGACTAATCTCTTTTAGGAATGAATTTTTCCCAAGAGATTAAATACAAGACAATAGATTATCATCATTATATCACCTTTACCTTATTTTTGGTCATATCCTACTGGTATCCTCATGGGATCGACCAGTTCTTACCACAATATTACAAAATTTTAACAACACCACGTTCTTATAGAGAGCTTGTTAAAATACTAAAGTCATAATAGAGACCATTGTTATCAATAGTTATGTCATTGAATACATTGAAACTCTTGTATTTTATGTCCAACTTTAAGACAATAAACTCTAGCCTACAAGTTCCTATCTCAAATCTAGCTCTCCAAGATCCTTTGTTGGTGAAAAGTAAAATGTGAGGATCACTAATACTCATCCCTCCTTAAATAGGTTATTACTCTCATCAAAGCTTGCATTTCATATCAAGTTCTTTTTGGGAAGTCAACCTTTTAATATGTAATTATATCTTGGTAACTAACACACATTGCATATTTGCTTAAGTCTTATCTTGTCCTTTCTAACACTTGAAAAATATTGGCATCCATTAAGTTTGACTTGATAAATTTTTCCTAAGGCTACCTAACTTATGATGCAAAGTTGTTGGGCATTGTAACAAAGAGTTTTGCTTTAGTCATAATATGAAAACATTTCAACTTGTTTCTAGGTCATATATCAATTCATAATCAGATTTGACTTAATCATACAACTAAGTTTACTCCAACTTAAGCTAGGTAAGATCACATCCACGCAGAAGGGAAGGTACAAAAGTAGCCTTTACTTCACAAATTTTAGGGTAAACTCAACTATCAAACTTCACATTCAACAATATTTCTTCTTCTAGATTCTTATCCAAATCCAACTCCTCACCTCCAATTTTCTATGTTTCTCCTTCAAAACATAGCCTTAGCTTCATAAAGGAACATTCATGTCATACACTATCACAAAATATTGCATTCATACACTCTAAATCTCCAATATAGCTTTATTGCAAACACTAGTCAATCTAGTTAAACTTGCATATTTCCTACAACTCTTCAGTTTTTACTTACTCTATCTGTGCCAATCTAAAGCTCCTTAAAACAGATAAGTCAAGAAGCTATTTTTATTGGTATTGTAAGTTAATAGAAATAGAGATTTCATTGGTTGCTAGATGCGTGGAAAAGTTGTAGTAAAACTTAACAATGTTTAGCCATTTTCCACATCATGTTCATTAATAATTACATCATCCCTCAAGTATTGATCTAACACCAAGTTTACTCGTCTTTTTTGCCTACCAGTTTTAGGTCCAGAATCTATTTCCTTGGTTTCCAACTAGGGTGTGTCCAAATCTATACTTTTGCATGTTTATACATTTATGCTGTATTACCTGTACCCAAGGGGGACAGTAGCCAGTTTTATTATTGAACCGGATAGTTGATTCTAGGTTCAAAGTGATCTTATTGGAACATCTGCCTTATCCATTCCCCGAGCTTGTCTCACAAATAAACGTTTAAACGCAACGACGGATCTTGACCTTTGTGCGATGAAATAAGTCTATATTATGAGTGTTGATATCGGACAGAATATATAGTTATATTCTAAATTTACTGTGTGCATTCGCACCTTTCCCACAATTCCTGAACTTCCCTACATTTGGATTGGTCATATTGGTTGTTTGCTGCCTCCTTAGATGTAGATAGATTGTGTTATGTTAAACAGAATTGAAAGACATATCTTCTTTTCTTTGGATTTTTTATCATCAGTATCTCTACACAGATTATAGCTACAAACAACAAAAGGTTGAGCTTAAATTTACATCAAACGATTCTATTCATAATGTGATCACATGTTTAGAATAGAACCATTTTCTAAATATTAGATTTGGTTTCGTCCAAAAGGTGACCGAACTTCAATGCAATATCGCACGGTCCTCAAAGATCCAGAAGTTCAATTTATTTATTGGGCGATGTAGCCATGTTAGCTCTCCTTTTTAAGCTTCGACGTCAGAGATCTAACACTTTGAACAATATACAGCTATCTTTCACAATAAATGAATCCGATCATTTGAGTTCGTGAAGCAACCATCTCGATGTTGCTTAATAACCCAAGACAACAACGCGAGAAGTGACGCATGAGGTACACTGTGCATTCGAATATTCTGTTCGTCATGTGCTCCTCGGTTCGGATATTTGTGAGTATCCGACGACAGGTTCAAAGCCATCGTTAACAGACGGCAACGGAACTCAGAAGGGAAGACGCCTTTCTTGCGTGTTAAGACCATGGGTGGCCGTCATTATCCGTCCACTACTGTAGTTCGTTTCATTCTAGGGCCGTAGAACGGTGGGCATCCATGAAAGCAGAGAATCAACCTGAAGATGTGCTTCCTGACGAACTGAGCATCGTCTTCTGTGCCGGAGAAGAGCAAGAGAACTCCAGGTAACTGGTGGTTTGGCTGTTCATGCAGTCCACTTGTTGGTATCGTGAAAGCACTGGATATGTTTGATGTTGAATAGTGCTGTGTTAGCTTAGCTGTTTACGTAGTACATGGGTTGTCCTTACCAATCACATAGTAACCTGGTGAGTCGGTATGACTTCGGCGTACACCAGAGCAAGTCGGTAGACGAACTCCACAGAACTAAGCTTTTCATGTTTTCCTCGTGCTCAAGGTCCAACAGCATGAAGTGGCATTACTTCTACTGTATAATGCTCTTGATGATGATTACATGATTCGAGAACTGTAACGGTAAGTTCCACAACTAAATTGAATATGTAGGACAGGGATGGAAACCCTGGAACAACAGGTCTGGATTTCCGAAGTAAATCCCGTCTTGCGTATCTACCGACATCCCTGCGTGTCATTCATGCTGCAAACGAGAAATCTAACTTAGAAGCAGAAAATTTACATCTAGAGGCTCTGTTTTAAGTTCGGTATATCACATATGCTCCTCAGAACGTGGACTGATAAACCAGGCAAACATTCTTGTGCTCCCAATCCTCTCCAGCATCTAATGCAAGGAGCTCTATCCTCTCATAAAAGGTGCCGCCTTTGCTTGAAACTTCATCTCTCCTAAAATCCTACAACTGGCTTCAGACAGCGTTAAATTGGGTGGTCCTCAAGTTGACAGAATGCACATGCGCACTGACGCACAATATCAGGGGAGAATCCCGACACCGTCAGTTGGCCACCTTTATACAACCAATGTGTAAGACCACGTGGAGACAAGACCGGTCATTTTGTTCATCGACATGCCCTATGTTAACCTAAGGTCAACTGCAGCATAGAAGAGGAGCCGCTGGCAAGACTCCGATACGTTCTGAACTGTCTCAATGCTGACAAGAACTCGCCAATCAAAATTTGGAAATGAGAATGGCCCCGAGTAGACATGGTAACAAGAGAAAGACTAAAACGCGACGATAAGTGACAAAATAACATCACGCCATATAGAACAGGTAGCGTTCGGTGTTCGAAGATTTCCATTAAAACTACCAGAATTACAAACCAAACGGCGCATGAAAAAAGCTCACTTACAGTGAAGCCTTTTCTGTAAACTCTTTAAAGTGGTGGAATGTGTTGACACTTCAAGCTCAGGTAGTACAGGCTGACTAACTCAATAAAGTACTCCTCCTTGTTTGGGGTCTACTCAACATACAGACTACTAGGATGTTTCGTTACACACTTTTGACGAGGTCTGTATCTTTCAGACTTGCTGAATGCTTTAAAGATAATAAGCATACAATCGATATATGGCTTCACACCTAAAACTAAAAGGATCTATCTCCATGAATACTTTCGACTTCGCCTATATGAGAACTCGGACTGTACTAAGGAAGGAGTGACCATCTGCCCTTGCGCAAATGTTGTTCGAGAGCCTTCTAAAAATTCTTAAGATACCCAACCTTGCGAAGATTTCAGATTCAAATATGCTGGGTAGTAACCCTTACACTGGAGACTCTAAAAATATTAGCAAGATAGAAAAGAGGATTTACAGGCAAGTAAGCAAGCACCACAAGATATACTATAATAATTTTCCCCAATAAAGGTCACCGTTTCCTCCAACCACACAATGCACACCCGCCTTCACTTGGGATAGCCATAGGAGTTATGACCATTTCCCTCCACCTCGTCTCAACAACAGAATGCCGCCAGGTACCCGATCACGCAATCAGTTGCCGTACTTGAACCATAGAAAGCCAAGTCTCAATGTCGAGGGAGGAATCTACATGTCAATGCACTTGCTGTTTGATTTTACACAATCTTTGTACAGCTCCGTAGTGGAGCTCCATTGACTGCAGATGACGCTATGCCCTTCATGCAATTGAATGATAGCTGGGCGAAGGTCGTTTGGGAGGCAGCTTCCGCAGAATGTATAACACGAGGGCAGAAGGAATAATTTCTGTCAACTGTTCCAAGCCAGACAGTATCAACCCGTTAAACAATCTACTCTAATAAAAGAGAGTGCCGATGACTCACAACATTAACTGCCAACGAAATTGTTGATAGCTTCTACTTGACTTATCGTTTTCATCTTTTTTTTACCACCTTAAAAGTCATACGCTAATTCAGGAAGGCTTACCGTGTAATAAATAGCGTTCAAAAGTGGATGGTCGAGCACATCCAAATCCGCTTTCTTATTAAAAATTGAAAACGACATCTGAAACACAACACAAAGTCGTCGCGTGTCAACACAGAAAGTCGCTTTGCAATGTCCACTGCTACTGCGCATGGACGTTACATCCCTAGGGGATATGCCTGAGTAGCATTGCAAAACATGCAGGATGTGTAATGGAATACAGAACCGGGTTGTTTACAAGGGGTCCCTTGTAAACAACCGGGTTCCATACCAACGTCGGAGGGGACTCTCATCGAATAAACAAAATTATGACATGAACAAAACAAGCTCTGGTACTCATTGTTGCCGTAATGTGATGAGCTTTGGGTAATTTCAGGGGAAGAACCAACGGAAATTTACCTTACACAATCCTGGCACTGCATACCTTTATCCAGAGTAGGTCCAGAGACGCACACTCATGCAAGCCAGCTAGACAAATGTTTCCAGCCTAATTAGAAAGACGGATAATTTTATTCAAGTCGGGGCGGCAAAAATAACTTACAATGATCGATCGGATTGTGAAACAAATGAAGCATATGGCCGTAACAAATCCAACCTGGAGCAAGAAAAGACCACACCAAGTTCAAAACGTGAGCTTAATCAGGTAAAGGAACAGCACATCTCTTCGGCTCCCCTGTTTGTCCACTGAATTCACTAAACCCTAGTTCATAAGCTGTAGATACTGCCTTTCAAGCTAGTGAGACGAACAAAGCGACGTAATACAAGTGAAAGCATACAGACCTCTCGCAGTTTCTTCTGGCGACCCTTCGACTCGATTGGGAACCGCCGTAGCATGAGGAACAGCCTGTAAGAGGAAATAGAAAACAGAGGTTAAATTGTGGCCAAAATCTAAACCTTTCTACTCCTGGAACGGGAAAGCAAAGGATAACATCAGCAAGTGATGACGAATGCTGACTGTACCTGCCCCCATAGAGCAAAAATCCGATAGCGGCAACGAGGGAGACAGCTGCATCACAGAGCACAGCAATGTCAATTGTAAGGCTGCAAGTAATAATAAACCTAAAACCTAAATTTCCTGGTGAGACAATCTGAAAAAGAAAAAATAACTGTCTACTGCGAGGTAAGAATCTCCTCAACTACATTTCTCCTAATAACAAGTGTTCGTTCAACTAGAGACCAATCACAAGAGACTTGCACAGGCATCAGTGACACGCTTATCACTACGAGAGCTGAAGTAGTAGATCTACATCCGAGTGTTGGTTCGAGAATTGTTCGAACGTATCAAGTTGCTTACCAGCAAAAAACAACTTCGATATCGTGTCCACTACATCTCCGAATGCCCATGCGTAGCCCCATATACAAGCCTGCGGGAAACAGGAAAACTAAGAAGGTCTGATTGAAGAAGCAGAAAAGAATCTTGATGGGCTTTCACCGCATCATGGAAAAAGAAGAAGTGAGACACACTGCCCGGGGATCAGGGGCGATGAATCTAACCTGGATGATGTAGATTGCCGAATTGATTATGAAGAAGCCTGGACGGAGTTTATCGGTGGGATAACTGCGAGCCTGCGTGGACAGATGTTCGTTAGACACAGGTAAGGTTTCACAATCATCAGAAGTCAGCTTCCAGACGCAGATGACGTGAGCTTCATTAGGTCTTGAGGAGAGAAAACAGACTTTAATTTCCTTCATTCTTAATGGTACAAGAGAAGTAAGGTACCAGGACTCTGGTCAATGAAGAACACGAAATGACAGCGATATGTGTATATTCGATGGAACTAACAAGACTTACTTGGTGATAAATCTCGGCCCAAAAGAGGACAAGAAGCGTGTACGTGGTAAAGAATAGAAGACCAGGTAAGTCCAAGAGAATCGACTGCCATATCTGTACAAGGTAAAGGTAAATAATTCAGGAGTTACCATTGCAATCAAACCTAATTGATAAGCGGGCACCGTGGCTACATACGAGAATGACGCAATTACTTGTAATCATCCCATGTCAAAGATCTTAAGTTCACTAAGAGTGAAAGTCATCTACTCAGGAGAAAATGTCATTGGGCTCCTTGGTCAGCTTACCGGAGGTTGCAGAAATTGCACGTCGTGTCGGAATATGAAGACGATTGCTCTTACTGCAAAAGCAACAGTAGAGTTCAGTCACATAGTCGAAGAGAATGTTAAACGACTAGTTTTGGAAGCTATCCACAATCAGGACTCGCGAAAATGATGTTTTACCTCCGTTCACTACAAAGTTGAGAAGATGGAAAACCTTCTGGGTTGTCCATCCGTACTCAGGGACTCTCCACTCGATGCGGACAAGTTGAATCTGCGATCGGAAAAGCAGCGGCGTCAATCTACCATCTCATTCTCTGTCCCATCACATCGTCAGGGTCCCCAAAACCCTGGCGATGGAGCCTCCCTCCATCCCTTCTTGCAACATAATATAACATGTAAATTCATCTATAAAGGGTCAGCCGATAAGAATCCCAAGGACTGCAAACGTAAAGAAGAGGGGCAAGAAAGCAGTGGAAGGAAGGTAACATACAAGAGCAATGAGAGAGATGACCCCATAGGCGCCAGCCAGACTAAAAAAGATACGATCCTGCCACACTTCCGATTCATTCACGTCATCCCACCAGTCCAAAACTCCTGCTACAGAAACTTGCAAAAATTCCTTTCCCACTCCGAGATCCATCCTATCGCCACCCTTTCCCTAATCAGCCGTCCCAAACTCAACCAACTCCTCTCCTGTACACTCCTCGCTCAATCGCTTGCGTTCCCCTCCTTCGTCGTCCTTCTCCACCACCTGCCACCACTCTCTCCTCCACCCTCTCTTCCTCTAACTCGCTCGCTGTACTGCGCTCCTCCGCTTCTCGCCGCGATCTACCAATCCCTACTCTCCGCGGCTTTCTCAACCACCCCCAAGTCGATGCACAATAATTTCTCGGTTCCTTGGCCTCCTCCTCGTCAATAGATACTGCACTGAATGGTAAGAGGCGATTTGTTCGTTAGACGATGGAAGAAGTAACCATCACGATGATGATCAAAACTCCTCGCCATGGCCTATGTCCTTCTTCTTCTTCTTCCACCTCCTCTTCTTCTCTTCGTTGTTTCTGCTTTTGGACAATGAGAGGGAAAACTCCGCGAGAGAGAAAGGTGAGCTTCGCATGACCTCGGAGACAAGGTTGACAGAGCCCGGACTTCAGACAAAGGAGGAACGAAGGGGAGAAAGGAAGGAATAACCCTAAAGACTTTAGGCTAAGCTAAAGATCTTCGTCTGTTCTGGCCTTTCCTCTACAACTAGGGAGTGCTGCCTGATTCACTTCCCCCCGCGCTTCCCCTGACTGACGGAGTGTAGCCGGTGACCTTTACCTTCAGCTGCCGGGACATGGGTCCTTCACAAGGTCCCCCTGGAGTCCACTTCAAAGGCCGCGGAATCATATGATGAGAACCAGCTGGACGTTTTACTATTTTCTCGTGTTGTTATCGGAAGTACTGTGCGGTCTTATTTGGAGTTTGAATCGTCGATCGCGATTTGCCTCGCGGTTCTCCCTCCTGACGAGGATAGTACCCACGGTCTGTAAAGGATCCATTCTCTTTGAGCGATTTAACCATGTATTTCATTTCAACAAAATATGAAATGAAAAACATGAACCTGTGGATTACCATCCAGATATTCCAGCATTAAGTCTGAACGTTACGACAATATTGAGACTCAAAGTTAAAGCAGCGCAAGAGTTTAGAAGAGGTAGTTTTTTGAAAGTTTGAACTGGTAATGTGGTAGAGTTCTGGAGGATTTATGTACTGTAGCTTCTTGCGGGAGGAAAAGAACTGTGACTCCCACGGTATTTGAGGCTGAACAATCACGAGAACTTGAATCTCAGGTTTCTGGGACTACTGCACTTAGTTTACGTTCAATATACCATTAAATTTCTGCATGGGGAACCCCTCAAAACGAGATATCTCACTAAAAGCAATATTTGCGATAGTTCTCGTGTGATGTTGACATGCAAGAATCATCTTTTATGATTTACCATCACGTCTAAGCTATTTTACTCCCTCTGCTCTTTGGAGACTTTAAACATAAATACCAGTTATACGTTAATTAGGTCATTGTATTATCTTTACTTAGTTACTGTATATTCTTTTAACACTTGTCTTTGCACTTCTCCTCGAAGGTTTGTGCTCGATCTTCTTTTATGCATTTTTAGTGCCTCGTACTCTTCTTTTCTCCGGGGTATACTATTTGGCTCGGCTCTTCTATCGTGACTGCTAGACGGATAATTACACATGCTAGGCTCTACAGTATTCCCAACATTCTCAATTCTCAATTCTCATATTTAGATTCTCGTATCTCAATTCTCATATTTAGATTCTCGTGCCGATACTATTCGGGCTTAGCCCTATTTTACCTCCTATGTCTTATCCTTGTACACGGCTTGATGGGGTCTCCCAATCCTTCTTGTTATCCTATGCGGTCGCTTTTTTCCTGATTCTTATCAAGAGAAGGCCACGTACCAATGTGAATATGACATACTCGGATCTACTTGCTACCATGTTGTGCACCCAGTCCAAAATAGTAACGGCCTTACATGCCCCACGTCCAGGAACCATCCACTATGGAACTGTAAGCTCAAGATTCTCCTCCACAGTCATCAAAGAAATCCGAGTCAAACGCGAACACCCAAATCGAATTCACCCAACTATTGACAAGGTCACCTCCACAACCAGGGTACAGGAAAACACAGGTAAGAGATAACACATAGGACAACAGATAGCTTCACTCTTGGAAATGTGATACCATACACCTCGATATTGCTTTGATCAATCAAATGTGAAAGCTTGTTTACTGTTCAACTGGGCAGATAAAGGGAAACAGGCGGCTGACCAAACTACGAGGTAGCACACTTTTCTCAGTTGCCGGGTCATCCTTTACGTACGTTAACTCACCACAGTTACCTTTGAGGTAACTTAAGTGCAGAAAACGAAGCCGCTTTTGGGGAACTAATCTTGTTTTTGTCTGTTACAAGCACGACTGGTTGTCGACACCTGTCCTCCAACTTATGCCAGCAGCTAACACTCGAAGTATGACCTATCTTGATGTCTATTTAGGTCTTCAGAGTTTATGCAATTTCCAACGCGAATCGTTAACATGCTTTCTGCTTGGCAAGAGAAATGCGTGTATACGGATTGGTAGCAGGTTTCAGGGGCTATAGGATTAATGTTAATGAGTATGTACTACATGGGGATTTTGACGAGAAGACTCCTTAATTCCATTCGATGGATCAAACGACATACTTTATGGGGCTTTAAATCATCTTATGAGAATGATGCGTGTGCCTGAAGAATGATTGTAAGTAAGCATGTCAGGAGAAACTTATTTCATTGCAACGTTCAGGTGTGGAATGTAAGGATGACTTGAAGCACAGAACAAGCAATCCAACTTAACTAAGCAAAACGATTCTATCTTTTCAAGACCTGATACTTGTAATGGTCCAAAATGTACTCTGGTTACAACACGTCTAACATCCTAATCTTACAGCAAAAGAGATAAGCGAGAGGCCTAAAACTGATACGACGTCCGGACACGTCTGTACTGTATAAGCTCTCGGATTTCTGCACGTGATCGAGTAGAGCACCGCTCTGGTGTATTCCAGAAATAGCGCTATACGAGATGCCCACTGTGTTTCGAGTTTCTCTATATAGAATCTTTAAATGAGTTAAAACTGGTATTTAAATATAATAATAATTGCATATTTTGAAAAAATATTGAGAACGAACATGGACGTTGAGAATCTTGTTCATGCTCAGTGGTCGCAATGCTACTGTGGTTTTTAGAAACCTGCCTGGTTATGAAACACCAGATTAACTTACCACTTCTAAAAGCACCGATCAGTGGGTATGGATGTGGAATAGAAAGATTCGCATGCTTATTAACTAGGATAGGATTAATAAGTTCAGCGATTAAACTTTTCAAGTGATCGTGCTTCTGAAATTAGTCTGTAAGTTCGATTGGAGTATCCCTCGTCTTGCAGCAGACTGTCAGCTTTGGGGATATCGATGCAACACCAACTTATCATTATAGTACTGAAACGAAATCTCTGCACAGTAGTGCTGCAGGGCTGAATCTGGAGGCAAATTCGAATGTTTGCCTAGAAGAAGGTGAAATAGAATTCACGGACACCCACGAAGAGCACCAGAAAGCAAACATTCTTACTTTTGAAGAAAGCCATTTCAGGAAAAGCTGATGTCTTTCACTCATAAAAACATGCAGTATTTGTTGTACTAGGCGTGGCGGGTAATTTGAACAATTGTTCAAAAATTTGAACAGGCCATGTGATGCATGGAGCGGTTGTGTCGTAAAGCGCACCAGCAGAAGTCTACTTGTGTAAGCTTTTCCTACTTGGCAAGGTATGCAATTCGCCATCTGTAAACCACCTACGACGGCGTTGTTTAGGTTGAATGCCTACCTGCCTAAAGTTTAGAAGCCCCACATTCTCTGTTGTCGTGATTCTTGTTTGTTTCCGGGGACCGCAGACCATTCAAAACGGTGGTGAAAATACTTCTTGGACTGAAGTCAATTACTGCACCTGAGGATCGAAATGACGCAACTAGAGTTTGCAAATCTCTTCGTGCGGAAGAGCAAGATATTTCAACTCTGTTCTTCTCCAGTAGTAGCATACTTCGACATAAGGGAACCATATGCTTCAGCAAGCAGCTGTGAGCATATGTTCCATCGTGGCACATTTTGAACTACCAAGGACTATCAACTATTATTTGGTAATATAAATGCAGTAAGATTAGAACTTCAGGTAAGGTATTCCAAGAAGTTAACAGTCCTGAATCCCAAAATCACAATTTTCACCTCCTACCACAGATCACACATCACATCCAAGATGTCTCAATCTAGGATACCAAATGTGTGGGTTTCCAGTTAACACCTGGGAGTCCATGTTCTCGCATGACTCATAGGTTCAGCATACACGAGACCTTCCTAGACTTCGGTAATATTTTTCCAACTTCCGTTTGTGGGCTCCGCAAATGGAGCGTTTTAAATGAGGAAGATCTTAGAGAATTGATTCGATGTGGACAAGTGATTTGCGCTCGATCTTGACCAATTTCTTCCTTAATCTGAAAAGCGTAAGGACAGCTCTCCTTGGAACAGTATTGACCTACCAACAATAGACCCAAGAGTTGGATTCGTAAGTCGGCAAGGGCGGCTTTGGAATAATATAAGACCTGGTCTATCTAAGGGATAACATCTTCAATGTTTGATGCACCGACCGTAACTCTGATAAAAACCTGAGATATCTATTTGTCCGGGAAAATGGTTCTAATCAGCTAACATTGCTCAAAAAGGTAGGAAAAGACCGTCCTTCTTAGTTCAGGAAAAGACCGTCCTTCATCGATCATCCACCCTGCCCTTCTTTCCTCTCCGAAGCTGCTGAGACAACTCCAAACGCTTCCATGCAAGGAAGGACGCAGAAATCACCTTTTGGGCACATCGTTTGTGATTTACTTGTGCCATTTACTTGTGGCGGCATGAGTATACTCCAGCTAAATCATGTCTAGTTTCCCCCCAGAGCAGAGAAAGACTTCGCCAACCCCACATTTGGAACGTGGACTTAACCGAGCCCCCAAGTGCTACTTAGCTCAACGTGGCATCCGCGAGTACTAGTTGGCATGCAAGGAGTTCCTGCTGACAACCAATGTTGTTGTGCCTCAAATGCTACAACGCTATTCCTCTCAAATATTGGACACAATATGCGAATTGTTTATGATATCCATTTCCACATAGGACTTGGGGCTTAGCCCCAAGTTACCTTTTTTGTCTCTCCCTTGTACGGCTTGATGGGGTCTTCCCATCCTTCTTTTTTCCTACGCGGTCGCCTTTTTCCATAGGACTGATACACCTAAGGGGGTCGGTGAAGTCTTTTTGCGAACTTGGGGATCTGCCAAGTCGAAGTGCCAAATATGGGGTCTGTTAAGGCTATCGCTGCCTTCAGAGCTTCCTTGTAAACTGAGTTGCTACGGGCACGTACCTCTACAATCAATCAACTCCGGCGGGGAGGCCCTTGCAAACGTCGGGATTCATCGTGCAACGGCAAGTTGGGGAAAGAGAAAACCTCGAGGGTAAGGAGCGTCCCTAAACCCAGAGTCGTTCCCTAAGCTTCGTGGCTTGATGGCGCAAATCCCGATTTAGTATCGCGGTTAAAAGTTTCTGCACCTTTCAGTGGCTCCTCAACCTCCACAGCAGTTCACGCCTATCCGGGCGGCGCACTTGGCTGCATTGCGTAGCAGTCTGCGACTGCGCCACGAAGGCAGTCTCCTTCCTGCAACGTGTCAAGGACGATCCTCGTCGCTAACCCAGCTGACCTTCAGATTGTGGACGGTAATTAGCTTTCCTGCATGACGTTGTCCATTTTGCTGGCCAGACGTTGCAACTTCATTTCGTGGAGGGTGGAGTTTCCTCTTTACTGGATCAACATTGACTTCCGAGTGCCACGTGTTGCACGACATACATGAAGCCGGTGTTCAGCGTTGTTCAGATACGAGGAACCTTCAGGACAGTTAAGTCAATTGTTTTTCAACCAACATCATTTCAGTTCCCTCTGGCGAGTGAATACCGTTTTACTGAATATGCTGAACATGGATGTCCAGTAATTTAGCGTACCTTTGACTCTTGTAAGTTTTCCATTCTATCGGGAGAAAAGCAGGTCCCTCATCTTTTTCTACTATGCTATCCCGTGTGTATAATCTCCCAATCTTTCTTCATAGGTTCTATGACTCTGACGCTGCGAATAATGAGCAAGGGCCTAAGTCTATCCATTGTGCATGCCAAATGACATTTAAGTTTAAGTATGAAAAGCTTTGAGAGGCTTTATAATCACTAGAGGCACTATATTTATATACATTTTTCTCAATTGATTCAAATGACAATTAACGAATTAGAGAAATTATTAAAAAAATTTGATTCAAAAGCTTTTCAAAACTTTTCTTACTTAAAAGCTTTATAATCACCATAGGCACAAAACTTAGATCTTTTGTGACACAATCACATTCACCTTTTTCCTTCTATATAAGTACATCCACCTATTCTTAGTTTGCCAAGGGTTAGTTAGTTTCTTAGTTCTCTCCCTTGTACGGCTTGATGGGGTCTTCCCATCCTTCGTTTTTCCTACGCGGTCGCCTTTCTTTTCTTAGTTTGCTAAGGGTTACATGAGCTGGACCCTGTGTGACCAAGATATGTAAATCTCTTTCCAAACAGATCATCATTTCAGATTTTTGTCCGAGATGCCAACACAAAAATAATATTTTGTTTGGCTTATTTTTATTGATTTGGATTTCTTTGAGTTATAGAAAATTACTTTCGTGTTGGACACTTATTTTCCATGAAAGCACCCGAGGCCCATAAAAACCATCAGGATTATGCCATTATTAGGTAATGGCATAATGACAAGCTATCTGTCAACAGGTAGTGTAAAATAGATATTATAATAGTTCTAGTATTTGTGTTTTGAGTGCGGTTTATATTAGAACTTGCATACATTAAAAAACGTAAAAATTTGTTAAGTGCACACAAAAAATTAAAAAACTGTTAAAAAATATGAAAAATTGTTAAGTTGACACAAAATTTGCGGTATCTCACTACTTACCTTCCTTATAGATACTTTAATATTAATCATTTGATATATTCAACCGTTTATTCGAGAGGGAAGAAGAATACATTTTTGCAAATAAATTCTTCCCTGTCTGTTATTAGAGAAAATAAAATTATATTCTCAAAGAAATTTAGAACATTCGCTTGAAACTATACACTTGATTCCAACAAATATAGTGTGTTTATAACTACTTGAACAACCTTTGTATTCATTTTTCTGAACTCAATAAATTTATCATATAATGTCTGAATAGTTTTCCATGAATTATATACTCTGTATGTAATTTTTATGATTGTATAAAAATAGATAAGTATGATAAAAATTCATGTATACATTATTTTAAGTTGATATAATGAATTGATTTTAATTTTCCATATTAATATATTAAATTTCTATCTTTTACTTAGATTTTCGTTTTTCATAATAATGCCCAGTGAAATGCTGGCAACAACATAAGGGAAGAAAAGGGGAAAAAGGCGACCGCGTAGGAAAAATGATGGATGGGAAGACCCCATCAAGCCATACAAGGGAGAGACAAAAAAGGTAACATGGGGCTAAGCCCCAATAGAGTCTGTATGAGAAATCTGCCCTACCGCACCTAAGATATCCGAGCTATGCAAGTCGTACGGTCTACACACAACTGGAGCATCCAAAGAAACATCACCTAATGTGATTGCTCTCCTATGGATTGCACCAGCCACTACCCTCTGTAGAGCAATGGACACACGCTGTCTAAAGTAAGCTACAAAGTATGAGAGTGAGAGTGGTACCCCCTGACGCCTAACATGATAAGCTCTCGCGCACTCCCTGACAAATGTGTCAAATGTCGTGTCCATTGCTCCATTTAACTCCAAGGCTAGAGGAACAAAGAGGTGACCTCGCTGCATGCCCCTATACTTGGAGACCTTACGACCTACTGCTGCACTCGCCGCCCATCCAGGGGGATGGGTAATCACTCCCTCCGATAATGTATCCCGCGTTGGGTCCGTGACCACAACATTTGCTACTGTCACCTGATCATCTCGGACCAAGTATAAGTTTGCCCTGACATGTGTTGTCTACAACGCATACAAACGCTCCCTCCAAGCTAAGTATCCACTCTCTCGTGCCATAGCAAACACTATGTCTCTAATGGCATCATGTGTAGCTATCCTTTGTCCTCCAAAAGGACACCATGTCATGTGGACCGCCACTGCATCTAGTGTGGAACCACACTCACAAGTGAGTAGTGAAGATGCAGATGGGTGGACCAAGCCTAGGCAAAACCTCATCGTTGTAGAGAAAGTAGCCGGTGCGAGTCGGAAAGCCCTAATGCATGGTCGAGCTAGGATCCACGAGCTTGCACCCTTGCCGGAGCAAGAGCGTAGACGTGCTCTAGTAGCTTGAGGAATGGACGAGTCAACTAAGAGAGAATGTAGCATATGCTCACACTGTCGCTCCATCAAGGAAGACTGTAAACCTCTAGTCCAATCAGACGATAATGAAGCAAACGATGGAATACCCTCTTGTGCTTGTGGTGATAGACTATCACTCGTCTGTCGCAATAACACCTGGAGAGAAAAGGGTCCTTCCTCCACCTCTGTCACATAAGTCTCCAAAATTGGCCTATCAGCAACCACAAAACGAGAGGCAAGTAGGGGTGCCGAGAGAGCCCAACTACCCAAAAAGGCTATAGGTGCCATCTCCTCCATAGAAAGCAAGCCAACCCCACCACATGAGATTGGTAGAGCCATCTGTCTACGTGCCAAATCCCCTGTCATACACTCAAAAGTCCCTAGTCCAATAATATCACCAAAGACTCCCATAATCCTCCTATCAAGTGCTCTCAGACGTGATAGGAAGGATGGTGAGGGAGGAACTGTACGGATGAGGTAGAATGGTTGACGAGCAATACTAGAAGAGAGTATACCAAATGCCACCTGTGAATCTCCTAGTAATGGAAGGTCATCCACATGGAGAACATCCTCTGCAAGGGCAGCGTCTAAGAAGCGTGTGACGAAATCCTCCGATCCTATTGGCACTCCAAGAACACGAAGTCCATATGTGGATGTGATACACCCCTCTGGAAGCTCAAGGTGGAGAGGGATACCTAAAGGGGACCATGCCCTACACTTTGACACCTTGACTCTCAAGCCTACTAGATGTAGCTCGGTAGTCAAGTAGTCAAAGGCCTGCCTAATTTGATCTACAGGGCCTACAATGTGTGTATCATCTGCCAAGGAGGGAAATACACAACCTGGCATGGCCAAAGTAGTAGATAGGAGAGCTCTAAAGTGAGCCATGGCAAATAAGGGCCCCCCAAAGGATCTCCCTGTCGTGTACCAACAGCTGACTCCAAGACGATGACTCCCTCTTGTGAACCACCATGCTGGTAGTAAAGGGAAGCAGGAGAGCCATAAAAAGACCGCACAAAAGAAATGGGACTCGCAAGGATCCACCAGCCTCCCTAAGCTCTCTAAAGATGGATGCACGTGAGACGCTATTAAAAGCGTTCTCAACATCTACCTATAGGACGACCCACTCTGGATGGATATCTAGGAGTGCTCTAATGCCTAGAGATATAGCCTCACATCCTCCAGGTGTAGCTACTCCAAACTGATGTGGACTAAGGTGCTATCAAAAGTGAGAACGATGCTGAAGGACAATGGTACGACTGACCAAACGCAAAAAGATCTCTCCAATATTAATCGGTCTAATGCCTCCCGTGTCCTTCTCAATCGCGAGAAGTCGACTAGCACCTAAGACCCGACTAACAGACATAGGAATGTCTCCTCTCGCTACTGCTGCAGCCACATGAAACAACTCGGTAAAACCACTAGAAGGATCATTTTCCTGGAAGCAATCTCTAAGGTGCTCATAAACCATCCCTGACAAGCCTCCTGAGGAAAGGCGAGGTGCAGTGCACAATGCTTGTGCAAATAGCGACCTATCAAGACATAAAGGCTGCTCAGGCTGATAATCTAAGACCTCTAGTGGTAGTCCCTCTACTGCTATAGGATGCAATGAGCGTAGGGAAGAGATGGTCTCATCAGTAGGACTTGCTATAGACAAAGGGTGTAGCGCTCATTCTGCTCTACTAAACTCTCCCGCCTGACCCAATGTCCTACATCGTCGTAATCGAGTGGAATCTGTGGTATCCTGTGGCGATGCATGTCTCCTAAATTGTGTAGCCCTAACAGACTCCTCTTGAAGCGCTGCCCAATCCCCCGCTTGGAATCGACGAAATCTAGCCGCCACCTCTCTATGCCCCGCGTGTCCCCCTCTAGCATAACAAAGACACCATCAAGGGAGTAGGAGGAATAAGAACCACGCCAACTCGTCCAAGGGATCACGTGCCAAACGATCCAGTGGTAGGCAAAAAGCTTGTCTAGCCTCATCATGGAGTGTGCGGGGCAGCCTATGGAATAGACGTGGACATGGAAAACTAGTCTCAAATAACCCCAAAATGCAACCCACCTGAGAAGCTAACCACTCCCACGACTCGATCGGTATCCCTGGAGCGATCAACGAAGGTATAGAAGAAGCGTACGTAATCCCGAGTGTCATTGTAGTCAATGTGGTTGCTCGTCTCATGTGAACATCCCAAGTGGTCCAATCATAGTCCTTGTGCATCCTTCCCACATGGGTCTTTACCCCTTGCGAGGTAAAGCGTTGGTGACACACCGGGCATGGTGTATCCCGACCCGCTCTAGGCGACCCCACATGGGAAGGTGTAGCCATGGCTAGCACAAGAATAATGATAGTAACACATGATACTCCTCTCCATATCTCCCATATCTGCAAAACCACAACCCCTCATATCCCAACTCACATAAGAAACAATCTCTCCAAACCCTAAAATCTATAAACTCTCGTAACTTTCAATTTCCATCTTCAAAATTTTCAAATTAAATTCACATGGAACTTAATCATGAAAACCAAGAGATTAGAAATGAAAATTTCCAACCCATCACTCTTAATGTATAATGATCACTCTCAACCCTAAAAAAGCTAAAAATCTTTGTAACTTTCTACTCCATTCTCCATCGTCTTCAATCTAGGTACCAATGGAACCGAAATTGAAAAACGAATAGAATTGCTATTCACTCAATTGCTACATGCTAGAGAACACTCAGGAATTATCAAAATTGTCTCACATCTCTCTCCCACATCTCCCCCACGCACGGGTTTCGAAAAGCAGCTTCGTAGGAGGTTTCACACTAAACCCTTTAACACATAAGGGAAGCGGTCTATGCAGTACCTGCCTATACTTGCCAGGTTGATAAAAGAATCTTAAAGTACATTAATGTGGGTTGAATATTGAAGGTTCTGTAAATTTTACACAAATAGCTATTATATATACAACTAATCTAGATAAATTAAGAAATATTTTATTTCTTAATTTCTTTCATGCATAATTTCATTTCTTTCATTCATAATTTCATTTTCTTTCATGCATGATTACTTACATATATTGTAATTATCTTAATACTGGAAGTCAAGTAAAATTATTGGAATTTATTTTATGAATAATTCAAATAATAAATAAAATTGTGTGGATAAATATATGTTAAAGTACCTCCAAATGCTACTACTTCCATATTCGGAGATATTGAAAAGCTTTATTTATTTCGGACAATAGCAATTTTCTCCTTGAGTATAACTTTTCAATATAACTCTTTAACTATAATGATGAAACTTCCCATCATCATATAGTTTATTAAAGAGATAAACAGGATGATAAATCTTCATTAAGAAGACATCTATTGACTCACATTGTAATTAGAAAATTAAATTGAGTACAGTTTGACCATACTTAGAAACTTATATTATATATTTTAATCTTTATGTAAGTTAGAGTATCATAATAAATTATTTATTTAATAAATTAATCTGAATAATTTAGTTTTAGTGAAAATTTTATGAAAAAAATTTCTACTACTTATTATAAATACAAAAGATAAAGAGAGAATAATCAATAAAAAATTAAGATTAACAAGTAAGTCTCGGAAAAATTTACAAGGCCTTTAAAATTAATCAGCTTTTGTTTCTATTTTGTTAAAGTCTCTTTACTTGTGTATAGTCAATAAAAATATTCATAAGGCTTGGTTTTATAATTATCTATCTATAGCAACTGTTTTATTTAATTAAGTTTTATTGATATGTTTAAATGTATATGAACAACTATCCAATAGGTAATTTAAAGTAGTTACTAAATAACATAACTTTAAAAAAAATAAGATTAATATTTCAATAATATAAAAAATGTCGGGTAGATTCATTTGGGGGATTATATTTTGTTTTTTTGAGATTATATATATATATGTATAAAATATATAATATGTTCTATCTATCTAATATTTTATATTACACTCTATGAGTATAATTAAGTTCTTTTTATCTTTTATAAATAATAATTTCTAGTGAAATTAGAGATTAGAATTTTACTTGCTAAGATTTGTATAAATTTAAAGTAAACTAGATATGAAATATAGAGTATATTATGCAATTCTAGTGTGCCGACATTATACACCATGCCATTAATAGAATATATTTCTGTTTTAATTTCTTACCTCTAATATCTTTTATTGAAACATTTCATTTTCCCATAATTTCTATTTTACAAACCTCAGATTTTTAAGGTGATCTTAACTTATTTTTATATGAAATTATAGTATAATTTAATTTTTATAAGGAAATTACCTTAAATTTTTACTAGCTACGAGAATGCTCAAAGTACCTATTCTTGATAATTGAAAACAACTAGATTATCATGAATAACTAAAATAACATTAAAATTTTAACTTCATGATATTTTGAATACTGAAAAAATTCTTTTTATTTTGGATACTGTATTGTATTCAAATCACAAAAAACATATAAGTATTGTTTTTATATATAAAAAGTAGGTCGGAAAGTATTCCACTCTAGATTATATTAATTATATACTTAAGTATGCAATGTATATATGATATAATTTAAACAATATAGATATTATCCTTATGGAATGTTTCTAAGAGAAAGTTTTCTTGTTATGATAAATTCTGGAGAAGATGGAGGTAAAGGGATTTTTGAAACATAGTCTTTCAATGCTTTATACATAAATACTGAAAATTATCACATAAATCTATCAAAAATCATAGTTACTCATTAAATCTAGAAAAAAAGTAGAATACACCTTTTCAAACTAAAGCATCCAATAACAAAAGGAAAACTAAAGTACTAAAATTTCCTATAGAATATTAATAAAATTAGAGAAATTATTGGAATGAAAAGATATTTAATAATTTTATGCTTTCACAACATTCTAATCATGTTAATTTACCATTGCTAATTAAGGCACCTTGTCAGATATTTTAGAGATGGATCTACAAAGTTTGAGTGGAATTGCATTCTATGGTGTCTAAATCACTAGTGATTAGTTCAATACTACATGCTTTATGATCAAAAGCAATTAGCTTAGAGCGCAAGACAACAATCCTCTTGACAATGTTGAGCATTCAGTGAAGCAAATATATCTAAAGTAAAGTTCACCACCAATTACACTCTACAATTCAATTCAAGGAAATCTTGCATGATTGCAAGATTGTTTTCTGCAAGAACATTGTAGACAAAATGGTGTAGGTTCAATTCACCAAAGATAGTGAATGAGAATCACGTCAAACCAATATCCATCGAGCTAAGCAAAACATAGAGTGAAGTTGTAGCTATCTCAAATACCAAGAAGCCATCAAGCCAACCGTCAAGTGTAGTGACTACCAATCGATTGCAAAGTTTATTGTCAAATACTTTTGATAAGCTGGTGGGCAAGACAAGCAGATGTTAGTAGTAGAACATCAACTTGACAAACATGTGAAGAGTTGCATGATTTCTTTGAGTTCAAGTGCAATGATAATAACATGAACATTGAATAAAACTCCAACAAGTTAGCAAGTTAGTTTTTTGAACTTGTTGAGTGATTAGTTTACACAATAGAAGGACAAAAGGAAAAAGGGTTTATGTGAGATTTTACTTGAGTAGGAGACAATAGAGCTTTGAGAAAACTAATTCAACGAGGAAAGTCAAAGAGAAATTGGGTTACAACGTGAGATTGCAAGGAGCTATGAAGGAAACCAAGGCAACTTCTTCAACAATAAATAGAAAAACTTACAAGAGCAAGAGAAATTAGAGTTGCAAGAAGAATCAAAGAGAAAGTTTGTGAGAAATTAGGGAGAATTTGGGTACAAGGGAACTTGAAAAGTGATTCTTCAAAGCATTGGAATTTGTGCAACATGTAAGCTACAGCAAAGGTCTTGCGGGGAACAATTAGGCCCTACAAGGAGACTATAGGATAGAAAAGGTATTTTGTGAGTGAAGTGCATGAGCAAAGCTTGGAGAACTTCTGGTTGGTTGCGGATCTAGCACAACACTTTAAGGCAAAGCTTCAAGAGGAAGAACTATCAATCAAGGGTTCCTTGTATGGAGGTTCTCCTACCAACAAGCTCTTATATTGGAGTTTTATAGTACTAGAGGGGTTGAGCATTGGATGAGGTGGAGCCTATAGTATGGCAATCCTCTTATTGTGGTAAAAGAGCTCTCTCCACATCCTTTCTTGATTTTTCTTTCTCACTATCAACTTCTTTTTTGTGTATGGGTTTGCAATATTGAGAGAGGGGTGGTTCTTGTCCAATTCACATGTTTAGTATGTGGGTTTCATATCTTCTTTGGTTTGGTGGTACCTTCCATCTAGCTTTTGTGATGCTTTCTTTTTGGTCTTTGGTTAGGGTACCTAGAAGAACTTCTTAAGGCAATACTCTTCACCTAGCTCTCCTCATACTCTATATGTGTGCTTAGGGACTAGATCTCGACATTGTCCTTTTGGACAATTGTCTAGATGGCTCCACCTCTACCCCTCCATCTCATCCTCCACCTTCTTCTATGGAAGAGCTTACTATGATACAAATAGCTAGACATATTATCTAGAGGTGAAAATTGGTTTGGTAACATCTAAGAGGATGCTATATATGATGGACTAAGTAGATTAGATAGAGGTGTCACCAAAGAGTATTTCTACTAATAAAGCAAGAGCCAAGGATAACATGAAAAGTTCAGAGCTAATTTTGGAGGCCTAAGCATATGAATTAGGCCTCAAAAATGTAAAAATTCTCTCCCATTAATGGAAAGGTTAGCCTCTCTCCCCCAAAGTTTGTCTCATCAAGAGCTTTCCAATGGTACCTCACCCATATGATTTTCAGATTCTTATAGGAAAATTCTCTAAATATTCCCTTTGGTCGAACTTGTTGACCAACCAAGTAGGACAAGGACCACCATGTTACCCATCCAGGCAACAATATAAGGATAGAGCTCGTTGATATGTCGCCAATCCATGTATCTAATCCAACTGTGGAGCTTCCTTTGAGGGAATCTTCTTTGCTATATCATAAAGAGAAGGTGCTTTTTTGGGGCATCAAAGTATTGAGTTTGGAACCTTGTGTTTCTCTCTTGTATTCTCTTGGAGAGTTTTCTTGTCATCGGAGTATTACACCTACTTTAGCAAATATTAATATGGAAGATCTTTCCTATAGATATACCACCTCCTCACCCCTTCACTATGGATTCTCATATAGAAGATGCTCCTATAATACTCTGAGGACAAGAGAGAAAACACAAAAGCACTCAAGCATCCGATGTCTTAAAGGAACACCTCCTCTTTATTATATAGACAAAGGGTGTAAAAGACCGAAACCAAAGAGAGAAATAGGAGAATGGAAACTCACATTGGGACACTTGAATGAGGGAAAACTCCAAATGCCTAGCATGAGCTTTGGCTTTGGTATTTATAGGTAGCATACAAGGCCCTTGAAGCTTCTCAAGAAGCTTCCTTGAGCCGCTTTCTTGGAGTGCAAGCCAAGTTAACCAAGAAGCTTCTTTTTAGAAGCCGCCTACTTGGCGTGCAAGCTAAGCTAGTTAGAAGCTTCTAGAAGCTTCTTTCTAGAAGCTACATGCTTAGGGCACAAGTGAACTAGTTGGGAAGTTTCCCAAGAAGCTTCTTAGATGCTTTTATAATATTCTAGGCTATTTTGTCTTATTATCTACTTTGTAAGCCCAACTAACCTTGTCATTAAACTCCATATTGTTACATATTCACCCGCCGCTACTTGGTGACGTCCTCGTCGCCAATGAAGCTTTGATTTCCTTGATGGTCGTTTGTGCATTTTGGAGGTGGGACATAGGTTCCCATGTGGCATCATGAAGGGGATACCCTTTCCAAAGGACCTTGTACTCCATATGTTGGTGATGGCCTTGTTGAATATGGTGACGTGCAAGGATACGATCAACTTTGTACTCCTCATGATCATTGATAGGGACAGGAAGAGGGGGAGGCTGGACTCAAGAGGAAAAGGAAGAGGGGTTAGGAACAAAGGGTTTCAACTTAGAAACATGAAAGACAGGATGGATACGCATGTGACAAGGCAAGGCAAGTCAATAAGCAACAAGAGAGACAATGTGGGTGATATCAAAGGGTCCTATCCAATTAGGGGCAAGTTTACAAACTTGGGTATCAAGTGGGAGAGGGAGGTTACTAGAGGATAGCATGACTTTATCACCAACTTCAAAGGTGAAATCACGACAATGGTGGTCCGCATATTGTTTTTGGCAATTCTGGGCAACAAGGATGTGAGACTTGGCTTGTTGGAGAGATTCGGCTATAGTGGTCAAGAATGTGGAAGTATGAGGAACCTAAGAGGGAGGGGAAGCAAGAAGAGAATCTGGAACAAGCGGATCTTGGCCAAAATTGAGAAAGAAGGGAGAAAATCCGGTGCTTGCCTAATTGTAATACCAAGGGTTAGCCATATGATCTAGATGTGAAATTTGGTTTGGTAACATCTAGAATGATGTTATACATGATGGTCAAAATAGATCAGATAGAAGTATCACCAAAAGAGTACTTCTACTAATAGGGCAGAAACCGAAATAGACTTGAGAACCTTAGAACCAATAGCTAGACATATGATTTAAAGGTGAGAATTTGTTTGGTAACATTTGGAAGGATGTTACACATGATGGACTAAACAGATCAGAAAGAGGTATCACCAAGAGGGGACTTCTACTAATAGAGTAGGAACCGAAATATGCCTGAAATCTTTGAAGGCAATTTCGGAGGCCTAAACGGATGAATTAGGCCTTGAAAATGTGCAGATCCCCCCCCAACAGAGGAAAGGCTGGCCTTCCCTCCCCCCTGGTTTGTCTCATCGAGAGCTTTCCAATGGTACCTTACTCATGTGATTCTGAGATTCCTATAGGAAGATTCCCTAAAAGATTCGGTCAAAGCTCGTTTGACCAACCAGATAGGACCTAGACCAGACAGGTCACCCATCCAAGTCAGTAATCCAAGGGTGGAGCTTGCTGACATGTCACCTATCTATGTCCCTAATCCTATGGTGGAGCTTCCTTGAAGGAGATCCTCTTTGTCTATATAATAAAGAGAAGGTGCTCCCTTGGGGCATCGAATGTTTGAGTGTGCAATCTGTGTTTTCTCTCTTCTCTTGTCCTCGGAGTATTACAATGGTATCAGAGCGAGTGTTCTAGTCCAAGAGAGTGGATCACCCATCTTGGAATAGCACGAACTACTGAAACTGAGTAATTTGAGGTGGAGAACATAGAGTAATCGCTAGACTTAGGAAGGACTTTAGAGAGCGGATGGGATGGATGCGCCGGGGGGACAATTTCCCGCACCTAGCTTTCCATTCTCAAACCCATTCCACATCAAGGTTATGTACATCCAGCGTGAGCAGATGAGAGTATCGCTAGTTTATCACTTTGGTGCTGAATTCATGGACAGAGTGATGAACTCACCAAACCCGGTGATTCTACCTGTGGTGATATATGACAGAGAGTGGGATTTGACGATCTACATTCTATTATGATAATATGGATATGAATGTCCCAAATCCTCTCCCTTTCAACACTCAAGTAGAAATCCGTTATGTAGTGAGGCCAAAATTGATGTTTAGAGATTTTGTGGTTAGGAATTTTGGTGAGGAGTATTATCAACAAGTGATAGCTTCTGAGGTCCCAATGGTAGTTCCGATAGTTCGTGCGCCTTCCAGAGTGATTATATTGACTCTGTATTGAAGTAGACGTTAGCAATTGGGTGTTGCAGGCACCATGGATCCGCAGTTGCAAGAGCTGGTGCAAGGAATGCAAGGGATGTTGAATGAATTTCGAGAGATTAAGATGACCATGGAGACATTGCAAAGTCAAGTGCAGATCCTCAGGAACGATCAAGCCATGCAAGAAGAAGAGCCGTCTCAAAACCCAATACCTGCGACTGAAGTACTTGGAGAGGCACCCGTGCCTACAAACCCTATCAACGATGAAGCCACATTGCTACTCCGGATGAAGAAGACCTGCAACATTGAGCCTTACAAGGGGCAGCGTACGATGGGAGTAGTGGAGAATTGGATCTCAAGAATGAATCGATATTTTCGATTGTTCTCAACAAAGATCACAGAGCATGCTGCAGGCGTGTTTGCATGTGGGTACTTGACCAATAAAGCCCTCACATGGTATGATGCTTGGGAACGATCCATGCTGGCAGAGAGAAGGGAGGTCACATGGACAGCAATGCAAGAAGGACAGCTCAAGAATTTCCAATCGGTGGATTCTGTGCAGATGGCTCGAACCCGACTATGGGGATTGAGACAGAAGAATAGCGTACAAGAGTATGTGGAGGCATTTTTGGATCTACAAGTCGCAATTACCGACATGAGTCCAGCAGAGGCTCTCGACAATTTCAAATGAGGGTTGAAAGAGCGGATTCGTCAAGAAGTCATGGTGCAAAACCCTCGCACGGTATTTGAAGCCATTGCTTGTGCGTAGAGAATAGCCGGAGCATTAGGTGGAGGTGAAGGAGTAGTTCCACCTCAACATTATCGGGTAGAAATGCCACACATGGGTGGACCAGTACCGATGGAATTGGGCAACCTTCAATTCCGGGATCGAGGAGCACGGCCGCTTCAAGGAGAGCGAGGACGGGTAGAAGAACGAAGAGATGGAGTCCCACGAGGAAAAGGGACTCGAGGAGAACAACGCCGTTGTTACAATTGTGGCCGTATTGGGCACATATCTACCAATTGTCGCACTCGTTTCCCTAGAGGCCCTCGGCCTTTGTACATGTGATCTTTGAACAACATGGAGAGGCACATTGAAGAGGAGGAGGTGGAAACCACTTCGGAAAACAAAGATCGCCAGTAAATGTATCTCGCGGCCTTACTGGCTCAATAAGGAAGCAGAGAAGCAAGGGAAGGAAGAAGAATAATGCGCAAAGATCCCGAAAGGCAACCTCACAATTGATTGTTGTGAATGGAATCCTAGAAGGTAATCAAGTGAGAGTATTAATAGATCCGGGAGCAACAGAGAATTTCTTGTCTCGCTCTGTTGCAAGCAGATTGGGAATGGATCTAGAGAGAGATGGAAGTGAAGAAGTAGAGTTACCAAATGGGCAAACAGAGAGGATTGAATCATTACCTAGACGGGTAACCCTCTCTGTAGGAGAATATCAGGAAGCAATTGAGTGGCGAGTGGTACAGTTAGCCCGTTATGATGCAATTTTAGGCATGCCATGGATGGGGCAATACAACCCAATGGTGGATTGGAGGAAGAAAGTAGTGAGAACCCACCAATGGTCAATCATTGGGGTTAAAGAAAAATCACACAGGCAGAAACTGCCTCTATATGTCGTAGGGACGACAACTGTCTGTAAGACCGATAGATGTTTTCTGGGTCTAATAAGAGAAGTCCAGAGTGCACAACTCGCTGGACAAATTCTTGAGAAATTGAAGGATGTGGTGGATGAGTTTCAAGATGTCTTTCCCGATGATCTACCCTCAGGATTACCACCTAAAAGGCGAGTAGATCACAAAATAGAGACACTCCCGGGGAAGACACCTCCTTGTAAGGCCCCATATCGCCTATCACCTCATGAGTTGGAGGAGTGTAAGACTCAAATTGAGGAGATGCTACAGAAAGGGTTCATCCAACCTAACGTATCACCATATGGGGCCCCTGTCTTGTTTGTGAAGAAGAAGGATGGTACAATGCGCATGTGCATTGACTATCGGGGTCTCAATCAGCAAACAGTGAAGAACAAATACCCCTTACCTTGCATGGATGACCTGTCTGATCAACTCCATGGAGCGAGATACTTCACCAAACTGGACTTGCGGAGCGGTTACAATCAAATCCGAATTGCAGAGAAGGATGTGTACAAAACTGCCTTTCGAACCAGGTATGGCCACTTTGAGTATCTTGTGATGCCTTTTGGCCTCACCAATGCGCCTGCCACTTTCATGAGCCTAATGAATGACATATTTCATCCATACTTGGATAAGTCTGTTATCGTCTTCTTGGATGATATCTTAGTATATAGTAGCACGATGACAGAACACAAACAACATCTACGAGAGGTCCTCCAGATTCTAAGACAAAATCAGTTGTACGCCAAAATCTCAAAGTGTGAGTTTGGAAAGTCTGAAGTAGACTACTTAGGGCATAGAGTAAGTGCAGAGGGCATTCAAGTATTGACAAATAAAATAGAGGTCATTCAAAAATGGAGTGCCCCCGAAGATCAGACTCAACTTAAGAGCTTCTTGGGGTTGACGGGATTCTATCGTAGATTTGTCAAGGACTTCTCCAAGGTTGCACAGCCTTTAACGGCACTACTTGGCAAGGGGAAGAAGTGGACATGGGGAACTGCACAAGAGTTGTCCTATCAAGAATTGAAGGCCGCCTTGCTACATGCACCAATCTTGAAGTGGTATGACCCAAAACGTCCAATCAAGTTGGCTACGGATGCATCAGGCGTAGCAATAGGAGCAGTCCTACAACAAGAGTAGCATGACGGATGGCATCCAATTGCATATTTCTCTCAAAAGTTGTTATCGGCAGAGCGCAACTACCACACCATAGAATGAGAAGAGCTGGCCATTGTTCTAGCAACCAAGCATTGGAAGCACTACCTGGGCGAGAAGGCATTTGTAGTAGAGACAGACCACAAACCTCTAGTCTACCTCGAGACGCAGAAGGATCTATCTCGTCGCCAAATTCGGTGGGCAGAGTGGCGACAACGCTTCAACATGACAATCACCTACGTGGAAGGTAAGAAGCAACTTGTAGATGCGTTCACCCGCATGCCAATGGCCAACAACTTGGCAGCAGAGGTTAAGATTAACCTTGAATTCTGGCAAGAGATTCTAGCTGCTACAAAAACTGACCCACAGCTTGTAGAAGCGCAAGCGTCCAAAGGTGTCACCAGCGCCCAAGGACTCACCTTTCGAGAGGGCCAATTGTGGATCCCAAATGTCCCAGAATTATGCACCACCATTCTAGCAGAATGTCATGATTCGGCCATTGCAGCTCATGTCGGAGTGGACAAGACCTTGGAGGCAGTCAAGCGCCATTACTATTGGCCCAAGATGAGCAATGACGTGATGGACTATGTGCGTAGCTGCCTACTTTGTCAACAGAACAAAGCTTCTAATCAAGCTCTTGCAGGGCTCCTTCAACCTCTTCCCACTCCTACCCAACGTTGGGAACAAGTGAGTATGGATCTCGTCTATGAATTACCCAAGACCACCTCAGGGTTTGACTCCATTGTCGTCTTTGTGGACCGGCTCAGCAAAATGATTCATGTACGCCCTACCACCAAGGAGGTGACCGCTCCACAACTAGCTCAACTATACTTAGATGCAGTCTTTGCTCACCATGGCTTGTCTAGAGTACTCATCACCGATAGAGGCACCCAATTCACCAGTTTGTTTTGGCGAACACTCTTTGGTTTCTTCAAAACCAAGTTGGCCATGTCTACAGCTTACCACCCACAAATAGATGGCCAAACAGAGCAGGCTAATCGCACGATTGAAGACATGTTACGCGGCTTCACCTTAGAAGAGCAAGAGAGGTGGGACACCCTACTACCGTTGGTGGAATTCGCTTACAACAATTCAGTGAATGCCTCCACCCAGGTCACTCCGTTCTTCCTCATGTATGGTGAGCATCCCTTCACACCTTCTAGCTTGATGAAGATCCGTCCAGTGACTACCAAGGTTGATGCAGTCAACACATTTGTTTCTAGAATCCAACAAGGTGTGGAGAGCGCCATACACAGGTTACAGATTGCGCAAAATCGACAAAAGCAGTATGCTGATGCACACCGTAGGCATATGGAGTTCAATGTTGGGGATCAAGTGTGGCTATCGACAACCAACCTCACATTAGTTGGATCTCGTAAGCTCAGACCTCGTTTTATTGGGCCTTTCTCGATTCTTTGTCGCATCGGTGCTATGGCCTATCACCTTGAGCTACCACCACACATGAAGATCCATCCAGTGTTGCATGTCTCCCTATTATGCAGATATGCTCCCCGATCAGGCCAAGGTACTTCCACACAGGACATTCGACCTTGTCCGACAATCATTGATGGCACAGAGGAATATGAAGTAGAGCGGATTCTCCAAAAGCGCATACGTGGTACTCGCCATCCGCGGGTGGAATATCTAGTACAATGGAAAGGTTACCCTCTCTATGAAGCAACCTGGGAACCCGCTGCCAATTTGGCACATGCACCGGTGTTGGTGCAAGCATTTGAGCAACAATTGCACAACGAGGATGTTACGTCTTAAAAGGAGGGAGGTCTATAATACCAAGGGTTAGCCATATGATCTAGATGTGAAATTTGGTTTGGTAACATCTAGAATGATGTTATACATGATGGTCAAAATAGATCAGATAGAAGTATCACCAAAAGAGTACTTCTACTAATAGGGTAGAAACCGAAATAGACTTGAGAACCTTAGAACCAATAGCTAGACATATGATTTAAAGGTGAGAATTGGTTTGGTAACATTTGGAAGGATGTTACACATGATGGACTAAACAGATCAGAAAGAGGTATCACCAAAAGGGGACTTCTACTAATAGAGTAGGAACCGAAATATGCCTGAAATCTTTGAAGGCAATTTCGGAGGCCTAAACGGATGAATTAGGCCTTGAAAATGTGCAGATTCCCCCCCCCCAACAGAGGAAAGGCTGGCCTTCCCTCCCCCCTAGTTTGTCTCATCGAGAGCTTTCCAACGGTACCTTACTCATGTGATTCTGAGATTCCTACATGAAGATTCCCTAAAAGATTCCCTCCGGTCAAAGCTCGTTTGACCAACCAGATAGGACCTAGACCAGACAGGTCACCCATCCAAGTCAGTAATCCAAGGGTGGAGCTTGCTGACATGTCACCTATCTATGTCTCTAATCCTATGGTGGAGCTTCCTTGGAGGAGATCCTCTTTGTCTATATAATAAAGAGAAGGTGCTCCCTTGGGGCATCGAATGTTTGAGTGTGCAATCTGTGTTTTCTCTTTTCTCTTGTCCTCGGAGTATTACACTGTTTGGAATTGTTGTAGGCAAATTCTGCAACTATAAGACATTCATCCCAGTTGGTATGGTGGACATTGACAAAGGCCCGCAACATATCCTCCAATGTACGATTTGCATGTTTGGTTTGTCCATCAGTTTGAGGATGATAGGCCATGGACAAAGCAAGCTTGGTGCCGAGTATGTGGAAGAGTGCTTGCCAAAACTTCCCGGTAAATCAAGGATCATGGTCTGAGATGAGTACACGTGGCATCCCATGATGCTTGAAGACATTGTTGAAGTAGATTTGCGCTAAGGTTGGAGCATCCACGGTATCACAGGTTGGTGCCAAGTGGATTTGCTTACTAAGCTTATCCACAAACACCACGATTGCGGTGTGTCCTTGTTTTGTCTTTGGCAAGGATGTGATGAGATCCAAGCTCACATGCTCCCAGCAAGCGGATGGAATGGCGAGTGGTTCAAGGAGTCACTCGGCTTCTGGTTGCTGGCCTTGTTACGTTGGCAACTCTCACATGATTGGACAAAGTCTTGAACATCTTGTGTCATGTTGAGTCACCACCATTGGCATTAGAGGGTGCCCAAGGTCTTGTCTACTCCTATGTGACCAACTATTGGTAAATCATGGGCTTCTTGAAGGCACACAAGTCGAAGATCACCTTTGGTTAGAACATAGATCTAGTCTGCATGGAATAAAAGGCCTTCCTTGAAGGAGAAGGTGTTGTACTCCTTGTCGCATGCTGTTAGACAATTGTGTACCATTTGGAAGAAAGGATCTTGTTGTAGAGCTGCTTGAAACTCATTATGGACTTGAGGGTCAATGGACACCGTTGTAATTGCCACCGTGATGAGAGGAAGAGCCTTCAAATCAGGTCGTTGTTATAGAGCATAAGAGATGACATGGAACCGACCTGGTTTGTACTCAAGTTTGATGTCAAAAAATTGAAGTTGCTCTTCCCATCGATGATGCCGACTCTTCATGTGCTCCAAGTGTAAGGTCTGCAACAATGGCTTGTGATCAGTTTGCATGATCACTTGTTTCCCCAAGAGATAATGCCTCCATACCTTGGTAGCATATACCATTGCAAGTTGTCCCCGATCTCGAGTAGAGTAATTTCTTTCAGCTGTATTTAGTTGGCAAGACACAAAGGAAATAGGATGTAGTCCATTTGGAAATTCTTGTTGCAACACAACTCCAATTACAAAGTTAGAAGTATCAAAATCAACCACACAAGGTAGTTGAGGATCATATGGTTGAAGAATGGGTCTTGAAGACACCATATGCTTTAACTTCTAGAATGCTTCTTCATGCTTGGTGGTCCACTGGAAGCTCAAGTTCTTTCCCAAGAGGTCAGTCAATGGTGCAGCCACGTGAGCATAATAGTGGATGAACCGTTGGTAAAAACTGGCCAATCCATTGAATGCTTGTACTTTTGTAGCATCCTTTGGGGTAGGCCAATCAGTAATGGCCTTGATCTTCTCTTCTTCCATCTTGATCTCTTCTGATGAGATCTTATGACCCAAGAAAGCAACCTCCTTCTGCCAAAAAGCACACTTTGACTTCTTGCAGTAAAATTGCCACTGTTGTAGTTGTCTTAGGACTTCTTGCACATGATTCATGTGTTCTGCCTCTTTCCTGCTATAGATTAGGATATCATCTAAGAACACCACCATGGACTGATCCAATAGTCCCTCCAACACCCGATGCATCTGATCCATGAAGACTACTAGAGCATTAGTGAGTCCGAAAGGTAGAACTCTCCACTCGAAATGTCCATACCTTATGCAAAAGGTAGTCTTTTGCACGGCTTGTCCTTCAATAGGAATTTGCCAATAGCCGCTACAAAGATCCAACTTGGAAAAGTAGCGTGCTCTACTTAGTTGATCAAGCAGGTCATCGATCCAAGGCAAGGGATATGAATTCTTCATGGTTTGCTTATTGAATCCACGGTTATCAATATAGAAACAAAGCCTTCCATCCTTCTTTGGAACAATAGTACCGGTGCTCCCCAAGGAGAGGTACTATGTCGTATGAAATCCTTCTCCAACAACTTTATAAGTGTTGTTTGCAACTCCTCCAACTCCTTTGGTGAGAGCCGATAGATTGGTCTACTCACTGGAGTACTCCCTAACAATAACTTGATCTTGAAGGGCATACCTCGATCGAAGGGTAATCCCTTTGGCAGATCATCCGGAAACACATCTGCAAACTCCTGAACTATCCAATCAACCATTGCTTGATGATGCTCTTGGCCCTCCTCAGATTGTTCTTGTGCAATTGGCTTGACCCACATCGTGAATACAAACTTATTTTCCTCCAAAGCTTGCTCTATGGCCGCTTCATTAACAAACTTCCCTTCCAGGGACTCATCTCTCTTCCAAGCTTGCTCCATGGTTGCCTTCTTGGCAAACTTCCCATCTTGGGACTCATCTCTCTTCCAAATTTGCTCTATGGCTACCTTCTCGACAAACTTCCCATATTGGGACTGATTATTCTTAGGCGTCTTACTCAGAGGTGCCAGACAACCTAATTGGAAATTTCTACCTTGGTGTTGTACTTGAATTTGTCATCGGGTCTGATCAAATTGAACCTTACGACGTTCAAGCCAAGGTAGACCCAGAATGATATCATTGTGTAGAGGTGCCACTACAAACCTCATACACTCCAAATACTCCTTCCCAATCTTGAAGGTAACAAGATGTGAGGTGCGGAATGCAGAACCCTTTCTACCATCCGCCATCATCAAACTACTTCCAAACACTGGCTTGATAGGAATACCCAATTCCTTTGTTACTTACATAGACATGCAATTCTCTGAACTTCCAAAATCAACCAAAATCCTACAACCTCAATTAGATATTGTACCTTGCAAGTGAAACAAACTTGCATAGGTCAAGCCTTCAATCCCATTGGAACTATTCAAGCTCCCAATAGGCGGCTCAAAATCTCTTACTGGGATTCTTTGTTTCCTTGATCATTTTGATCCACAAACTCCATCTGGGCAACTTGTTAGTCGCCCATTCTTAAGTGGACATTCAGCAATGCGATGTCCAACTTGGCGACAATAAAAGCAACCTCCATTTTATCGTAATCTTTCTCTATCTGTTGTGCCAAGTGGTCTTCGTTGGATAGCATCAATCTCCATTGGTACCGGTTCTTCCACTCGTAGGCTTTGTGTAGATCGAGGTCAAGACCAAGTTGTCGCAACCAAGTAATCAAAACGCTCAGCCAATTTCATAGCTTCTTCTACATTTTGTGGCTCCCGCATGGTCACCTCCAATTTGGTTCGTGACTTCAATCCTCGCATAAATCAATCTGGAATTTGACCTTCTTGGATATTTGGAATTTGCATGATGATGTTCTAAAATTGTGTGATATAACTTCTCATTGAGCCAATTTGCCTCAACTTTGCCAATTTATCTCGTGCAGCTTGGGTGGCATTTATAGTTTGAAATCGACCAAGTATTGCATCTTTGAATTGTGCCCATGTCAAAATCGGTGTAACAATTTGTTGTTTAGCTCTTTCTACTCGGAATCGCCACCAAAGTTTTGCCATGCCATCCAATTGGCAAGACGCCAAGAGAATTTGTTTCCGCTTGTCTTGAAGATTGGTGTCTTCAAAGTAACGTTCACAATCAAACACAAAATTCTCCGCTGTGCTTGGAAGATTCTTGCCTTCAAACACCTTGGATTTTGGAAATCAAATGCGATCTTCTCCATCTCGAACTGGTGCTCAGTTTATCTATTCTTGTCGTTACTGGTCTCGTTCATCCAACAATCGAGTAAGATGCTCAATTTGTTGTTGCATTGCAAGGATAACATCCGGTATTGCCACCATCGCTATTACTCTATTCCACTACTCTCAATTTATCTAGTTGATTAACACATAGATATAGCACGTCCACCGTTCTCCATAAGTTACAACTGGAAGTATCAAGGGTTCCTCTGACACGGTGATCATATGTAGAAAATCCTGCACAAAGCATGAGGTGATGAATTGTGTGAAATGCTGCTTTGGTAATATCTGGACATGAAAATCCCAATGGTTTGGCAGAAGTGGATTTGGTGGTCCATAAATTCCATCCATCCCATTCCTGCTCTGATACCAATGTAAAAGACCAAAACCGAGGAGAGAAATAGGAGAATGGAAACTCACATTGTGACACTTGAATGAGGGAAAACTCCAAATGCCTAACATGAGCTTTGGCTTTGGTATTTATAAGTAGCATACAAGGCCCTTGAAGCTTCTCAAGAAGCTTCCTTCTAGAAGCCGCCTACTTGGCATGCAAGCTAAGCTAGTTAGAAGCTTCTAGAAGCTTCCTTCTAGAAGCTACCTGCTTAGGGCGCAAGTTAACTAGTTGGGAAGCTTCCCAAGAAGCTTCTTAGATGCTTTTATAATATTCTAGGCTATTTTGTCGTATTCTCTACTTTGTAAGCCCGACTAACTTCGTCGCTAAACTCCATATTGTTACAAAGGGGGTCTCCTCCGGGGAAGCTCCACCATAGGATTAGGCACATATATAGGTGATCCAAGCTAAGTAAATAATCCAAGCTCCACCTTTGGATTACTTACTTGGATAGGTGACATGTTGGTCTTGATCCTATCTGGTTGGTCAAACAAGCTTTGACCAGAGGGAATCTTTTAGGGATTCTTCTTATAGGAATCTCATAATCACATGGGTGAGATACCGTTGGAAACTCTTGATGAGACAAATGGAGAGGGGGGTGGAAGAGTTTTGAAATTATGCACATTTTCTAGGCTTAATTCATCCATTTAGGCCTCCAAAATTACCTTCAAAGATTTCAAGCATATTTTGGTTCCTACTCTATTAGTAGAAGTCCCCTTTTGGTAATAACTATTTCTAATCTATTTAGTCCATCATGTGTAAAATCATTCCAGATGTTACCAAACCAATTCTCACCTTTAAATCATATGTCTAGCTATTGGTTTTCAAGTCTATTTTGGTTTTGTCCCTATAAGTAGAAGTACTATTTTCATGATACTTCTATCTGATCTATTTTGTCCATCATATCTTACATAATTCTAGATATTACTAAACCAAATTTCACATCAAGATCATATGGCTAACTCTTGGTATTACAACTCCTCTACAACATCCTTATCTTACCACCACCTTTCCCTCTCCTCATATAGTGCTACCACCACTTCAAAGTGTGATCCCCCCTCCTTCCCTTTAGAATGAGTCTCCCATCTCCCCATTATCTAGATGGATTATCTCTCCCATTACAAGATACCCTCCACTATCCCATAGTCCCATACCTCGCTCTATTCCCATATAACATCCTTACACACTCCCTCATCAATGACCCACACAATCATGCACGGATTGCCCATGGATGAGCATTAGCTTAGCACACCACACAAGGATGATTAGCTGCTATAAGATTTCAAGGACAAGAGAACTTCCAATTCCAAGAGAGAAGAAACACAAGGTTTCACACTAAAAAATTTGATGCACTAAAGGAGCACCTTGTATTTATATAACAAAGAGGATTCCCTCAAAGGAACCTCCACCCTTGGATCATATACATGGATTTTTGACATGTCAACAAGCTCTACCCTTAGGTTAGTTGCATGCATGGGTGACATGTCGGTTCTGGTCCTATCTGGTTGGTCAAACAAGCCTTGACAAGAGGGAATCTTTAGTGAATCGTCCTATGGGAATCTCAGAATTGCATGGGGGTGAGGTACAGTTGGAAGCTCTTGCCAAGACAAATGAGGGGGAGGAAAGGCAAGCCTCTATTTCCTTTGAAAGGAAATGGAGATATTTTGAGGCCTAATTCATTTGTTTAGGCCTTCAAAATTGGCATGAAGCTTTTAGGTTATTTTCAACTCCTACCCTATTAGTAAAAGTACTCTTTAGGTGACACCTCTATCTAATGTACTTAGTCTATCATATATAACATCCTTCCAAATATTACCAAGCCAAATTTCAATTTTAGATGATATGTCTAGCTATTGGTACTACAAGTGCCTACAAATGAGTGCCAAGGCAACTACACTACCTCCTTTAAAACCATTAGCTAGATAGATTATCTAGAGGTGGAAATTAGCTTAGTAATATCTTGAGGGATTTTTAAATGATGGTCTAAGTTGATTATATTGCTATGTTACCAAAAGAGTACTTCTATAAATAAGACAAAGGTCAAAAACACCTTGAAAACTTTAGAGGCAATTTTGGAGGCCTAGACAAATGAATTAGGCTTTGAAAAATGAACAGTTGATGCCCTTCGGAGGAAGTGAAATGGCTTCTCCTTGAGTTCATCTCATCAAGAGCTTTCCAATGGTATCTTGTCCATGCTTTTTTGAGCTTCCTATAAGAGGATTTTCCAAAGATTCCCTTTGGTCAAACTTGTTTGACCAACCAAATACGACAAGGATCCACATGTCACCAAACCATGCAACTAATCTAAGGATGGAGCTTGTTGACATATCACCAATCCATGTACATGATCCAAGGGTAGAGCTCCTTTTGAATGGATCATCTTTGCTATATGATAAAGACAAGGTGCTCCTTTGGAGCATCAGAGTATTGAGGGATGAAGCCTTGTGTTTCTTTGGTGTTTTTTCTCTTGTGTTTCTCTTGGGGATTCTCCTATCCTTGGAACACTATAATCAAAGCATATGTTTTAATCCAAGAGAGTGGATCATACTTCTTGGACGAACACTGGTTATTGAGATTGAGTAATTTCAAGAGGAGAAAATATAGTTTAATTGATAGATTGGAGGTGTTTTAGAAAGAGGATGGGATGGATACTCCTAAAGGAAAATTTCATGCACCTCACTTCTGTTCTTGAATCCATTCCATATCTAGATTATGTACATCTAGCTTGAGCAAGTAAGAGTATATCTTGTTTACCACTTTGGAACAAAAGCTCATGGACATAATAATGAATTTGCCAAACCCCGTGATTCTATCTATGGTGATATACAATACAAAACAATACAATAGAGAGTAGGACTTGACAATCTACATTCTATTATGATGCAATGGATATAAATATACCAAATCCACTCCCTTTCAACACTCAAGTAGAAGCCCATTATGTAGTTAGGCCAAAAGTGATGTTTATGGAATTTTGTGTTCGTAATATCAATGAGGAATATTATCAACAAGTGATAGCTTTTGAGGTCCCAATGGTAGTCCTAACCGATTGCGCTCCTTCCCGAGTGATCATATTAACCCTCCATTGAAATAGGAAGTAGCAATTGAGCATTTACCATATGTACAAATCATGGAGCCACAATTGCAAGATCTGATGTAAGGAATGCAAGGGATGTTGAACGAGTTTCAAGAGATAAAGATGACAATGAAGGCATTGCAAAGTCAAGTATGTACCTTCAAGAACAATCATGTAATGCAAGAAAAAGAATCATCCCAAAACCTAGTAACAATGACCAAAGTACTTGGAGAGTCACTCATGCCGATGACACCAACCATGATCAACAATGAAGCAACATTGTTACTATGGATGAAGAAGATGAGCAACATCAAGCCTTACAAGGGACAATGTTCCATGAGAGTATAGAAAATTGGATTTCAAGAATGAATCAATAATTTTGATTCTTGTCAATTGAGATCACCAATCATTTTATAGACATGTTTGCATGTGAGTACTTGACCAATAAAGCTCTCACATGGTACGATGCTTGGGAACAATCAATGTTGGTAGAAGGAAGAGAGATCATTGGGATGGTAGTGCAAGAAGGAATGCTTAAGAATTTCCAATCCATCGATTATGTGTAGGTGGCACAAATTCAACTATGGGGATTGAAGTAGAAGAACATCATCCAAGAGTATGTGGAGGCATCTTTTGATCTACAAGTTGCAATAATTGATATGAGTCCAACCAGAGCTCTTGACAAGTTCAAAGGGGGATTAAAAGAGCAAATTCACCAAGAGGTAAAGGTACAAAATCCATGTGTTATTTTTGAAGCCATTTCATGTTCTCAAAGAATAACAAGAGCCATTAGAGGAGGTGGAGTAGTCTTGACTCAACACATCAGGCTGAAACAATGCATTTTGGTGGACCAATTCCTATGGAATTGGTAAAAAATTTGTTTCCAAGACCGAGGAGCACAACCGGTCCAAGGAGGACAAGGATGGGTTGAAGAAAGGAAAGATGGAGTTTCGTGAGCGAGAAGGGTTCAAGAAGAACAATGACATTGTTACAATTGCGGCCGAGTTGGGCACATAGCCACAAGAAGACCGTAGTATAAGAAGATAGGAAGAATGAATGTTCATGGGTCAATGAGCAAATGAAGAATAAATTAATATTTATTAGTGACCTAGACAAAGAACAAGAGAAAGAAGAGAACTACAAGCCACTCAAGTGGTAAAGAAAAAAACTAATGAATCCTTATAGAAATTGAGCTTAACTTGATTGATTAATTTTTAGAATAATGTTTTACTTTATTTGGATAATTGAGTAACTGAATTTATTGGCTTGCATCAATAAGACAAATTTTTTATATTATTTTACTAGAAATTCCAACAAATTTTTTTAATATATCATGAATATTTTATTTTAAAAAAGATGAACTAATAATGAGAGTATCATAATATCTTGGTGTTTAAGTATATATACTATAAGTTTTTCATAAAAGTTACTACATAATTTGCTTCACAAGGTTATTCTAACTATCTTGAATTTGTAGATAGTGCAAGTCCTCAACATTTGGAATGGAATGTAATGGAATTGTAAAGCAGATTTATTATTTAACCAATTTGAGAAATCAAGCATGTAACTTCTACTTATCGATAGATACAAGTAAAGTGAAGATTAAAGCATGTCATGTGTATATAATAAAATCCAATGGTTCAATGGTAAGATATCTAGAGTGAAAAACATCATATTATCCTACTTCAAACAAAAGTACCTATGGATCATTAAGAAATACCTAAGAATATTAATATATAGTTCCCTTTCTAATTTGTTTACAATAATTGACATGTGTAAATAATTATAATCTACTATAGAGATATTAAAAAAAAATAAAAAAATAAAAAAATAAAAAAATAAAAAATATCAATCCATAACTCATTCTACTTCATGGAACTAATTTCAACTTTTATTTCCAAAACTAAAGAAATCACCTATTTTATGATACAACCCATTTCCTTAATCGCGAGGTGTCCAAGTATAAGAGTATGCAATGCGGTCACCTCTTTGTTCCTCTAGCCTTGGATTTATATGGAATGATGGACAAAGTGTTCAACACATTTGTTAGTGAGTGCATGAAAACTTATTCAATTAGACGTCCGAGGTATCACTCTCATTCTCATACTTGATAGTATACTTTAGATCATATGTGTCCTTTGGTCTATAGAGAACATTGATTGGTGCAAACCATAAAAAAACAATCACACTAGGTGATGCTTGTTCGAATGCTCAAGTAGTTTGTAGACTTTACTACTTGCATAACTCGGATAGTTTAGTGGCAATAGTGCAAATTTCTCATAGTAATTTGTAGACTTTACAACCTGCATAGCTTGGAAATCTTAGGGACAATAAGGTAAATTTATGTTATCTAATTCTATTGTGGCCTAACCTTATTTTTTTTTTCTCTCCCTTCCACACGTTTGAGGCACACCTTCATGTGTTCATTGTAGTAGGTTTTTTCGGTTTTCCTTAGAATTTTATCGGTTCTCGTCAGGCAGAAAGACTTTCACTGTCACTTGGTCAACGTTAGAGAGATTTGACCATATGTCAGCAAGGTGCAAAACCCTAAGAGGCCTCCTGAATTTCAGGAAGAATCTACCGTGAGTGTGGATGTTTGAGATTCTCAGCTAGAACGTGTCCTAGAGCATTATATTGAGATCGTTGCAATTTTGGAAAATAGTGAAGGTAGGGGCGAGGGGATCATTCGACTGAGGAGGAAGTGATTGATTTCGAGCAGCGATCGCAGGTGAGTACTCCACACCGTAAAAAGTGGATTTGGAGAAAGAATCGCACCTGAAATTGTGGAACTGAATCGACAGATCAGCTAAGCCGAATTGTGTGCATCCGAATGATGAAACGAGCATCGGATCATTTGGAATATGAAATTGCGTGTTTTCTTCTCAGGATAAAGAGTATACAGGATGAACTATTGAAGCTGAGTCATGTTTGTGAAGGAATCAGGGTTTAAGGGAAAGGATTCTGGGTTCAGATGGACCGTGCATGAAGAGACGAAATGTCACGCCTCCGGATTAGAGACGTTTGGTCTGCGGCTTGGAAGATTTCCTCGCAATCGGGAGAGCAGACTTGGTTCTCACGGACTACTTCATGCACTAATTTGAAGTCTTGTAAGAATGCCACTTCGGCCCTATGGAACTATTACAGTGCTATGGGGCATGATGCACTTGTGCGGCAGCGGGGCCTCGCAATTTTGATCGACAGGGATCGTGGCATATCCGGCAAGTACAAGGTCTCGCTCTAACTTAAATTGGACCTCGATCTAGCAGGAGGTATCTCTTCTTACATGGATAGAGTTGTTTCTGGATTTCAGTTTACAAGTTTCCTCATACTGATTTTCTCTGCAATGATGAAAACTGAATTGATGAACAATTTTCCTGTATTTTTACCGTGCCCTGGTTTTGTATTGAATAAAATTTAGAGCCTGGTAAGCTGGCAATATTTTAACTCATCACTCTCTCTGGAGATTAGTAGAAAGTATACGTATGAGATTTGTAGAGCATTGGACATTGTTTCCTGACTGTCCTTGGAAGTTTGTCTGCAGGAGATAGATGATAACTGCGGAGATTTTTTGGCCGATTGGAGAGGAAATAATGTGTCTTCGTTTAAGTACCCATGCTTTGGAGCTTCGAATCGAGATTCGGACCAGCTGTATCGACCATCAGGTACTTACGAGTACAGGAGGTGATAGCATGTTACCTTAGCTGGCCCTGTGTATCTCTCGAAAATAGCAATGATCTGTAAAGCAGCTGCCGAAGCTTCATTAATTGCATAGTACATGTAGATCTCTATCTACGGGCTGGAGTAGGACAGAAGGTTAAGCTTGCACGTAGATGGGAAATAGATATAAGCTTCAGGTCCATTTACAAGAACCACGTCGTTTGAGAACGCTTACAGTATTAGCTCATGTAGGACGGCATGGTGCTTGTGAGTTGTTTTCTTTGGTATGCATAGTGGACTTAAGCATACGGATAGTCACAGTATGAAGGTACTTCATTCCAATAATCTGCGAAACAGAGTCAGCTAAGTCCATAATCTCTGAACCATAATGAACACGGGTTGGATGGGGGACAAACAAGCCATACCTTTATTCATTCCAGGCAAGTCACAGTAGATTTGTACAATTCCGTGACATATGACTTTTGGATTAGTGCTAAATGCGTTCCCACGAATTTGCCGTCTTATTTGTTTTGCCTTGAGTATGTAAGACATAATTCTCATAATACTGATATGCATAATAAATTCCAAAGCATTGGATAGGTCATTCTTTATAAAGTTTGGGACGCGGACCATCACCTCTTCAACTCCTTTCTCGAAAATGCTCGAAGTTCAACTGTTTGATCCTTCAGCCCAGGGATCATCCTGGTAGCAACATATTATTTTCCATACCATAATGAGTGCATGAACCATACTTAAAGTCCACAAAACCCAGAAAGGGTTCTATAAAGGAGTAATATCAACCTCCTCTCGTCTGTGTTGGGTTTCATGTGTAGTTCGGGTCCTATGACCCTCTTCCCGCAAATTTAAGTATCACAAACTCTAACTCCAGTAGTGCATTGGTTTTGCAAAGGTCTCAATATGTTGGTGAACTCTACATCAGCGATGGCTGATAATGAGTACAACTGGTGCGAGGAGCAGGTACATCTATACCTTCCAGAATAAGCTATCTAACGATTGGTTCGTCCTATACTTTTCCTAATCCGGACGGTGATGATTTGCATCAAAAGCTTCCATATTGGTTCTATTGAACGTAAATTGGTCGTTGTCTAGTAAACGTTCCCTTAGTTTCGTATTCCCAATTCCTCTACTCTGGGGCAACATGATATGTGTCAAAAGCTTCTATTCAAGTCTCTTGAAGTTGGCGTTAATCAGTCACTACACGGTGAAAGAATTCATGGCATATTTGCCACTTGACTCTCGTTCAATAAAGCGGAGTTTATTGAATGAGTGTGCGTCAGGGAACAGCAGTTTTGTTTCAAAGTTCGAAGTTTATATGTACATTAAGCAGGAGCGCTACATCTCACAAGTTTGGTGCCTGGCAGAGAGGAGTACGAGGGTTTGCTAAGACAGTCCAAGTTCCCCAGCTTATGCAGAAACCAGTGAGTTGTCACTTGTATATTCCGGATGCTGTAATCCTATAGCATTCACCAGTGACAAAGCTTGCTCGTAAGCTTCAGTATGTGGAACGGTTTGAAATTCTTGTTCCATTAGTGAAGATGCTTGCTTTGTGAGGTTGATATTCTGAACTCGGATACTGTTACCTATATTCGCCTGTAGTTTGCATTGGGTCTGTCTTCAGTGTTGTGGATTCTCCGTTGTACGTACGGCCTCTACTCTCATTTAACATATTGTGACCTGTAGTGGGGATCCGCACCTGCTCTTGCTAGATATATTTGCGCTAGTGACTAGTGCAGTATACTTTAGCTCTTTAGTAAGTCCTCATTGCTTGGATGGGTTTGCTGCAGATGAAATTGAAGTTCTACATGAGTAGTCCAGGAGTCATAGGAGAACCCTACAAGCCACCCCCCCCTCCGCTTCCTATCTTGAAAAGGTTTGTATCTGTTCTTCGAGCCTGTATTTAAGTTCTCATCTGTTATTCCCGTGAGTCATTTCAAAACTGAGGAGAAGCTGTCTGGTGAGGAGATCGCAATGCTTGCAATTAGCGGTGAACTGGGAGGGATGTTAGCATGCCATAAGGACAAAGTTCACTGAAGGTAGAAATTTTTTCTGAAAAGTTGATAGCAACTTAAATTCAGACTCACTCGGCAGACGGAGAAGATTGGAATACGACGGTTAAATGACACAGATCGATTGTTTGAATTTTGGATTATAAATAGCTGCCTGGATGTGAAACGCATGTGTTGGCAATGGCCGGAAGGTACTTGTTACAACAATGTGAAAGCAGACTTCAAGCATATCGTTTCAGTTTAGCCATATCCTTGTTGAGAAACGGACTGAAGGGAATTTACCGGATAACCGCGTTGTAGATGAGAGACTACCACCTTCAACACCAATGTACAAGAGTTCTGAATTTGGGAATTAAAGGGCATCGGGTCAATTTACAAAAAACAAACAACAAGTGTCTGGGAACTTCACATTCCTGCTGTCTAACTTGCTAGATTACACGTTTACAGATGGTTCACAAGGGAAGGATGGGCGAGGAGAAAGCAAAAGTTCATGGGAATGGTAAGTATGTGAATTCGTGAATTCTATACTCCATTTCCCAATACGTGAATGCGTGACAGCTTTCTTACAGACTGCGGGATATGTTCTTTTCGCGTAAACAAAATTTCCTTGAGCTTGATATCTTAGTTTTCTTTGCAGGTTAAGACATCATATACTATCGCAAAGCTACGGCAAAAGACGAAGGGCTACAGCCAGCAGAGATTCTACCAGGAGGCGTCAGACCTTTACAAGCAGGCAGGATGTAAACTTGTTAACTGACCTGATTTAAGATCTTGCTTCGGTGACTTTTGCTAGTTGCCATAGATATAAAGAAACTCGTGTATTCACCCTACTGATGTTGCCATTACCTTGTTAGTGACTCAGGCGCGACCTCTGTCTATTATTTTGTAGGTCAACGTAGCCTTAGCTGAGGGTGAGCGGACAACCCTTCGTCATATTGTTACAGACAGTGTTTTTACGGTAAGTGAAGGCGTACATGATTGCTGTTAGTAAACTGTTGGACAGCGCTCTTACTGGAAGTAAAATATATTTTTTTATAGTGAATTGAATCTCACTCCCATGTTGCATTCTTATGGCACGTTCTTCCCTGGTGCCCTCCTGCTTCATCTTCATCCAGGAAAGAAGCTGTCGATGCCTGTAACTTTTCATGAGTTCTTACTTGGTGTTGTTGATCGGGAGTATGAACATCTCTGTTCTTTTTGTCTCAGATCATGAAGAATGAACTCAAGCATAGAGAGAGCAGCACTTGGGCGAAAGTAAAATGGGAGATGGTCGGTCCTCCTATCAAACTGCGCACGCTGCAGGGTCGGCTGGTTCGTATTATGATATCGTTTTTCGCAGGACATCCGGCAGGACAAGAAATGAGCGAGGCGTTAATCTTTTCCCAGCAATTTGTAGTGTGTGAAAATCACTTAAGATAGAATGCTTCATGAGCCTGTCAGCATATACCGCAAATGTGCCATGCTGTTATCTTTGGAAGAAAGTCCTCAAATTGAGATGTCTTTTGTCTGCAGATTGGAGTGGATAAGAACAACCATGACAATGCTTTTGTGCAACTCACTGTTCGAATAACCAGCAAGCAGGTACACTGGTTTGTTGACTCCCCTTAGATTGTAACAGCGGTAAGGAGAAATTTTCCTAGATGTTCTGTTCACTGCCGGCAACCAGAAGCTTTGTACAGTCCAAGCACTTGTACTTCCTTCGTTGTGTGCTGCGTACAATTCCTTGAATGTTTCGTGAGTTGATATTAAAGATTTCATATTACTGATCAAGATTGTTAGGTATGCTCATGTGCCGAAGAACCATCGCTCATTTACGTCACACACACTGACGTGTAAGGATGTAACATGTATAAAGATTGTTAATCATATTCACTTGCTGAAGAAGCAACGTACGGTTTGTTACGGACATTGACGTGCAAGTTTTGAATCATTCTCAGAAATTTGCAGCTTACGATAAGCGTGGTAAACTCGTTGCAGGCGACCCTGAGAAAGAGGTGAAAATTACTACTCATTCTACTTTACATGTATTGTCTCCGAGCTGATTTCCCGTAAGAACCGGCATGTATGCTGTAGATTAATGAGCTTCTATGCTAAATACTTATACCAATGTAGGTAAACTGTACCATGATCTGGTTCAACTTTTGAGGGACTCCATGCGTTTGGCAGATTAGTTCATATGTATTGGTTGTGGCGGCTGCTGAGGAAGTCCCTCCTTTAACTAGATATAATGTTGTTTTCATTGTTTTTCAGCTTCTTGTGGAGGATATATGGGTTTTCGAGAAACCGCTACTGCAGACGGAAGCAAAATGGCGCTTAGGTGCGCGTTTATCTGCCTGAAGTGTCTTACAACCATCAGACCCTTGAGACGAATTTAGCTCAAAGCTGGGTCTCACTGAAAGCGGACAAGTTGAAGGTGAACTTAGCCGCATCTAGTTTAGACTTCAACCAGATCTACGATAAAGAGCCGCCCGGCCAGCATTTTAGCGGTAAAATGTAGACAGAGGAGGCGTAGGAATTAGGTAAACATGGACACTAAATGCTGAAGGTGTAAGCAGTCGATATAAAACGTAGTAGCAAATTGCGGCGACTCCTTTCTATCTCCTTCTCCTTTAAGATGCTAGATAACTGTTCCTTTCTCGCGTTTAGGATGATGGAAAAAGTTACTCAAGTGCACGACGAGGGATGACGCTACCTGTCACATGATCCGAGAGTCGAGCCATCTTGATGATCTCATTGATTGAAATGGAACAGTTGAATGGTGTCAAGACGATAACATATCTTAGGACAGTAGAGCTCTTACATATGTCAATGATTGAGTCCCAAGTTGAATTGCTGAGCTTGTGCCTTCCTTCCAGAAACAAGTCATCGGCTTTAGAGCTTGTTTCTGTCCACATCCGCTTAGAATAACATTTCATAAGGACGGACGGAGGATAGTAATTGGAAATTACAGCTATTCACCTATGTAAATGTGCAATCAAGTTTCCGATAGAAGTCACAGACCAACAGTGTTAATACTGCCTCGGCAGAAAAGCCCACTGAGTATGAACGTTAAAGAGGTTTGAAGAATTCCAAACCTTCAGTATTCGCTCATGAATATGTCAGGGTGTGACGTTCATATCATTGACCTCAAAAACAACACTAGGTCAAAACAGAAACACAACACTCAAAACATAAAGAAAACGTGAACACTAAGAATCTTTCACCTAAACTTTTGTCGTTCAGGTTGTTGACCTAAAAACCAACATTGTAGTACAGATCAGAAACAACACACTCAACATAAATGAAAGGTGATTACTAAGGATCTTTCACCTTGACTTGTGGTATGAGAAGGAACTTGACACAACCTTATTCTGTACTCTGTTTAAAAGGTAAATCTCCTTTAACGTTTCTTATTTGAAAGAAAAACAAAAGGAGTCGAATCTACAATTAAAAAACAAGTGATAAAAAATGTAAATTTATATAACAATCTCGTCTATATATAACTCTCTATGTAAAAACTTCTAAGAATAGATTCTGAAGGTCAAGTCCATCGTTTATCGTTAACTCCTCCTAGAGATGGACTTAACAATATTGGAAACTTGTCACCAAGAACCAAACGGTGCCCCAAGTGGCAAAAAGATTTATTTTCCACTAACTCCGACCTCCGTCCCCAACATGTACAAGACACGAACTGCCAAGGCCAGCATGGACCCAGCATGCACAAGAATTAGAAGTCAAATAGGCTTTTACTTAATCTCAAAGTAGTAATGAAATTTTGGCAGAAAATTCTAAAGTAAAAGAATCAGGGAATCCCACGTCATGCTATCATCAGGCCATCAAAGAGAAGGGAAGAAAGTTATTGTTGTTGAACCAACTTCCCACAACAACGAGGCGGACATCGCAGTGATGACGATGGGGCCAGTGGCCAGTCTCCGCCTTGAGTGAATCATCTTCCAGCAATCTGGTCCCGAAGACAATTAGCTCCCTGCAATCAGATGAAGCCGATCCATGGTTTCGTGGACGCAAAATCCAGTTGTCTGCTGTTGAAGTCTCCGGTCGCGTATATCCACGAGCGAGGCTCTTCTCCTTCGCCTAGAATGAGATCGGAATTCAACCGCAGTAAAGATATTTTTATTTCGGTCTAATTATTCGTCACCAATCCAACTCCAGAAGTCCAAAGAAGTAGAAAGTTTTCTTCCGCTTTTCATTTACGACGATGAATCATGATGTTGTACGTCAACTTAAACCCTTCACATTATAATCGGTAGGTGCGGTAGCGCAGATTTTTCATATAGATTCTATTGGAGCTTAACCCCATGTTAAATTTTTTTTTTTTCTCTTCCTTGTACGGGTTTGATGGGATCTTTCCATCCTTCGTTTTTCCTACGCGGGCGCCTTTTTCTCTCTCTTTATAATCGGCAATCACAAGGGGGTTAGCACCATTTTACCCCCTTTTGTATTTTCCTGGTACGGCTTGACAGGGGTTTTCCTGTCCTTCTTGCTTTCACACGCGGCCGCGTTTTACTATCACAAAGATATTGTCTAGCTGAATATGGAACGCGGTGCCAAGTTGGACTCATGTGCCACCACAAGGAAAAGGGATGGGGTCTTCCTGTCCTTATTGCTTTCACGCGCGGTCGCGTTTTACTATCACAAGGATATGGTCTAGCTGAATGTGGAACTCGGTGCCAAGTTGGACTCATTTGCCACCTCAAGGAATACTCAGGGGGTACTACCGAGTAATACTCACTTGTAATGTCAAGCAAGAGGTACTGGTAAGTCTTTGTGTCAATTTGGGTTCCCGTGAAGTCTTGGTGCCAGGTTTGAGGGACTGTTAAGTTCATCTATGGGCTTCTTTCGTTCATCCAATAGGTCTGCGAGGGTGAACTCCTCTATTCTCTTCATAATCTTGGAGTGCAACTTGTCAGTCAAGAAGGTACGGATTGTCACATAACCAGCAGGTTTAGGTATATCACACCTCTTGATAGTCAGTCCATCCTGAAATAGATATTTTCTCATGCATGTGTATATATGAATCAATTTATGCGATATCGTCCGGATTATGGTCTTTAGGATTGACCTGATAAATGAAGGCTTTCCACAATCGTATGATATGTCCATAGAACGTTGCCATACATGGCAAGAAGGACCATGCCTTCAAGTCGCTCCAGATACTTAAGAATCTACAAAAGGAGAAATCTTCTCATAAAATATCAGAAATCTCATAAATATTCCCACGCATAGTCTTCTTCGCCTAGAACAAACCAGAAAACTTAGTAGGCACAATCCCTTAATTAGATGAAGATTTAAGGGATACGAGTACGTGGTTCTTGATCAAAGAGAAAACTGGAACGCAATATGGGAAAAGACGACAAGTTCTGAAGAAAAGCTTCGCTCACAGTCCACGTCGTGTAACGCGCATAAGTCAACCGCTAGCCGTCAACCTAGTGCAACAGAGCGATCTACAGAACGTAACATGCAATGTACTGCAACTTCTGGACTTCGTAGAATAATTAGGTGCGAATCGGAACATAGTCCAAATCAATTCGCAGGTGATAGATAACTTCATGCACACTTCTCAACTCCCTCTGCATATTTGACTCGAGGTATATAAACTTTGTATCAACAGACCTCTATGCGTAGCGGTTATTATCCCTGAAGACACATAAACTTTTGAGTCCACTACAATAGGAGCTAGTGCAAAAGTCCATTAACAACAGGAGTTTGGGTATGGAACCTTCTAACACCGTGATGACCGTGGGTCATGGAATTTTCCAACACATCCACTTGAGACTTCTCGTGAATACTCTCGGAGACAGATTTGGATAGTGATCGATTGTCCGTGCGCACGCTGTAGAATGAGAAGGTAGATGTTACACCTAGAGCTCAACATATTAGGGACAACTGTATTGTTGTTACCGTAGATAGGTTACCCGTTGATCACGTTTCCGGACTATTTATGTAACAACGGGGAGAGTGTGGAGATTGGAGAGGAGGAGGAGAGACGTGAGAAGACATATCTATAGTTTCTTAGGGCTCTATAGCATATAACACTTGAGTGAATAGTAAATTCTTTTTTATTCTAATTTATGTTCCATTGGTATCTAAATTGAAGACAATAGCGAATTGAGTAAAAAGATCGTGAGTACTTTTAGCTTTTTTAGTGTTTAAAGTGATCATTACACATTGAGAGTGATAGGTCTGGAATTTTCATTTCTAATCTCTTGGTTTTCATAATTAAGTTCCATGGGTATTTAGTTTGAAAATTGTAGAGATGGAAATTGAAAGTTATGAGAGTTTATAGTTTTTAGGGTCTTCAAAGATTATTTTCTTATATGAGTTGTGATGTGAGATTGTGGTTTTCCTGATATGGTGAGATATGGAAAGGAACATCATGCGTTACTATCATTATTCTCGTGTTAGCCATGGCTACACCTTCCCATGTGGGATCACCCAGAGCGGCTCAGGGTACACCATGCCAGTGTGTTACCGACGCTTTACCTCACAAGGGGTAAAGACCCATGTGGGAAGGATGCACAAGGACTATGATTAGACCACTTGGGATGCACATGTGAGACAAATGATCACATCGACAGTAGTGACACTCAGGATTACGCATGCTTCTTCTATTCCTTTGTTGATTGTTCCAGGGATACAGATCAAGTAGTGGGAGTGGTTAGCTTCTCAAGTGAGTTGCTTTTTGGGATTATTTGAGACTAGTTTTTCATGTACATTTCTACTCCATAGGCTACCCCACACACTCAATGATGAGGCTAGACAGGCTTTTTGCCTCCCACTTGATCGTTTGGCATGTGATTCCTTGGACAAGTTAGTATGGTTCCTATTCCTCTTACTCCTTCGATTGTGTCTTTGTTATGCTAGAGGGGGACGTGCGGTGCATAGAGAGGTGGCTGCTAGATTTCATCAATTTTGAGCGGGGGATGTGCATCCTTTTAAGAGGAGTTTGTTAGGGCTACACAATTTAGGAGACAAGTATCACCACAGGATACCATAGAGTCCACTCGATTACGACATTGGGTCAGGCGGGAGAGTTTAGCAGAGCAGCACGAGCGCTACACCCTTTGTCTATAGCAAGTCCTATTGATTAGATTATCTCTTCCCTATGCTCACTACATCCTATAGCAATAGAGGGACTACCACTAGAGGTCTTAGATTATCAGCCTGAGTAGCCTTTATGTCTTGATAGGTTGTTGTTTGCACAAGCATTGTGCACTACCCCTCGCATTTCCTCAAGAGGCTTGTCAAGGACGGTTTATGAGCACCTTAGAGATTGCTTTGAGGCAGATGACCCTTCTAGTGGTTCACCAAGTTGTTTCAAGTGGCTGCAATAGTAGCGAGAGGAGACATTCCTATGTTTGTTAGTCGGATGTTAGGTGCTAGTTGACTTCTCGCAATGGAGAAGGACATGAGGGGAATTAGACCGATTGCTATTGGAGAGATCTTTTTGTGTTTGGTTAGTCGTACCATTGTACTTCAGCATTGTTCTCACTTTTGACAACACCTTAGTCTAGATCAATTTTGAGTAGCTACACTTGGAGGATGTGGGGCTATATCTCTAGGCATTAGGGCACTCTTAGATATCCACCCGGGGTGGGTCATCCTACAGGTGGATGTTGAGAATGCTTTTAATAACATCTCATGTGCATCCATCTTTAGAGAGCTTAGAGAGTCTAGTGGATCCTTGGCAAGTCTCATTCCTTTTGGGCGATCTTTTTATGGCTCTCATGCTTCCCTTTACTACCAACACGGTGGTTCACAAGAGGGAGTCACCGTCTTGGAGTCAACTGTTGGTACACGTCAAGGAGATCCTTTGGGGAGACTCTTATTTTCCATGGCTCACTTTAGAGCTCTACTATCTACTACTTTGGTCATGCTAGGTTGTGTATTTCCACTCCTTGGCAGATGATACACACATTGTAGGCCTTGTAGATCAGATTAGGCAAGCCTTTGACTACTTGAATGCCAAGCTACATCTAGTAGGCTTAAGAGTCAAGGTGTCAGAGTGCAGTGCATGTTCCCCTTTAGGTATCCCTCCCCATCTTGAGATTCTAGAGGGGTGTATCACATCCATAGATGGACTTCATGTTCTTGGAGTGCCAATAGGATCGGAAGATTTTGTCACATGCTTCTTAGATGCTACCCTTGTAAAGGATGTTCTCCATGTGGATGACCTTCCATTACTAGGAGATCCGTAGGTGCCATTTGGTATACTCTCTTCCAATATTGCACTTCAACCATCCTACCTCATCCATACAGTCCTTTCCACACCATCCTTCCTATCTTGTCCAAGAGCTTTTGATAGGAGGATTATGGTAGTCTTTGGTGATATTATTGGACCAAAGACATTTGAGTGTGTGATAGGGGATTTGGCGCATAGACAGACGGCTCTGCCGATCTCATGTGGAGGGGTTGGCTTGCTATCTATGGAGTAGATGACACCTATAGCATTTTTGGGTAGTTGGGCTCTCTTGACACCTCTACTTTCCTCTCATTTTGTGGTTGTTGACAGGCCGGTTTTGGAGACTTATGTGACAAAGGTGGAGGGAGGATCCTTTTCTCTACAAATGTTATTGCGACATACGAGAGATAGTCTATCCACACGGGCACAAGAGGATTTTCCACCTTTTGCTTCACTATCGTTAGATTAGACTAGAGGTTTACAGTCTTCCTTGATGGAGAGACAGTGTGAGCATATGCTACATTCTCTCTTAGTAGACTCATCCATTACTCAAGCTACTAGAGCACGTCATTGCTCTTGCTCTGGCAAGGGTGTAGGTTCTTGGATCCTAGCTCAACCGTGCATTAGGGCATTTTGACTCGCACCATCTACTTTCTCTACAACAATGAAGTTTAACCTAGGTTTGGTCCATCCATCTGCATCTTCATTACTCACCTGTGAGTGTGGTTCTACATTAGATGCAACATCGGTCCACTTGACACGGTGTCCTTTTGGAGGATAGAGGATAGCTACCCATGATGCTATTAGGGACATAGTGTTTGCTATGGCACGAGAGAGTGGATACTTGGCTTGGAGGTAGAGTTTGTATGCTTTGCAGATGTCATGTGTCAAGGCAGACTTATACTTGGTCCGGGATGATCAGGTGATAGTAGCGGATGTCGTGGTTACGGACCCTACAAGGAATATAGAGTGAGTGATTACCCATCCCAATTTATTGGGCAGTGAGTGCAGCAGCAGGTCACAAGGTCTCCAAGTATAGGGGCATGCAGCGATGTCACCTCTTTATTCCTCTAGCCTTGGAGTTATATGGAGCAATAGACACTAAGTTTGACACATTTGTCAGGGAGTGTGCGAGAGCTTATCATGTTAGGCGCTAGGGGTACCACTCTCACTCTCATACTTTGTAACATATTATAAACAATATGTGTCCATTGCTCTACAAAGGGTTGTGGCTGGTGCAATCCATAGGAAAGCAATCACATTAGTTGATGTGTCATCGGATGCTCCTGTTGTGTGTAGCCTTGTGACTTGCATAGCTCGGATATCTTAAGTGCGATAGTGCAGATTTCTCATATAAACTATATAAACTATATTGGGGCTTAGCACTATTTTACCTTTTTTGTCTCTCCTTTTTTGTCTCTCCCTTGTTCGGCTGGATGGATGGGTCTTCCCAACCTTCGTTTTTTCTATCTACGCGGTCGCCTTCTTCCTTTCCAAATAAGGAGATTCGGAACTCACAACCACAAAGATAGGGAGATAGGGAACTGACAACCACGAAGTTCAGTGATGCCTTTTGTTAGTTCTGATGTTTGACTTCAGGTTTCAATTCCCCCAAAGAATCACAATAAGTCTTCTGATTACTTTGGCCCCTACTTACGGACCTGTGATCTGATCCAGTCGCCCCCTACTGGGATGGTTAAATGATTTGCTTGATGCCAGAGTACAGATACTGTCAGGCCGACAGGAAATCTCCGTCAACACGCATGAAGGATACGCACGCGTCACAACATGCTTGCTAAAAGCATCATATAGAGATTTCTCATATAGACTCTATTGGAGCTTAGCCCCACTTTACTTTTTTTTTTTTTTTTTTCCTCCCTTGTACGGCTTGATGGGGTCTTCCCGTCTTTCGTTTCTTTACGCGGTCGCCTTCTTCCTAAAATCATCTGCCAGACTATGAAAAGAGTCCCCTGGAATGAAATGAAGACAAGCGCTGTTTCCTGTGACTTGCTTGCTTATGTCAAGATATCTGCTGCTTAAGTGGTAGGCGCCGAAAAGTCTATTCTTCAGTAGAACTTTAGGTGCAAGGTCTACGACTTTAAACGAGCAAATGCTAATGGTGAACAACTGTAGCTACTGATGGGTGGGAGGTCTGCAGGATGCTTAGGTGGGTGGGTGATGTCCACGGTTCAGTAGAACTTTAGGTGCACGGTCTACGACTTTAAACGCGCAATTGCTAGTGGTGAACAAATGCTACTGATGGGTGGAGGTCTGCAGGATGGATTCACACCTCTCTTTTTCTCATGCGTTCTTTTTCCTGTTACTCTGATCTACATACCAATATCTACAGTACAACTGAACTAGTCTACGGTACATGGTTGAGATGTAACGATAAATATTGTGGCTGTGAGGACGTCTATTTATGTATCTTTGTGTCTGTAGGAACCCGGGATTTCAGAAATAGTATTACAAAGAGCTGAATTTCCAGCTAAAACAGGGATGCGAAACCGGGTGCTTTGTGAATTGAGGAGTTGTATCCAGTTGCTGTCCAGACGCTTGAAATTGGCAGCCGCGTGGTGCAATTTCTCGTCATACTGGTATGGAGAGCGATAAATGAGAGTTTAGTGATGTAGAATTGCTCTCTGAGATTGCGAATGAGGAGAGGTCCCGAGTTTCCTCAGTTCATCACAGGAGTCTGTTTGTAATTGACTTGGACTGATCACTGGCTTCACGTTCAAATTCACAATATCTGTACAGGTGAGCATGCTCCGATTCTAGCACCCGAGATGGCTGGGTAAATACCCGTAGTTGATTGCTTCCACCTTATGCGCTAATCTTTAAGAACTTGAGATTCTTCTTCAGGTCCGAAAATCACAGAACATCATTGTATTCAGAATTTCTTCAACCTGAACCGCAACAAATTTCTGGCCACTGAACGGCTGAACGCAGGCATACAGCACAATCGTGTCTGGTTTACACCCCCAGTTACATTCTGTTGTCACAGCTCGCGTTCAATGGCGGAGGTAGCAGCTGCAGTTGGATCCTTTCTAGCTCTTGTGCCCGCTTTTCTGGACTTGGGCTCAAAGTGGTACAAGGCGAATGGAGAGTGGAAGAAAATCCCAGCGCAATTGGAAGATCTTCAGAGGAAACACGAGTTGGCCAAGTCCATCTCCGACGAATACGGTCTATCAGACAACCATCATTTGCGCAAAATGCTGGAGGAAGCCCAAAGATTAGTGGAACTCGAATTGAAAAGAATGGCTAGAAAGAGAAATGTACCAGGTTGTGGCGGATGGTGTTTCAAGGCAACCGCGACTGTATTTCCACACAAGTTGGAAAAGCTCATAGAAGACATACAAAGTGGATACAACGTAGTCCCTGCAATGCAACAAAGGAGAGACACGCGTGAATTGATCAAGAGCGAAGCTTTTGCCAAGGTTCATTCCTTTAACCTTAGCAAACAGAGCGTGAAGCCGTATGTACCACTTTCAGACATCGAGAAACGTATCTCAGATGCACTTGAGAACAAAGATGGACCCGCTGTGATTTGTTTACATGGTAATCCTGGAACAGGAAAATCTATCTTGGCAAGGTACATGGTTGTTCGGTACAAAAAATTCACTCCAGAAAACGCACCATTCAGCTCGATTGTCTTTCTGGAGTGTGGTCTGGAAGCAACGATCGCATCCAAACAGCTAGAACTTCTGAGAAAACTTAGTCCTGAGCATTCGTCGGACCTTACTCACGCATATCAGATTGAGAATAGACTGCAATGTCTTCTGAGAAAGCGCAGTGCTTTAGTCATATTGGACGATGTATGGAAGCGCAATTTTGTGAAGGCCTTTGTTTGCTTGGTCAACGGATCTTCGCATGATAATGTAAAGTTTCTGGTCACCTCCCGGAAGTCCATGCTATGGGAAGATTCAGTACAAGTTCCAACGGAGCGGATCAAGCTGAAGGATGCGGAGAAGATCCTTGCCAGCCATGCAGGATTGCCAAACAATGATCTACCACAAGACTTAAAGGTCTGTTAGAAACTTCTACTTAGTTAGTGTTGTACATGTCGTGCACCAATCCCAAGTTCCTAGTGAATGACTATTTATGGGAGAAAATGGGTCAAGCTTGACAGTTCAAATTGATGTTTTGAATACAGTAGTACTAACGATGTAGGTAAGAGAGGTTTATGTTTACTAGCTGAATACTTGATCGTCGAATAATAGCAGCTACACCTTTATTGTACGGGATATCCCGACATACATTTATCACCTGTTCTTCAGTTTTTAGAAGAGAATCAGTTGTTTCCTCGTGGCCCGGACTATGACCGATACAAAATGACAGCTTGTACACCGCTGAGGACTTGCTACAGTATGAACGTTCAGCGTTTCCAATTCGCCTGGGAATTGCGAACTGCCGAAAGAACTGGATCTCGTTTGTATATCTGCCTACTAGTATTTAGATTTTAATCACATGTTACTTGACGTTTACCAACTAGGCTAAAGATTATACATTTGATTTTGTGTATTTCTCACAGGATGTTGCTCAAGGTCTGATAGATCGAGCAGAGTATAATCCACTGGCTTTGGCGATGGTGGCCAAGAGGATAAACAGGAAGAAGAACAATGACGTCGGCGAGTGGAAGAGGGTTGCGAAGAGTTACGTAACAGCCATGAAGGAAGACGTCAAAGGGGAAGGCACGTCTCAGGATCTGAGACCAGTACTTGACTTCTCATACGAGAAAAACATTTGGGAGACTTTGTTGATGGCGTACAGAGAGCTCAAAGCTGATGCTAGGTGTTTACTAGTCTTGATTGCAAATTGTGAGGGGAAATCCATTCCCAATCATGTTGTGTACATGTTGTACAGTAGATTACTACACGCACGTGGAGAAGGAGATCCAGAGCTATTCGACGACCATAAAAATGAATTGATGGGAAGCGGTACGATGTTGCAATCGAACATCCAGAGTCTAGAATATCGTGATCCGCTTGCAAAAGGATGTCCACTGATAAAGAAGGAATACGAAACCTTAGGGTTGCATGATCTGCAACGAAATTTCATCAATCATCACGGGGAGACGAGAAAAGATGTTGAAGAGGTGATGACTTCTTTGCTGAAAGCTAAAAGCATGCCGAACACAGGACCTGATCATAATATGATTTGTGATGACCGGCAAGGGGATGCAGTCTTTGCACTTTGCGCTCTCTACTTACAAGGAACTCTTGCAGAGAACGCTGCAGAAAACCTTGGAATGAGTGCTCTAGATTACGGCCATTCGAAGAAGTTACGAGGGGCAATGGAGAATCTTGTCTACCTCATGCAGGACCGTCTACCAGAATATAATGAGACCTTGGCTCAATGTGTCAAGCAGGTATGTACTGGTTTTACCGACTCGTGTTCATTCTTAATATCAGGCAGCCTTGTATGAGATCACTGAAACTGCTTCAACTTTTTTCGTATTGAAATGAAAAGAATCCAACAACACTCTAACTTTCCAAATTTTTTTTTTTTTTTTTTCTGTATATATTTGTAGGTTTACGTCAAGGTCGTTCGCAATGGACAGCTTGACGACAACAGTCTTCAAATTTTGGTCTCATCTTTGCATTATGGACCACCAACAATCAGCGCATTGGGTCAGCTTTGGACCACAGGATTGTGTACTGTATATCATACTCCTGGGACCATAAAAAGACTGCTTGAATCGGGTTTAACGTCTCAGCACACCGATGAAAGCTCATGTTCCCCTTACCAGAAACTTCACCTTCACGGTCTCGGTCGTTTGGCTCTTTTCGGAGCTAATATTAAGCAGATAGTGGAGTTTCCAGGTGCTCTTCAGAGACTGATGGGCTGCTTGTCTCTTGGTCAGAACTCCACGCTCAGGGAAATTGCTGCAGAAGCTTTAGGTAATATAGCCGCGAACGAGGATGGCAGAAGGGGAATCGGAAGAGTCCCCGGGTCAATTTCTCAACTACTTACATTCATTCTGCAAAGTGATGGAACCGTCAAATTTGAAGAGAAGGTCTTAAAAGCTCTTGCGAATTTAGTCCAGGAGGACACCACATACGAGCAGATCGTTGAATTTCCGGGTGCTCTACAAGGATTTGTAAATTGCTTGTCTGGTGAGAAGGACTCGAAGGTCAGGGAGCGGGCTGTGTTGGCCTTAGGTAATATAGCGCACCATGAAGATGGGAGGAGGAGAATCGGAGAAGTTCCTGAGTTAATCTCGAAACTCCTTAAGCTCTTCCTGCAAGGGGTTGCAGGTGTGGATTTTCAAGCCCAAGTGGTGAGAACTCTGTCCAATTCAAGTATTATCGAGGCTAATGCTAAGCAGATTCTCGACTTCCCCGGTGTTCTTGAGGCATTGCTGGATGGTTTGTGTGATGAAATTAGCTCTCCGCTGACGAAGAACGTTGCATGGGCCTTAGCTAATATAGCCACACATGAAGATGGGAGGAGGAGAATCGGAGAAGTTCCCGGGTCAATCTCGAAACTCCTTAAGCTCTTCCTGCAAGGGGTTGGAAGTTTGGATTTTCAAGCCCAAGTGGTGAGAACACTGTCCAGTTTAGGTATTGATGAGGCTAATGCTAAGCAGATTCTTGATTTCCCCGGTGCTCTGGAGGCATTGCTGGATGGTTTGTCTGGTCGGACTAGCTCCCCCCTGACGATGAATGTTGCATGGACCTTAGCTAATATAGCTTCCCATCAAGTTGGGAGGAGGAGCATCGGAGGAGTTCCGGAGTCAATCCCGAAACTCCTTAAGCTCTTCCTTCAAGGGGTTGGACGTGTGGATTTTCAAGCCCAAGTGGTGAGAACACTGTGCAGTTTAAGTAGTGATGAGGCTAATGCTAAGCAGATTCTCGACTTCCCCGGTGCTCTTGAGGCATTGCTGGATGGTTTGTCTGGTGGAACTAGCTCCCCGCTGACGATGAATGTTGCATGGACCTTAGCTAATATAGCTTGCCATCAAGATGGGAGGAGGAGCATCGGAGGAGTCCCGGAGTCAATCCCTAAAATACTTACTAGGCTCTTTCTTCCGGGAGAGGAAACTGTGGAGTATCTGCAAGAGCAACTGCAGCTGGTGAGGACTCTTGGAAATCTAGCTGTAATTGAGGCCAATGCTAAGCATATCGCAGACTCCCCGGGTGCTATTCAGGGACTGGTAGATTTCTTGTCTCGTGAAAAAAGCTCCTTGCTGATGGAGAATGTGGTACGGACTTTAGCAAACATAGCATATCATGAAGATGGATATGGCCGAAAACTTATAGGGGAAGTTCCTGGCTCAATCTCAACAGTGTGTACACTTTTGAGATTCTCGAACTGATTACTTCCAAGCGGAAATGGTAAGAACATTGGGGAATGTAGCTGATGGAGATGAGGTGAATTGTAAAAGGATGGTGGAATTCCCCGGTGCTCTTGACAGATTGGTAGATTGCTTATCTCCCGGAAAGAGAAGTGTTGCATCGGCCTTGGCTGGCATATCAATGAGTGAAGATGGGAAAATGCGAATTGGAGAAATTACCTGGTCAATCTCAAAACTGCTTACACTCTTCATACAAGGTGATGGAACTGTGGAGGTGCAAGAAAGGTTGGGTAATTTAGCTCATGACGTTGCCCATCGCAAACACATCGCGGATTTCCCAGGAGGTCTTGAAGGGTGTTGGTTGATTTCTTGTCTAGCAACAATAGTCCTTTGATCCTGGAAAGCTTCGCACGGGTATTTTGATACTCTGGCCATTGGCAAGGAGTTACAGAGGAGGATTGGGAGCATTCCAGTCACTAAATCAAAGTTGATCGTATTCTTTGGACGGGACCAGGTTACTGAAAATCCACGCTTTCAAGGCCTATGTGATCTGCTAGCTAGTGCTGGTGACTCTTTCTGTCCAAGTGCAGGTGAGAAGGCTTTAGCACACCCCTCTGAGATCTACAGCACACAAGCTGATTTTGTAGTTTTTTATCACTGTGATGTAGACTTACTGTAATTCTTGTATCCAGTTGCACTATCAATGGAATGTATACGTAACAACTGCTGTCAGGTACACGAGAGAATCATGCCAGTTACATGGTCTGTAATCACATCATTCATAGAGGAATAGCCTTTGGTAGAATGCTTTTTGCGGGAAGATTTCATGTACTATGCTGGATCTTGTAGTTTCGTCTGGACATTTCGGGATGTAAGCGAAAGCGCACACATTATGTTTCCTGAGAGAAATTGATCGCTGATTAAATATGCTTCTGAAACTCTACTCCAGCCGGAACTTCTATGGAGAAAGTTCCCATACTCATCAGCCAATCAATGAATTCTGAAACGTCATGAACCAATGTGTTCAAGAAGACTAGGCGATACACATTCATGATCTATTGACTACAGTAGGCAGAGTAATTGACAAGGCCGGACGACTTGGAGTACAAGCAAAACAAGAGCTCGGCTGTAGGAAGAACTTTGAACCTTCACTAAAGTAGAAAGGATTAAAAAGATCAGTAGTGTGATTTTTCTTTTCGTGATCTAAGTTATTAATTATCACATGAAAGTAGCGTTAGGGGTGTTTACGGATTATCATATTCGAAAGTTATAATGATCTCTGAAGTTATAATCATATGAAAGTAGGGTCACGGGTGTTAACCGATGAAAGTAGGGTTATGCGCGTTTGCGGTATTATGATATCTCGGAAGTTATATTGATTATACCGATGTTTCAAGCAATGAGCCATAGGGGTGTTTCCGATATAATAATATATTGAAAGTTGTAATGATCATATCGGACGTTGGAAGGAAGCACAGTGGTGAGCCATTAAGGAATGAGATTTTAGAAACGTTGAGGGCATGACCTTTTAAGTATATATCAAAAGTTCAAAAATATAGTTTGAGATTGTTAAATTCTAGCAATAATTATTAATATATTTGAGTGGGCATGGATTATCAACTATGTTTATAAGTTGAAAAATGAAAAATTTGATATAATGATAGATTTTAAATGTTCTTACGGAAACAAATCTTCCTTGGAGTTTAGAGATTTTAAGTGTTCTTATGGAAACAAATCTTCCTTGGAGTTAAGAGCAAAACTTATTAAATTAAATATTGCATGCATTCCTTGTCACATGGACACAAATAGTGCATGCAGTAAGAAAAGATGACATTTTAAATTTACAAAGACTCAATGCTTAGTGTACGTGTCATGGGAGATGTGTGATATATCATTAGCTTTGTTGCAATTTTTATAAGAAATGAATGTAAACAACCATGCTAGTCCTTTTCTGTCATTAGTTTAAAACAAATGTTATTACTTCACAAAAGAATAACCTATGCTTTATGGCTGAACTTTTCGTTGCCAAAATATTTCATGTACTGCTGGAGCTTGTAGTTTTGATTGGAAATTTAGGAATGGAAGTGAAAGCTCAGACATTTCTTATGTTTCTTGAGAGAAATTATCGTTGATTGGATTTGCTTACGAAACTTTGACGCAGCCGGAATTTCAATGGAAGAAGTTTCCTTACTCCTCAATGTCATCACCCAACCAATGGATTCTGAAACGTTATGAACCAATGTGTCCAAGAAGACCGGGCGATGCACATTCATAATCTCTCGGGCTACAGTGGGCATAATAACTGACAAGGCAAAATGACGAGGAGTACGGGCAAAACAAGAGCTGGGCTATTGGAAGGACTTTGAACCAACCCCCGGCGAAATTAGAAAGGATCAAGAGGCCTGTGATTTCGTGATCTTCCTTCATACGAAGCCATCTGAGCCTCGACACCATTCACTTCCATGTTCTGCAAATCTAGTTAAGGTTTTATTAACCAAAATTTAAATGTCAAAGCCTTTTAAATCACTGGAAAATATATTTATCTAGCATACATATGAAACTAAGTCCCTAGTAGTCCTAAGTATTAGTTGACCGAACAATCTCAGTAATACCGAGAAGAACAAAAGCCCATCTCCTCCCATTCCTTTGGTGTCATTGTCATGACATTTGTGGTATCAAAGCTAAATTGCTCGTTCGTTGAAATATTAGAGTTGATAGTCATGAAGGTTATGTTTGACTTGTTATAAGTGACTATTGATCAAGTGCAAGAGCAAACAGAACTGATGAAACAGCTTGATGTTTCATGCAATCTGAATTCATATATATACTGTATACTTCACTTTCATCTAATAACACTTCACCTCTGCTTTTCCCGCTTCAGTTGACTCGTCCCCTTCCCTTGCAGCGCTGAAGTTTTCTTGAGCTACTCTTGTATCACTAATGAACCTCTAGTTGACTCTTCCTCATTGTTGTGTCCGGGACTTTCTCTCTACTAATGAATGTTTGTGATTTCAGTGATCCATCAGGTATGTCTCTATTTCTTCCCTCATCTTACCCTTGTGGATTCTTTTCTTTCTGGACTGATCCTCATTATGCGGCTAAGACTCCAGCACTTCCATATGTGCCTGCACTTTTGCTTGCCCTTGCTTTCCACACTTCCACTTCTGTTCTTTTTGACATTCCCACTAATTTCCACAACTGAGTTTGCCTTGGCACATGAGTTTTTGAGCATAAACTTGGTATGAGGGGTACTGACCATTGCTCAGCTACTTCGGCAATGATGAAGTCGTAGGTGTTTTTGTGAAGGTTTACTATGGCCGCCTTCTGCTTCCCTTTGCTGTTTAGCGTCTCAGGACTCAAGCATCCATAGCACTTGTTGTGATATACTTTATATCCTGTCCTTTTTTGCTTTGCTCTTGTTACTTTGTTCCACTTTGATGGTTTCTGCAGCCACACCATCCTATAGCTCTTGCATCGTTCCACTCCTCCATTCCCCAGGTAATTCACTCCCTATTATTTTTCCTTTGCTCTTTGCCTGATTCAACGGACCTCTTGTGTATACAATGTTCCTATCCAACCAACTCCAGGCCACGTTTTTTATTTTTGGTTTTCACGTACCGCTTACCGGCAGTCTTTTACATAGAGTTACCTATTTTTTCACAATTGTTTGCATAGCATTCTAGATTTCAAGGTGGTTCACTAGTCTGTTAGCCATATGTTATTCTTAATTTGTTTCAATTATGCCTTTGCTTCAAGTTACATTTGATGCATTCTACCTTATGGGTTTCTCACTATTCTAGCATTGTGAATCATGTACATCTTGCTCACATATCATTTACACTTCATGAGTTCTAGATAACCCGTTCCCAGAACGGCTTCTGCTCTCATATATATATATGCAAAGAGTAATAAAGTATTGAAGGCTGGTGTGAGCCTGTTTCAGCCGTGGAGGTAGCTTCCAGTACGAGAGGTGAACCAAGTTATTTCTTGTTGTACTCTGATTTTTGTTTAATGGGGTTTATGATGTGCTATTGTGAGAGGTCCTAGTGACTCTACTTTCTATCAATCAGTATCAAAGCATAGTTGGTCTTGAAGAGGGTATTGAGATCTGAAGGTGCAGTGAACTGGGTCTAGAAGCAAGTCCACAACAAAGCAATGGCAGAGGTGATATCCATATCAAATGCTAAATTTGCAGTGGAGAAGTTTGATGGGAAATTTTTTTGGAACTTTGGTAGCTGAAGATGAAGGACCTTCTTGTCCAGCAAGGACTGCATAAAACACTAAGAAAAAGATAGGAGGACAAAAGTGATGAGGATGAGGAAGATGAAGATGCAGGTCTCAGAGCTATTAGCACTAATAGGTTAAACCTTGCTGATGAAGTGCTATACAATGTTATGAATGAGGAATTTGCACCAAAAATATGGGCCAAACTGGAGAATATTTATATGACCAAGTCATTGCAAATAGACTGTATCTTAAACAAAAGTTGTATATGTTGCGGATGAAGGAGGGGCCAAAGTATTATGGAGCACCTCAATGCTTTCAGCAAAATCATTTGTGAGTTGATGAGCATAGAGGTTAATTTACAAGAGGAGGACAAGGCATTACTGTTATTGACTTCACTTTCTCCTTCATATGAGCATCTGGTCACAACTCTTCTATATGGGAAGGATGATATAAATTGTGAGGAGATCATTGCAGCATTATTAACCAATGAGATGTGAAAAAGACCCAACCAAGAAAAGACAAATCCAGAGGCTTTTTTTTTTATCAAAGGAAGGACGAGAGAGAGAGAGAGAGAGAGAGAGAGAGAGAGAGAGAGAGAGAGAGAGAGAGAGAGAGAGAGAGAGAGAGAGAGAGAGAGAGAGAGAGAGAGAGAGAGAGAGAGAGAGAGAGAGAGAGAGAGAGAGAGAAGAGAGAGAGAGAGATCAGATTAGGAGTACATCAAGATCCAAGTCTAGAATTGGAGGTTTCAAAGGCAAGTGCTGGATTTGTGTGATGGTTGGACATTTCAAGAAGGATTGTAACAACAAGAGGCTTGAGTCCAACAAGGATAAAGGTCAACTTTCAGATCAAGCAATTATTGTTGAGTCATCTAGTGTTGTGGATGATGTTCTATGTGTTACCCAAGACAAAGATCAATTTGAGAAGTCATGGATATTGGACTCAAGTTGCTCTTACCATATGTGTCCAAATAAGGAGTGGTTTTAGGATTACAAACCATTCAATGGAGGATCTGTAATAATGGGGAACAACATGGCTTGTAAAGCTATTGGCATTGGTACAATATGCATTAAGATGTTTGATGGTATTGTAGGACTCTTGCTGACGTGAGGCATGTTCCTGAGTTAAGGAAGAATTTGATATCACTAGGCACTTTGGACTCAAATGGTTGGAGGTGGGGAGCGGAAAATGGAACACTCAAGGTATCAAAAGGAGCATTGGTTGTAATGAAGAGCAAGAAGATAGGAAATCTTTATGAGCTTGTTGGAGAGACCATTATTAGAGGAGTGGCAAGTACTATTTCTAAAAATGAAGATCCTAAACATCTTACTAAGTTATGGCACCTATGTTTGGGTCATATGAGTGAGAGGGGTCTAAGTGAATTGTCCAAGCAACAACTTCTGAAGGGCCTTAAAATTTATAAGTACTATGAGCATTGTGGAATAGAAAAGCAACAGAGGGTAAGCTTTTCCACAAGAGCTCATTGCACAAAGAGAATTTTATATTATGTGCATTTTGATGTTTAGTGCCCTGCACTTGTAGCTTCAAAATACGGAGCATTATATTTTGTATCTTTGGTTGATGATTACTCTAGAAGAGTATGGATCTACACTATGAAGCAAAAATTGGAGGTCTTCTCTATCTTTAAACAATGGAAGGTGATGATGGAGAAACAAACTGGAAGGAAAGTGAAGTGTCTGAGATTTGGCAATGGTGGAGCATACAATTCTAGAGAGTTTGATAGATATTGTAAGAGTGAAGGGATAATTCATCACTTTACCATACCGGGTACTCCTCAACAAAATGGTGTGGCAGAGCAAATAAATCATACACTCTTGGAGAAAGCAACAAGTATGTTAAGCAAAGGTAGATTGGAGAAGATTTTTTGGGCAGAAGCTATAAATACAACCTGTCATTTGGTAAATATTTCTCACTCTCTTGCTATTGAGTGTAAGACGCCTATGGAAAAATAGACAGGTCAGCACGTTTATTACTTGTCACTTAGAGTGTTTGGATGCATAGCTTTTGTTCATATTCAACAAGAATAAAGGACAAAGTTAGATCCCAAATCTAGACATGTACATTCTTGGGATATGAGAAGGATACAAAGGAATATAAATTATGGGATCTAAAAAGGTTTTTTCTTGTTATGAGTAGGGATGTAGTTTTTGATGAGACTAGTATGATGGAGACTATTACTATAGCAAACGAAAAAACAAAATGTAGTAAAATTTGTTAAGATAGATATTGATCTTCAAAATGAAAAAATCTCACCTCTTGTAGATCTACCAAGTGAACCATTAGAAGAGCAAAGTCTAGAAGTGATTCATGAATATAGATATCCAAATAGGGATAGAAGGCCTCCAAAGAGATTTGATGATTCATTTGTAGCTTATGCGCTTCTTATAGAGAATGGTGAGCCTTCTTCATATGTCGTGCGTATATACATTGCTACACAACATACATTGATGTCAACATCATACACTATAGAAGCACAACTCAAACATAAGTCATACATAGACTCTAAAGTGCCACAATAATCAGATTTTTTACCATTCTCAACTCAACTCAACTCAGATCAGTACTTGATCTGTCACTCTATAAACTGCCAACAACTGTGCATTGATTACTATCAAGTCACACCCACTCCAGGATAGAGAATCCAGGTGACGCTTAGCCTTACCACCATAGCTAGGAACTTGAAAGCTCAACATTAGAGAAGTGAGCTCTTTGGAGTTGCACTTTGAAAGTATACCCCTTGGACTCAAGCTAGGTCTGAAACCCTAACGGTCCCGTTGATGGCACAATTGACGGTGCAAAGTGACAGTGGGCCCCACCGTGAAGTCAGTACCCTAAAACCAAATCTAACCGTCAAAGAGTAGTCTCTGAGAAACTGCTTAAATAACTCTAACTACTATCATTGGAACTCTAGTGTCTGAGCAATCTAGATACAACATTACAAATGGTGTAACAGCTGTCATGCATATATACATTGCTACACAACATACATCGTTGTTAACATCATACACTATAGAAGCACAACTCACACATAGTTCATACATAGACTCTAAAGTGCCACAATTGCACTCCTAGCTGGCGGTTAGGTCCCTCTAACTCCAAATAGCCATCTACTCTAAGTATATGGTATACCCTATGATGGGCAAAGATCAGGAGGCCGGGTGCTATGGAGCCCCATTGCTAGTTGCATGTTTGCAATCTATACCATATAAAGAATGAACTAGCTATAGGTCAAGTACATCTAGGACATAACCACTATCTCTAAGGAACCACCGTGAGGGGAAGAGTCATACATGCCATATACCATCCTCTCAAATAGCTATCACACACTAACATAGTAGTAGCTCCACCAGAAGAGCCACATAACATACACCTCAAGCCTCCACGTACAAGTGCTAAGCTTGGATCCATAGTACCATCAATGTTTGGGAGGTGGCATGGCGCACAAGATCCTTCCAAACAACACCACAACACCATCACACTGTCGTACTTTTCTTATCTCTCTTTGGGAATGCACAAGGTGCCTAGCTATGGAGACTACAGATCAGAGGCTAGAGGTAAACCCGTAATGACTTGACTGAACACGCGTGTGACCCTATCGTCAAACCCTCCTTTCTCATAACTAATATTCTTGCTATCAAGAAGGGTAGTACCGAGCAACCTGACCTCTCATCACAACACACACTCTTGGTCTGCTGGTCATCACCTCCAGCATAACCAAGGAGAAATAAACAGCACTCCTAGAAGGAATCTAAGCACAACGTTCGCACACCAATCCAAGCCAATTGGGCATACAAACAGGCATACAAGCACATAGAGGATCCAATCACAAGAATAAGGCAACAATTCTCTATACTTTTTGTCAGGAAAGAGCTTCAAAGCCTTCTTGCTCTGTCATCAAGCTCATTTCAACCTGTACTCCAAGCCTCCTCCCATCTATACTTCAAATCTAAACAAATTTCTATTCCATGTAAAGATTTTCTATGTCTTTTTGATGGGGAAAACTTTGTGCATCTCATATGAAAATAACTATTTTTGTATAGCTTGGATTCAAGTGATCTAGGATTCGGTGGAAATCCTGTGAGATAAGCTTTCCAACAATGTAAAATACAATTCAATCAGGTCACTACAAATAGCTTGACAAGCTCTCAAATTTGGCCAGGTTTTTTGCAACTTCACCCTAATTTCAAAATCCTTTTTTTAGGGTTTGCTCATGGTTCTTGGTAAATTTTCCCCAGATTTCTGATGTAGAAATACACTTGATATTCAAAAAAACTCTGGCAACCTGAAACTCTCAATCATAGTCACAAGATAGGAGAATTGATATCCAATCAAGATGAAAGATAAAATTGCTCTACCAAGCTTATGACAAATATTTTGAGCAGGATGTTTTGCATCTGATCTCACTCTTCACAGATCTAGAACCAATTTTTTTTCCACAATATCTGGTTGTGTTCTTGTCTAAAATTTTGCAAATTTTGGTAGCCTAATCCAACTCCTTTCCCTAGATATGGATCAATTCCTGAGCTGTGCTAACTTGTGAGCTCTACAGACACATGTACACTTTATCCAAGACCCTGATTTCTTTATTTAAAGAATTCACATGAAACCTTCTCAAGAGGTGAAAACACTATCCACCAACAACTCTGGGAATTTTTATAAGAAAATTCAAACCACAACTTGGAGAGTGACCAAAACTCCAAACCTGATCATTAGCTCTTCTCCAACACCTTACATCCCATAAGCTTCAACTTCAATCAATTGGATCTAATTTGAGAATTACCCAAAACTGGAATTTATTGGGCTTAGTAATGTAAGGACTTTGTCTCTTCTCCAATCCCACTAACAGATAGTGAAAATGTTTCAAGAATCTCCCTCAATTGACTACTTTGTGTTCTTGGGTATGAATTTAACCCCCCTTGACTCAATTGATCATATCTCTCTTATAATCATATCAAATCATGTGATTTCTATCTTCAGATTGTAGCCTATTATCTACACTTTCCAGCCATGTCCTTTGCTCCCCAAATGGACTCCCCAAACTCCCCTGATGGTCAAAAAACTTCAGCCTTCTCTCTTGGGACCCAATCTCTTGCACATGTGTCCTTTAGTCTTTTTACTTTTTGACAAATGGACCCCACAATTCCACATGGAAGATAATGAGCAAAAATTTAGGCATTCCTTAACTAAAAAAGGACATATATTGTCAAGTCCCAGACATTTTCATAAGTAGGCACCGGAAGGACAAGAGGATCCGGGTTTCCCATCACCGACTCCACAAATACCACCCCAAAATGTGCCACCAACCAATCCAGTAAGTCATCACTGTGTAAAATTTGAAGCTTGATGAGAAAAGGATTTGGGAGTGGCAGATTGGGAGCATAGGACATCTCATGTTTGAATGCTTCCTCTGATGCTCTAACACTTGCTCTTTGCTACAACTCTCACTCCCAACGTCCCTCGAGACTCCTCAACTAAAACACACCCGTCTCTCCATTTGCCCTCATCTTTATTCATTAGAGCCCTCAAACATGATAAGATTATAACCCACGTGGCCAATCACATACATGTACATAGATGGCTCACATGGCAACATCTCATTTGTCGGATCTAGCATACAACCTACCCCACTAACATGGAGATAAACTATGATAAGTCATTTTTTAATGGCCTATGCAAACACAACATGACAATGTCCTTCTAACACAAGGACTCCAGATGGCAAAACCTCACGCACTCTCAAGATAGTGTGGCCAGTCAAAACATCAAGTGTCATTGGTGCTGTTTGTTGTAGATATACATAGTCTCTTGGATGAAATTGACGGATCGAGGGTCTATAACCTCCTCCTTGAATGGTAACATAGCGTAGAGTATCTCTATGTTGAAGAATTGCCAAGTTCTCAAAGGCATTTGGCATCACTCTCCGAAAGATCTCTACCCATTGAGAACATGCGCTCATCCATACATCTAGGTCATCCAAGTCCAAAACTATAGTAACATCTCGCGAATGGTGGCAGGTAAATCTGGATCTTGTCCATAGAGTAGGAAGTAAGGAGAGAAGGATGCTAAGAAAGCTTGCCGGCTGAACCAATAGCCCATGGCCAACCAAGGTAATTGAAGATCCCAATCTCCCAAGTGGCCTCTCTGCAAACCATACTTTTGCAATCCTCTCTTCACCATCTGAACCACTCTCTGTACTAAGCCATCTGCCTCAAGGTGATCTCGAGATGTAGTACAATGGTCAATCAAAGCCTTGTCACACGACACCTGAAACTCCCGCAAGAACTTTGTACCCTGATCAGTCAAAACCTCAGCTGGTGCACCAAAATGACTAAGAACTTGATCTAGGAACAAGTAAGCTGTCCCTTCACTAGACTTGTCAAGAAGTGCCACCAACTCAATCCACTTGGAGAAGTGCTCCACCATCACCAAAACATATCAATGATGTCTCATAGTCAACGGTAAAGGTCAAAAAAAGTCCAAAATCCAACGATAGCCCAATCCCATGATAGGTAATGGGTGTAACTGTGATAGGAGCATTGAATGATGCTCTAACTTGGTTACAAACCACACATCTAGCAACAAACTGTTGTACCTTGGTCTGCATACCACGCCACCAATAATGTTCTCTTGGAATTGAAGCTGGAGTGATGACCATTTTGATTATCTATATTTCTCTTTGGTGAGATAGGAAGTGATGACCTACAGATTATGAAAATGAATGTTGTGATAATAGGTTATAGATCTCTTTTTTCCCTAGTATAATTGTTGCATTTAGAGTTATATTAGTGTGTGGTGTTCAATTGGTGGTGGCATTGGGTTGGTATTGAGTGGGGTACTTGTGGTGGTCATAGTTGCAATTTGAGTTACATCGTCAAGATGTAGTTTTTTGGAGATCCAAAGGAGATATTGTTGAAATATGTAATGGGTTTAGATAGAGTGAGAATCATATTAGCCTATATCTCAAGTCCTAATGAGAAAAGAGATTGACTCTAATTCTAAATTTGATACAAGAATTGATTCAATTGAGAGTGCACTTTGCGTGTTTGGACCATTGTTAGGTATGACATGGCCAAGATTTATAGGGTCTCCAAAGGCCCCAAGACCTACTTCAATCTAATGGGTACCATTGAGGTGGATGATTTCATCTTGGAGTTTGATAATTGATATGATTTGTAACAATTACAGAACTTGACTTTGTTCACACTTGTAAAAGACCGAGGAGAGAAGTAAGAGATTGGAATACCAGAGTGAAAGATCACATTGGAACTCTTGAATGCAAGAAACTCTAAATGTTTAACATGAAGTTAGACTTTGGTATTTATAAGGAAACATACAAGGCTCTTGAGAATCTTTTCAAGAAGCTTCTTAAAAGCCATCTTCTTATAGTGCAAGCCAAGCTAATCGAGAAGCTTCTTTCTAGAAATCATCTACTTGGCATGCAAGCTAAGCTAGCCAAGAAGTTTCCCAAAAAGCTTTCTTCTAGAAGTCACCAACTTGGCATGCAAGCTGAGCTAGCCAGGAAGCTTCCCAAGAAACTTTCTTTTAGAAGTCACCTACTTGGCATTCAAGCCAAGGTAGCCAAGAACCTTTCCGAGAAGCTTCTTCCAAGAAGTTACCACTTGGCATGCACGTCACCTAATACTTGGAAAGTACCAAGTAGCTTCCTTGATACTTCTAGAATAATTTTATAATTCTTGGCTAATTTGGCCTATTTTCTACTTCATTAGTTTAAACTAACTTTTTAGTTGCATACTCCCCCATTGCTAGTTGATGTTGTCCTCATCACCATGGAAGCTTCAAACTTCTAGATGGCTACTTGTGCATCCTAGAGATGAGAGAGAGGCTCCCAAGTGGCATCATGAAGAGGATACACTTTCCAAAGGACTTTATACTCCATATGTAGTTGATGGCCATGTTGAATGTAGCGACATGCAAGGATACAATCAACCTCATATCCTCATGAACATTGATAGAGATGGGAGGAGGGGGAGGTTAGATATGAGAGGAAAAAGAAGATGGATTAGCAAAAAAGGATTTATTTGAAAAATATGAAAGATAAGGTGGATTTGCATATGACAAGGTAAGGCTACTTGATAAGAAACAAGAGAAATGATTTGGATGACATCAAATAGACCTATCTAATTAAGAGAAAGTTTACAAACTGGGGTATCAAGTGGGAGGGGTAGGTTACTAGACAAAAGCATGACTTTATCATCAAGTTGAAAGGTAAGATCATGATGATGTTAGTCCGTGTATTGTTTTTTATAATTTTGAGCAACAAGGAGATGAGATTTGGCTTCTTATAGAGATTGGGATATTGCGGTCAAGAAGGTGGAAATATGAGGGACATGAGATGGCGGAGGAGAAAGGAGAGCATATGGAACAAATATTTCTTGCCAAAATTCAAGAAGAAGTGATAGAATATGGTGCTTGTCAATTTAGAGTAGTTTTAGGTAAACTCAACAACTACAAGACACTCATCCTAGTTGGTATGGTGAATTTTGACAAAGGAATGAAGTATACCCTCCAAGGTGAAATTTGCATGTTTGGTTTGTCAATCAGTTTGAGAATGATAGGCCATGGACAAAGCAAGCTTGGTGCCAAGTAACTAAAAGAGTGTTTTCCAAAATCTCTTGGTGAATTGAAGACCATAATCAAAGATGAGTATGTAATGCATCTCATTATGCTTGAAGATGTTATCAAAGTAGATCTGAGCCAATGTTGGAGCATCCACAAATTTGGTACCAAATGGATTTGCTTATTGAGCTTATCAACAAACACCATGATTGTTGTGTGCCATTGCTTTGTCTTGGGTAAAGATGTTATGAGATCTAAGCTCACTTGTTCCCATCAAGCAGATGGGATAGGAAGTGGTTAAAGGAGTCTATTTAGTTTTTGGTTGTTTGTCTTGTTGTGTTTGTAGCTCTCACAAGATTTTTCAAACTCTTAAACATCTTGTGTCATGTTGGGCTACCACCATTGGCATTGTAGGGTACCCAAGGTCTTGTCCACGCCCATGTGACCAATGAATGGTAAGTCATGAGTTTCTTGAAGGTGTACAAGTTGTAGATCATCCTTGGTTGGAACATAGATCTGGTTTTGAAAAAATAGAAGGCCTTCCTTAAAGGAGAAGGTGTTATACTCCATGTGCTACAAAACAACTTTGTACTATCTAAAAGAAGAGTCTTGTTGTAAAGTTGTCTTAAACTCAAGTTGGACTTTTGAGTCAAATGACATTGTTGTAATTAGTATTGTCGTAATTGTCACTGTGGTGAAAGAAAGAGATAAGGTCGTCGTGATAGGGCATCATGAATAACATAGAACCTATTGGGTTTGTACTCAAGTTTGAGGTCAAACAATTATAGTTGTTACTCCTATTAATGATGTCAACTCTTTATGTACTCCAAATGTATTGTTTGCAACAAAGATTTATGATCAATTTCCATAATTACTTATTTTCCCAAGAGATAATGTCTCCATATCTTGGTGATATATATCATTGCTAGTTTTTCTCAATCTTGAGCAAAGTAATTCCTTTCTATGATGTTTAGTCAACCAAACATTAAGGAAATAGGATGTAACCCATTTAGAAATTCTTATTACAATACCAATGGTAAAGTTAGAAGCATCAAAACAACCACACAAGGTAGTTGAGGATCACATGGTTAAAGAATTAGTCTTGAAAACACTATATATTTCAAATTCTAGAATGCTTCTTTATGCTTGGTGGTTCACTAAATCTTTGAGGTCTTCCCCAAGAAATTGGTCAATGGTGCGGTCCCATGAGCATAGTAGTGGATAAATTGTCAGTCAAAACTTGCCAATCCATTAAATGCATGCACTTCTATGGTATCATTTAGAGGAGATCAATCAATAATGGCCTTGATTTTTCTCCATGTCCATATTGATCCCCTTGGATGAGATCTTATGACCCAAGAAAGTAATATCCTTTTTCCAAAAGGTACACTATGACTTCTTGCAATAAAAATTCCATTCACGTAGTTGTCTTAGGAGTTCTTGCATGTGATTTGCATGTTTTGTCTTTGTCTTACTATAGATTAAAAATATCATCAAAAAACACCATCACATACAAATTCAATAGCCCATCCAACACATGATATCCAATCCATGAAGAGTTATACCTTTTGGGCTCACTATTGGAGCAATAATGAACCCAAAAGGTATAACTCTCCATTCAAAATGTCCATACCTTATGCAAAAGGTAGTCTTTTGCACATCCTCTTTATCAATGGAAATTTGGCAATAGCCACTTTGGAGAAGTATCATGTTCCACTCATTTGATCAAGCAAGTAATAAATTCAAAGCAAAGGATATGCATTCTTCCTTGTTTTTTTATTAAAGCTGTGGTAATCAATACAAAAGCAAAATCCTCCATCCTTCTTTGGAATAAATAGTACTGGTGCTTCCCAAGGAGATGTACTATGTCATATGAAATCTTTCTCCAATAACTCTATTAATGTTGTTCAAAGCTCATCCAACTCCTTGGTGAGAGCCAATAGTTTTGTCTTCTCATTGAAATACTTCTTGGTAATAACTCAATCTTGAAAGGCATACCATGATTGGAGTGTAATCCATTCAACAAATCATCGAGAAATACATCTACAAACTCCTAAACTATTTTGATGAACCATTGCTTGATGAGACTTCTAGCCTTCATCAAATTTTCTATGTGCACTTGGTTTGATCTACACAACAAAAATAAATTTATCTTCCTCCAAAGCTTACTTTATGGTTACTTTATTGATAAAATTTTCACATTGGATTTGATTATTGTTAGATGTATTACTCAAAGGCGCCAAAAAATCTAATCTATAATTTTATCTTGATGTTGTACTTAAATTTATTATAGCGTCCAATCAAATTGAACCTTATGAAATTCATGCCAAGGCAAATCTAAAATGCTATCATAGTGTAGAGGTACCACTACAAATTGTATATACTCCAAATGCTCCTTCCCAATCTTAAATGTAAATAGTATATGAGATACAAAATATATAACCCTTTTTTCAATCCACCATCATCAATCTACTTCTAATTACTAGCTTGATAGGAATACTTAATTATTTTGTTAATTACATGGATATGCAATTTTCCAATCCATAATAAACCAAAATCTTATAATCATGACCAGACATCATACCTTGCAAGTGAATCAAACTTGCATAGGTCAAGATTCCAATCCTATTAGAATTAATCAAGTTCTCAATAGATGGTTCAAGTTCTCCTATTGGGTTTTCCTTTTTTTCTTTGATTATCATGCTCCACAAACTCCATTTGGGCAATTTGTTGAGATAGTCCATTCTTGAGTAGATATTCAACAATAAAATGCACAATTTGGTGACAATAGAAACAATTTTCACTTTTTCATAATCTTTCCTTATCTATAGGGCCGAGTGGTTTCCATTGGATGGCAATGATCTCCATTGGTGTTGGTTCTTCCAATCATATGTAATGTATGGACAGGTTTTATGAAGATCAAGGTCAAAACCAAAAGTCAAAGTGCTCAACCCATTGCATGGCTTCCTCCAAGTGTTTGAGCTCCTACATGGTCACTTCTAATTTGGTGTGTGACTTCAAGCTCCTCATAAATTGATCCAAAACTTCATTTTCTAATATATCTGAATTTGTATTATGGTGTATTGGAATTGAGTGAAGTAACTTCTTACAAAGCAAATCTACTTCAATTTTATTAACCTATCTTGTACGGCTTGTGTGGCATTTAAAGCGTAGAATTATCTAATTACTATATTCTTCTCATGTCAAGATTGGCACACATTTTTTGTTCAACTAGCTCCATTTGAAATCATCATCATAGTTTTGCCACCTATCCAATTGGCTTGAAGCCATGTGAATATGTCAATGTTCATCTTGAAGATTTATAGCTGCAAGTTATCATTCACAATCAAACAAAAAATTCTCCATTGCATTTGAGAGATTCTTACCTTCAAATATCTTGGGCTTCCAAAATCAGATTTGCTCTTCTACTTCTCAAAATAGTGTTCTCTCTATATGCTCTTGTCATTGATGATCTCATTCTTCCACAAATCAAGTAAGGTGTTTGATTTTTTGTTGTATGGCAATGATAAATTTGGGCAATGTTGTCATGGCTATTACTCTATCAAATGATCTATAATTTATCTAAGTTAACACGTTCACCATTTTTTATAAGTTACGCTAGAAATACTAAGGGTTTGTTAGACAAGGTGATCGCATTTAGAAAATTCTACCTAAAGTGTGAGATGATGAACTTTTTGAATGATGCTTGGGTACTTCATGGACATGAAAATCCCAATGGTTTAGCAAAAGTGGATTTGGTGGTCCATAGATCCCATACATTCCACTTTTGCTTTGATATCAATGTAAAAGACCATGGAGAGAAATAGAAGAATGGAAGACTGGAGTGAAAGATCACATTGGGACTCTTGAATGAAGGGGACTTGAGTGCCTAGCAGGAGCTTAGGCTGTGGTATTTATAAGGAAGCATACAATGCTCTTGAGATTCTTCTCAAAAAGCTTCCTAAAAGCCACCTTTTTAGAGTGCAAGCCAAGCTAATTGAGAAGTTTCTCAAGAAGTTTCTTTGTAAAAACCGCCTACTTGGTGTGCAAGCAAAGCTAGATAAGAAGCTTACTTCTGGAAATCATTTACTTGGCATGCAAGCTAAGCTAGTCAAGAATTTTACTTCTAGAAGTCATCATTTGGCATGCACATATTATGCACTTGGAAGGTACTAAGTAGCTTCCTAGATGTTTCTAAAATATTCTTATGATTATTGGCTAATTTGGCCTTTTTGCTACTTCATTAATCTTGACTAACTCATTGGTAAACTCCATATTGTTATAATACCGTTCATGGCATGGAAGAGGTTATTCCAACATTTAGAGGGTCCACCGATGGATGACTATCATGAGTTTAGGTGAGCTCACTTGGAGTAGATCAAATTTTGAAGACATTATTGGTCTCCAAACTACATCTCTATCACTTCAAGCTTAGTTACTAAGTGTAGATTGGTAGTACATACAAGTTCTAGCTCTCGTGCCGTATATCACATCTTTGCTTTTGATGATTTTCTTGCTCTCTACATCTAAAACTTATGCCCAAATTCATCTGCACCATATCCAATCAAGAAACACTTCCTAGACTTTGCATCTAACTTGTCATTTTTCTATATATTAACATGCTAGTAAGGGACAGACCCAAAGACTCTCAAGTACCACAAACTCACTCGTTTCTCTATCCACTCCTCTTTGGGTAACTTATGGTCTAAGGGAACTCATGGATCCATGTTTATCAAGTATGATGCATTGTTGATTGCTTCAGCTCAAAACACCTTGGGCAGACCAGCATGGATCCTCATGCTATTAGCTCTTTCATTCAAAGTTCAATTCATGTGCTCAGTCACTCCATTCTACTATGGTGTGCTTGGTAAGGTCTTCTCTATTTTGATTCCACGTATTGCACAAAATTTCTTGAACTCACTACTATCATACTCACCACCATTGACAAATCTTAGTCTCTTTAGCTTTTTGCACCAAACTCATTTTTTACCAAGCTTTTCCACTTCTTGAAGTGACAAATACCTCTTATTTGCCTTCAAGCAATAAACCCAAACCTTCTTGGTTGAATCATCTATAAAAGTGATGTAATATTGTGAACTCCAAAGAGATGCAACTAGAGAAGGATCCCACACATCTATGTGTACAAGCTCTAGCTTCCCTATCTTAGGTGCTCTTCTACCCTTCAAGAAACTTAAATTTTTTTCTTCCCAAATATGCAATCTTCACAAAAACCTACATCAAAGGTTTTCAAATTTGGTACCTTGTGCTTCTTCTCATCACCTTCATGCCTTTTTCAATCATATGCCCAAGCTTGCAATGGCAAAGATTACCATTTGATTTTGTGTCTGCAAGTGCACTGTGTCCTTGGTGTAGTTGGTCATGTAGAGAGTCCCTATCTTGTTCACTCTTCAACCACCATAACTCCTTTGTTGATTTTTTGCATGAACCACATATTAAGGTTGTGACATATTCTTCAATGTCAAGTTGTACAATTCAGATAAGATTCCTCTTTAAGCCTAGAACATCCATAACATTCTTCAATTTCCACACAAGCTCATCTAGCATTTAATACATTTTAATATAAACATCACCTCCTCCCTCAATTGCCAAAGGCTCATCCTTTGCAAGATAAAATTTTCCAAAATCACCAGCAATGTAATTTAACATACATTACTCTTCTGAGGTAGAGTGAAAAGAAGTTCACAAGTCAAGAGCTCATGACTCTGTAGGACTGTCTGCACTAAGGACCAAAACGTCATTGACTTCCTTTACGCCTACATTCATTGAATCCTCATTTTGCCCCTTGCTTTGATTCTTCTTTATGAGCAAATAGTTTATTCTTGTGTGCCCCTTCTTACCACAATGCCAACATTCATCATCTTTTCACCTAGACTTGCTTCTCCTCTTGGACTTGGATCTACTTTGATTGTCATTACGTTGCATAGGTCTTCCTTTGTTTCAGAAAGTATTCAGGGCCAATCTAGAGTTTATGCTTGACTCTCTCAAAAATATTCAAGGCCAATCTAGAGTTTATGCTCGACTCTCTCCTTCTAATATCTTCACTGAGTATTAAATTTCAGTCCTCCTCAAACCTCAATTTGTTTGAGCCACAAGAACTGCTTATTGTTATCACAGTTGCACTCCAGCTTTAAGGTTAGGAGGATAAGAGAATTGAACCATGCACTTTATCCTCAATATTGATTTCCATTGAACTTAATTGGCTCTCGATCAGGTTGAACTCATTATTATGATATGTGATAGAGTGACCTTCATTCATCTTCATAGTGAAAAGATGATATATCAAATACACCTTGCTTGAAGTTGATAGTTTTTCATCCTTGTTAGACAAAGCTTTCAATAGACCTATTGTAGTCTTCTCCTCTAAAACATTGAATGTCAAATTTCTAGTTAATGTCAAGCATACAACTCGCAAAGCTTGTCGTTCCATCAAATCTCAATCTTCCTTTAACATGAGCTCTGGTTTCATACCTCCAAGAGGTACATGAACCTTTTTATGATGCAAGTAGTCCTTGATTTGCATTTTCCAGAAACTCAAATCTTTACCAACAAATTTGTCTATCCTTACCTTTCCTTCCTCTCCTAATATTGCTTTCACTCTTTCTTTCAAAATTATGACTCTAATACCTGTTGTTGCCTTCACTCTTTCCTTCAAACTTATCACTCTAATACTTGTTGTTGGAATCCCTATGGATTTGTCTATTCCTCTAATGATGATCTTCAACTATTGAGATCAACCTTGTGCAAGAAGGAAATACACATCGAGAAGAAAAGAGAAAAATAGAAAATGTACTCACACACATCAATAGATGCACAAGAATTAACATGGTTCAGAATCACTTGCTCTTATAACATAGATCAAAGAATTTTACTCCCTCTCAATAGATGCACAAGAATTAATGTAGTTCAGATTTACTTGCTCCTCTACTGCTGATGGTAACATAGCTCAAGGAACTTTACTCCCTCTCAAATCAAGGTAGGCTGACGGTAACATAGCTCAAGGAATTTTACTCCCTCTCAAATCAGGATACTTCGATCAATCAAGGTAGGCTGACGGTAACATAGCTCAAGGAATTTTACTCCCTCTCAAATCAGGATACTTCGATCAATGGGAAGCTCTAACCGGACCAACTCTTTCCCTGTCTAATATAATATTGATATGCCTTTCTCTTGATTATTTCCTTCTCGCCCGATCTAGCCTTTCCTGAAACTTTGATTCCCATGAAGTTTGGCCTTTCCTGGCCAACTTCATGCGAATCAAAGTTACCTAGAGTTCCCCTTGACCCTTTTCACACACGCACCTGTATTCAACTCCTCGCTAAGTTCACTCTGCAGTTCAGTTCCCAACGGACTTTTTTTCACATACGCACCAGTATTCACCTCCTCGCTAAGACGCACCTGTATTCAACTCCTCGCTAAGTTCACTCAACACTTCCCCGTTTACTCTTTTCCACATACAACTGTATTCAACTCTTCGCTAAGTTCACTATACAGGTCGCAAGGCTACCTTCTTAAGTTGCACGAAGAAGAACCTTAAAACACTCCCCGGGTCACCACGATTTCTTTCATTGTCAAACACCTGTCTAGGTGCACAAAGAAGAACCAAATACATTCACTAAGTCACCACGAGATTTTTATTGCCAAACACCTATCTGGACAATATTTCTCGTCATCTCGTATTGTCAAACACCTGTCCAACCCCTGGACAATATTTCTCGTGTGAACCTTTGACGATATTTCTTCGTGGAGGATATGATTTTTTATATTGATTATATTTCTCGTGAATTTTTTATATTGTTTAATCACACCGCGGACAATATTTCTCGTGGATGATCTGAATCACAGGTTCTAACATCACATATAACATAAATCATGACAATATTTTTCGTGGATGATCTGAACCACAGATTCCAACATCACATATAACATAAATCAGGATCCACCTTCTAACAATATAAATCGGACTGGTCGGTATCCACGTTCTAACAATAACTTCCGGTATTTCTATTTCTATATGAGTGATGACCATTCATTAGAAATAATAATATGCAGATGTAATACGTCCTCCTCCCGTATGATCGGTGAACAAAAGAGACGCTCGCAAAGCTCGATCTCGACGGCTTGCGCAGCTTATTGGCAAGAAATTAGTATCAGCTGTGTTGTCGGGATTTCTCTAATGGTCTCAGGGACAAAATGATCCAGGGTCAACCTTTAGAATGTGCGTCGTTCCTTTCGGAGATACAGTATATTTGGTTCGCTTATTGGCGACCAAAATGACATCGACTTGGTCAGTACGGTAGGACACAAAGTGCCAATGGCTTTGCACTTCCTCTTTCTGCAACACAATCGAGGATTGTATAGATACCACTTGCAGGTAGATCCACCGGTAGCTTCTTCGATCCAGATTTGATGATGTAATACTACGCCTCCGATACGAGAAGTTGCTCACAGACCTACTTGCGTCTAATCCTCAGGTGGATCGCAATTGGCCAGGTAGCAAGCCCGAAATGGGCACGCTGGACAATGCAGCTGCAACCAGCTGCCTTGTCTGTCCTCGTCAGCCGTTTTTGAGATAGATTATATATGAATTGATGAAGTAGGTTGAGATGTGAATGACAACAATCTCGAAATTACATGGCCACTATCATAAGAATGTCGATCTTCGTGTGTCAGAGTGTTCCCATTTACAAGTGGAAATGCTTGCTTTGGATCCGACGCTGAATGTATCTCCAGCACTCAGGGTTGATATCCTCAGCTCACTTACTAAATTTGGAGCTTCTTATTCAACACAAGCAATAAAATACTGTGAAGGATCGGACGTAACATTAGATCTTGTATCCTTGAATATGGTATTCATTCTAGGTCTCGGAGGATCTGGTTCACCGAGTAGAAACAAAATGTTTCTTTTCTCCTCTGAAACAAGCGGACATGTTCAGTTCACAACTAAGTTCACTAGGTGGAGTTGGGAAGGTCGTAATTGCATGGAGAACTTCCATTTATTAGAAGATGTGCTGACGAAGATCTGGAATCATGCAACAGTTTAGTGCAAACAGATGAATGTGAGGTTACTTTACATTTCATCCTCGATCAAACTTTGCGAACGTTAGCGCTACAGCAATGTGCTGTATACGTGCAAATAAAGGCTTAGCGTTGATTGAACTTTGCCAAGGGCCGTAGCTCTTGGAACTGCGGCCGCTGGGTGGGAGTAAGACCATAAGTTGTTTGTTTGCTTTTGCTGCAGCTGGAGTATGGAACTAGCTGACGGACAAGAGAATGGAATCACGAACACGCATGGATCCCGTGGGACTATTCTTTGCTAATGCGGGCACATATCCCATTCCCCCATGTGCTTTTAATCGAGAGGCTTTGTGATCTGACTCAATAAGTTCAGATCCCGAAAATGGCTAGTCCTACTCCACTGGCAGAGTTGCCAGATATGGCCACAATCACTTCAACAGAACTGCATCCGCAAGGATACCTAGAGTTTCCTGATGGCTCATCGATACGACCCCTACACCGTGGTCGCAGCGAAGCTCGAGGTATAAACCGGGCCCCCGCCCTTCGACACCAAAACCACCCAAGGGACCCGAGCCAGAAGACGATCACACGAACTTCGCGGAACTTCGGCGGGTCCTGTTTCTCGAGCCTCTTGCATGGAGGTCTGAAAAGCACCCGATCGACACACATTACTGGTCGAGGAAAGACTCAGCCCACGAGAGTCTGTAATACCATCCAAAGAAGGATATGAACCGAAAGTCAGAGACATATTTGCAACTTGTAAACTATACATTCCTTTGGTCCTCCCAGACGACGCCCACGAACCAGAGTGTGACAGCACCTGCAACACATGGAATAGACAGATCAACCCTCCCTTTCCGAATAAACTCGGAAACGTTGTGGGGGGCTGGTAGGATATCATACATTTGCACAACGTTATTTTGTTAATCGTTCGGAGCTGCTCGGCAAGGATCCATACGGCGCAAAGGTGTTCCAATGCAAGAGGATCATGCCGGGTCTTCCACAGGTTTCGCTCGACGCACGGCGGCAGTTCCACAACATAAGGACTATCACGAAGCAGTATGCCGTTAAAATCGTTGACAAGTTCGAGCAGAAAGTCAATAGGTTCAGGTTATTCACGGAAGCTTTCTGCCTGACAAAGGTGCTTTCGCATCCCAACATCGTAGAACTCCACGAAATACTGGAGAGTGAGACACAGATCTACATCGTGACCGAGCTGTCTTCATCCTGGAGAGGAGCTTTGACATTGGATGATTTTTTCCATGTTGCCACTGATGTGACAGCTCGTAAGGTGTTTCAGGAATTGCTAGACGCAATTATGCACATGCATGAAATGGGAGTTGTTCATATGTGTTTGACACCGCTGAACGTGATGTTATCGATGATAGGCAAGGCGAGATCGACCGGATCAAACATGCATGTGATTGGAGAACTAATATTTTCCACCAAATTAAAATCATCGATTTTGGTAAAGCCGTCTGCGATCCGAAAATGGCGACTGAATACCCCAGTTATGATCCATTTGACTATTTCACCCGAGAAGAACTTCCACCGGGGGCCGATCCACAAGTCGACATACTCGCCTTAGGCCGAATCCTGCTAGCCATGTTGGTGGGCCGGTTGCCTGTTCTGAACAAGAATTACCCTTACAGAGCACGACAAGATCACCCCGAATATTCTTATCGAACTCGGTTCGGCCCGGCTGCGCGGCTTCGATCGATTTGTACGAGAGAATTTTCCTTGCCATTCACCCTGACTACCCTCCTACGCTGAAGGCCATCAGGAACCATCCATGGATGGATTATATGTACGGCTCTTCTTTGAGGGAAATCCAGCCCGTCAGCTCCACCTACACCAATTGCGTAGAGTATTTGCATCAATTTTGCTTCCCCAACTGCAAATTTTACCACCTTGAAGGCTATGCCTGCCAGCATAACTACAAACTCAGTAGCGACTCAAGCCGGACAAATCTGCATGCATTGGTGATGGGCAAATTACAATGAGCATTTTTACAATGGGCATCGTTACAGGACATCTAGAATTAGACCTCAGCTGCTTAGATTCAGAACGATGCTGCGTCCAGCAGCTGATAATCTTGCGTGGTCTGGTCGTGGCCACCTTACATGCAGAAGTGAAAGGTAGACATGATTATTTTTTGTTCCAGTTCAACTGTCACTTCCCATGACCACTTCTGTAGAGGAAATACAACAAAGATGTTTCTGTGCTTGTTACGTCACCTCTTGCAGGATTCCCCCTTGAACATCCAAAATTGCCCGTGCCATTTCTAGAGGTTCCACCTGCGAGTGTAATGGGATATAGAATGACGGCGGAGGTTGGTTACCACATAAAGTGAACAACGTAGTAATCCGATTCTGTCAGAATTACAATTTTGAAAGAATTTTTATTTTATAAAGAACGAATGAGAAAATCTCAAGTCCACTTTAAGGATTGCAATGATGCAACTCGGTCAGTAAGAGTTTAAATCTTCTATGATCGTGTACTAGGTTCGGTTATACGATATTTTAGGACATTGCAGAAGAATCACACGGAAGACGTCTTATGTTAAATTGGAGAGTAGTATACTCAGAGAGTAGTCGCTAGGAAGTAACATGATCATCCTTATAAATCTGCTCTACGTCTCTGCCTCAGTCGGCCTCAGTTTCATTGTCAGATGAAAGCTCATTTACCTGAGTCCTCCAGATCCTACAAATTCGTTCGTTTCGTCTAAATTTACACGTCCTTGATCGAATATCACAGCTTCTTGATCTCAACCAAATTGACCAGAGTATCGAATTTATTGCCTTGATGGAAATGCGCAGAGAGAAGGTAACTAACCACGAGATCTGGAAGAACGACAAGTTGCATCCTCAGGACTACTGTTAAAGTCTCCGGCCGCCTGTATCCACGAGCGACCTTCGCCTATTGTGTAGAATGTGAGATCGGAATTCAACCCCAGTCATGATATTTTTATTTCGGTCTAATTATTCGTCACCAAGCGAACTCCGATGTCCAAAGACGTACAAAGCTTCCTCCCACTTTTCGTCTACGACGATGAATTATGATGTTCTCCGTGAACTTGAACCCTTCACATTACAGTCGGGAATCAGGAGGGTATTGTCTAGCTGAATTTGGAACTCGGTGCCAAGTTGGACGCATGTGCCACCTCAAGGAAAAGGGGATACTGCCAAGTAATACTCACGTGTAATATGAAGCAAGAGGTACTGATAAGTCTTTGTGTCAATTTGGGTTCTCGTGAACACTTGGTGCCAGGTTTGAGGGACTGTTAAGTTCATCTATGGGCTTCTTTCGTTCATCCAATAGGTACAGTATCTGCGAGGGTGAAAGCCTCTATTCTCTTCATTGTCTTGGAGTGGAACTTGTCATCGAGTCACGGATTGTCACGTAACCAGCAGGTTTGGGATTATCACAACTCCTGATCGTCAGTCCATGCTGAATTTTTTTCATTCAGATGTATATATGAATCAATTTATGCGATATAGTTCGGCTTATGATCTTGGGCATTCAGGTAATAAACGAGGGCTTCCCAGAAACGTATCATTTGTCTAAGGTAGAACGTTGCCATAGATGAGAAGAAGGACCATGTCTTGAAGTCGTTCCAGATACTTAAGAATCTACAAAAAGGAGAAACCTTCTCATAAATATCAGAAAATACTCCCACGCATAGTCTTCTTCGCCTAAAACAAACCAGAAAACTCAGTAGGAACGGTCTTAATTAGATCAATACTTAAGGGATACCAGAACGTGGTTCTTGATCAAAGAGCAAAGGGGGACCCAGTATGAGGGACAAAACGACAAGCTCTGAAGAAAAGCTTCACTCACAGTCCACGTCGTACAACGCGTAGCAACCGCTAGTCTTCAACCTAGTGCGACGGAACGATCTACGTAACGTGCAATGTAATGCAATTTCTGGACTTCTTAGAATAATTAACTGCGATCGGAACATAGTCCAAATCAATTCACAAGGTGATAATTTCATATATAAATCTGAACTCTCTCTGCACATTGACTTGAAGTATGTAAAGTTTGTAACAACAGAATTCTACGCGTAGCAGTTATCCCGGACCACGCATTGTGCTTTTAGCCCACTACAATAGGAGCTGTAGGTGCAAAAAGTCCATTAACAACAGGAGTTTTGGGTATGGAATCATCGAACACTGTGATGATAGTCGGTCATGGAATTCTCGAACACATCCACTTGAGACTTCTCCTGAAAACTCTCGGAATGAGGTTTGGATAGTGATCGATTGTACGTGCGCACGATAGAGAATGAGAAGGCGGCTGTTACAGCTAGAACTCAACATATTATCGTATATCTGACTGTTGTTACCGGTAGATAGGGAACTGACAAGCATGAAGCTCAGTGAAGCTTTTTGTCGGTTTTGATGTTTGAATAAGGTTTCGATTCCCAGAAGAATCACAATAAGTCTTGTGATCCCCTACTTACGGACCTGTGATCATGTGACCATCCGATTGGGATGGTCACATGATTTGGTTTTAGGATGATGCGAGGGATACAGATGCGATCAGGCCCACAGGAGATCCCAGTCAACACATGAGGGATACGCCTGCGTCACAACGTGCTTGCTGAAATGATGGTCCACCGGACTATGGAAAGCGTCTCCTGACATGAAGACAGGCGCTGTTTCCTGTGACTTACTTGCTTGTGTCAAGACGATCTGCTGCTTAGGCGGGTGGGTGATTGGCCCGTCACCGCAAAGTCCACTGTTCAGCAGAACATTAGGTCCAAGGTTACGACCTTAAACGCGCAGATGCTAGTGATAGGTGGGGTTCTGCAGAGATCACACCTGTCGTTTTCTCCGATGCGCCTTCTTTTTCCTGTTAATCTGTTCTACATACCCATCTAGACAGTACCACTCCACGTATCCACAGTACACGGTTGAGATGTGACGATGCATATTGGAGCTCTGAGGATTCATGTATCATTGTGTCTATAGGAACCCGGGATTTCAGAAATATTATAACAAAGAGCTGGATTTCCGAATAAACCAGGGACGCGATACCAGGTGCTTTGTGAATTGAGGAGTTGTATCTCGTTGCTGTCCAGGGGCTTGAAATTGGCAACCGCGTGGTGCAATTTTTCGTGTCATACTGGTACCGAGAGCAAATAATGAGAGTCTAGTGATGTGGAATTGCTTCTAAGGTTGAGAGTGAGGAGAGTTCCTGAGTGTCCTCAGTTCATCACAGGAGTCTGTTTGTAATTGACTTCGACTGATCACTGGTGGACTTCACGTTCAATATCAAGTAGTACACAATATCTGTACAGGTGAGCATGCTCCGATTCTAGTAGCTGAGATGGTTGGGTAATCTCGTGGCTGATTGCTTCCACCTTATGCACTAATCTTTTAGAACTTGAGATTCCTCGTCAGGTGCGAAGATCACGGAACATCACTGTATTCAGAATTTCTTTAACCTGAACCGCAGCAAATTTCTGACCACTGAACGGCTGAATGCAGGCATACAGCACGATTGTGTCTAGTTTACACCACCAATTACATTCTGTTGTCACAGATCGCGTTCAATGGCGGATGTAGCAGCTGCAGCTCGATCCTTTCTAGCTCTTGTGCCCGCTTTTCTGGACTTGGGCTCAAAGTGGTACAAGGCAACTGCAGTGTGGAAGAAAATCCCAGCACAATTGGAAGATATTCGGAGGCAGCACGAGTTGGCCATGTCCATCTCCGACGAATACGGTCTGCCAGACAACCATCATTTGCGCAAAATACTGGGGGAAGCCCAAAGATTAGTGGAACTCGAATTGAAAGAAATGTCTGGTAAGAGAAATGTTCCAATTTGTGGCGGATGCTGTTTCAAAGTGAGCGCGACTTTATTTCCACACAAGTTGGAACAGCTCTTAGAAGACATACAAAGTGGATACAACGTAGTCCCTACAATGCAACGAAGGAGAGACATGCGTGAATTGATCAAGACCGAAGCTTTTGCCAAGGCTCATTCCTGTATACTTAGCAAAGAGAGCGTGAAGCCTTATGTACCACTTCCAGACATCGAGAAACGTATCTCAGATGCACTTGAGAACAAGGATGGACCCGCTGTGATTTGTTTACATGGTAATCCTGGAACAGGAAAATCTATCTTGGCCAGGTACATGGTTGTCCGGTACAAGAATTTCACTCCAGAAAACACACCATTCAGTTCGATTGTATTTTTAGAGTGTGGTTTGAGAGCTTAGATCGCATCCAAACAGCTAGAACTTCTGAGAAAACTTAGTCCTGAGGATTCCTCGGATCTTACCCATGCATTTCAGATTGAGAATAGACTGCAATGTCTTCTGAGACTGCGCAGTGCTTTAGTGATATTGGACGATGTATGGAACCCCAATTTTGTGAAGGCCTTTGTTTGCTTGGTCAACGGAACTTTACATGACAATGTGAAGTTTTTGGTCACCTCCCGGAAGTCCATGCTATGGCAAGATTCTGTACAACTTCCAATGGAGAGGATCAAGATGGAGGAAGCGGAGAAGATCCTTGCCAGCCATGCAGGATTGCCCAACAATGATCTACCACAAGACTTGAAGGTCTGTTGGAAACTTCTAATTCGGTTAGTGTTGGGCATTTCCTGCACCAATCCAGAGTTCCTTGTGAGTACATATTCATGGAAGAAAATGGGCCGAGCTTGAGAAGTCAAATTTGACGTTTTGAATACAGTAGTCCTATCGATGTAGATAGAGTGGTTTATGTTTACTAGCTCAATACGTCATCGTCGTATAATGGCAGCTAAAGCTTTATTGTACGGGATATCCCGACATGCATGTATCACCTGTTCTTCAGATTTTAGAAGAGAATCGGTTGTTTCCTCGTGGCCCGGGACTAGGACCGATACAAAATGATAGCTTGTACACCGCTGAGGTCTTGCTACAGCATTTCTACAGCCTTTGCTTGTACACAGTATGAACGTTCAGCCTTTCCAATTCGCTTGGAAATTGCGAACTGCCGAAAGAACTGAATCTTGTTTGTATACCTACTTACTAGTATTTAGGTTTTAATCACGTGTTACTTGACGTTTACCAACTAGGCTAAAGATGTATGCATCTGATTTTATGTACTTCTCACAGGTCGTTGCTCACAGTCTGATAGATCGAGCAGAGTATAATCCACTGGCTTTGGCGATGGCGGCCAAGAGGATAGACAGGAAGAAGAACAATGACGTCTGTGAGTGGAAGAGGGTTGAGAGGAGTTACGTAACAGCCATGAAGGAAGACGTCAACGGGGAAGGCACGTCTCAGGATGTCAGACCAGTACTTGACTTCTCGTACGAAAAAAACATTTGGGAGACTTTGTTGATGGCGTACAGACAGCTCAAAGCTGATGCTAAGTGTTTACTAGTCTTGATTGCAAATTGTGAGGGGAAGTCCATTCCCAATCATGTTGTGTACATGTTGTACAGTAGATTACTACAAGCACGTGGAGAAGGAGATCCAGAGCTATTCGACGACCATAAAAATCAATTGATCGGAAGCGGTACGATGTTGCAATCGAACATCCAGAGTCTAGAATATCGTGATCCGCTTGCAGAAGGATGTCCACTGATAAAGAAGGAATACGAAACCTTAGGGTTCCATGATCTGCAACGAAATTTCATCGATCATCACGAGGAGACGAGAAAGGATGTTGAAGAGGTGATGACTACTTTGCAGTTGCTGAAAGCTAAAGCAACGTCGAACACAGGACCTGATCATGAAATCATTTGTGATGACCGGCAAGGGGATGCAGCCTTTGCACTTAGCGCTCTCTACTTACGAGAAAATTTTGCAGAGCAAGCTGCAGAAAACCTTGGGATGAGTGCTCTAGATTACGGCCATTTGAAGAAGTTACGAGGGGCAATGGAGAATCTTGTCTACCTCATGCAGGACCGTCTACCAGAATATAATGAGACCTTGGCTCAATGTGTCAAGCAGGTATGTACTGGTTTTACCGACTTGCATTCATTCTTAATATCAGGCAGCCTTGTATGAAATCACTGAAACTTCTTCAACTTTTTCCGTACTAAAATGAAAAGAATCCAACAACACTTTAACTTTCCATTCCTTTTTTTGTATATATTTGTAGGTTTACGTCAAGGTCGTTCGCAATGGACAGCTTGACGACAACAGTCTTCAAATTTTGGTCTCATCTTTGCATTATGGACCACCGACAATCAGCGGATTGGGTCAGCTTTGGACCACAGGATTGTGTACTGCATATGATACTCCTGTGACCATAAAAAGCCTGCTTGAATTGGGTTTAACGTCTCAGCACATCGATGAAAGCTCATGTTCCCCTTACCAGAAACTTCACATTCACGGTCTTGGTCGTTTGGCTCTCTTCACAGCTAATAATAAGCAGATAGTGGACTTTCCAGGTGCTCTTCAGAGACTGATGGGCTGCTTGTCTCTTGGTCAGAACTCCACGCTCAGGGAAATTGCTGCAGAAGCTTTAGGTAATATAGCCGCGAACGAGGATGGCAGAAGGGGAATCGGAAGAGTCCCTGGGTCAATTTCTCAACTACTAACATTTATGCTTCAAGGTGATGGAACCGTGAATTTTGTAGAGAAGGTCTTAAAAGCTCTTGCGAATTTAGTCCAGGAGGAGACCACATACGAGGAGATCGTTGAATTTCCGGGTGCTCTACAAGGATTTGTAAATTGCTTGTCTGATGAGAAGGACTCGAAGGTCAGGGAGCGGGCCCTGTTGGCGTTAGGTAATATAGCGCACCATGAACATGGGAGGATGAGAATCGGAGAAGATTTCGAGTTAATCGCGAAACTCCTTGAGCTCTTCATGCAAGGGGTTGGAAGTGTGGATTTTCAAGCCCAAGTGGTGAGAACACTGTCCAATTCAAGTATTATTGAGGCTACAGCTAAGCAGATTCTCAATTTCCCCGATGTTCTTGAGGCATTGCTGGATGGTTTGTCTGGTGAAACTAGCTCCCCGCTGACGAAGAACGTTGCTTGGGCCCTAGCTAATATAGCCACACATGAAGATGGGAGGAAGAGAATTGGAGAAGATCCTGGGTTAATCTCGAAACTCCTTGAACTCTTCGTGCAAGGGGTTGGAAGTGTGGATTTTCAAGCCCAAGTGGTGAGAACACTGTCCAGTTTAGCTATTGATGAGGTTAGTGCTAAGCAGATTCTCGACTTCCCCCGTGCTGTCGAGGCATTGCTGGACGGTTTGTCTGGTGAAACTAGCTCCCCTTTGACGAAGAACGTTGCATGGACCTTAGCTAATATAGCCACGCATGAAGATGGGAGGAGGAGAATTGGAGAAATTCCCGAGTCAATCTCAAAACTGCTTACACTCTTCGTACGAGGTGATGGAACTGTGGAGGTGCAAGAACGGTTGGTGCTAACTTTGGCTAATTTAGCTCATGACGTTGTCCATCGCAAACACATCACGAATTTCCCAGGAGGTCTTGAAAGGTTGGTTGATTTCTTGTCTAGCAACAATAGTTCTTGGATCCTGGAAAGCTTCGCATGGGTATTTGATCCTCTGGACAAGGAGTTACAGAGGAGGATTGGGAGAGCATTCCAGGCGCTAAGTCAAAGTTGATCGCATTCTTTCCGGGTTACTGTAAATCCACGCTTTTAAGGCCTGTGTGATCTGCTAGCTAGTGCTGGTGACTCTTTCTGTCCAAGTGCAGGTGAGAAGGCTTTAGCACACCCCTCCGAGATCTACAACAGAAGCTTCTTTTTTGGAATTTTATCTTTTACGTAGACTTAGTTTGATTCTTGTATCCAGTTGCACTATCAATAGAATGTATACGTAACAACTGCTGTCAGGTACACTGGAGAATTATGCAAGTTACATGGTCTGTTACGTGATCTGTTGCAAAGCTACGTATGGATGTTTGACATGCTCCTAGGAATTCGAGGTGAGTTTCAAAAAAGCACGTAATCTTTCGAGAACTCCATTTTGAAAGGAACCGAAAGCATTTCCCACTTTCAAGAGGTGTCCTTACCACCGCCTGGACTCAACATTTCTGCGTGTGGCACGATCGCGATCGGTGACCGGGATAGCAAGACACAGTCAACATGCACCAAAACAGAACTGCATTTTAACAAATAAGTAAGAAGCCATCAGAGCCTCGCCACCATTCACTTCCATGTCTGCAAATCTAGTTAAGATGTTACTAACCAAAATTTAAACTTCAAGGCCTTTTAAATCACTGAAAGTATACTTATTTAGCATACATATGAAACTAAGTGGCTAATCGTCGTAACTATTAGTTGACCCTCAATCTCAATAATACCGAGAAGAACAAAAGCCCGTCACCTCCAATTCCTTCGGACTGAATGGAGTGGAGAATCTGAATGTCCATCACTTCTCCACGTCATTGACTATTATGATGTAAATTCTTGTTAGTTTCAGTTTCCCATCTTCTCCGCACCTTGTACTCTTTGAATTTTCAGGATTTCACCCACCCGAACACGACAGACATGGCATTGTATGCACTTCTTTTATCTCTTTTTTATAATGTGTACATATTTGTGATAGTATACCTTCAAAGCACAAAACGTCTCACTATGCATCGTGATTACTTATGTCTTTCATATTACCTTGAGTATATTTTATGGCATATGATTTGAGACTAGCCCTTGGAATGATGGGAACTTTTTTGATCATGAAAGCATCTAGTGGGGCATTCCACTCGTGAATTTAGTGAATATTCCTCCAGTGACAAGATATCTAGGGCTTGTCATGTAGATAAAATTTTGTTTTTGTATGAAATCTCATTTATATTCTGATTCCGAGGTCATAAGTTCTCACCAATAAACTCAATCCCAGGACTAATGTACTCCAACCTCGGTTTTGATAAACCCCTCTCCCAATTCAAAAGGTTTATATCATTTGACAGAAAATATTCTTTTTAAAATGTGAAAGGAGGAGAGAATCCACTATTGCAAACTGGTATAAGCCTTCCTCAATATCATTCATAGCACTCAAGTTCACTCACCACTCAATAAACGTTCCACATTTGTTGCCCGTCTCATCCAGCTCCTGCAGCTCTTATTCGCACCGGCTACTTAGTTAAAGACCGGTCACGTACTCACCACCATATTGATCTCCACCAGTACGCGTAACGGTTCAAGATGGAGACCAAACCCGCCGTTGCTATGCTCCGCGGTGCTATTCGCTTTCTCGACCGGAGTGGCCGCATAAACTAGCACACGGACAGTGCATAACGAAGGTCCTGTGAATCTCTTTGCACGCCAGGTGCTTGGTGGTGGTACATTGGGGCCAATCACGATATTGCCTCCTCTAGCTACCACAGCTGTATCGCTAGTAGAAACGGCACTGCACGTATACAGCACTGACACTAGAGGGAACTGTGGTTGGGACTGTCACATTTGCTGCTAAGTCCGCGGTTAGCCTCGTGGTGATCGTCCTGGACTTGGTGGGGAATCAGCTGGTCTTCCAGCTTTTTGGACTAGTGAACAGCGTTCTCTAGCTTATTTGGACGGTCGCTCTACCTTTAGCAGATAATTTGCTAAATCCTGTGCGATGAATCGTATGCACATAATTAGCTTAAGGTATGATTCCTCATGATAAAAGGTGGTCAAATCGAGGAATGGTTTTATAGCATTTCTTTCTTTGTGTGTTTCTCTGCGGAATTTGTTCAGATTATTTTCCAACTCTTGTGCATTGATCTAGAGACAGACTCGGACACCAAGGTAGTTTCACTTTGAAACAGGTCGCTCTGATCGGTGAAATATGAACTGCAGGTCTCTGCAATATGCATAATATGGCAGTTATAGCTTACTCCTTTACTCCTTAGATTTACTCCTTCGGTGAGTCTTCACTCGTATCGGTGAATGGTTCCAAGTTGATTAGGTCACTTAATCGTTGTTGAGCGTGACCTTCCGAATTCCTAACCGTGATGCATAAGAATTGGCCAAATGAAGCAGTTGTCATATTTCGCAACTAGTTTCGGTAAGACCATTTCGATTAATTTCAATCAGCTGGAGCATTACACAAGCGGGGGCTTGACATTAGGACTTGTACAGATGTACTCACTCAGCGTTTAATTGGGAATTGACCTTGTGCATATCGTTATGTTAATGTCAATGTCTAGACGCAGGTCGTCGACCTCGATCTCCGTAACTACAAAAAGATTGTGCGATCATATCTGCAAATAATGGGAACAAGTCCAACTTAATGTCCTTGTAGTTCATTCAAACTGTGCGGTTAGCTTAGCAGGTTCTGAGAGTTCAGAAGATCTTGGTCTGCGATTCAGGCCAAGGAGTAGTCCTGGTTACCTTTTTCAGGTGATACGATGGAATAAAAAGTACTTCCACTGAGGACCATCTTCGTGAAGTAGGAATCTAATGTGTTCCCGCCCACAAGGTATTGGTATGTTGATGTTTATGAATCTGAAGTAATCTAATTTCCACGATAATTTCTCGAATGACCTTCCGATTTAAAATCTGAAGATTTTGTGAAAAATGCTCAAAACATTCGAATATGGATAATCCAGAACTCCTTGCTGATCAGGGTTTCCTAAAAGTGTACGTACTGGCTGCTCTAAACCCAAGTTCACAAATATCTGCACAACGTCATGAATGTCTTATATGTACTGTAAAATAAAAAAATTCTGTTCAGATTTCAAATTTACCACCCATTCTCTTATGTCTTGTTGCAGCTTGGCCATGGTGCTGCAGATACGGAGCTTCTTGGAAAGGGTGAATACGCTTGAAAGAAAGAATGAGTAGGCTTTCAATGTCCACCAGTATTAAGTACTAATGATTAATCTAACAGATTATCAGCTTTTCAAAACCAGCAGATACTTAGCTTAACTGTGTCAATCTCGATCTCGGACTAAAACTGAAGATGAGATTTCAATATCAGAAATTTGTGACCTATTTCAGGTGAGAATTGATGAGACTTTTCATAAGTTTCTCCGCGGCAGTTGTAGAATGTTCAAAGTTCTTGAATGTCAAACATAATAGACAGAATGTCCAATCTTGGTCGCGAATCCAATATTACGTTTCTTTCTTAGCGTGCCATTTGCATAGTAACCGGTATCAACTTCAACATGGCCACATACATCATCTTCATAAACTCCCTACCAATTCCAGTTTATAAGGTCTACGCCTGGAGGTGGCCCTGGGTTTCCTCTGAATCAAGCATACTTTAGCATACATGAAAGATTTTGTTCGAATTCTTACCATAGTAAGTTCGAAATCGAAGAATTAGACTTCAGATTTAAAACGTATCAGGGCTAACTTTAGTCCATGGCAGGATTGAGATTGTGTGACCACTCCATTTCATATTTGTTGCAAATTTGATCCGTATGTTCATGCTTATGCAGAGTTGGATATGTGACGAGTGTATTATTACTAAATGTAAATATTGTAGAGTTATAGTCTTTATTAGTGGTGTATGTCAAGATAATATAAATTGCATTAGTAGAGATTATCAAAATATTGATTGAATATTTTTTAACTAAATATATATAACAATAATATCTTCGATAAAAATATTTTATTATATGTTTTATGATTATATTATAAAAATAATAACTAAATAGAAAGATCATATAAACTATCTATATAATATACTTTAGTGATAAAAATTATATCCACGTGTAACTTTGATAGTTTACATGTGGACATTTAAAAATATTAACTTAATTTAAATTTTCTCTAAATGCAGTTTTTATCGATTCAAAATTCTATTCTAAATCTAAAAATTTTAGTTAATTTACTTATTTCCTATAATAATTGTAAGTTAAGTATTTATCTAGAAAATATCAATATTTTAAGCTAATTTTTTAAACTGTGAAATTTTATTTCATATTTTGAATATTATTTCACTATATATAAAATTATTGACTAAATATATTGGTGATATTTCATATTTATAATATCTATAAATAATTAGTAATGTAATTATACTTATTTAAACTAATAAAATTTAAAAATTCATATATTTGGATTTGAGATATATTATTTATAATTAATGAAAATCAAACATAAAAGGTTTATTTTATTTTATTTTTACAACAAATTAACACTAGTATTCACGTAACTTATCAATATAATTACATTAAACAAAACTATTGCCTTTTCTTTCTTGGACAAGTATGTCAAATTCATTTGTTAATACCATACTATGTCTAGTCATTTGTATCTTGTATTGCTTATCACACCTTGTCTTTATTAGATAGCAAAAATGATCATTCCAAAGCGAATTACACCCTTAGATTAGATACATGAAGGGGTGGTATTTTAGCAAACTACACCCTTAGATTAATTGTATAGATTAGTAACATGTTTATCTTTATTCTATTTTGTTAGTCAGACAAATTTGACCAAAGAAAATACTTGGGAATCTTTTTATACAAAACTCATAATAGCATTGAGGAGATATGGTTTGAAGATCTTGATGAGACAAATTGAAGGAGAGGAGACAATGCCATTTCACCTAAAGGAGAGGAAAACTTCCATCTTTTTTGAAGCCTAATTCTTTTGTTTAGACCTCCAAAATTAACATTAAAGTTATTTGTGTATTTTAGACTTCTACCCTATTAGTGGAATTCCTCTTTTGGTGACTTTCTATCTGATCTAATTAGACTATCATCTATAGTATCTCTAAAGATATTACCAAGCCAATTTTCACATATAACTAATTTGTCTAGTTAATTGTATTACACTATTGTAGAAAGAGTTTAGCAAACGTCACTTAGAGTCTCTTAGCTAGAGGAGATGTGGTTTGGCTGTAATCATGCTTGTTGTTTGCAATATTTGAATCAAATGGTTGAATAAATTTGAGTTTATGAACTAAATTGATTACCTAAGAGAAATGAAAGATTGGAAATTGGGTGTAAGTACTAAGTGCATTGGTGATATCTTCAAGTTTAGCAAACCAATGATGCCTTTGATCATTGTTCAATTTAAGTTGAGTTTGTTGTGTATAAAAGAAATGTTTAATTTGTTGCAATTTTTCACAAATTTGTTGGACCTAATGCGGAAGCTCTAGTGACATTTACAAAATCAAGTTTGTGTGTGTTTATTTGCACTGAAATTGGATTTGATTTGAGCACAAGTAGGTGAAATCAAGGTCTAGTGATGCAAAATTAGAGACCTTGGTGTTGCAAATTGAACTTGAAAAGGAAAATTGTGGTCGGATTTGGGAACACATCTCCCCAAATTAGTGTTTTAGAGGTCTTCATCCCTTCAATTTTACCCAATTTGGCATTTGTTGAAGGATTTGAAGGCCAACCAATTGCAATAGAGGTCTTCCAAAGTTGGTAGAAGTATGATTTGGAGACCTCCATCCCAAGGTAGAGCAAGTAATAAAGGTTGGCTAGAGTTGGAGAGCATTTAGAGGTCTCAAAAGGAGTTGGTGGCCGAGTTTGTCAAGGTTAGCCCATTTGGAGAAGGTTCAAATTGGCAAGAAGAAAGGCCTCATTTGGCTATAGAAGCTTTGAGATTGTGGGCTAGAGACGCTATGAAGGCCTAGACTGGCCAACAAGCAAACTTGTTAATGTGAGACTATCTAATTTAGTTGAGTTTTTGGTAAATGGTTTTGCAAAAATCAGCACACCATTTATGATTGTGTGCAATATAATTTTAACCTTAAATCTTTGGTTCCTAAATTGGTCTTGGCAAATTGGTCCATCCTCACTTCTTGTCCTAGAGATTAGTGGATTCATATCTATACCTTCGTACCTTTAGCTACAAGATGATGTCGTGATTCTATTCTTGGTGATCTATAGTGTATGAGTAGATAGACATCACTATTATATCAGATGTCAAATGGTGGTAGGGTCAATCCAATTTTGATTGGTGAGATGGAAGGTTATCATTGAGATTTCTTTTGATTGGAACCTTTCCATTCTCTACTTCTTGTTTGTGCACCATGTTTGTTTGAGGTACCTTGATATTTAGAGCATTGGTTTTCTAGTGTACTCTCGATAGTGAGGTTGGAGTGATAACCAATCCAACTATCTATTTTTTCTCTCTGGTGAAGTAGGAAGTCATGACCTATAGACCATGAGAATTCATGTTGTGATAGTAGGTTATAAGTTGCACTTTCTCTATGTGTAGTTGTCATAGTTAGAATTACATTAGTGAGTGGTGTTTGGTTTTTTGCGGCACTTGGTGGTGGTTATGGTTGTAATTTGGGGTATTGTAACAATATGGAGTTTAGCAATGAAGTTAGTTGGGCTTACAAAGTAGCATAAGAAAAATTAGCCTAGAATATTCCAAAAGTATCTATGAAGCTTCTTGGGAAGCTTCCCGGCTAGCTTAGCTTGCACCTCAAGTAAGTAGCTTCTAGAAGGAAGCTTCTAGAAGCTTCCAACTAGCTTAGCTTGCACACCAAGTAGATGGCTTCTAGAAGGAAGCTTATTGAGAAGCTTCCTAGTTAACTTGGCTTGCACTCTAAGAAAGCCGCTTGAAGAAGCTTCTTGAGAAGCTTCTCAAGGCCTTGTATGCTACCTATAAATACCAAAGCCAAAGCTCATGCTAGGCATTCAGAGTTTTCCCTCATTCAAGTGTCCCAATGTGAGTTTCCATTCTCCTATTTCTCTCCTTGGTTTTGGTCTTTTACATTGGTATCAGAGCAGGAATGGGATGGATGGAATTTATGGACCACCAAATCCACTTCCACCAAACCATTGGAATTTTTGCGTCCAAATACTACCCAAGCATCGTTTCACACAATTCATCACCTCGCACTTTGGACAAGATTTTATGCATATGATCACCATATCTGAGGAACCCTTGGTGCTCTCGGTTGTAACTTATGGAGAACGGTGGACGTGTTATTTCTATGTGTTGATAAATTAGATAGATTGGGAGTGGTGTGATAGAGTAGCACCCATGGCAGCAATACCCGATGTTATCCTTGTTATGCAGCAACAAATCAAGCACCTTACTTGATTGTTGGATGAACGAGATCTTTGATGACAAGAGTAGGTGGAGAGAGTACTTATTCAAGAAGGAGAAGATTGGATCAGATTCCCTAAACCCAAGGTATTTGAAGGCAAGAATCTCTTGGATGTAGTGGAGTATTTTGTGTTTGATTATGAACGTTCTTTTGATGCTACCAATCTACAAGATGAGCAAAAACAGATTCTCTTGGCTTCTAGCCAATTGGATGGAGTAGCAAAGCTATGGTGGAGATTCCAAGTGGAGCGAGCAGAACAAAAAATTGTTGCACCAATCTTGACATGGGCAGAATTCAAGAGCACAATAATTAGTCGATTCCAAGCTATAAATGCCATACGAGCTACACAGGATAAGTTGGCAGATTTGAAATAGATTGGCTCTGTAAGAAGTTACATCCCGCAGTTCCAAAACATCATCATGCAAATTCTAGATATATTGGAAGGTAAAGCTCTAGATCAATTTGTGAGGGGCTTGAAGGCGAGAACCAAATTAGACGTAACCATGCAAGAGCCACAGCACTTGGAGGAAGCCATGTGGTTGGCCGAACATTTTGATTCCTTGGTGGCAACAAGTTGGTCTCGACCTCAACCTCCACAAAGGCTACCAATACACTACACACAAGTGGAGGAGCCAGCACCCATGGAGATTGATGCCATTCAACGAAGACCACTTGGCATAGTAGATAGAGAGAAATTGCAACAAAATGGTGGTTGTTTTTTTTGTTGCCAATTGGGGCATTGCATTGCTAAATGTCCACTCAAGAATGGACAACCTTGACAAGTTGCCCAAGTGGAGGTTGTGGACCGGAATGATCAGGGAAAACATGGAATCCTAGTAGGAGATTTTGAGCCGCCTATTGGGAGCTTGATTAGTTCCAATGGGATTGAAGGCTTGACCTATGCAAGTTTGCTTCACTTGCAAGGTAGGATATCTAATCGGGGTTGTAGGATTTTGGTTGATTATGGAAGTTCAAAGAATTGCATGTCTATGCAAGTGGCAAAGGAATTGGGTATTCCAATCAAGCCCGTGATTGGAAGTAGTTTGATGATGGCGGATGGTAGAAAGGGTTTTGCATTCTGCACCTCACATCCTGTTACCTTCAAGATTGGGAAGGAGTATTTGGAGTGTATGAGGTTTGTAGTGGCACCTCTACACTATGATATCATTCTAAGTCTACCTTGGCTTGAACGTCATAAGGTTCAATTTGATTGGACCCGACACCAAATTCAAGTACAACACCAAGGTAGGAATTTCTGATTAGGTTGTCTGGCACCTCTGAGTAAGACACCTAAGAATAGTCAGTCCCAAGATGGGAAGTTTGTCGAGAGGTAGCCATAGAGCAAACCTTGAAGGAAATGGAGTCCCAAGATGGGAAGTTTGCCAAGAAGGCAACCATGGAGCAAGCTTGGGAGAGAGATGAGTCCCTAGAAGAGAAGTTTGTTAGTAAAGCAGCCATAGAGCAAGCTTTGGAGGAAGATAATTCTGTATTCACGGTGTGGATCAAGCCAATTGCACAAGAACAATCTATGGAGGACCGGGAGCCTCATCAAGCAATGGTTGATTGAGTAGTTCAGGAGTTTGCGGACATGTTTCCGGATGATCTGCCAAAGGGATTACCCTCCGATCGGGATTTTCCCTTTGAGATTGAGTTATTGCCAAGGAGTACTCCAGTGAGTAGACCGATCTATCGGCTCTCACCAAAGGAGGTGGAGGAGTTACGAACAACACTTACAGACTTGTTGGAAAAGGACTTCATATGACATAGTACCTCTCCTTGGGGAGCACCGGTACTATTTGTTCCAAAGAAGGATGGAGGACTTTGTTTCTGTATTGATTATCGTGGGCTCAATAAGCAAACCGTGAAGAATGCATATCCCTTGCCTCAGATCAATGACTTGCTTGATCAACTAAGTGGAGCACGTTACTTTTCCAAGTTGGATCTTTGCAGCGGCTATTGACAAATTCCCATTGAGAGAGAGGATGTGCAAAAGATTGCCTTTCATACAAGGTATGGGCATTTTAAGTGGAGAGTTCTACCTTTTGGACTCACTAATGCTCCTGCAGCCTTCGTGGATCAGATGCATTGGGTGTTGGGTGGACTATGGATCGGTCCGTGGTGGTGTTCTTGGATGGTATCTTAATTTATAGTAAGACAGAGGTAGAACACGTGAATCATGTGCAAGAAGTCCTAAGACGACTACGACAATGGAAATTTTACTACAAGAAGTCAAAGTGTGCCTTTTGGCAAAAGGAGGTTACCTTCTTGGGTCATAAGATCTCATCAGAGGGGATCAAGATGGAAGAAGAGAAAATCAAGGCCATTACTGATTGGCCTACCCCAAAGGATGCTATAGAAGTATGGGCATTCAATGGATTGGCTAGTTTTTACCGACGGTTCATCCATTATTATGCTCATGTAGCTGCATCATTGATTGACCTCTTGGGAAAGAACTCGAGCTTCCACTGGACCACCGAGCATGAAGAAGCATTCCTGAAGTTAAATCATATGGTGTCTTCAAGACCCATTCTTCAACCATATGATCCTCAACTACCCTGTGTGTTTGATTTTGATGCTTCTAACTTTGCAATTGGAGCCGTGCTGCAACAAGAATTCCCAGATGGACTCCATCCTATTGCCTTTGTGTCTTCCCGACTCAATATGGCTGAGCAAAACTACTCTACTCAAGATTGAGAACAACTTGCAATAGTATACACCACTAAGGTATGGAGGCATTACCTCTTGGGGAAACACGTGATCATGCAAACTGATCACAAACCATTGTTGCAAACCTTACACTTGGAACACATGAAGTGTCAACATCATTGATAGGAGGAACAACTCCAACTGAATGACATCAAACTTGTGTACAAACCAAGTTGGTTCCATGTCATCCCTAATGCTTTATCACGACAACATGATTTGAAGTCTCTTCCTCTCATCACAACGGCAATTTCAATGGTATCAGTTGACTCCAAGGTCCAAAACAAGTTTCAGTCAGCTCTACACCAAGATCCCTTCTTCCAAATGGTACATGGTCACCTTACAACATGCGATAAGGAGTACAACACCTTCTCCATCAAGGAGTGCCTTTTATTCCATGAGGACCGGATCTATGTTCTAGCTAAAGGTGATCTTCAACTTGTGCACCTTCAAGAAGCCCATGATTTACCCATCGCGGGTCACATGGGCGTGGATAAGACCTTGAGTACCCTCAAACGTCAATGGTGGTGGCCTAACATGACACAAGATGTTCAAGAATTTGTCCGATCGTGTGAGAGCTACCAACGTAACAAGGCCAGCAACCAGAAGCCGAGTGGACTCCTTCAACCACTCGCCGTTCCATCCACTTGCTGGGAGCATGTGAGCTTGGATCTCATCACATCCTTGCCAAAAACAAAACAAGGATACACCGCAATTGTGGTGTTTGTGGAAAAGCTTAGTAAGAAAATCCACTTGGCACCAACCTGTGATATCGTGGATGCTCCAACCTTAGCGCAAATCTAATTCAACAATGTCTTCAAGCATCATGTGATACCACGTGTACTCATCTCCAATCGTGATCCTCGATTTACCGGGAAGTTTTGGCAAGCACTCTTCCAGATACTTGGCACCAAGCTTGCTTTGTCCACGGCCTATCATCCTCAAACTGATAGACAAACCAAACATGCAAATCGTACATTACAGGATATGTTATGTGCTTTTGTCAATGTCCACGATATCAATTGGGATGAATGTCTTGCAGCTACAAAATTTGCATACAACAATTCCAAATAGGCAAGCACCGGATTTTCTACTTTCTTTCTCAGTTTTGGCCAAGATCTGCTTGTTCCAAATTCTCTTCTTGCTCCCACTCCATCTCAGGTTCCGCATACTTCCACATTCTTGACCACATTATCTCAATCTCTCCAACAAGCCAAGTCTCATCTCCTTGTTGCTCAGAACCGCCAAAAACAATATGCGGACCACCATCCTCGTGATCTCACCTTTGAAATCGGTGATAAAGTCATGCTATCCTCTAGTAACCTCCCTCTCCCAATTGATACCCAAGTTTGTAAACTTGCCCCTAATTGGATAGGACCCTTTGATCTCACCCAAATTGTCTCTCGTGTTGTTTCTTGACTTGCCTTGCCTTGTCACATGCGTATCCATCCTGTCTTTTATGTTTCCAAGTTGAAACCCTTTGTTCCTAACCCCTCTTCCTTTTCCTGTTGAGTCCAACCTCCCCCTCTTCCTGTCCTTATCAATGATCATGAGGAGTACGAAGTTGATCGTATCCTCACACGTAGCCATATTCAACGAGGCCGTCGCCAACATACAGAGTACAAGGTCCTTTGGAAAGGGTATCCCCTTCATGATGCCAAATGGGAACCTCTTTCTCACCTCTAGAATGCACAAACGGCCATCTAGGAATTTGAAGCTTCATTTGCAACGAGGACGTCACCAACTAGCAGCGGGGGAATGTGTAACAATATGGAGTTTAACAATGAAGTTAGTCAAGCTTACGAAGTAGCACATAAGACAAATTAGCCTAGAATATTCCAAAAGTATCTTTGAAGCTTCTTGAGAGGCTTCCCGGCTAGCTTAGCTTGCACCTCAAGTAAGTAGCTTCTAGAAGCTTCCAACTAGCTTAGCTTGCACACCAAGTAGGCGGCTTTTAGAAGGAAGCTTCTTGAGAAGCTTCCTAGTTAACTTGGCTTGCACTCTAATAAAACGGCTTGAGGAAGCTTCTTGAGAAGCTTCTCAAGAGCCTTGTATGCTACCTATAAATACCAAAGCCAAAGCTCATGCTAGGCATTCAGAGTTTTCACTCATTCAAGTTTCCCAATGTGAGTTTCCATTCTCTTATTTCTCTCCTGGATTTGGTCTTTTACAAGTATATTGTCACAACGGAGTTCTCCATGGATTTTACAGGAGATTTAGTTATAGTATGAAATGGGTTTACACATAGTGGTGTTTGGCATCAACTTGTATCTCAAGTCCTAGTGAAGGAGTAGATTGATTTGGGTTTGGAGTCAATCTCCTCCTTCATTAGGACTCCTTCTTCCTCCAAGAATTGAAAGTGCATATTGGTTGGTGATGGTGTTACTGCAAGTAAACATATTTTTATTAGAGGTGGTGCAATATTGAGAAGAACTCTACCATGAGGTTCAAACAGTCACCGTGGAGTTCTTCTAGTGCTTGAGGTCAAATTACAAGGGAATGCAGATTGATAAGTTGAAGAGCTTGTAGTTTTTTGTAATACTCCAAGGACAAGAGAACTCCCCAAGAGAGAAAACATAGGTTTCACACCCAATCCTCCGATGCCCCAAAGGAGTACCTTTTCTTTATTATATAGCCAAAGAAGATCTCCTCCCAAGAAGCTCCACCATAGGATTAGGTACATGGATAGGTGACCTATCAGCAAGCTCCACCCTTAGATTACTTGCTTTGATGGGTGACATGTTGGTCCTGATCCCATCTGGTTGGTCAAACAGGCTTTGACCAAGGGAATCTTTATGGAATCTTCTTATAAGAATCTCATAATCAGGTGGGTGAGGTACCATTGGAAAGATCTCAGCAAGACAAACCAAGGAGAGGGAAAGCCAACTTATCCTTTGTTGAGTGGGGGATTCACACATTTTTGAGGCCTAATTCATTCGTTTAGGCCTCCAAAATTACCTCTAAAGTTTTCAGGCCTACTTTGGCTTTTTCCCTATTAGTAGAAGTTCTCTTTTGGTGACACCTATATCTGATCTACTTTCTTCATCATATGTAACATCTTTCTAGATATCATTACCTCAATTTTCACCTCTCGATCATATGCCTAGCAATTGATTCTAAATTTTCCAAACATGTTCCAATTTTTGGTCTATTAGTAGAAGTACTCTTTTGGTGATACTTCTATCTGATCTACTTAGTCCATCATGTATAAAATCCTTCCATATTTTACCAAACCAAATTTCATCTCTAGATCATCTGTCTAGCTATTGGTATTATATACTTCCAACAAAAAGTTGGAAAGAGCCTATTTGAGGTATTCACTTGCATGAGACAATTGATAAGTTTCACTCAAGGAGTCACTTATGCCCAAGCAATCCACTTTTGGTATGGGATACTTGATATGGAATTGTGACATAGAGTATGTGATGCTAGATTGTTGTAGGCTACCTTATCAACTTTGGCGGTGGTCTTTAGTTTGGTTGAGCATATTGCGTTCAACATGGTAGAAGAGAGAGTGGTGACATTTGGATTTGGTAGAGAGACCTTGTTACTTGTTCTAAAGTGCAACAAATTTCACCACGCTATATTGGCTTTCAAGGGCAGAGTGGACAGCCCCAATCTTATGGAGTGAGTGGAAAGCCTAGTGCACCTAGACCTTTACTTTCTTTTTTGTTAAATAACAACCAATGAATGGTGATCTTGCTTGTTGGACTTGTGGTGGACCTCACCACAAGAGAGAGTCCATCCAAGGTAGTGGGTCTCTAGAGTGCCACAACAAGCTCAAAGACAATGTGACCATTGCCACAAATTTGGTCATGTTAGTGATCAATGCTTTAACCTCCACTTGGAGTTATAGAGTGGTAGGACTACTATGGTAGGTGGTGGAGGGGTCCTAGGTCATGGAGGAAAAAGTGATAGAGGTGGTGGTAGAAAGCCTACACTTGTTAGTTGTAATACTCTACGGATAGGAGAACTCCCAAGACAAAAAACACAAAGCTTCACACTCAATACTTTGATGTCCCGAAGGAGCACCTTGTCTTTATTATATAGCAGAGAGGATTCCCTCAAAGGCAGCTCCACACTTGGATCAGATACAAGAATTGGTGACATGTCAACAAGCTCCACCCTTATATTAGTTCCATGGATTGGTGACATGTCAGTTCTTGTACTATTTGGTTGGTCAAACAAGTTTGACCAAAGGGAATCTTTAGGGAATCTTCCTATATGGAGCTCAAAATTGCATGGGTGAGGTACCATAGAAAGCTCTAGACAAGAAAATTTAAGGGTCAAAGGCAAGCCTTGACTCCCCAAAGAGAAAATCATATTTTCATTTTCAAGGCCTAATTCCTCTATTTATGCCTTTGAAAATTTGGCTCTAAAGTTTTCAATGTGTTTTCAATGTGTTTTCAACTCCTGCCCTATTAGTGGAAGTACTCTTTCAGTGATACCTATATCCAATTAACTTAGTCCATCATATATAAAATTCTTCTAGATGTTACCAAGCCAAATTTCACCTCTAGATAATATGTCTAGCTAATGGTATTACAAGGAGCATTAGAAACATTTGTTGGAGATGTTTGATAGATTAAGATCTCATGAACTCAAATTACATTTTGGAAAATGTAGATTCTTTGACAAGTGGGTGGAGTATTTGGGTCACACTATTTACCCTAGTGGATTTGGTGTTCATCAAACCAAAGTGGAGGCTGTTGCATGTATTCCTTGGCCTACAAATGTGAACAAAGTGTAAGCATTCCTTGGGTTGGTAAATTTATATTGCCAATATGTTAAAGGATTTAGTGTCATTGCCAAGGCCTTGAAAAAGTTGACCAAGCTTACACAAGAGTGGTTTTAGGGAGATGAGCAAGAGAGAATTTTTATAGGAGAGGTTGATATTTTCTCCTATTCTTACGAGATCTGTTAGAGTACAACCATTCTTGGTTCATGTTGATTAGAATACAATGGGTCTTAGAGCAACGCTCATCCAATAGGATGATGAGGGGAAGGAGTTTATAGTGGCCTATGCTAGTCGCTCCAACAATTCAATAGAGGTAAAGTATAGTTCATATGAGAGAGAGAGAGAGAGTGCTTGGGAATAGTGTGGACAATTGCACATTTCCAATGTTACCAAATAGATAATATTGGAAATGTGTAACTGTCCACACTGTAACTTTCCAAGCACTCTCTCTCTCTCTCTCTATGTGATGAGAGTGAAGGGGTAAAGAGTGCACATTTCCAATGTTACCAAATAGAAGTGTCATCATTGATCATCAACCACTAAAGTGGCTGCTAGAGTCCAACAAGCTTTCAGAGAAGCTTCCATTGATTTTAAAAGAGTATAATTTCATGGTTATTGATATACTTGGAGTGGTGAATCGTGATGCAGATGGGTGAGTAGAGACCCTGTACCAGCCAATAGAATCATATCGGAGCACATTGACATGATAAGATATATAAGGAGATGGTGCTAGGTTGGCATGCATTTGCCTTTCTATGTATACTTTCTAAGGCTTTGATAGTATTTCTCTTAGTACAAACAACAGATATTGTTAACATCTCAATCTCAAAGGGTGTAGATATTGGTCCAAGTTAATGAGACATTCATGATAATATCTTATTGATGAACTATCTTTGCACCGGTGTTTTGGATGGCATAGTTGGTGCCAAGGAGAAAGACCATGTACTTAAGCAAACCCAACGGTTTAGATTAGAGGCATACACTACTAAAAATAATAAGTAAATATAAATATAAATATAAATCATCTATATAATATATTTTAGTGATAAAGATATTATCCATGTGTGTCTTTGATTAGTTTAGATCTAAACATTTCAAGCAAAACTTCATTTAATTTTTCTCTTATGGTGATTATTATTGATTTGAAAAGCATATATACAAATCTAAAATATTCAATTAAAGAAACCATTTTATATTTTTATTTAAAATTAAATATTTATCTGTAAAATATTTAAATATGTAGATTGTGAAATTGTATCTCACATTTGGAATATTAATTTACTGTATATCTAATTATTGAATTAATATCTCCATTATCTTCCATATATATATATATATATATATATATATTAGTAATGTAAGTATACTTATTTGAACACTGAAATCTAAATTAAAGATTTAAAATTATATATGATTTTTTTTTAAACTTCATATTTTTGGAATTAAGATATGTTATTTATTTTAATTAATAAATTCAATTTTAATTTTATCATATAATATAATTTTATTAAATAAATTTATATTTTATATATTTATAAGAAATTAATTTATTCTTAATATTCATTGGTACTGTGTAAACAAATTATTTATCTCAATCTCTAAAATAGTAGAAACTTAAGCAACATTGATGCACATGGCACATAGATCTTTTTCGCCTATTTTATTTAGTCAAATTTTATCCTTTAAATAACATTATTCCATCTACAAGTTCAATAATGTTCTATGTACCAAGCTCATAATTTACTTAAGCAAAGGTCTTGCAACCCATCTATATATATACAAGTAAACATTTATACTATATTACTATACTCTAGGTAATGATTATCATCAAGTTATCCATCAATGGCACAAACCTGATTGCAATCTTTATCAACAAGATATTCTAAATGCAAATGCATATGCTAAATCTATATCTGGTATGCTACATCTATATGCGCTAGGTTTCATTCTTTCTAAGATTCTTCTTATTTATGACTAAAGACCATCTTTCAATATGATATTTAATTTTATATCTCACATTTTTTATTCTCCATAAGCTTAAAATAAAGAGTGTATGCTTTTCCGACTATCTTGTAACATACTCTATATTGTGTACATATATTTCAATTCTTTTTTTTTATATCACTCTTGGGATTAATTTCTTGCAAATGAGTTATGTATGTTTAGGAAATGAAAAAGGAATAAATTTCCTTTCCTAACATATAAACTATAAGTAGAGAATTAAGAAATTTTGTAATTTGCTTCATTCTGAAAAAAAAAATTTGAAGACATGTCTCATTTAAAATTAGGATTTTAAATGAGACATTAATAGGACAATCTTAGCTACTAAAAACTATCTTAGATGTGCTTTCTGACATAGAACTTCTCTTATGGAAGAAGATACATACTTCAAGTGTTGAAGTGTATATAAGTGTTGAAGATCTTAGTCATTACGGCTATAATGATATATTCATACATTAAAACTAATTTTTATTGTTGAATATATGTATCAATAATCTCATTCATATATATATATATATTATAGATAGATAGACCATGAGAAAGTAATCTTAATGGTCTTGAATGTATTTCATTGTATAAGCTTACTAAAGAAGGCATGAAACCTATTTCTTGTTGTCTTTTGTTAAATTCTCACGTTATTCAACTCATGTTTGAAGAGTGAATTAACTTCATTATATTCTATAGCTAAACTCAAGGAGCTTACTGTTGTTTGCACACTATGAGAACCCAAAATAGAATTTATTAATTATATATACTCATTTTTAATATAAATTCGAAGATTCTTAACTCATGCATAAGCTTATGATATGATACAAAATATGCTCTTCTTGTTTTATAGTATACTCAAATTTAGAAGATCAAGCTCGTTACACCATTAAATTGATCCATCTTTGTATGCATTATATAGTATAGATGATCTTAGATTGTTTCGATGGATAGGAGATATAAACTATTACTTTCTTCTAGAATCTTCTGTTGACATCTGTTTCTTTAATGCAACAAAGTATATCTACATGGCAGATTGTTTGATGATTGAAATAGAAAGGAGAGGTTACATGCTAAAACAGTTTGAAAAATTGAGTATACTTGTTATGTAAAATATTCTAGTTCAATATGGTTCTACCAGGAAAGAGAAATTTTTTTGTAAAATAGATAATTAATTTAGGAATAATATACCACATAAATATGAGAATTATAGATTATTGGATAGCTTACCAAAAAAATTTCTATGATTTACCGTAAAAAATTTAAGAAAGTAAAGAGGTCATAATTAGAACCTGTGAGTTTACGTGAGGTTGAGGAAATGGGTCTCCATCTCATGAATATTAATAGGTTTTGTATTGATTTGAAAGTGCTTTTAGGATAGTGTTGTTTCAAGATAGAAGTACACGGTTATAGCTTTGAGGTTATATGAATAATCCAAATTTCATAGAGTGAAGAAAAGGTAGTATTGTTTTTTCCCGACTACATTGTTGAAATCTTTTGCTTGGTTGATCTTACATATATATTTAATTATTTTTTGGCTAATATTTTCTCATAAGAAATACAAGATACAAATCACTAGCCATAATATGTTATTTAACAAATGAATTTGACATACTTGTCCAAAAAAGAAAAGGCAATAGTTTTTCTGCATAACATAACTATATTGATAACTTAAACTAGTGTGTACCAATGAGATGGATTGTAGGATAGCTTATTAGTTTTAGTTTCTATATAAGACCATAGCCAAGAATAGAAATCAGGATTTTCAGACTAATATGGAAATTGGGAAATATTAGACAAATATGGTGAATTTTTTTAACTACTCGAAGTTATCAATTACAACTACTATGGTAGTAGTGAAATTTAGTTTCAACTACTATGTTATCACTACAACTTTGCAAGTTGATTAGGAAGTGAGGTGGATCTTAATAATTAGGATGGTTATTGTCTACCAATCCATATCAAGGATTTAAGAGGATATGTTACACTTCCACTTTTTCTTAAGTTGTTTCAGTTAGCGTTTATTCGTTACCCGTAGAAAAATCGGCAAAAGTGTTTATAAAAAAGGTCCGTAAAATGTTACAGGTGATTGGGATATGTGAATTTACAATTTGATTAAATTTGATTGGAAAATGTCCGTAGCCATACAAAAGTGTATGGGTTTTGGAATGGAAACGATCTCACCGTATAATATCAACCAAATCTGACGGTTCTTCCTCACAAGAATAGATCTAACAAGTAAGGAAAAGGAGTGAGTAACGAGCAATAGCAAGTAGTTGTGGGGTATGGGGTCTTGTCTTGTCAGCGAGCGGGAGTCAAGGGGAGATTTTCCCTTGCGGAGCTTCCGAGATTTTGTGAAATTTGATAAAATAACTTCTATGTTTTTTCTATTTCGATATTTTGAATTGAAAGAGCTGCATATTGTTGCGCCGAACTAGAATAACTGTTTACTCTATGTTTCCCCCGATATCATTGCTTTGAATTTATCAAATTAGATAACATTTCTGTATACATGAAGAAGGGTTTGTATCACAGATATGTATATCGATGAACGCAACAATGTTCACTTCCATAGTACAAACATTGAGACTTGAAAACCAAACGTTATGTATTAAGTGCTGGGACCTGCTTGATGGAACCTGCTTCATGAGGCACTAAGCACCATCTCTTATCTGGCCTATTTTTGTTAGAACGAATTTGGTTGGTGTGATGGTGAGGTAGATTTACCAAAAGGTGAGATGGGTTTACCAATTCCCTTTTGGAATATGTGATTTGTAATTTCTTCTTTTGGGTAACGGGCAATCTGGAGAACTTAATAGACAGGTTCAAATAGCGTTTTACTGTTTCCCATAACATTCCGAGAAGTCTTTAAACCCGGAACGGCTCCACCACGGGATACGTGAATTTTATGGGAGATGTACATAGCCATATAATATTGTCCGGGTCACCTCTTGTATGACAGATATAATTTTATGGATTAATGTGTAATCCATGAAATTTTACGGGTTATGAGTAAACTATAGGGGTTACATAAACGAAATTTATAAGAACTTTACGGTAATGGTTCGCTCTCGTTCAATATTTTGTGGGACCTATTTAAAGCTAGCACAAAAATGTAAAGGTTTCCGTACACATTTGTTAATGGTGTGTGAATTTTAAGTGAGATTTTTGAGTAATTATATTGAAGGCTCATGCCCATTGAGGACCAAATGTGTACGCCTGTCTATTTTCTGAGGCTATCTAGCATATACCAATAGAGTGAATAGTCAATTTTGTTTGTTTTCAATTTCAGTTCCATTGGTACCTAGATTGAAGACTATGGAGAATTGAGGAGAAAGTTATGAGATTATGAGGTTTTTAGGTTTTTTAGGGTTTAGAGTGATCATTACACATTGACAATGATAGGTTGTGAATTTTCATTTCTAATCTCTTGGTTTTCATGATTAAGTTCCATGGGAATTTAGTTTTAAAGTTTTGGAGATAGAAATTGAAAGTTATGAGAGTTTATAGTTTTTATGATTGTAGTTTCTTTTGTGAGTTGGGATGTGAAGGCTTGTGGTTTTGCAAGTACGGGGAGATATGGAGAAGAGCATCATATGTTACTATCATTATTCTTGTGCTAGCCATGGCTACACCTCCCTATGTGAGACTGCCTAGAGCGACTCGGGATACACCATGCATAGTGTGTCACCAACGCTTTACCTCACAAGGGGTAAAGACCCATGTGTGAAAGATGCACAAGAACTATGATTGGACCACTTGGGATGCTCACGTGAGGCAAGCGACCACATTGATAATTGTGACATTTGCAATTTTGCACTCTTCTTCTATCCCTTTGTTGACCGTTCCAAGGATACCAATCGAGTCATGAGAGTGGTTAGCTTCTCAAGCGTGTTGCATTTTAGGGTTATTTGAGACTATTTTTCCATGTCCACGTCTACTCCATAGGCTACCCCGTACACTCCATGATGAGGCGAGATAGGATTTTTGCCTACCACTTGATCATTTTGCAAGTTATCCATTTGGACAAGTTAGCATGGTTCCTATTCCTCTTACTCCTTTGATGGTTTCTTTGTTATGCTAGAGGGGGACGTGCAGGGCGTAGAGAGGTGGCTGCTAGATTTTTTTAATTCAGAGTGGAGGATTGGGTGGCCCTTCAAGAGGAGTTTGTTAGTGCTACACGTTTTAGGAGACATGGTTTGCCTTAGGATACCAACAAGTCCACTCGGTTATGACCGTGTAGGACATTGGGTCAGGCGGGAGAATTTAGTAGAGTTGCACAAGTGTTACACCCTTTGTCTATGGCTAGTCCTATTGATGAGACTGTCTCTTCCCGGCACTCACTACATCCTATGGCAATAGAGTGACTACCACTAGAGATCTTAGATTATCAGCCTTAGAAGTCTTTATATCTTGATAGGTTGCTTTTTGCACAAGCATTGTGCACTACCCCTCACCTTTCCTCAAGAGGCTTTATAGGAATGGTTTATGAGCACCTTAGAGATTGCTTTCAAGCAAATGATCCTTCTAGTGGTTTTATCAAGTTTTTTTAGGTGGCTGCAACACTAGCAAGAGGAGACATTCCTATGTCTATTAGTTGGGTGTTAGGTGCTAGTCTAATTCTTGAAATGGAGAAGGAAATGGGGGCAATTAGACCGATTGCTATTAGGGAGACCATTTTGCATTGGTTAGTTGTATCATTGTCCTTCAACATCATCCTCACTTTTGACAACACCTCAATCCACATCAATTTGGAGTAGCCACACTTGGAAGATGTGAGACTATATCTTTAGGCATTAGGGCACTCCTAGATATTCATCTAGAGTGGGTCGTCCTACAGGTGAATGTTGAGAACGCTTTTAATAGTGTCTCACGGGCATCCATCTTTAGAGAGCTTAAGGAGGCTAGTGGATCCTTTGCAAGTCTTATTCCTTTTGTGTGGTCTTTTTATGGCTTTCCTACTTCCTTTACTACCAGCATGGTTGTTCACAAGAGGGAGTCATTGTCTTGGAGTCAAATATTGGTACACGTCAGGCATATCCTTTAAAGAGACCCTTATTTTCCATGGCTCACTTTAGAGCTCACTTATCTACTACTTTGGTCATGCCAAGTTGTGCATTTCACTTTGTGGTAGATGATACACACATCATGGTCCCTATATATTAGATTAAGTAGGCCTTTGACCACTTGAATTAGAATAATATGGAGTTTAGCGACGAAGTTAGTTGGGTTTACAAAGTAGCACATAAGACAAATTAGCCTAGAATATTCTGGAAGTATCTAGGAAGCTTCTTGGGAAGCTTCCCAACTAGCTTACCTTGCATCTCAAGTAAGTAGCTTCTAGAAAGAAGCTTCTTGAGAAGCTTCTCAAGGGCCTTGTATGCTACTTATAAATACCAAAGCAAAAGCTCATGCTAGCATTCAGAGTTTTCCTACATTCAAGTGTCCCAATGTGAGTTTCTATTCTCCTATTTCTCTCCTTGATCTTGGTCTTTTACATTGGTACCAGAGCAGGAATGGGATGGACGGAATTTATGGACCACTAAATCTACTTCCGCCAAACCGGATTTTCATGTCTAGATATTACCCAAGCACCGCTTCACACAATTGATCACCTCATGCTTTGGGCAGGACTTTCTACAAATGATTACTGTGTCGGAGGAACCCTTGATACTTCCGGTTGTCACTTATGGAGAAAGGTGGACGTGCTTTATCTATGGGTTAATAAATTAGATATTTGAGAATAGTAGGATAGAGTAGTAGCTATGGCGGCAATACCGGATATTATCCTTGCAATGCAACAACAAATTGAGCACCTTACTCAATTGTTGGATGAACAAGACCAACAATAGCAAGAACATATAGAGAGAGCGCCAATCTGCAATGGAGCAGATCATATTTGATTTCCAAAACCCAAGGTACTTGAAGGCAAGAATCTTCCGGGCATAATGGAGAATTTTTGTTTGATTGCAAATGTTACTTCAAAGCCACCAATCTTCAAGATGAATGGAAATAGATTCTCCTGGCTTCTAGCCATTTGGATGGTGTGGCAAAACTTTGGTGGCGATTCCGAGTGGAGCGAGTTGAACAATAGATTGTTGCACCAATCTTGACATGGATAGAATTCAAAGATGCAATACTTGGTCGATTTCAAACTATAAATGCCACCTGAGCCGCACGAGATAAATTGGCAAAGTTGAAGCAGATTGGCTCAGTACGTGGCTACATCATACAATTTAAAACATCATCATACAAATTCCCAATATACAAGAAGGAGAAGTTCTAGATCAATTTGTGCAAGGATTGAAGTCACAAACCAAATTAGAGGTGACCATGCAAGAATTACAAAACATAGAAGAAGCCATGCAATTGGCTGAGTGCTTTGATTCCTTGGTTGCGATAACTTCGTCTTGACCTTGACTTACACCAAGCTTACCAATACAATATGCACGGGTGGAAGAACCAGCACCAATGGAGATTGATGCTATCCAACAGAGGCCACTTGGTGAAGTAGATAGAGAAAGATTGCAAAAAAATAGAGGTTGTTTTTATTGTCACCAAGTTGGACATTGCATTGCTAAATGTCCACTTAGGAATGGGCAACCTTGACAAGTTGCCCAGATGGAGTTTGTGGAACCGAATGATCAAGGAAACAAAGAATCCCAATAGGAGATTTTGAGCCGCCTATTGGGAGCTTGATTAGTTCTAATAGGATTGAAGGCTCGACCTATGCAAGTTTGCTTCATTTGCAAGGTACAATATCTAATTGGGGTTGTAGGATTTTGGTTGATTTTGGAAGTTCAGAAAATTGCATGTCTATGCAAGTAGCAAAGGAATTGGGTATTCCTATCAAGCTAGTGATTGGAAGTAGTTTGATGATGGCGGATGGTAGAAAGGGTTTTGCATATTGTACCTTGCATTCAGTTACCTTCAAGATTGGGGAGGAGTATTTGGAGTATATGAGGTTTGTAGTGGCACCTCTAAACTATGATATCATTTTGGGTCTACCTTGGCTTGAACATCATAAGGTTCAATTGGACCCAATGCCAAATTCAAGTACAACACCAAGGTAGGAATTTCCGATTAGGTTGTTTGGCACCTCTAAGTAAGACACCTAAGAATAGTCAGTCCCAAGATGGGAAGTTTGTCAAGAAGGTAGCCATAGAGCAAACCTTGAAGGGAGTGGAGTCCCAAGAAGGGAAGTTGTAATACTCCGAGGACAAGAGAAGAGAGAGAAACACAAATTACACACTCAAGATTTGGTGCCCCAAAGGAGCACCTTCTCTTTATTATATAGACAAAGAGGATCTCCTCCAAGGAAGCTCCACCATAGGATTAGACACACAAATAGGTGACCTGTCAGCAAGTTCCACCCTTGGATTACTTACTTGGATGGGTGACATGTCGGTCTAGGTCATATCTGGTTGGTCAAACAAGCTTTGATCGGAGGGAATATTTTAGGGAATCTTCTTGTAGGAGTCTCAGAATCATATGAGTAAAGTACCGTTGGAAAGCTCTTGACGATAAAAAATTTTGAGGCCTTATTCATCCATTTAGGCCTCCAAAATTGCCTTCAAAGATTTCAAGCATATTTTCGTTCCTACTCTATTAATAGAAGTCCCTTTTTGGTGATACCTCTTTCTGATCTGTTTAGTTCATCATGTGTAACATCCTTCTAGATATTACCAAACCAATTCTCACCTTTAAATCATATGTCTAGCTATTGGTTCTAAGGTTCTCAAGTCTATTTTGGTTTCTACTCTATTAATAGAAGTACTCTTTTGGTGATACTTCTATCTGATCTATTTTGACCATCATGTATAATATCATTCTAGATGTTACCAAACCAAATTTCACATCTAGATAGTATGGCTAGCTCTTGGTATCACAAAAATTTACCAAGAAGGCAACCATGGAGCAAGCTTGGAAGAGAGATGAGTTCTTGGAAGGGAAGTTGGTTAGTAAAGGAGCCATAGAGCAAGCTTTGGAGGAAGATAAGTCTATATTCATGGTGTGGATCAAGCCGATTGCACAAGAACAATCGGAGAAGGGCCAAGAGCCTCATCAAGCAATGGTTGATTGGATAGTTCAGGAGTTTGCATACGTGTTTCTGGATGATTTGCCAAAGGGATTACCCTCCGATCAAAGTATGCCCTTCAAGATCAAGTTATTGCTAGAGAGTACTCTAGTGAGTAGACAGATCTATTGGCTTTCACCAAAGGAGTTGGAGGAGTTGCGAATAACACTTACAGAGTTGTTGGAGAAGGACTTCAAACAACATAGTACCTCTCCTTGGGGAGCATTTGTCCGTTTACGCCGGCCGGCAGCAGCGCGGGGGGGGGGGAGAAATTTCTCATGTCCGGATCTTTGAGAGCCTCCGGGCTACTTCTTCCAAAGAAGGATGGAGGACTTCATTTTTGTATTGATTACCGTGGGCTCAATAAGCAAACCATGAAGAATGCATATCCCTTGCCTCGGATTGATGACTTGCTTGATCAACTAAGTGGAGCATGCTACTTTTCCAAGTTGGATCTTTGTAGCAGCTATTGGCAAATTCCTATTGATAGAGTGGATATGCAAAAGACTGCCTTTCGTACAAGGTATGGGCATTTTGAGTGGAGAGTTCTACCTTTTGGACTCACTAATGCTCTAGTAGTCTTCATGGATCAAATGCATCGGGTGTTGGATGGACTATTGGATAGGTTCGTGGTGGTGTTCTTGGATGATATCTTAATTTATAGTAAGATAGAGGCAAAACACATGAATCATGTGTGAGAAGTCCTAAGACGACTACAACAATGGAAATTTTACTGCAAGAAGTCAAAGTGTACCTTTTGGCAAAAGGAGGTTACCTTCTTAGGTCATAAGATCCCATCAGAGGAGATCAAGATGGAACAAGAGAAAATCAAGGCCATTACTGATTGGCCTACCCCAAAAGATGCTACAGAAGTACAGGCATTCAATGGATTGGCTAGTTTTTACCGAAGGTTCATCCATTATTATGCTCATGTGGCTGCACCATTGACTTACCTCTTGGGAAAGAACTCGAGCTTCCAATGGACCACCAAGCATGAAGAAGCATTCCAAAAGTTAAGCATATGGTGTCTTCAAGACCCATTCTTCAACAATATGATCCTCAACTACCTTGTGTGGTTGATTTTGATGCTTCTAACTTTACAATTGGAGCCGTGTTGCAACAAGAATTCCTAGATGGACTCCATCTCATTGCCTTTGTGTCTCACTAACTCAATATGGCTGAAAAAAACTACTATGCTCAAGATTGAGAACAACTTACAATGGTATACACCACCAAGGTATGTAGGGATTACCTCTTGGAGAAACAAGTGATCATGCAAACTGATCACAAACCATTATTGCAGACCTTACACTTGGAACACATGAAGAGTCAACACCATTGATGGGAAGAACAAATCCAACTATATGACATCAAACTTGAGTACAACCTAGGTTGGTTCCATGTCATCCCTGATGCTTTCTCACGACAACGTGATTTGAAGTCTCTTCCTCTCATCATAGCGGCAATTTCAACGATGTCAGTTGACTGCAAGGTCCAAAACAAGTTTCAGTCAGCTCTACACCAAGATCCCTTCTTCCAAATGATACATGGTCACCTTACAACATGCGATAAGGAGTACAACACCTTCTCTATCAAGGAGGGCCTTTTATTCTATGAGGACCAGATCTATGTTCCAACTAAAGGTGATCTTTGACTTGTGCGCCTTCAAGAAATCCATGATTTACCCATCGTTGGTCACATGGGTGTGGACAAGACCTTAGGTACCCTCCAGTGTCAATGGTGGTGGCCCAACATGACACGAGATGTTCAAGAATTTATCCAATCGTGTGAGAGCTACCAATGTAACAAGGCCAGCAACCAAAAGCCGAGTGGACTCCTTCAACCACTCACCGTTCCATCTGCTTGTTGGGAGCATGTGAGCTTGGATCTCATCACATCCTTGCCAAAGACAAAACAAAGACGCACCGCAATGGTGGTGTTTGTGGATAAGCTTAGTAAGCAAATCCACTTGGCACCAACCTGTGATATCGTGGATGCTCCAACCTTAGCACAAATCTACTTTGACAATGTCTTCAAGCATCATGGGATGCCACATGTACTCATCTTCAACCGTGATCCTTGATTTACCAGGAAGTTTTGGCAAGCACTCTTCCAGATACTTGGCACCAAACTTGCTTTGTCCATGGCCTATCATCCTCAAACTGATGGACAAACCAAACATGCAAATCATACATTGGAGGATATGTTGCGTGTCTTTGTCAATGTCCACCAAACCAATTGGGATAAATATCTTGCAGTTGTAGAATTTGCCTACAGCAATTCTAAACAGGCAATCACCAGATTTTCTCCTTTCTTTCTTAATTTTGGCCAAGATCCACTTGTTCTAGATTCTCTTCTTGCTCCCTCTCCATCTCAAGTTCCTCATACTTCTACATTCTTGACCATTATATCCCAATCTCTCCAACAAGCCAAGTCTCATCTCCTTGTTGCTCAGAATCGCCAAAAACAATATGTGGACCACCATCGTTGTGATCTCACCTTTGAAGTTGGTAATAAAGTCATGCTATCCTCTAGTAACCTCCCTCTCCCACTTGATACTCAAGTTCGTAAACTTGCCCCTAATTGGATAGGACCCTTTGATATCACCCAAATTGTCTCTCTTGTTGCTTATCAACTTGCCTTGCCTTGTCACATGCGTATCCATCTTGTCTTTCATGTTTCCAATTTGAAACCCTTTGTTCCTAACCCCTCTTATTTTTCCTCTTGAGTCCAACCTCCCCCTCTTCTTGTCCGTATCAATGATCATAAGGAGTATGAAGTTGATTGTATCCTTGCGCGTCGCCATATTCAACAAGGCCGTTGCCAACATACGGAGTACAAGGTCCTTTGGAAAGGGTATCCCCTTCAGGATGCCACATGGGAACCTCTTTCTTGCCTCCAGAATGCACAGACGGCCATCAAGGAATTTGAAGCTTCACTGGTGACAAGGACATCACCAACTAGCGGCGGAGGAATATGTAACAATATGGAGTTTAGCGACAAAGTTAGTCGGGCTTACGAAGTAGCACATACAACAAATTATCCTAGAATATTCCAAAAGTATCTAAGAGGCTTCTTGGGAAGCTTCCGGGCTAGCTTAGCTTGCACCTCAAGTAAGTAGCTTCTAGAAGGAAGCTTCTAGAAGTTTCTAACTAGCTTAGCTTACACGCCAAGTAGGCGGCTTCTAGAAGGAAGCTTCTTGAGAAGCTTCCTAGTTAACTTGGCTTGCACTCTAAGAAAGCTTGAGGAAGCTTCCCAAGGGTCTTGTATACTACCTAAAAATATTAAAGCCAAAGCTCATGCAAGGCATTTGGAGTTTTCCCACATTCAAGTGTCCCAATGTGAGTTTCCATTCTCCTATTTCTCTCCTTGGACTCGGTCTTTTACATGACTATTGAGCTATATCTAGTCTTTTACATGACTATTGAGCTTGAGAGTCAAGGTGTCAAAGTGTAGGTCATGGTACTCTTTAGGTATGCCTCCCCACCTTGAGCTTCCTAAGGGGTGTATCACATCCACATATGGACTACATGTTCTGGGAGTGCCAGTAGGATCCGAGGATTTTATCACACGCTTCTTGGATGTTGCCCTTGTAGAAGATGTTCTCCATGTGGATGAACTTCCATAACTAGGATCCACATGTGTTATTTAGTATACTCTCCTCTAGTATTGCTTGTCCACCGTCTTACCTCATTTGTACAGTTCTCCACTCCTCGTCCTTCCTATCATGTATAAGAGCCTTTGATAGGAGTATTATGTGAGTCTTTGGTGATATTATTGGACCATGGACATTTGAGTGTGTGAGAGTGGATTTAGCAAGTAGACAAATGGCTTTGCCAATCTCGTGTGGAGGGGTTGGCTTGCTATCTATGGAGGAGATGACACCTATAGTGTTTTTGGGTAGTTGGGCTCTCTCAGCACACCTATTTCCTCTCATTTTGTGGTTGCTGATAGGCCAATATTAGCGACTTATGTGATAGAGGTGGAGGAAGGATTCTTTTCTCTCTAGGTGTTATTGCGACAGATGAGAGAGTCTATCCCCACAAGCACGAGAGGACTTTCTATCCTTTGCTTCACTATTGTCAGATTGGACTTAAGGGTTGTTCTGTTTGGCTTGTTAAATAAGTGACTTGACTGATCAAGAGCAAAAGCAAACTTGATTGATGAAACATGTAGTGAGGATAGGGACAAATTACGTCCAGTTGTGTTCAGTCTTTACTAAGGCTAAGTATTAAAGTGACTAAATATTTTGAGTGGTCAATACTCATGAAGTCCCACAAGTCAATATTCAAGAGTTCAATTGGATGACAATATTGAGGGACTGTCTCTATTTGTGTGTACATATATCTATGTACAATGAGAAATAAAGGTTTGAAGGCTGGTGTGAGCATATTTCAACCGTGGAGGTAGCTTTCAAGATAGGGAGTGAACCATGTTATTTCCTATTAGTCCTCCGATTTATGTTTAATGGGCCTTATGATGTGCTATAGCAAGAGGTCCTTGGGATTTTATTTCCTAACAGAGGGTTACAGTCTTTCTTGATGGAGTGATAGTGTGAGCATATGCTACATTCTCTCTTAGTTGACTCGTCCATTCCTCAAGCTACTAAATCATGTCTTTGCTCTTGCTCCAGCAAGGGTGCAAGCTCTTGGATCCTAGCTCAATTGTGCATTAAGACATTCCGACTTGCACTAGCCACTTTCTCTACAGCAATGAGGTTTTGCCAAGGTTTTGTCCACACATCTGCATCTTCATTACTCATTTGTGAGTGTGGTTCTACACTAGATGCAGCAGCGGTCCGTATGACACAATGTCCTTTTGGAGGATAGAGGATAGCTACATATGATGTTATTAGGGACATAGTGTTTGGTATGGCATGAGAGAGTGGATATTTGGCTTGGAAGGAGCATTTGTATGTTTTGCAGACGACATGTGTCAGGGAGACTTATACTTGGTCCAAGATGATCAGGTGACAATAGCGGATGTTGTGGTTACGGAGTGAGTGATTAACCATCCGCTTGGATGGGTGGCAAGTGCAGTAGCAGGTCGCAACATCTCCAAGTATATGGGCATGCAGTGAGGTCACCTCTTTGTTCCTCTAGCCTTGGAGTTATATGGAATGATGGACACGACGTTCAACACATTTGTCCAAAAATGCACGAGTGCTTATTGTCTTAGGCACCAAGTACCACTCTCACTCTCATACTTTGTAACATATTTTTGACATCATGTGTCCATTGCTCTATAGAGTGCAATGATTGGTGCAATCCATAGGAGAGCAATCACACTAGGTGATGCTTCTTTGGATGCTCCATATGTTTATAGACCATACAACTTGCATAACATGGATATTTTAGGTGTGGTAGGGCAAATATCTCATATAGACTCTATTGGGACTTAGTTCCATTTTACCTTTTTTCTCCTCCTTTATAGGCCTTGATGCGAAGACGGTGGTCTTCCCATCCTTCATGTTTTCTACACAGTCATACTTTTTCTTTCTATGAAAGAAATGAAAAAAAGATCCGTATGGTGCCACATGTACCTCGATATCGAACTCATCATACCTCTTGAGAGAAAATCTGTGTATTATGTGCTTCAAAACTTAACTGTAATTAGGTTTTACAGGGAACCCCTTAACAAAACTACGGTTCACCTTTTTCATACACTGTAAAGTTTTCCGACTCTAAACCATCTCCGGAATCCAAATTACGTACCCCGTACAGGTTTCCCGCACCTCTCATAAAGTTGGTTTACGAGATCTTTACGGACGTGGAAAACGTATTTTTGAAAGCCCCCTAGAATTTGGAGAAAAAACATCCATCCAATCGTCGTAAATTTTGCACGTAACAGTAGATATCATTTAATGTAATTACCGCTGAAAATCTCGTAAGATCTGCATTTGAACCCGCTAATGAGTAGAAAGCTCGCCCGAAAATTTTCGCCTTTAAAAAGTTTACTTTGCGTATCAAACGTATAACGGCACCTGTCAGTTTTCAGACGATTTCTTGTAGTTACCGGTAATAGTTTTACGAGTATCGCTACTTTACGCTTAGAAATTCGTCCAAATGCTAATTGAAACACCCTAATCAAGATTAACCCGTGGTCAAGGACTCATAAACGACAAGTCATAGCAAAATTTAGAGCAGATTAGTTCTTTAAAAGAAGAATTAAGTCACTAGATATATGAACCAAATACTTCAAATTATATAAGAATTTTATATTAGCTTGCAAGTAGTTAAGCCAAGCATGATAATAAATGTGAAAGCTGTTAAGTTTGAAAGGTGACCTAGGTTTCAACTAAGTTGAATTTGCAATACTTAGACTCTAGATTTACTATGGTGTAATTCGTTTAATTATTGCTTATGCAACATAATGGAGAATTCATAAACCACTCAACTCAATTTCCATTGCGCGCACAATTTAAAGAAGCACCGACTTGTACTTAACCTTTAGTTCCATATAAGAAAAAGGCCACCGCGTAGAGAACTCGAAGGATAGGAAGACCCCATCAAGCCCCACCTTTAGTTCCATATAAAGGAAGATGACATACATACATTAAGAAAACACTTTGGTTTTTGCAACTGAAAATAGAATAATAGAAACTCGAAAGTAGAATAGAGTAATTTGCCTTTGAATCGATTGTCGAGAGAGGCGATTAACTTGTCTAATCTCTTGTTTCAAAAGAATTTAAACGTATAAACCTGAGGGGCCTATTTAAGAGTGGTCATAATTTCTTTCTTTTAGAGATTTTCTTTCGTACTGGCTTGCTATTTTGCGATGCTCATTCTCTTCGCTGTTTTGTGCATAAGTAACATTGTGTTTTAAAGACGTGATCTCATTTAAATGTCAAAGGACTAAAGTTGACACAAAAGAAAATTGATGCTCGTGATATGTTTTTCAAATAAAAAATAACTAGAAAGACCTATTAGTATTTTAAAATATCCATGATCTTTAAAAGATTATTCATCCATTTTTTCAATTTATACTCTTGTCATTTTCTCGGTGTCTTAGTGCTTGTTTATTACCATGCCTGTCTAGCACTATGCCACATGCATATAAAACTCGAGTCGGCAGAGGCTATAAGACAACAAGAGAGACTCTCGCTACTTGAACCGAGACCATTTCAATGATGACTCATTAATTCAGGGGAGCACCGTTCGCACAACAGTTTAGTTCTCATGAGTACACAGTTTGTGGGCGGGTTTGAGATAACTAATGGCCGGTGATAGCCATGCTTGTATTAGAAGAGCTAAGCCTGATGGGTCCATTCACCGGCGGGTAATCCTGTTCAACAAATAGTGCATCTTAAGCTCGTCGAGGTTTCCTATCCCTTTGTGAAGTTTTTGAAGAGACTTAATTCGTAGGCTCATATGAGAAACTAGGAAGTTGATTCCACAGTTTCCGATTAGGTTTGCGGTTCTTTCGTCAGATGGAATCTTCTGTAATGCATTGCATGTCAGTGTGCAAGCATGCAGTGAGAAGAACATACTGCACTTGGTAATGCATGTATGTTTCACCGCCTGTAAATTTATTCCGCCATTTTTCCCTGGGATGGGAAGAATTGTGATTACAATCATGGGCACTTGTGTGCAGCTTGTCGTTTCCTGCTTGATCCGGAAAAGGACTGGCCTTTCGCTGTAAATGCCTACGGCTAATGACCATTTTTACTTCTAACTTGTGGCTGCGGCTACATCTACATTTCCTAAAACTGACAAAATTGTTGAGCTTGTTGCTGCAAGCTTCAGAACTTTCTGCTCAATTCAGTCGTCAAATCCTGATTGATCCTAGCTTTACTTGATTGTGATGTCACATGGTTGAAGTTCCCCTGTGAGCAAAGCTCGTATGCCTCGGGTCCACTAAAATCCATACTCTTTGGCTGGAGACCATGTTCAGATTTCCTAGTTCAAAACCCTGCCTGTCTGTAACATTGGTTTTAGGCACCAGCAGTTGCACGGAATGTTGAACGACGTTTGTGTTCGTCGATTTTATAATTCACCACATCCATAAACTTCTCTGGAGTAAGGACAGTACTAATGCTTCCGTAAACAGACCCCTGCATACTCGCCATCAACTTGGCAATCTCTCTTCCGCTGAACCCTTCGATCTGCGAAGCAGCTAATCTGAACAGGTCCTCTGTGATTCCACTAGTATCAATTCGATCAGCTTGCTTACCCTGAAGTAGCGATCTCCACCCGGAGCGTGCACCACCCTGCACGATGTACGAGTTGAAATACAGCTTCAGAAGATCTAACCGTTCCTCCATGGTGGGAATCGGGAACTCCATGACTTCATCAATACGATCCACAACAGCCGTATCAAGGTCTCCAGGTCTATTCGTAGCTAAAACCAGAAGAAAACTTTTAGATTGGTCACCAGTCCTATACAAGAAAGCATTTAAGGCACTCCGCTGAGCTTCGCTCATCCTCCTATTGTTACGCTCAGATAAGAAAGCATCCGATTCATCGATGAAAAGTAAAAGCCCTTTCTTCGATCTCCCGGCCCAGTCAAAAAGCTCATGCAGTTTGGTCACTGCCTGAGTCCCCAAAGGTGCAACATCACCACCAGTCATAACTGCATAATCCAAACCCGACTGTAAAGCCAGCTTCTTGGCCACCATGGTCTTTCCTGTTCCTGGTGGTCCGTAAAACATGACATTTCTGAAAGTCGCATTGTGCTTCTTTGTGTTGGCGATGGAAACCGCGAGTTCCTGAAGTCTGTTGTGAAGAGATGGGTGTAAAACAACATCGGCAAATCCTTTCTTCTGCTCCCCTCCTACAAAACTGCTGCTGGATCCACCAGCCTTGGTGAAAGCGCTGCCTTTGCTTCGTGACAACCCACCTAGAAATGGGAATTTCGCCCTTGAGGACTCTCTAATTAGGGACGGTTGTCCCAAAATCTGACCGATATAATTCCACATTGTACGAGCTCCCTCTCTAGATGTGTAAACCCCAGCTGCTAACGCTGTGGCACCGCCCACAACTACAAGCAATTTTTCCTTGTCCGTAACTAGAGAGTTAAATCCACTTCCAACCTGATCCAGAGTGGCCTTGATTGCTGCAAGCCACTTGTCCTTTTCCTGCGTAGCTCGCTCCACAAACAACCGCCTGTTGACATCTTCCAAATTTCGTGCCTCTAGCACTCGACCTTCTGCTTCCGCCATCACTTTTACTCTGATCGTCTCCCTCTCAGTCTCGGCCCTTTCTCTCTCTGTCTGCCGACGTTGTTCTTGGATCTGTTCTTCTGTCATCCTTCGTACCTGCTCTTGCCGAGCAGACGATTCCTCCTGCATCTTCACCAATTCAGCATTCCGAACCCTAAGTGCCTCGTGCTCAGCCTGCATCCGTTTCCTCGCAAGCTCATCCTCGTATCTGGCCAACTGAGCTTTACTCTGCGCCTGCTGCTGCAAAAGATTCTTCTGCTCCTCGAACAGAGCTTTCTGCCTCTCAATTTCATACTGCGCCTGAAGGGCTTGATACTCAGCTCTCTTCGCATTTTCCTCGGCCTGCCGAGTCTCTTCCTGTTTTTTCATCAATTCAAAAACCTTCTTTGCGTGTGCAGAGGAATTAATTTCTCGTAAAGCCTTAGCTCCTCTTTCCAAAGCTTCCGGATCGAACCCCACTTCGGAAGTCCTTGGAGCATCTTTGCGTGCTTTCTGTTCTTTCGTTTCTGAGGAACTAGGCAACACTTCTGGTGCTGTTGGTGGAGTAGGAGAGGATCTCGGAATCGCTGACCCAAAAATGCTGGACCTTTCAGTATGAACTACCGCAGAATCTCGAGATAGAAAGAAAGAAGCAGAAGCAAGTGCTGCTGCCCCCAGCTTGACATCGCGTCCAATCCAGGGGGCCATTTCAACAGATAGAACACTACAGAACCGAAAACTAATCAGATCGCCTCTCGATTTATGAAATTCACTTCACTTCCCTCACCTTCACAACAATCAGCGACCTAACAACGGCTCGATCATGCAAACAACTAGAGCCAACTGACAGACTTTTCATCGTAGGATAACCCAATTCATCGGATGTCCTGCATTCAAACAATGTAAACGTCTCCTCGCAGTCCGGACTATGCTTGTGTAGCTCTCACGTCACCAGACCGATTTATCGGCAGTCGTGTGCGACAGATTCGGAAGGTGAGTCTGCCTCTCCGTGTGGACGACCTCTCGATCATCCCCAGAGAGTCAAAATGGTCACCAATTATCACCTCGGTTCCGCACTCCTGTGTATGTCCTACTGGCCGCAGACAGGCAAAACTCTACGTAGAGGTTTAGGGTTTGCCCGGTTTCGAAAAACCCTAAATTCACGGATGCTCCGGGGAAGTGCGATCATTTTGCGAGTCGGACAAAGCCTTTAAACGATTAAAATAGCGCTTTGAAGCGGATCAAGAGCCCCATGGAAGTCACTTAAGCTTATAGCTGTATTGAGTATCGATGCAAGTTTATCTCACTTAGTAGGAAGATTCATTTTATTACTGTATTGAGAATCGATGCAAGTTTGTTTCTCTAGGTAAGAAGATCGGTTTCAGCTGTATGTCCAGTTGCATCAAGGCTCTTCTTCAGAAGAGGTCGGATCTCCTTCATTACCACCGGAGTAGCAGCCAGCCATTTGTCATTTATGGAACTACATAGAACTTGTGAAGTTGGAGGAAGGAATGAAGGTTGCAGACTCTTAGTGCATACTCCGGAACTGGAATCTTATTAGCCGTACAGCGGAAAACCGATGCGGTTTATTTTCGGTGCCAGTGAAGGAGGTCGGCTTCATGAGGGAAGTGGTCAATATGCGGATAGTTTTCTAGCAGCAGTGGAAGTTAGCCTCAAGTACTAGTCACCATGAATATATGGAGGTGTGCTCAAGTAAAGTTTATAAAAGGCCAAATGTTTCTTCCGTCATCTTCTTCTCTGAGGGTTAAGGATGATTGTGTTGATTAATAACTCAGCGTGGATCACAGGAAATCATTATAGTGAATCTTTCCCAGATGGCAACCTGAAATTTTAGTGCCAGATTCCAAGACTTTGAGAGGCGTATTGCGGGAGTGTTCCAGCTGGTCATCAGAATTATAAGATAGGCATAATGGTGTTTGATGCATGTTTATTTGAGATGGTGAAAGAAGGTAAGAACGAATTGGTAACGTTTAGGAGCAAATCTCATGTACGTCTTAGAACAGATTAAAGTACGTAGCGATGGCGCTGAAGTCATCGCGAAGTCATCGCTGAAGTCATCGCTGTAGTTCATTATGACCAGACTTTGAAGCATCGAGAAGGATACCTGGGCACTTGGATCAGGCTTGATCAACCAAGCTCATCGATCGTCTTTCATCTGCAGCTGATGCAGAATCAAAAGTGCTGCCAAACACTCAAGTGCAAGCCATCCAGATGAGTTGACCAAAAAAGTAGTTAGAAAGAAGGTAAAATATCTTTCTCTGATTCCTTAATACCGTAGAACATAGATAATTCAAGAACATTTCCTTCATCGTCCATGTCACTATGAAATTTGTACACATGATTTCTCTCTCTCGTACTCCACATAGACAGATACCTGCAAACTTTAGTACAATGGCACAAAATTGGCTCTTCCTAAATGAGCTGGTTGTGCCCACCGCCAAACTGCCTCCAAAAGACCTACTTACTACTAAACCTGCCATAGTGCTTCCCTAATGGCTCTATGCTCCCCTCCTCCTGTTGCCTTCTCTTCTTGTTGATGCGGCGTTTAGGGCAGTATCAGAGAATTGTAGCAGAGGAAGAAAGCCCACGCGATATATGTTGGTCGTTAAAAGGTCCTATCTATCGATTGCCTCGCTGTTCATAACTCCGTGTTTTCGGCAAAAGAGGGATGCTGTACATTTCAGGCAAAGGGGCAGAAAAGAATAGAATTTAGTAAGTTCTGTGGACTTGTAAAAAATAGAGTCCGGATCCGAGTGTATCAAAACATCTGGGAAGAGGAAACTGGGATGGAGATAGCGCAAATGGTCTACTCCTTAAAAGCGGGAGGAACTGTGTTCCCAAATTAGATAAGCTATCGTTTACTTGGGTGGACACTAAGGGATGGTTGTAAAACGTAGTGCTAAATGGGAAAGCTTGAGAGAATATGAACAAAGGAGGCAAGGGGCATATATGCATCTCCGGGGAAGAGATTCACGATGAAAGAAGACTGCAGATCTCCAATTAGGTGTAAACTCTCAAGTTCGAGTTCTTGTAGGGTTGATGATGGCTCATATGGTGCTCATCGTCACTTGAGCTCGAGCTCGTTGCATAGTTTTCTTGATAGTTCCCCCTAGGAGAGTACTCCTCAGCGGCCCCAGTCAAACTTTCATCGAGAAGAGCTACATCTTGCAGAGTAAGTTGATGATACTCGACCACTTCGTGCAAGAACTGATTTTCACGTGCATAGTTTGCGTTTTCTTGAGCAAGCCGTTGCTTTTCTGCAAGTAGCGTCTCTAATTGTGCCCTCACCTGCTTCAGATGCAATCCACAATAAAGTGAGACTCTCGATAGATAAATAAATTGCAATATTTTTAGCAGCAGTGCCTCGCGGTCATATGTTCATTTCGAAATCACTACGCTTCGATAAAAGTACAAAAACATGACGATTCAGAGAGATGACTTACCAAGTCATCGCCTTGATTGGCACCCTCACGTAAGCTCCTGTTTTCCTCCTCCAACTGTGCGCATCGATCTTTCAAAAACGACATGTCTGCTCTAGCTGTCTTCAACTCCCGCAGCAACAGTTTAGCCTTCGCGGCCATGGCCATGGCCACCTGTTGATGACATCAGATTCAGTCAGGTAAGCCACCTTCACTTCTCTCAACAGTTCGGGTTCCTGCACTAGAATGTGCCTTCATTCCTTATCCGTGCTAGTATTATCCACATGATATGGTTACTTCTCAACAACAGCAGGAGAACATTTTGCCAAAGAGAAAAAAGGGTACAAACCATAAGAACTGACATAACATATAGTTTACCAGAAAGTCAGCCTGAGTACAAATTACCAACGCGTAAGCTACAGACATAAGGACAACCAATCGTGCATCTTATTCATCTCACGTACATCGCGAGAAGCCCTCAATTGAGTTTCGCTTTGACTTTGAGGTACTGTATTGTCTGACTTCAGAATTTGTTGGCTGTTTCGAACATTTTCGACTTTCCTCCAGATAGACGGGCTCCTTTGCAATGCCTTGTTTGTAGTTGGTGATCCAATGGTTTTCGTCTCCATCAAGTGCAGGCCTTCCTGTGGCATCATTCCGAACGAGAGACAGCGTTAGTGGACACAGAGGTACGTCCAGGTCATACGACTAATTTGGAACTAGCATTCTCAAAGTCGGGGAATAATATACTAATATGCAAAATGGCACGTACGTTCACAGACAGGTTACGGGAAATGTATGTCTGAGTGTTGTTCGTACGTTGATTCTCAATTATGCGTAAGGAAATAACAAGAAAAGTGACAGATCTCATACACAATTGGCAAAGTGTAACCAAACCAGTTGCAAACGCTAAACAACTCACTAAACCGTTGAGATTCTCTTACCACAATAAATGTGGTCTTTCCATCACACATTATAGGAACAACGTGAGAGCTTAATGGAGCAGGAGAAGCTCTGCTGTAGGAGGTAAAATTATACCACCAATTAGGCGCCATTTTAGTATGGATGACTAACCATGAATGCAAAAAGCTTTTCATATCAAAGCTCAAGGTCAAGAGGAGTTTTGGACATAGCTGTTTGTGGAGGTTGGAAGTTGGATTACGCCATTACCCACAAAAGAGGATCACGCGGGATGTTTTCTGCAGACACACTAATATGTTTTTCACATGTAAATCACAGACATAGGACTGATTCCCAAAATGAAGTATGAGAAGTTACATTAAAAGCAGCGCATGGCAGAACCCTCCGACCACAGGCCCCCACGCCCTGTATGGACGTGAAGAAGAGAATGTCAACGTCCGTCCAAGGTTCCGGCCCCATAAAAAAATTCCAGGTTCTAAGTAAAGAGATCTACCGACCAAATCAAGAAAAGTCAGTAAGTCAAGAAAATGCAGAAAACCCAGACACAGAGGCTTCACATAACGTTTGGGACAAGGACGAAAGATCTGGCTACTAGACAACCTACAATAACCACTCGACAACCTAAAGGATATTAGAGCCAGCTCTACACAAATGCAGATTTTCAGGCACTTGTGAAACCTGACCTCACAGTTCCCGAAGCAAGAAGGTTAAGGGCTTCAAACAGGTTTCTAATTGGTCACAAAAATTAGACATCTCAAGTAAGGCAATCGTGTTCTAGGCAAAATCGTTGAGTTCTTGAAGAGAACTATTACGTGTACATATATATAGGTATATAAGAGCGGAAGCCATATGGTGTACATATATATACGTATATAAGAGCGGAAGCCGTATGGGAACTGGTTATCTAGAAGTCATGAAGTGCAAATGATCGTTAATCAAGATGTACATGATTCACAATACTAGAATAGTGAGAAATCTGTACATGATTCACAATACTAGAATAGTGAGAAATCCATAAGGTAGAATGCATTGAATTTAACTTGAAGCATAATTGGAACAAATTGAGAATAACATCTGGCTAACAGACTAGTAAATAAACGCGAAATTGAGAACTCTATGCAAACGACTGCGAGAAATATGAAACGTTATGTAAACGACCGCCAGTAAGCAGTGCGTGAACGATAAAAATAGAAGACGTGGGCTGGAGTCGGGTAGGAACACTGTAGACGCGAGGTCGAACCCAGGAATCAGGCAAAGAGCAAAGGAAAAGTAATAGGGAGGGAATTAGCTGGGGAATGGAGGAGTGGAACAATGCAAGAGCTAGTGGATGGTGTCGTTGCAAAAACCTGTCGAAGTGTAAAGGGGAACGAGAGCGAAGAGAAATAGGACAGGATATAAAGTATATCGCAACAAGCGCTATGGACGCTTGAGTCCTGAGACGCTAAACAAACAAACATATATATATAGCTTCTAACCGATTTGTGCTGGTGTGCTGTGGTCGGGGGAATCAACTTTGGAACCGTTAAAAGGAGGGATGTATCAACCCATGGAAATGGGTTCTCAGAGTATTCCGGGCTAGAGTCTGCTTATACCTATCACCAGAGAGTTGTTCGCAACCCAAATTGCCTACCATGAAACGCCCTGTTAGTAACCATCCTGAAAACCGAAGTAAGGGCAAAGGCTGCAGAGAGCTCTGTCTTGTTGGTTTGAAATCCGTTTCCCCTGCATTTACGCTATTCATGGTTAGAGGGAAACTTCTCGCTTCTCAGTTGATGCTGTTCGGTCTTACACACTATTACTGAGCGTGGCCTCCGAGGGTAGGTGAAACATCCAGGACCTAACATCATCCATCTCATCTATTTTTCTTCTGAATTGCTTTGTCACCGCTCGAGAAGCAAAAGTGTGATAAGACTTTCAGGATCATCCAGCTAAACGAACACCTTTCATGGTGGACGGTAAAGTGATTGAAGATTTGAAATTCTGAAGGACTTCAACATTGAGTTAGTCGAGCGAGCGACGCTATATCGTAATTCGTTTCCATGCAAGCACAAACGAGTGAAGGTGTTGTTTTTGAACAGAAATAGCGATTTGGGCGTCACTAACAACAAGGTTCTTACAAAGAACTATGAGGATTTGCGTTAATACCTCAATAGCTGTGCCAAGTGTATCACCAAGCAAGGAAAGCGAAGAAGCAATTGCGTCCAAACTCTTCTGAAGCGGCCTTCCCATGTTTGTTTTAACTGGTCGTGGTGTTTGCTTCAAAACTGGGACCTGCGTGTCATTGTCCAACATACGGAAATTGTCAATCAATGAAACATTAAAGAACAATAAATTCCGGGTGAATAAAACTACGACTCCGCCGGCCACAACGGATCTGGGAATCAGCTAATTTAACAATTCTGGGGAATCAAGTTGATCACCTTTAATCGGTCCTGTCCTACATATCTCTAGTACGTTCAGCTCTAAAAGATACTCCAACACTTGATTCATAAAATGTCAGAAACATATGAGAACAACGGTTAACCTGCTCTTTTGCCTGAGCATCGGGTTTCTTCAAAGGTACAGATTCCGAATCGTGGGATACATCATCCTCGAGAAGAACCGCTTTAGCCTTTTGAGCCAAAACGCTCCAGAAGCTAATGCCTTGTTCTGATCTATCAACATCTTCAGGCGTTACTCCAGCCATTCTCTGCGAAAAATGTAACAACGAGAAGTTGTTCTCAGAAAAAGTGCTGACAAACATTCACGCATATTCTGGAAACAGACTTTCCACGGTAATTCATGCTAAAAGAGAAGAACTCCGCGCTCGATAATCCACTCGAGTTCATGAAACTTTAGACAATTTTTGCAAATCGCCACAGAACTCGAAATCCGCCATTCAGACTGCACATCCCAGTGATCGGTCCACGGAGATGTCCTGTCAGCGACAGGTGTGGAAGGACACGCTCTCGCTCTCACAGTGTCCAGACTCAGCTGTTTAGTCTCCGAATACATTCAGTGAAGATCGCGAGACTTCCTATCTATCCTGGTTAACATTGAAGCTCAATCGGGCAATTCACGTACACTTTGAATGGCCAGATTCACAGCTGATCACAATTCGGGAAGAAGCTGATATGAAGATCGAGTTTCCTAGCTAGCGCACCGAGTTCGCAGCCTTTCTTCTTCTAAAGTGGTTGTGATTCAAGCCGAGTGCTGTTGCCAGCAACTCTTCCTTGTATATGATACCGATTCAAGCCGTATCGCCTAGCAAGTTGCTCTCTGGGCAGTCTCGTTGTCAAAATATACATTCAGAGTTGAAAATTGAGTTCCACAACCAATCCTTAACCCTTCCTTATCAAGCTCAGAGAGGCCGTTTGCCCACTCACCTCTCGATGATATAATGCCGGCTCCGCAGTGAAAGAGGACGGGTGCAGCATTGTCGTCGTCATGTGACTGCCTTCCAAATTCTTTCTCCTCCTCTTCCCCTCGTCTTTTCCTGTTGATCTTCCTTCGTGCCTTTACCACACGTAAAATCGGAGTCCCAAACAAAAGCTGCTACAGAATACGCACAGAGAAGATCAATAGAGTGGAGAGTGCTAGACGGGCCGGCCCTACCATTGAATTCCTACAAGTACTAATACTACCAACAGTAATGTAGTAGTTCCCGACCGCCCTCGCCCTCGCCTTCTCACACCAAAGACGACGACGACGACGACGATCGATTGACAAAATCCAATCAATACTGCATCAATGCTCGCAGGCACGGCAGAGTAAAGAAGAAAGAGGCTATGCAGCTCCAGAAAGAGTACGCTTCAGTATAATGCGCCCTGCATTCCTCTCTACTGTATCCCCTCCCCCGTCTCATTGCCCTTCCACCGAAATCGCACCCGTCGGTCAGATTGCCTGATTCTGATTCCCTAGATGATACTAATTCCCGCCTGTGGCAGTAGAACATCTCAACTTGTTTAACGCAATGGTGATCACGAGGCCGTATTATCGTCGTGAATGTTTTTACCCCTTGATAGTGTCATGGACTGGCATGGAATGGAGATTATACCTTTACTCATGAGTAGACAGCGGAAGGGATTTGTGTAAAAAGTAACTCGATGACTTCATGAATAATAATCACCTGTGCATGCTTGAAGTACAGGGCAATTCGTCTTGTCGTAGAACTTAAAATGACCAGGTTTCCTTGGGTAGTGTGTATTGTACAAGAGAATACAAGAATACAAGAGAGTCCCCTTGCTAAATATGAGTAACTTGAGCTCCAATTACCAATAGCTACCATACCCTTGCTAATGTGAATCTTAGAGGTTCATTTCCAGGATTAAGTTCGAATTTTAACTCCCGTGTCTCATTTCACGTTTGTAGATCATGAACATTTGAGAGACAGTTATTTGACAGGTGTCCCAAATCATGAGTTGACTGTTGTCCATTTCGTCAATTGAGATTTGGTCTCTTGAACTGTGGTAGACTTACTGTTTCTAAAATTGTTTAGAATAGTCCCTACATTGAAAGGAAATTAAGTGACATCCCCATAAGAGATCGCGTCCAAATATAAACGGGGAAGAAACATACAACGTGGTTAGCAGAGAACGCGGAAGAATCACACGCGGTCGCCTTCTCTGTTAGGAGAGAATCAAGCGAAAGAATCTTCCGCAAATGATGTGAGATGGAGCAGAATCTCATGGTGAGAAACCGCTGAACATGCACAAAACTGCCTCTAATTTAGGCACAGAAGCTAAACGGTAGAATCGCGGTGCTCCACTTCCCACCCGTTGGAGGGACCATGACCGGCCCCATCCGGTAGGATTGATTCATCGTCTCGCTTTCCGCGTGAATAACGGTCCTTTGGTCATTTCGATCGTTCCAACGGATATATTACCGTAGGCGTTAGCTCAGCTGGTGTTTACCCCCAAGAGTCACCAACTACAGTAACCGTAACCACCAACTGCGTGTGACTCCTGTCTCGGATTAACGTGGTCGGTAAGAACGGCGGATTGGTTCCCCCTTCCCCTGCATACGGGCAGGGATGTTGGCGTGGATTGTGTTTGCTGACGTGGACGACAAAGATAAGAAATGTATGACTACTCACTCCTCTTCTACTTACGGGCTGCGTATGCTTCCAGTCAACTCTGAGTGTATTATTATTCTTTATATTTACATTTACAAATATTTAATCTTGACTGCTTCATGAGGATGTGATCGTCAGGAACGTATATTTCTGCAAATTTTCTATACGGAATAATAACTCATAATCAAAGTAAATTATATCTGTTAAAAGCCCATGGCATGGAGATCACATATCTATATATATTTCTCAATTTTACAATAGAGTGAAAGCTAGACGACAATGACGAGATTTTCTATTAAAGTTTATAATTTCCTAGACATAGTATAAAAGAAAAAATAACGAAATTAGAAGAATTATTTTGCAGTGGACATGTTTCTGGTAGTTACCAATTTAGAAAAACTTATCCAAGTTCTCCACAACTATAACAAGTTTTCTAGCTTCTTCGCTTGCAATTATCGAGTGGTTGCACGTTTCCAGCGTGAATCTGGATATTCGAGTCATAGCAGACTAATTTGGAGTTCTCCACCGACTTAAATGTGGCAAAAAATTCCTTGGCAATTGCTAAATACTAGTATAACAATTCAGATTGCGTTTGTTAAAGCTGATGGGAGCTGAGGTACTCTTTCTTCTTAACTGAAACGGGAAATATTTTATCTGAAAAGAAAAGGATAAACTTGAGATTGCTTCTAATGCGACCAAACCCTCTCAAAGTGTCCTCAAGTTGCCATACCCCGTGGAAAACTGCGCTGACTCTGCTTTTGTTTGCTGAAAACTTTCATCTGAGTAAACGTGGTTTTGATTCCACATGTGGGCCAGTTTAGAATCAAAATATGAGGGGCAGAAAGGTCGCTTAAGGTCACTATAGATACATCCCTTGAATTTGGCCTGATGTCTCGAGTTTGCTTCAGATTGTGAAGAGACCCTTGTATTGTACATACCGTTGGTTGCAGGACAATCTCACATCGATTAAACTAAGTAGAAGATCCTACCGTCATCGAGACAAGCATACATGTATTGTAAATTAGATGACTGGTCACTTCCACTACATAAACTTATAGTGAGAAAGAAACAGCACTGGAGTCTATACTATATGGTTGTTTTTAAGATGGACCTGCGAACTTTACGGTACTGTTGAATTATATTTCGTAATGTAGTGTGATGCTTGAAATTTCAACTCTTCGCAGCTAGTTAGCTTGTTACTTAGTTAGTTATCAATTTGGAAGTACCGCAAGGTGTAAGGTCTCCTCTAGTTCAGTACAGCCGTGTCACGATGGTTGAACATGCCTTTCTCAATTGCACATTTTGTTTTTGGTGACAATCATTAATTCATTCTTATGATGGTCTCTCGATACGGTTTCACTTTGTTTATTCGTCTTTTATGCCAAAAGAGAAGTAGCGCTGAGTTCACCTCCAGAAAACACCTATGTGAAAGTTACTATTTCCGGTCCTTCTTAGTAGTAACAGAACTTGAGAAGAGTTCTTCTCTGGGGATTAAAGTGAAGTGATGTATTTTCTAATCTTGCGTTCGGCGCCATCAGATTCGCGTCTCTTTTGCCTTTGGCCCTCATGGATCTTCAACCATCTGGTAAAACAAGCCCACTTCGATAAGACTTGCATGCAATTGGGTGTTGTTGCAGCACTAACCAAGTTCAGGCAAGATAATGCCAAACACTCCTTCTGGAGTGAGTTTGGAGATTCTTTTGGTGATCAGGCCAGGCGGTCGAAAGTTAGAGTCGGTGGAAAAGGAACGACCTCCACGACCGACCAAAAAGGAAAATATTGTGAAATATATTGTATACCTCTACACATCCTGACAAGTGCTAGTCTAGAAACCGATGAGAAAATGGATGAAAATGCTGGAACTTTAAAGAGGGCATGAAAGTTTGACGTATTGCTAGTAGATGCTGGGGTGCTGGAGATCAATTTATTCGAGGATAGGGAAACAGACCGACTGCAATGGATTTCTTTGCGTTATTATTCTGAAGAGCCACGCGTATTCTTCTATCGAGTTATTCTCAAGACCCATTACCAACTCCCCCACCCCCACTATAGACAGGCCAGTCAAAAGTCGATATATGAACATGATGGCCTTGGCGCAATCAACCACCATTTGCTCCCTTTCTGCATTTTCGAGGAACTTAACTGCCTCCGGACTAGAATCGCTTCTGTAGATTACGAAGATTTTTGCATGGGTGTACTTAGTCAGGACTGAGACTTCGAATCTCCGCATTTAGATGTCCCCCTCTTGTACTGCATTTCAACTCCTTGAGTCCATCGACACTATACATTTAGAGAGTATTTATGTACAGTTTTGCAACTGAGGTAACAAATTCTTTCACCTCTTTGCAAAGTTCTTATTCAGCAAGGAATCCTAAACCAAGAAACTCAACATACCCTCATTACCAAGGAGTGGTTAAAGTGGTTAAGGTTAAAGTGGTTTTGCTTCAAAGGAAGCGGAGTCCTAGGAATGAATAATAAGCTTTCGCAGAGTTTGAGAAGGTGATGCCGCCACCTTGGGATGAAACTGTCGTTTCTGAATGTCGTACGCCGTTGAGTGGAGTGTTGCTGTCAGCAGAGTTGGTCCTGTCTCCAGCCTTTCAAAGCTGCAGTCCTCGTTATCAACATGACGGCATTCTTCATCACGGCTATCTTTGAAAGTAACAGACAGTTACAAGAGCGTGTACTTACCACAACCTGAGCTTTCCTCTCCTCGACTATCGCTGGTCTATCACTGACACCGTGTTCCGCAAGGATGGATGAAAGTAACAAACCGAATACATCAGTATTCAGTAACGATTCAACACAGCCATGGAATTCCTTGTTTACACGTACTTACAGTTTACAGGTTCACCATAGTTTGGGTTAACCCGGGTGTATTAGTTCGGTTAACCGGGCCAACTCAAATGGCACCAAACTGACAGTGAGGACTTGGAATTTGTCAAATCCACCGCAAGTACGGTTTTCTTTACCTGGGTGTCAGGTGAGAAACAGGTGCCCGAACAGTATGTGGTTGTTAACACAAAAACGGGCTGTGAGCAGAACCTGCAGAGAGCACGAAGTACTGAAAAGCACCTCTCAGCTGCACCTGAACGACATTCCCGACTTCGGGCATATGCGTCCTCTTTTCATAATATTGAGCCTAGAGAATGTACCGCCAAGCTAGGACTACTGTACGGGTACTCTCGTCTCGTCCTTTTTGCTATTCTCGTCGTATGTAAAGCTAACTCTTAGTTACTCAATACGAAAGGATGAAACTTGATGGAAATACGAGATACACGATAATCATCTTATACTGCGTGCCCAGTATCAGGTTTGACTTACGGTGGTATGTACTTGTCTATTACAGTACATTAATTTGGGGTCACACCGCTCTAGAGATGATCAAGGAATGCTGCGTCAGATTGTTAGCATAAAGTACTGTGCATAGACCAAATCACTTTGTCGAAGCATAAAGCCTAGAACCCTGCCCTGCACAGCTTGGACCGCTGGTAGAGTCACTTGTCAAGAATCTCTGAGCCAAGGGAATCTAGGACCACATCGCTCCCTGTTTCTCGAGGTTCTGTTCCACTGTTTTGGTCCACATGTGACCTTTACGAAGAAGGTAAGCACTGTTGCTACTTTATACAAAGCATCCGCAGTTCCACATACGGATTTCTTGCCAACGTGGGCACTCGACGTGGCATTTCCTGATACATCTTACTGTAAGAACCTTACAAGCAAATAGAAAGGACAGGAAGACGGCACTGGAAACACTCAGTCATAGAAAAACCGTAATAGGAAATGGGAGCATGCTACGCTGATGCGTAAAAGACTGTAATTCGAAAATCTTCAAAATGACAAGTACATTATCTTGGCCAGGTCATCAAGACGATCTTGATTTCTCGTTCTTGCTGAAAAAACTAGCTTTTCTGCTTCCTGCCTTTGCTATCGCCTTTTCCTTCTGTACAGGTGCAGCAGCTTTTCTACTTGCAATCCTTAATTTCGGGTCTTCCTCCTCGCCAGACGGCGGTCTAATTCCCATCCTCTTTACCTTAAGTCCTTTCTCCCATTCCTCCTTAAACTTTTGGTACAAGCAAAGAGCCGCTCTAGCATCTTCAACCTGAAGACAAATCAAGAAACCACCTCAGAACTGAGACTGCAATTATAATTATGGCTAAAACTCGGTAAAGATTGTTCACCTGACTAAATATGTAGAGCAAAACGTGTTTCGCGTGTTTCGCGTAGCCACATGCTCAAGGCATGTGGCTACTCCTCAGAAGCGAAAGAATCTTTGTATGCTCGACGAATGAATTTAAGGAATATATTTGAGATTCTTCTGAGCCACAGGCCGTAGCAAGGGCTCTAATTATTGAAACTAGAAGCAAAAAAGCTAAAAGAGAAAACTATACGCTCGATGAATTTGGTAGGATCCCTCATAACACAAATAGACCTTGACTAGTAGATTGGAAACATATCATCACTTCACCATAGCTTCATCAATCCTACTACCAGCCGGCGGATGTTAATACCAATTGATGCGCTTTACTGATATACAGACTAAAACAGAAACAGTCTTCCTGTATGCTGCCATTTCTGTTGTTCACAACGAACAACAGAAACGGCAGAAGCTTCAATAGTTGAAGGCAAGGAACCCAAATCCAAAAGAAAGAACCCATCTTTTAAAATCGAAGTTACCGGAGGCCGAATAATCATCGGACACCGGAAACATCATCAAATCTAGACCAGAAAGCTTACCGAATCGTGCTCTCGCGCTTGTATACTTGCCCCGAGATGGATATCAGCCAAATGCTTCAGAGCTTGTGGTCGCCCTACCGAACTGTACGAAATTACGTAAGGCGTTTTTAATGCAGTAACGTTGCAGTCGATCGTCCAGCCTACGGTAGTTTAATTTAAATCTCATGTATGTCCCAAATGATAAAATGCAATATTGAGAGTACAAAATTACCTGCGAAGAGGCTTGTAAAGTTGGGTATCCCTAGTGTCCTTACGTGGATGGCTCGTAAGCAGAGCCTGGAGCACTCACCAAAACTGTCGTGAGCAGAACTTTTCATATAGAGGTGAGACCCATATATTGGGACGGAAGGCGCATAGTTACTTCAATCCATAAAGAACAAGACGAAATAGTCGATATAACCCATGTCATATCTATCAGCGTACCTTCAGATCATTGTGCAGTGCATGGCCAACCAAAATTCGACCTTTGAGTAGTTCTGCTACCTCCTTCTGTACTGTCCAGAAATCTTCAGCTGAAACGAGATCAACATTCAACACCTTGAGGTATATGATGGACGAAAGAGCCGCGTAACTTCTGTTAGTAATTTGTCGTTAGCTACTTGTTTCCCCAAGAGATAATGCCTCCATACCTTGGTGGCATATACCATTGCTAGTTGTTCTTGATCTCAAGCAAAGTAATTCCTTCTAACTATATTTAGGCGGCAAGACACGAAGGCAATGGGATGTAATCCATCGGGGAATTCTTGCTGCAACACGGCTCCAATCACAAAGTTAGAAGTATTGAAATCAACCACACAAGGTAGTTGTGGATCATATGGTTGAAGAATGGGTCCTAAAGACACCATATGTTTCAGCTTTGTGCTTGGTGGTCTACCAAAAGCTCAAGTTCTTTCGTTATCTTCAATATCATAAATAACTGTAATCTCATTTATTTGAAAGTGATTTGACAAGTGACAAGTGATTTCAAACTCGAGCAGTACAAGAGATGTGCAGATAAGAGCATCTAAATATCCCTGAATAGACAGCATAAACGGCCAGCTCTACAAAATTTCTAAAACGGCTCCATGTGTGAACACGTAAACAATAGAATACACTCACGGTTACAGTCTTACACATGTGAGTGGCATCTCATTATATAGCTCAAAGCACTTGAACTGGAAGCTTTCGTTTACTTAACTCTGCATTCTGTGCTTAGACATTAACATGCTTAAACACGGTAAAGTATGTCGATTCGACATACCATGAAACCATGACTTCTCTGGGACGATACGCTAAGTAGCACAAAACAAGCTGACACAGGAAATCCTTCAGGAACCAGGTAAAGTATAACTACCTTTCCTCAGATCACGAGCACGTACTCCACTGACTTGCGTTCTAAAATCTGTGACGTACTCAGGTGGACGTACATGCTTGTCATAGACAACATTTCCGAGAACGTTCACCTAGATAGAAGAGAACAAGTAAAGAGAGTAAGCTCCAGCAGACTCAAGCTTTAATGACACGGCGAGCGTCATGGAGTTGTCTCGAACTAGCTCTCACGGACATAGTTTCAAATGTGTGTCAACCTTACACCTTACTTCACTTGAAGGCTCTTCTTTGTATTTCTCTTTCTAAAAACAAGAAAGATAGCTGCACTGATAGCTAGCACTATAAAACCAAAAACAAAAGTTTGCTTCTTCATTTATTGATCCCCAACACACCAGTAATCACATTCAGATTTCCGGTGCTTTGACGTGGTGTTAGCTTAGAGAGAATACCTATATTTTGTGAATCAGGCAAATTCAGAAACTGCACATCATCCACAGAATACTACAATGGGCTACTCATTACGTGCAGGTACTCTGAACAACAGAAAGTGTGAACTTACAACAGTAACTCTTGCCAGCGAACTTCTCTTGCCCTCTGGCCCAACTCCAACCATTTCGCAATCCAAGGCCAAAATCTTTGTCGCACTGGGAAACCAAATGAGACAAGGCGGTTGGTGTATTCCTGCTGTTGATCAAGTGCAAAAACAAAAAGAGCAAGGTTTTGAGTCTGAGGAAAGTGCACCGTACCTCGAGTCTGAACTGGTAGGAAGCAAACTGGATATCGTGCCATCTCTTTCTTTGATGTCACCCTCTGATAAGTATGAAAACCCAGGTCAATGGCGTCTCTCATGTACATAACCTGGTAAAGTGAGAAGCAAGCGTTGAATTGGAAACTACCTGATTACCTGCAGGTGTGGTTGAAGTTGCTACTTCTATTTTTTGGCTCTTTTTCCTGTACTTGACCTGCTGTCCCAAGACCTTCAAAATAAATGTCCATTCGTGATTTCAGACCTATGACAAAAGTCGAACGCTAATGCACAAAGTATCTGCCAAGTTCCTAACTTCAGAGTATTCAAGATAAGTCAACACAAAACTCCTAAATCTGAATCATAGCTATTCATAGCGCAGATGAAGGTTTATCAATCGAGCATCACAAGCGGACGTACATGCTTGTGCTCGATATAAGTGCGATTGAAATCTGAATCAATCGCACTTATTTAATAGTGGACAAGAATGAGCAACGTCTAAGTAGCTAGAATATGTCGATGTGTAGACTTATAAGCAACCCTAAGTCGAGAAAATCTGAACTACTGTGCCGAGGAGAATACAGAGGGATGATCAAACCAGCCTTGTCACCTCAAAGGAGTAAAGAAGGGAACAAAAGAGAAAAACATATGAGCACAGGACATGATCAACAGCTGCAGAAGCCTGAAGAGGTGCTAAATTCGTACTGATTATTGGTGGTCTCGGGTCAAAGATCTCTACTGAAATAAGATACGTATCGTTTTTGGTTTCCTCCATGTGGGACGATCCAAGATGCACAATTATCCATCTTACACTTCTCACATCAATTACATTTCTATTCCCCTTTCTTAGCTTTTGTGTTATAGAACCAAACAGTCAGAGAAGACATCTGTTTGACCAGGTGAGCGGCTGATAAGCACCATACCTTTCATACGCTTCTTTGGTTGTAAATGAACTAGTACTTAAGAAAAAAGTTGTTCCCTACAATGACACTGATGGCCTCCGAATCAGTAATGGTTCATCACCATCAGACCGTTGAACGATGTAAACTCGCAGACAATTTCCACGAATAACTCGAGTATTATAGAGCTGCATAAGCGATAGGTATCTGAGAGAAGGAGCTCATAATTTCAGAGGTGACTACATTCCTAGAGGCGTAATTGAAAGTAAATTTCTATCTTTACTCCATGCTCGCAATCTCGATCCAGTCCGTCAATTGAATTCCTTCCCATTGAGATACTCCAAACGGTGATCATCCACTGAGAAATTCTAAGGCCCTAATGTGGTGATCTGTGTAGCAACTTCAGACAAGGGAGGGGAATCATGCGATTCTCTACGAGCACGAGAAACCCTGGCTAATTAACACACCTTGATGTCTGGACAAGTTCAAGAATTTACAGACATGAGAGGGCAGCACACCTACTGCTTGTAGTTTCAGCCAGTTGCTGCTCAAGGGAGCTGGTCCATTCGATGCCGTAGCGAGGTTGGGATCCTCAGCTTTTATTCCAGCGCGCTTGCGTTTCATTGCTATCAATATCCCTTCTCCCGCTTGACGGGATTCGAGTGAACAACTTCCAATCTACAAAATTCCTAACAAGTCCTCGTAGACCGAATTCTCCGCGGTGAGATCGACGCTCACATGCTCAAGAGCGGTGCAGAAATCTGTGTCTCGAGCTAAACCCTAAGCCCTCCACTATAACTTAATGGTCGCTCTAAGTTAGAGGCGCTTTTAGCGCGGAAAACGGCATTCTATCACCCTCTGTTAGCCACGCAAGTAAACTGCAGGGAATCCTCTACTGGAAGGAGAGGGGGCACCGAGCGGATGTTGAAGTTTCGCGGGTCGTCGGATTTGATTTGATTCGCCCAAATTCTAATATCTTTTGTCCTTCTCTATCTCTACTGTGTAAAGCTGAAGACATAGGAAGGAGGATTCTGAGAGTAGTGGTTCAACGATTCCTGCATTTGAGTACTCGTTGGGTCGTGTAAGAATCAATGAAGTTTAGTTGATATCTCTAGGTTTCCAGTTTTGGAAGAGAGCGAGACATTGCATTGCTGCTCAGTCTCGCGTGATGGCGGAAACATCAATACGACCGCGGCGGCAGCGGGATTATCATCTCGTACCCCGACGTACTCCTCTGGTCATCGACAATGGTGCATTTCATTGCCGCATGGGGTATGTATCTCTGTAATTGCTCGAGTTTCATTTGCTTATTTTCTTTTTGGTTTGATTTGGTTTGGATTTAATCGTGAGAGCGTAGGTTCTGGTTATTTTGTTGCGTTTCGTTACTTGTACTCGTCAGCATTGCTTCAATTTTTCTTCGGGGCGAGTGTGGAATGCGCTTCGAGTATAGTAACCCTGTACTTGAAGCGGAATTGAAGTGGTCTCCATGCTCGTCAGACTTTATGAAAATTGAAGATATCTTCAGGAAAAGCTCCATAGTATTGCGGATATGTTTGCCTAAAACTGCTCAAATGTTCTACCGGAAAGTCGAGAAGTTGCAATTGGTAGGAAACTTTTGTTGGTGATGGAACACAAGCGATGATTCAGTCCAACTTACCAACTTTGGAATTTTCAGATGGGCTGGGGAGGACACTCCAAGATTTGAATTCCGTAATGTTGTCAATAAGCCTCGCCACAGAGCGTCAGGTATGCATATCCCTCATGTGGAAGTGGGCTAATCTTTTTGGAAAAAATATTTGGTTCACCTCATAACAGACTGAACTCTGAGCGACTATGCTGACTCAGAAACACGAGAACCTACAACTAGTGAGCTCTCGCTTCTTGTGAAGTGGGAAAAAGTGAACAAACCGCAACAATTGGAGTGCTGTAGTTTAGCTTTTATGTACGACCAACGTGAGGTGGTTGATAATCTATGATTGCCAAGTTGCATGCAACAGTCATTTACCCGTTTACCATGTGAGGTCACCTTGTCTGACTTAGATCTATTTTGGTAAACAGGAGAAATTGTGAACGTTGTTGGCGACTTTGATCCATCACTGGTGAAGGCTTTTGATTTTACACGGGCTGCTATGCGTACACCGTTCGATGGGAATGTCGTTTACCAGTATGAGACCATGGAATCTGTATGTTGTTTAATGTCTTCCTCTCATAATATCTCTGTTACAAGAGCAAACATACGTCTTATGCTTCTGAACTGTACACGTGAATTTCTATCTGCTACTCGGGGTGGAGGCCTGTTGTTCATACGCTCCTGTAAGTTTGTTAAGTTTGGCATGTGTGTTTTTCGCAGATCTTGGACTACGCCTTTGAGAGATTGGGTCTTGAATCGGATAATCAGGTAATGATCAGTCAGAAGTGCACTCACATGTATGCAAGTGAATCCGGCATTGCTAAATATTCTTTTCCACACATTATCCATCTCAATTTGAAGTCTGTAGTGGTGAACAGTGTATATTGTCTACAGACAGTGGATTTGGATTTCTCGCTCTGGGAACGGTTTCTGCTCCCATTACTCATATATGCCCGACAAACTTGGGCCAATCCTTTTGAATGTATATTGTCAACAGAGTTGCTCAGAGACGCCCAAAGCTTACTGAGAAGTTTGAAGCATTCAGATACAAGAACGACTTCAGAACTATTTTTTACTTCGTGCTGTGCTGCCAAGCTTGGCCGATGTTTTGACAGGTTCCTTAGTCTACCGGTTGTCTGTTTGCCTACTTAGAAACTTCATCTCCTAGAGTTCTTGACTATCATTGATGTGTGGTTCTGCAGGTGGACCATCCGATACTCATGACTGAGTGTCCTTGCAATCCCGTTTATTGCCGAGGCAAGATGGCAGAACTTCTTTTTGAAGCGTACGACGTACCTGCTGTAGGTACGTTAGCTTCCAGGTTAATGTGTCTAGATAGGTAGGTTCCAGCGATGCAAAAGCACTAGGCGTACATTTCTCTTCGTTTACCAACTCCCCATTTAACATCTCACCTTGACTTTTATCATGTCACTCTTGGAGCGTTGTTTATCGTATTCTTCCCACTCCTACAACTCATCTGAACCGAATTTTGTAATTAACCTGGAATCTTGGTTTGGCAAACCGATTGGGTTCGCAGTCTTTTGGGCTTCTAATAGGCGACAAGATTCTCAAATTTACAACTTCCTGTAATTGCAGCTTTTGGAGTCGACGGAATTTTCGGGTATATGCACAACAAAAGTCAAGGTGTCTGTGAACCTGATGGGGTGGTTGTCTGCTCAGGCCATATGGCCACCCATGTTATACCAGTAAGTGAGATCCGCTGTAAAAAGAAAGAAATATCACTGGTGGATTCTTCAGCTTGTATCTTCGCCTAGGTGAATCTCTTGCTAGTTATCACATCTAAGATCCTTCTGGGCACGTTATTGGACGAATGCTTCACCTTAATTGCAACTTCAACTTGTATTACATGTTATTACCAGGATTCTCAGGTCGTTGAGTCGATTGGATTGTCGAGCAGATAATTGATGGAGAACCTGTCATGGAAGCAGCGGTCAGAACTCCAGTTGGAGGTTATCACGTCACTGATTATCTGAAACGCCTTCTTTCTTTGCAGTACCCTTATCACGTGTATGTATTTCGTGCTTTAAGTCGGTTCGAGATGCAGTGGTTGAGGATATTTTCTTGTTTGCTTCCTAGTCTTCCTTTCTAAACTTTGGAGTAAGAGACGTAGTAGAGTATTTGAAGATGATTGATATTTGTACTCTAGAAAGCATCCGGGTCTGAAGTTTATTTAGTACCGCTCAAGGACTGTCTCTGGTTGCTCCTACGTGTTTTTATCTCCTTTTCGTCTCTATCTCTATCGCATTTGGGGCCAAATCCATTCATCTATTACAAAGATGTACTGACACTGACCGGGGGCTAATCATAAGCTTGCTGTGAGGAACTGTTTCTTGCCTCAATATCGCGTAGCAATAGATAGGCCATCACGTTTTACAAGGGATGAGTCTGCACGGCATGGCTGCATCTGACATTGTCTTGCACTCGACCCACTATATGCAGAAATAGCATAGGTTGGGAGAAGGTTGAGGAATTGAAGCAAGAACACTGCTACATTGCTAGTGATTATCATTCTGAATTGGAAACTTTTCAGGTAAAATATTGCATCACCACGGCTTGACTTATACGTTGTTCGTGGACAGGTAACTGTCACTGAATAATTATACGACGCATAGCGAATCATTCAGATGTGATGATGATCAGATTTTGCCCACATAATGATATCCATGTCTTGCGTTGTTTTAATGCGTGGAGCAGAGAGGTGGTTCTGAAGCAGAGGAGAAAACAAGAGTGTGGCAGCTGCCCTGGGTGCCACCTCCACCTGAGAAAGAACCGGCAACTGAGGAGGAGATTGCACGGAAAGCCGCAATTAGAGAGAAACAGGGTCAGCGTTTACGGGAAATGGCGGCTGCAAAACGCTCTACTAAAATAGGTGATTTAGAAACTGAGGTACTCGGCTTAGAGGTACTGCTGCAAAATTTAGGTGACGCTGGTGATGAGGATACTGATGCTCTCCTTGCCGAGAGTGGTTATCTTTCGAGGGAGGAGATACAGGCTGCCCTCTCGAAGTCTTCTATCGCTTTGCGAAAACTGAAAGGAGAAGCAGTGCTACCAGAGCCTGAGAAGGTTGACGACTCCACCGAGAAGGAGAAGTATCCTCTACTGGACATCCCGAATAGCCTGCTAACAGTTGAACAGGTATGCGTCCGCAAAATAGAAACTTTAAGAACTTGATTATAAAATGGGCCATGCTTTCTAACATTTTTCAGTGTGGGGGATGTAGGGAGTTAAATGACGCCAGCACTCTGGCGTTGATACCCTTGTATGCTAAGTGTTTTTGTCTGAAACAAATACCGTGTAGCTGAAGGATGCAGAGCCTAACTCCCAACACATACTTGCAGCTCAAAGAGAAGAAGAGGCAGAGATTTCTGAAGATGACGTCAGAGGGCCGAGCCCGAGCAAAACAGAAACGCCAAGAGGAAGGTTTAGAGAAGGAGCGCGAGAAGCAACTAGATGAGGAACGCCGCTTGTAAGCTTTCTGTAGAGAAGCACTTTCTAAGCATGATTCGTACATGTTTCCTGAAATGTGAAGTTCAGACTCACATTACTCACTCTAAAGCTACTTGAAGTACCATACATTTCAAGGCTGTTCACCCTTGGGATGCACAAGTGAAGATGCTGAGTAGATTTGATTTCCACCAATCAATAATCTCAGACCTGTCTTCTGCTTAGTGAACCTGGGATACTTTCAGTCGTTCGGAATAGAATTTCACGGTTTTTTACTCTGGTGTTGTAGGGCTAATCCAGAGCAGTACTTAGAGGAGCTTCGTACTCGGCATGGAGAATTGGCTGCACGGGCTGAGCAACGGAAACGGAAACGGCAAAAGAATGGTTCTGTTGCGTCAGTTGCAGGTCAGCCTGCAACAGGGACCCTTGTACTTGGAGGACGAGGTGAACGCCTTACTGCAGTACAGAAGGAACGCATGAGGCTCCTTACTACGGCTGCTTTTGATAGGGGTAAAGAAGAAGATACATTTGGCATGAAGGATGAAGACTGGCAACTCTATAAACGAATGGGTAAAGATGGTGAGGACGATGAGGATGCGGAAGAGGATGATGCTGAGTTAGTCCGGTTGGAGGCTAGGCTTCAGGTACCGAGAACACACTTTTCCCTATCCCTTTCTGATTATGTTTGCCACCTCGGGATCCTGAAGTTGTTCTAATTTTTCCATCTTTGAGTTGGTAAATCTTGCGCAGATGCTCTAGACAGGCTCCGTGTGCCTCTCTTTTCTCTCTTTCCCTTCCTAGATGCGTACCACGTGTCTAGTTGCAATGTCTGCCTAGAATGAAGTAGCAAGGCTTTGTTGGACTTAAGAGCGCTGAAAACCTTGCTTGTTATCCCGATCTGTCGTGCGGTGCATTCAGAAGTTGCAATGAACTTGCTCGTGACAGCTCGTTATCAGTTCCCATAACTATGCTTAACAATTTGTGTACCACCTTCCACGCATTATCTCAGGAAATAGATCCCACTTTCCAACCGACCCCAGGTTTAGCCCAAGGAGCACAGAAAACGACTGTGGAGGTGCAGGCACCAAAACCACTGACCGCAGAAGATTTTCGCATCTCTCTAGGAGTGGAGCGCTTTCGCTGTCCCGAAATCGTTTTGCAACCAACAATGGTCGGTGTTGATCAGGTTGGAATAGGTGAAATGGTAGGAGCTTCGTTGAGAAGATTGCCGGAAAATCTTCACGAACTAGTCGTAAAGGGTACAATACTTCTAACGGGAGGCAATACGCTTTTTACTGGACTTGATGAGCGATTGGCGGCAGAACTGAAAGCGTGCAGACCTTTCGGTTCGACCATTAGAGTTGTTAAGGCAGCTGACCCTCTCTTAGACGCATGGCGAGGAGCCTCAGCGTATGCAAGCTCAGGACCTTTCAGACGGTTTGCTTTCTCGAAACAAGAGTACGAGGAAAGGGGTCCAGACTGGCTACGGAAGCATAAGCTTACTTATTCGCATTTCAGTTCATTCTCCTAACCTTCCCTCTTCCTTGTACAGCCGAAATCGCTTCCCTATCCCTTTCTTTAATTCAAACCTAGGTAGCTGTCTTACATCGCTTCCCTGACATACGAGAAGTTCTTAGTCTCAGTGCATGTGCTTCTAATGTCTTGGGACGCCACAGCCTCCCCTTAAAAGAAAGCAACTCAACATTCTCATCTTTAAGTTTTTGCTGAACTTCTCATATGAAATCAAATTTCAGCGGGAAGGCGATACACATCTGGCGATTCTTTGTGCATTTCCGACGTTTAGCCCGAGATTACTCAATGTATGTTACCTTAATTTTGCAGTGAACCATCACAACTCAGAGCCTGTGGAAATATTTACAAACCAGCAACTTATCTAACCGGGAGCTGCATAAATAACTCGAGAACGAGAGTACCAAAATTTCTTTCTGATTCAATAATGGCCGCATTGCAAATGGGCCATAACGAAGTTTCAAACACAAGTTATAAGAAGTCTACTCAGCTGTGTTTGGCGTAAAGCGAGAGTTCAGGAAGGAGTAGATTCACATAGGCAAAGCGAGCTAAAGAATTCAGCAGGCCAAGCACATAGTAGCTGGACTTTGTTACTGGAAACAGTAGTTCGACGTCGGAAGAGCACAACATGCCGTGCAGACCGTATCTCCTGTCAGTGCAGTTTACGGATCATGACGCAGTTTATGAATCATGACCCACGGAATCAGATAAGAGATAGTGTGCTGCAATTGTGCTCGTATAATCAAGCAGCCAATTCAAAGAGAAACGCAATGCACGCCTAAAGAAAAAGCTTTTTCCCAAACTTTGGAATTACCTCCACAGGAGTTCTGTGTTTGATGCTTCATCACCTGTTTGACAGTGGGTACAGCATCCATAAACTCCATCCGACACTGTATACTAGGCGGATAAAGTCTATGCTCTCAGTTACAAGAAACGCAAGTCGGAAGACTTGGAGATTGAAAACAAAGGTCAGAGATTACGTTGTTGGCATCCGCAGCCCGTGTCTAGCCCGTGTTTAGCCCGTGTTTAGCCCGTGCTTGGCTTGTGCACAGAAGACTGCTTTCGATTTGTTACTCGTCCCGTATTCTGGAGAATCTTTCCCCGGGAGCAGAAGGTCGGACGACTTTTAACACTGCTGAATTTTCCTTTCGTACGCAAGTTTCGGCGGGAACAGATCCTGAGAGCGGCAAATCAAATATCCGGCCATGTCCCAGCACAGTACCCAGTCTAAATGACGTTTGATGGATTGGTTTGCTCCGAGTAGCTGGGAACTAGACTTCAGTTTCTTGTCTCTGAGATTGGTTGTGCGCATGATGGGAATCGCCTTGCCGTCTCGCATCTGTGTGAATGATCGGGAGACGAACACCTTAGGACCTTGAGGCGGATGTATGGTGATGTCTTGAGAAAGTAGACCATTGAAATTCTATTGGAGGTGCTGCGGGCACACACAAATCCTAAGGTACCCATCACTTCGTGACTGACAGAGACAATAGTTCGTTGGCGTTATGGATCCATGTGTGTGGAGAAACCTTCCAGATGACCTGCTGCTTGCGGTTCTGGCGAGGCTTCCGGTGCAGGTGCTGACGAGATTCAGACTCGTCTGCAAGAAGTTCTCAGTACTGCGGGACTGTGCAGTTTTTTTTTAAATCCGATCTCGTTACGCACCTGTCGAAAAATACCGACTTTTTCTTAGGGATTATGGGCCAATGGCTTCAAGGATATCGAAGATTACGTGCTACCACCCGGCAACAAACACAACCCATCAGGAAATCCTCAAACACTTCCCAGATCCACGGATCTACGCAGTATTGGCAACCTCTAGGGGTTTGCTACTATACATGGAAAGAACCTCAGCCTACAATTTTCAAGCTCCATGCTTCAGGAACTTGCTGATTTGCAATCCTATGAGAGAAGGGATCTCCATGAAACTACCAGGAAGGTCAAGTGTTTGGAACCCCCTTGTGGTGTAAATGCTCAGTGGAAAGGATAATATCAACCCCAACAGGTACAAAGTGATTCTCATAAGCTTGGCCATGGGAACAGACGTGTATGATTCCCACAGCAAATGCTGGAAACTCGTCAGGTGGACCAGTTCCCCCAGTTTACCGAAACTGTTACCACCAGTGCATAACTCCTCTGTCATAACCCGTAGTGGATGTTTATTCTACATTGGGAAAGCAGTGAATAAGTGGGAGTACGTTGTACTTGTATACAATGCTGAAGAGGAGGTCTGGAGCTCTTTTCCATTGCCTTTTTTATCAGGGAGATTGTTGCAGCACCTGCAGTTGGAGGATTGTGGGGGGAGGGTGTTTTTGGTGGGGCATAATAGAGGTTTTGCATCCGCTCAGGGGTTCTTCTGCTTTGCTGACGTGCATGTTTGGGAGCGTGTTGGAACTGGAGATGATCTCGTCAATGGTTTCTGGAAGGAACGGTGGTCATCCACTGCACTTTCCAGTTCTTCAATCAGAAAATGGAAAGGAGTTTCTGAAGGCCGTCGTGAAACCAGAGGCACTGCTTTGTTACTCCAAGGCGATATCAAGACAGTCTGGTGGAGCTGAAAGAAGATTGCAGCACGTGAGTTTGTTCAATACGAGTACGAATGAATGGTGCTCTATCACAGACCGAGCTTGTCCTCATGTTCGGGCCGAATTCGGCTCGAATTCGGGCCCCCATACCAATTGGCCGTTTCTGCAGATGTTGCAGTGGTGCGGTTAGCAACAGAATGGATCTTGTATTCCAGCCTCGAATAGATGGTAGACTTGATTAGGAAGGGAATTTGACTCTCCATTTTGTAACCATTTTCATCAATTTATCGGCAATATCACATGAGGTAAGGAGAGAATTCCTTCCCCTGCTCCCTATATACACAGTGACACTGAAAGGAAAGACATTAAAAGGAAAAGGCAGAGATCATGAACGGTGGGTAAACCAGAGTCCCTGTTTCAGTCATTACAACTATTGCCTACACTATAGAAGTAAACAGCAAGCTTGAAAAAGCTGCATGGGAACAGCTACTTTCAAATAAGCATCCCAGGCACCACGAGTGCTAGAGCAGCCTATAATCTCTGAAGGAGAAAGGTAAAATTGGGGTACTGTATCGATGTTGCGGTCAGAATAGATCGTAAACTTTGAGTGTAACTTTGAACTGGTTCCAATAGCAGGATGACATGATCCCAAACTTTGCAAGGCTACCTGAACTTTTCCGTCTCAAATGTTGCACAGGGTTTGCTATGCTGATTGCACGAGCTTGCAGACGGGCAGCTTCCTTGCTTACCCTAGACTTCCATAGGCTTAGTTGTTTTCGGATTTCTTGGATGTGATTTTTGTATTCTATTTTTATTTTATTGTAAATTAGAATATCATTCTAGAACAAGCAGATTCAATAACAGATAAAAAATTTTAACCAAATGGTATACATGGACTTCTTATAATAAAACTCTCATGGGCTTAGTTGTTTTTGATTTCTTGTAGGTGATTTTTGTATTTTATTTTTATTTTATTGTAAATTAGAATATCATTCAAAAACACTATTACGCAGATTCAATAATTTTTCTAATATCTAATGCATACAATCTATGAAAATTATCAAAGTATTAGTGAACACAAAAAGTAAATTAGATATTCAAAATATTCATAATTAGTGTAAAATATAAATTTTTTAAATATAGGAATATATTTATTATCAATAGGAATATATCAATATCTGATTCAAAGATATACCTTTGAAAAATATCATGCTCCATTTAATTGATCTAACAAGCAATCAATTCAAGGCAAGAAATCTATATTCTTCAAGGTTTGTTTACTAAGGTCATAATAATCAATATAGAATCAAAGCATTCCATCTTTCTTTGGAGATATAATATATCATATAAAATTCTTTTCCAACAATTTGGTCAATATTGTTTTAAAGTTTCTTTAACTTCTTGGATGAGAATCTATAGATTGGTTGGCTCATTGGAGTGCTACTTGACAATAGCTTGATCTTGAAAGACATACCTTGATTGGAAGGTAACTCCTTTGGAAGGTCATCCAAAAATATATCTACAAACACTTAAACTATTTTATTTAGAAATATGTCTATAAACTCTTAAACTATTTGGTCAATCATTGATTTTTGATCCTAATCACAATCTCCTTGCACAATAGGTTTGATCTACATCTCAAAAAGAAGAATATCTTTCTCCAAATTTTTCTCTCTTGCTATTATATGGATAAATTTATTATGTTGGGACTACTATTCTTAGGTGTCTTAGATACCAACCAACTTAATTGGTAATTCTTACCTTGGTATTGTATTTGAATTTTTTATTGAGTCCAATAGAATTGAATTTTATGCTATTCATGCCAAAGAAAACCTAAAATGAAATATTAATGTTGGGGAGTTATTACAAAAATTATATAGTTTGAATATTCCTTCCCAATTTTGAATGTAACATGATGTAAGATACAAAATGTAAAATATTTTTCACTATCCACCATCATCAATCTACTATCAAATACTTATTTGATAAGAGTATATAATTCTTTTACTAATTGCATAGATATGCAATTCTCAAAACTCTCACAATCAACCAAACTACTACATCACAATTATATATTATAACTTGCAAGTGTATCAAACTTGCATAGGTTGACTTTCAATCTCTCTGGAGAAATCAAGCTCACAATAAGTGGCTTGATATTTCCTATTGGGATTTTTGTTTCCCTTCTACTCATGTTCCAAGAACTCCATTTGGGCAATTTTTCTATTCATAATTGGACATTTGACAATCCAATGTCTAATTTGGTAACAATAAAAACAATCACTTGTCATAATCTTTCTTTGTTTGTAGTGCCAAGTGGTCTACGTTGGAGTTTTTGTGAAATTATAGGTTAAAACCATATTTTGGTAACCAAGAAATCAAAGTACTTAGCCAATTGTATGGATTCTTTCAAGTGTTTGGGCTCTCGGATGGTTATTTTCAATTTAATGCATGAGTTCAAGCCCCTCACAAATAAATCCAAAGTTTTACCTTCTAGTATCTTTGAATTTTCATTTTGGTGTTTTGGAATTGAATGATTTAGCTTTACATAGAATTAATATGCTTCAATTCTGCCAATCTATCTTGTGCAGCTCACTTAGCATTCATTGTTTAGAATCTTCCAATTATTTACTTTCTTACATGTTTCTCATGTTGAGATTAGAGCAACAAACTACCAATGAGCTTGCTCCACTTAGAATCGCCACCATAGCTTTGCCATTCCATCTAATTAGCTTGAAGCCAAGAGAATCTTTCTCCATTCATATTGAAGATTTATGATTTCAAAATAACGTTCACAATCAAACACAAAATTATCTATTGTACCCAAAAAATTCTTGCCTCCAAATACCTTTGATTTTGGAAATCAAATTTTCTCTTCTCCTTCTCAAAATGCTACTCTCTAGATATGCTCTTGTTGTTGATGATTTCTCTTCCAAAAATTGAGTAAAGTTGCTTAACAATTATAACTTCAAACATCACCACCATGACTACTACTCTACCAAAATACCTACTTGCAATTTTCTAAGGTAACAAGTAGATGCAACATGTACACCACTCTTCGCACAATCCCAATCAAAAGGATCAATGGTTCATCAAGCATGGTGATTATGTTCATAAAATTTACCGAAATGTGAAATGATGCTTTGGTAGTACATGGACATGATAATCCTAATCGTTTGGGAGAAATAAATTTGGTGGTCCATAAATTCTATCCATCTAATTCTTTTTTTGATACATATGTAAAAGATTGATGAGAGAAGGAGGAGAATAGAATATTACATTAGAATTTTCAAATGAGAGAAACTCCAAATGCATAGTATGATCTTTGGCCTTGATATTTATATACCATTTTGGTATAAGGTTCTCAAGATGCTTTTAAGGAAGGTTCTTTCCTAAAGCCATATCTCTTGGAGTGCAAGCTAACATAGTACTTTACTTGTCATGTAAGCTAAGTTAATAATAAATTTGGCACACAAATTAATCATTTCTTGGAAAGTTCTTAGAAACTTCTCAAGAGAAATTTCCTAAATACTTCTAGAATATTCTTAATATTTTAAATTTAAAGTATTTCTATTTCCTTTTTGTTATATATAGTTAATTTTATTAACTCATTAGCTTGTATTAACTCTTTTATAATTATATATTATTATAGTAATCTTGGGTATAAACATTATTAATGTGATAATTTACCTCACATTAGTATCTTAAGTAATCCAATGTAATGTTTCAAACAAGAGAAACCTCAAGAGAATCATAAGGTTCATTATTCAATACTCTAGTGCCCCAAAGGAGCACCTTGTCTTTATTATATAGCAAAGAGGATCCACTCAAAGGAAGTTGTACTATTAGATTAAATACATGGATTTGTGTGCAAGCATGTGTATATTAAGTGGTCACCTAGATTACCTAAATTAACTTGATATAGGTATATCAAGAATGGTTAGTTTAGGCGAGGGCCAAATGAAGGTTGTATTAAGTAGAAAATGATTGGTTAGCATTCATCAATGTTGGAATTGCTCTATTAACAAGAATGGTTTTGCTTGCATGCTCCTTCTAATCCAAAATCTGATAAATACTTGTGGAACAAATCCTTCTTCCAATCTAGGATCAAAAAGTCAGACTCTATAGTACTTGTTCTAGGAAAAAGCATTGCAACGATATCACAATCCTCCATCAGATTTAAGAATAGCACCAAGTAAAGACCAACCATCCTTGAAACTTGAGTTGCTGGAAAGCAAATAAATGCCGTCCTTCAACATTGGCTCACATTTGTAAGCATAGATCCAAGCTTTATGCTCCTTGGCGATGAGATCAATCCGAGCTAATGAGTAATGATGCTCCAATCGGAAAACATGTTGCCAAATCTTTTGGATGAAGTTGGCTACGGATAGCTCGACAAGCTCATGCCGTAGCAGTGGGAGAATAGAACCGAGATCGGCCATCACATTGTTGTTACAACCCTGATAGGCAGAAATTTCATAAATATGATTGCAAGCGGTGATGTAAACAAGGGTAATGTCATGTTGAAGGTCATTCTGGTTGCCTTCATTGACTTTGTTAAGTAAGGTGTCAAACCAAGAAGCCAGACCAATGAGAAATTCTTGGACACTAGATAGAGAAATTGCATAACAACCACTGATGATGTGAGTTGATGGGTTGATGTTTGCAATCTATATTGCAATGAGTGGCCCAATCACTCCAACATCATCAATGAAGGATGCGATGAGGTTATCTAAGGCATTTTGTTGCTGAAGCACAAGTGTAGTTAATCCCTTGATAGAATGGAAAGTGGCAATTGCTTGAGTAGTGAAATGATGCATAGAAAGAAGAGCAACCCACCAAAGGTGAGGTGGAGCGGAAGTTAGTTGCTTTACCTTAATATGAGCGAGCAATTATGGTCAATGGATTTTAAACTAATTGATGACCTTCTCCGTTGAGAGCTAATGATTGACCACACGAGGGCACATAGTTTTCATGTTCGTGATCAGATTCTATGACTATGTTAAATGAGTTATAAATCCAATCATGATTAAGAAGAATCATTTTTTGATGACTTTATTCATTACGTCCTCCATAACAAGATCTAGTTGATGCTTCCCAAACCAAATCCAAATCAAAGAAGAGTATTTATGAGTTGTGGCATTGAGGCAAGTGAGAACGTGTCATGCGTACATACATTGCAACACAATATACATCATTGTCAACATCATACACTATAGAAGCACAACTCACATATAGACTCTAAAGTGCCACAATAATCATATCATTTACAACTCAAATAAATTGAACTCATATCAATACTTGATTTGATTCTCAACAACTTGCCAACAATAGCGCACTAATTATATATCAAGCCATACCCACTCTAGCTAAGAGAATCTAGGTAATGCTCACCGGCTTTTTGTCCATTCTAGCCAAGAACTTGGAGACTCAATATCAAAGAAGTGAGCTCTCTGGAGCTGCACTTCCAAGGTATACTCCTGATTTTGACCTAGGTCTCATCCCAACGGTCCCTTTGATGGCACACCCAATGGTACGGATGGTGCAAGTGACGGTAGGCCCCATCATGAAGTCAATACCCCAAACACAAAATCTAACCGTCAGAAAGTAGTCTATGGGAAATAGCTAAAATATCTCTAACTCCTATCATTGCAACTCTAGTGTCTAAGCAATCTAGATGTGACACTACAAATGATATATACAACTGTCATGCATATATACATTGCTACACAACTTACATTGTTGTCAACATCATACACTATAGAAGCACAACTCATAGATAAGTCATACATAGACTCTAAAGTGCCACAATCACCTCCCTAGCTGGTGGTTAGGTCCCTCTAACTCCAGATAGCCATCTACTCCAAGTATATGGTATACCCTATGATGGGCAAAGATCAGGAGGCCGAGTGCTATGGAGTCCCATTGTTAGTCGCATGTCTGCAATCTATACCATATAAAGAATGAACTAGTTGTAGGTCAAGTACATCTAGGACATAGCCATTGTCCTTAAGGAATCATTGTGAAGGGAGGAATCATACATGCCATATGCCATCCTCTTGAACAACTATCACACACTAACATAGTAGTAGCTCCACCAAAAGAGCCACATAACATACACCTCAAGCTTGCACTTACAAGTGCCAAGCTTGGGTCCATAGTACCATCAGTGTTTAGGATGTGGCATGGTGCACAATTGCACATATGATACTTCCAAAAAACACCATCACGTCCTTCTAACACAAGGACTCCAGATGGCAAAACCTCTTGCACTCTCAAGATAGTGCGGCCTATCAAAACATCAAGTGTTGTTGGTGTTGTCTAATGTAGATATACATAGTTTCTGAATGACGGATTGAGGGTCTATAACCTCCTCCTCAAATGGTAGCATAATGTAAAGTATCTCTATGCTAAGCAATCACCAAGTTCTCAAAGGCCATTGGCATCACTCTTTGAAAGTATTTGTTATTCAAGCAGATAAGGTAATGAAAGCATTAACCGGCATGACCTTTAAGTAGCAATAACTAAGCAAGCAAAAATTAAAAAACCTCTCTGCTTGTTGAGAACATGTGCTCATCTATACATTTGGGTCATCCAAGTCCAAAACTATAGTAGCATCTCGACGAATGGCTATAGGTAAATCTGGATCTCGTCCATAGAGTAGGAAGTAAGGAAAGAAGGATGCTAAGGAGGCTTGCCAGTTGAACCAATAGCCCATGACCAACCAAGGTAATTGGAGATCCCAATCTCCCAAGTGACATCTTTGCAAACCATACTTTTGCAATCCTCTCTTCACCGTCTAAACCACTCTCTCTGCTAAGCCATTTATCTCACGATGATCTCAAGATGTAGTACAATGATCAATCAAAGCCTTATCACACAAGACTTGAAACTCCCCCAAGAACTTTGTACCTTCATCAATAAAAACCTCAGTTGGTGCACCAAAATGACTAAGAACTTAATCCAAGAATGAGTAAGATGTCCCTTCACTAGACTTGTCAGGAAGTGCCACCAACTCAATCCACTTGGAGAAGTGCTCCACCGTCACCAAAACATACTGATGATGTCTCACAATCAATGGTAAAGGTCCAAAAAAGTCCAAACTCCAATGGTAACCCAACCCATGATAGGTAACAGGTGTAATTGTGGTGTAGGAGCATTAAATGATGCTTTAATTTGGTCACAAACCACAAGTTTGGAAACAAAATGTTGTACCTTGGTATGCATACCATGCCACCAATAATAACTCTAGAGTAAGCTATATGTACGCTTTACTCCAAAATGTCTTAGCTCCTCATGAGCATGACGGACCAATTGTGGTACTACTCACTCTCTACCATCCTCTTATACACGCAAAAGGTGGTTGCACTCCAATCTAAATTGTTTGGCTTGCTAAAGAACAGGATCTCTCTCCTTGGCACTAATTGTGCCACACATATCACCAATGCAAAGATAGTCCATCACTAAGATGTCCATGAATATCTCGTTGAACTATACAAATATCTTCACTCTCTGGATTTGTGATCTCAATAACTCCTCTTGTATGCGCTGAGAGAGATACCACCAAAGCTTCAAAAGGCAGATGCATGCCATCTTCACTCTTTGGATCTGTGATCTCAATAACTCCTCCTATATGCGCTAAGAAAGATACCACCAAAGCCTCAAAAGGCAGATGCATGCCAACCTAGCACCATCTCCTCATCTGTCTCACCATGCCAACATGCTCCAATTTGGTCTTGTTGGTTGGGACATGGGTTTCTACTCAACCCATCTGCATCACGGTTCACCATTCTAGGTCTATGAACAACCGTGAAATCATACTCCTATAAAATCAAAGCCCATCATGCAAGCTTCCCTGAAAGCTTGTAGGACTCCATTAACCACTTCAACAATTGATGATCAATGATGAGAGTGAAGGGGTTACCAAATAGGTAACATAAAAAATGTGCTACTGCCCAAACTGCTACCAAGCACTCTCTCTCATATAAACTATACTTTGCCTCTGCTGAATTGTTGGAGCAACTAGCATAGGCCACCATAAACTCCTTCCCCTCATCATCATGTTGGGTGAGCATTGCCCCAACCCCCAACATACTCCAATCAATATGAACCTGAAATGGTCATCCTCTTATTAGTCTCCTCAAAATAGGAGTAGATGTCAACCTCTCCTTGAGCTCTATAAAAGCTTTCTCTTGCTCATCCACCAACACCACTCTTGTGTAAGCTTGGTCAGCTTCATCAAGGCCTTGGCAATGGCACTAAATCCTCTAACATAGCGGCAATAAAAGTTTGCCAACCCAAGGAATGCTTGCACTCTACTCACATTCGTAGGCCAAGGAATATATGCAATAGCCTCTCCCTTGGTCTATTGAACACCAAGTCCTCTAGGGTAGATAGTGTGACCCAAATACTCAACCTACTCATGGAAAAACCTACACTTCCTAGAATGTAATTTGAGTCCATGAGATCTCAACCTCTCAAACACCTCCACCAATTGGCTCTCATGCTCCTCCATAGTAGTAATATAGACCAAAATGTCATCAATATAGCACCAAAAAAAATCTAATCTAGTTAGGATCCTATCCTATCCTATCCATCCTATTTGGAACTTGGCAAGAGCATTCTTTAACCCAAATGGTAAGAACCTCCACTGATATAACACATCCTTGCCGTGAGGATCAATAGCCCAAAATGTTGTCTTGGACTTGGCCTCCTCTCTAATCAGCAATTGATGATATCCTACTTAAAGATCTAAAGTATTGAAGACCTTTGCATGCCCAATTGCATCAAAAATCTCCTCCGGTGTAGGCATGGCATACCGATCAGCCCTAGTCTGTTGGTTGATAAGATGGTAATCTCCACACATCTGCCTATCTATGTAGTTGCCATGCATATCCTTCTTGGCTAGCATCACTGTCACTGATGCATACTCTCCATGTGAAATCTTCACCAAACTAGCCTCAAAAAGGTCTTCATTACGACTCTGAATCAATGTCCTACTCTATGTCACTATAATGATAAGGACATCAAAAACTAGTGTATCGCTAGTCAACTCAATCCGTATACCAGGTCCTTTTAGAGCATCCAAATCTTTCATACTAAAGGCAAACAACTCGTGTAGCACCTCAAGAACCTCCATCTTTCTTCTCTAGTAAGCTCCCAAGTATCCTCTGTAATTGTCGTAAGAGTGGATGACATATTAACTAGCTGCTATATTGGGCCCTTGGGAGCAATAGTGTCATGCCTCCGACCACAAGAGGTCCCAACCTTGGTGTAAAAAACTCCCTCCACTCTGGCCACAAGCTCCACATGTCTTCTAGCTGCATCCCAAGTGGACCAAGAGTGTAATCCAAGTAGCCCGTGCTCACTTGGATGGACTCCAAGTAGACCACTCCCCCTAGTGTAATACTCCGAGGACAAGAGAAGAGAGAAAACACAGATTGCACACTCAAACATTCGATGCCCCAAGGGAGCACCTTCTCTTTATTATATAGACAAAGAGGATCTCCTCCAAGGAAGCTCCACCATAGGATTAGGGACACAGATAGGTGACATGTCAGCAAGCTCCACCCTTGGATTACTGACTTGGATGGGTGACCTGTCTGGTCTAGGTCCTATCTGGTTGGTCAAACGAGCTTTGACCAGAGGGAATCTTTTAGGGAATCTTCCTGTAGGAATCTCAGAATCACATGAGTAAGGTACCGTTGGAAAGCTCTCAACGAGACAAAACAGGAAGGAGGGAAGGCCAGCCTTTCCTTGTTGGGAGGGGGGGAAACTGCACATTTTCGAGGCCTAATTCATCCGTTTAGGCCTCCGAAATTGCCTTCAAAGATTTCAGGCATATTTCGGTTCCTACTCTATTAGTAGAAGTACTCTTTTGGTGATACTTCTATCTGATCTATTTTGACCATCATGTATAACATCATTCTAGATGTTACCAACCCAAATTTCACATCTAGATCATATGGCTAACCCTTGGTATTACACCTAGTAGCTATTGATTGTGTCCAAAGAATACCATATCCACTCGGTCCATCACCCCAAACATATGCATGAATCATCTTGATGGGCACAAGGCTCACAAGTGTTTGAGTGGTGATGCCTATCAAATGCATCCTACATTGGTCTGCCAAGCCAAGGCTCACAATCCATGTCAAACAATTTAGGTCCATAGCTTGACCTAACACCTGAAGCATGGATGCCTTCGACACTACTGGAATAGCAATAATACTTGTGCAAAAACCCATTGCCTGCTCTCTCTCATTGGCATTGGGCTCCACTACCTATTGTAACTGTGAGTCCTAAACAAGTCCAGGTTCTCCCTCTCCAAAAGCATGAGAGCTTGGGAAACTCATGAGTGTGGGAAATGTGGCTCTAGGCTGTCCAAATAGGTTCACCACTACCATAGGTGACCTATCAACCACTACCACCATCTAAGACTAACGCCCAACATCCAAGATGTCATCAACAAGGATATGGTCAAGTCATTAAATCCCATCATAAGCACGTTGTAAAATCTCTATGGGTAAGAAGTTTGTCCACCAAAGATAGAGACAATGAGCTTGTGATCCCACTCTGGTTGGATCTAACAATATAACAGGCCCATCCAAGAATGAACCTGAAGTGTAATCACCACCACTCTAGTGCAAGAATCACCCATCAAAGGAATGTTCTCCAAAAGGTAAGCTGGAGAAATGGATTGATGGACCTGGAGATGTTATAGTATTTGTAACATCTCCCAAAACATACCAAAACAAGGATCTTGAATAGCCAAACCTCGCCTATCACTTTTATGTCCTTGACATGGCCATCCAAAAATCACCAAGTGAATAGGCCCATATTTCTCTAGATCATGCACTCCCAATAAGGAAATGTCTGTTAGTAGGGCCTTCTAGTAACCTATAACTGTTGACATCGGTAATAACTTAGGATATTGGTAGGCCAAGTGTACCACATGATGTAGAGAGACTTACCTAGTAGTCTCATCTCTCTCTACATACAAGTACCTCTATACTCATATACCCGCTTGTAATACCGTAGCTAGTCCGGTGCTAATCCCATGGAACAACTCCAATAGACATATCCCTTATACTAGATACTGCCAAGCAATGAGTGTGGTATCCAGAGGTGTCAAAGTAACTGACTCTAGAAGCTCATCCTCACACTCATCTCTTGATGGTACAAAGGTTCCACTCCAAGCCTATTGCACCAACTAATCTGCATGTTGCTGTAATGCCTCCTCTAAACTCCACAATAGAACATCCAAGGTGGATAGAATAATCCCACTCGTAATCCATATCCGAGTTATCTACTTTGGTATTGGATTATCCTTTACATGGATGCTCTCCTCCAACAAGTCACTAGGCCAAGTAATTACACCACTGAAAGTTGAAACTGATGTTGCCATGGTACCAGACTGTAGTGAGCCAAGATTGTCATTACTAAAACGTACTGGTAGGCAACATACCCATCCCTCACCAGACTGCCAACCTGGTCCATAGGAGGTTGTCTCCTCCTAATAGTCAATGCTAAAACCCATGGTATATAACACTACTCTCCCAACTAGCACATTATATGACTCAACTATTGTTGTAATAGCTTGAGCTCTCACCATCGAGCTATCAATCAGATAACTTGGCTGAACCTAGACAACAAGATCCCTATGTGTGATGTACTATGTCAAATCACCACCTAAAGATGTCTAGATCTGAAATGGGCATCTCTCCACATCGATCTTCTATAACTCAAGACCAACTACTATAGCCTTCCCCAACATAAGGGGATCTGGGCACACCGGAGTCTAACAAGACTCTCTATGGTGTATAGACCTTCCCTAAAGGTCCCACCAAACAAAAAATCCCCATTTGGTTATCCAATAGGACAACACCAAGTGTGAACAGTGCTCTTTCAAAGGCCGGTCTAGTTAGCAACTCTCTAGTCTAGCCCTTGCTACCTACCATAAACTATTGGTCGTTGAACGGATCCCATGCTCCTCAACCAAGTTAGCTCCACTATCAACCACCTCTACTCTAATAGTGGGAACCGCATCATCCCTATTCTCATAAAGTATGGCAGCCAAACAAAACATTGGGGTTGGATCAACTCCCAATGTAAATATATCACTGGTTGAAAACAAAGGGCACCACATAATCAAATGAGCCACCCCCAATATCATGCTAGACTTAGTTTGTGTAGTAGCAAGTAGCTAAATAGCAGGTAGTCTATCATGCACACCATCACCACCTACCACACCTACACTAGGAGGTCTAGGAGCCATGGATGTCATCTGCAATGCCTCAGATAGCATGAAAGACTAGGGAAGTCTGACCTGTCTCCCAACCTATCTTCTCTATGGGTCTACCTCCATTGATGCTCCTCTAGGCTCTGGAGCATGTATTGCACTTCTAGTCACTGTTGCAGATGCATCCACCTATTCTGCTCCGCACATGAAGTCCAAAGCATCTCTATCACCAACATATGAGGTGGAAGCCTCAACACCCAAATTTGACCTCCTTTGAGCAATGGCCATAGAAGCCAATCTCTGCTCCAACTGCTCAATCCAAATAGCCATAGCCACATCAGAAGTAAGGGTAGGTACCGCACCTCTACTAGGTGAAAATCCTCTACCACCTCGTCCTCCATGTGCTGGAGCTCCCCTACTACCTACCATAGCAACCCTACCACTCCATAATTCTGGGTGTAGGTCAAAGTATTGGTCCCTAGTGTGACCAAATCTAATGTTGGATATAGATGAAATATTTAATTTTGAGCCTTTGAGTTCTTGGCTATGGTGGACAAAGGCTGGGCCTCATGCACTCTCAAGATAGTGCAGCCTGTCAAAACATCAAGTGTCGTTGGTGCTATATATATATATATATATATATATATATATATATATATATATATATATATATATATATATATATATAGTCTCTTGGATGAAATTGGCGGATCAAGGGTCTATAGCCTCCTCCTCAAATGGTAGCATAGCGTAAAGTATCTCTATGTTGAGCAATCACTAAGTTCTCAAAGGCCATTGGCATCACTCTTTGAAAGATCTCTGCATGTTGAGAACATGCGCTCATCCATACATTAGGGTCATCCAAGTCCAAAACTATAGTAGCATCCAAAAAATGGTTGTAGGTTAATCTGGATCTTGTCTATAGAGTAGAAAGTACGGAGAGAAGGATGCTAAGTAGGCTTGCTGGCTAAACCCATGGCCAACTAAGGTAATTGGAGATCTCAATCTCCCAAGTGGCCTCTTTGCAATCCTCTCTTCATTGTCTAAACCACTCTCTTTGTTAAGCCATCTGCCTCAAGGTGATCTTGAGATGTAGTACGATGATCAATCAAAGCCTTATCACACAAGACCTAAACTCCCCCATGAACTTTGTATCCTAATCAGTCAAAACCTCAATTGGTGCACCAAAATGACTAAGAACTCAATCCAAGAACAAGTAAGTTATCCCTTCACTAGACTTGTCAGGAAGTGCTACCAACTCAATCCGCTTGGAGAAGTGTTCCACCATCACCAAAACATACCAATGATGTCTCACAGTCAACGGTAAAGGTCTAGCAAAGTCCAAACTCCAATGGTAACCCAATCCCATGATAGGTAATAGGTGTAATTGTGGTGTATGAGCATTGAATGATGCTCTAACTCGGTCACAAACCACACATCTGGCAACAAACTATTGTACCTTGGTCTGCATACCACGCCACCAATAATGACTCTAGAGTAAGCTATATGTACGCTTTACTCCAAAATGTCTTAGCTCCTCATGAGCATGACGGACACCCTGTGGTCTCTAAGATGGAAGTGGTACTACTCATACTCTACCATCCTCCCATACACGCAAAAGGTATCTGCCCTCCAATCTAAACCGTTTGGCTTGCTGAAGAACATGGTCTCTCTCCTTGGCCCCAACCGTACTACCCACAATACTAGTGCAAAGATAGGACATCACTTAGACATCATCATGAATGTCTCACTAAATTGTGCCAATATGTTCACTCTTTGGATCTGTGACCTCAATAACTCCTCATGTATGCACTGAGAAAGGTACCACCAAAGCCTCTAAAAATATACACAAAAGGCCGATGAATGCCAACCTAGCACCATCTCCTCATCTGTCTCACCATGCCAACATGCTCCGATCTTGTTGGCTGGGACATGGGTTTCTACTCAACCCATCTGCATCACGGTTCACCACTCTAGGTCTATGAACAACAGTGAAATCAAACTCCTATAAAATCAAAGCCCATTGTGCAAGCTTCCTTGAAAGCTTGTCGGACTCCATCAACCACTTCAATGGCTGATGATCAGTGATGAGAGTGAAGGGGTTACCAAATAGGTAACATCAGAAAGGTGCTACTGCCCAAACTGCTACCAAGCACTCTCCCTCATATGAACTATACTTTCTCTCCGCTAAATTGTTAGAGCGACTAGCATAGGCCATCACAAACTCCTTCTCCTCATCATGATGTTGGGTGAGTACCGCTCCAAGTCCCAACATACTCCAATCAATATGAACCTAAAATGGTCATACTTTGATCGGTCTCCTCAAAATAGGAGCAGATGTCAACCTCTCCTATTCATCTCCCCAACACTACTCTTGTGTAAGCTTGGTCAACTTTGTCAAGGCCTTGGCAATGGCACTAAATCCTCTAACATAACGGTAATAAAAGTTTGCCAACCCAAGGAATGCTCTCTGCTCACATCCGTAGGCCAAGGAATACAGGCAATAGCCTCCACCTTGGTTTGCTAAACACTAAGTTCTCCGGGGTAGATAGTGTGACCCAAATACTCAACCTGCTTGTGGAAGAACCTACACTTCCCAAGATGTAATTTGAGTCCATGAGATCTCAACCTCTCAAACACCTCCAACAACTATCTCTCATGCTCCTATACAATAGTGCTATAGACCAAAATGTCATCAATATAGCACCGAGCAAAATCTAATCCAACTAGGATCCTATCCATAATTCTCTAGAACTGAGCAAAAGCATTCTTTAATCCAAATGGTAAGAACTTCTATTGATATAACACATCCTTACCGTGAGGATCAATAGCCCAAAATGTTGTCTTGGACTTATCCTCCTCCTTGATTGGCAACTCATGATATCCTGCTCAAAGATCCAAAGTATTGAAGACCTTTGCATGCCGAATTGCATCAAAAATCTCCTCCGGTGTAGGCATGGCATACCAATCAGCCGTGGTCTGTTGGTTGATAGGACACTAATCTCCACACATCTGCCTATTTGTGTAGTTGCCATGCATATCCTTCTTGGTTGGCATCATTGTCGTTGATGCATACTCTCCATGTGAAATCTCTACCAAACCAACCTCAAAAAGGTCACTACTCCCGCTTTGAATCAATGTCTTCTCCATCTCACGATATCAATAAGGACGTCAAAAAACTTGTGTATCGCTAGTCAGCTCAATCTGTATACCAAGTCCCTTAGAGCACCCAAATCCTTCATACTAAAGGCAAAACAACTCGTGTGGCTCCTCAAGAACCTCCAAACCCTCCGTCTTTCCTCTCCAATAAGCTTAGGTCCAAGATTTAACTCCCAAGTATCCTCTGTAACTGTAGTAGGAGTGGAAGACATATTGACTGGCTGCTACATTGGGCCCTTGGGAGCAATAGTATCATGCCCCCGACCACTAGAGGTCCCAACCTCTATGTGAAGAACTCTCTCCACTTTGGCTGCAAGCTCCACACGTCCTCTAGCTACATCCCAAGTGGACCAAGAGTGTAATCCAAGTAGCCCACGCTCACCTAGATGCACTCCAAGTAGACCACTCTCCCTAGTAGCTACTAGTTATGTCCCAACAATACCATGTCCACTTGGTCCATCACCCCCAGCATGTGCCTAAATCGTCTTGATAGGCACAGTGCTCACAAGTGTCCGAGTGGTGATGCCTATCAAGCGCATCCCATGCTGCTTTGCCAAGCCAAGGCTCACAATCCATGTCAAACAATTCAAGTCCATAGCTTGACCTAACACCTAATGCTTGGATGCCTCTAACATTGTTGGAATAGCAGTAATACCGGTGTGAAAACCCGTCACCCGCTCTCTCTCATTGGCATTGAGCTCCACCAACTATTGTTACTATGAGTCCCAAACAAGTCTAGGTCCTCTCTCTCAAAAAGCATGAGAGCTTGGGAAACTCATGAGTGTGAGAAATGCGGCTCTAGGCTGTCCAACTAGGTTCACCATTGCCATAGGTGACCTATCAGCCACTACCACTGTCTATGACTGATGCCTAAGATCCAAGATATCATCAACAAGGATGTGGTCAAGTCGTTGAATCCCATCATAAGCATGTTGTAAAACCTATTTGGGTAAGAGGTTCATCCACCAACGACAAAGATGATGAGCCCGTGATCCCACTCTAGCTGCATCTAACAATACAGTAGGTCCCAATCAAGAATGGACCTAGTGTGTACTTGCCACCACTTTGGTGCAAGAATCACCCATCAAATGAACATTCTCCAAAAGGTGAGCTGGAGAAACAGATTGATGAACTTGGAGATGTTGTAGTATCCATAACATCTCCCAAAACACACCAGAACAAGGATCCTAAAGATCCAAACCTCTACCAGCATGTGTATCTCCTTGACATGGCCATCTAGAAATCACAAGTGAATAGGCCCATGTCTCTCTAGATCATGCACTCCTAGTAAGGAAATGTCTATAGGTAGGGCCTTTTGGTAACCTTTGATTGCTGACATCAGTAATAACTCCGGATATCGATAGGCCAAGTGTGCCACATGATGTCGAGAGACTCGCCTAGCAATCTCATCTCTCTCTACATACAAGTACCTCTGTACTCGTATACCCGCCTATAATACTATAGTTAGTCCGGTGCTAATCCCATTGAACAACTCCAATAGACATATCTCCTCTATTGGATATTGCCAAGCAATGAGTGTGGTATCCAAAGGTGTCAAAGTAATCAACTTTGGAGGCTCATCCTCACACTCATCTCCTAATGGTACAAAGGCTCCACTCCAAGCCTGTTGCACCAACTAATCTGCATGTTGTTGTAATGCCTCCTTTGAACTCCATAATGGAACATCCAAGGTAGATAGAACAATCCTACTCGTACTTCATATCCGAGTAATCTCCTCCGGTACTAGAGTATCCTTTGCATGGGCATTCCTCTCCAACAAGTCACCAAGCCAAGTAATTGCACCACTGAAAGCTAAAACTAATGTTGCCATGGTCTCGGATTGTAGTGAGCCAAGACTGCTACTACTAAAGCATACTGGTAGGCAACATACCCGTCCCTCACCAGATTGCCAACCTGGTCTATAGGAGGTTGTCTCCTCCCAATAGTCAATATTGAAACCCATGGGGTATAACACTGCCCCCCTCCTCCCAAACTAGCACATCATATAACTCAGCTATTGTCGTAATAGCTTGAGCTCTCACCATCAAGCTATCAATCAGATGACCAGGCTAAACTTGGACAACAAGCTCCCCAGGTGTGATGTATTGTGTCAAATCACCACCTAAAGATGTTTGGATCTGAAATGGACACCTCTCCACATTGGTCTTTCGTAATTCTAGACCAACAACTATAGCCTTCCCCAACATAAGGAGTTGCGCACTAGAATCTAACAAGACTCACTATGGTGTATAGACCTTCCCTAAAGGTCCCACCAAACAAAAAATCCCCCTTTGGTTATCCAATAGGATAACATTAGTTGTAAATGGTGCTCTCTCAAAGGCCGGTCTAGTTGGCAACTCCTCCAGTCTAGCCGTTATTGCCTGCCATAAACCACTGGTTGTTGAATGGATCCCATGCTCCTCAACCAAGTTAGCTCCACTATCAACCACCTCTACTCTAGTAGTAGGAACCGCATCATCCCTACTCTCACACAACATGGTAGCCAATCGGAACAATGGGGTTGGGTCAACTCCCAATGTAAACATGTCATTGGCTGAAAACAAAGGGCAACGCATAATTAGCTGAGCCACCTCCAACCTCGTGCTAGAATTAGTTTGTGTAGTAGCAGGTGGCTAACAAGTAAGTAGTCCATCATGCACTCCATCACCACCTACCACACCTACACTGGGACGTCTAAGAGCCATGGATGTCATCTTCAATACCTCAAATAGTGTGAAAGACTAGGGAAGTCTGACCTATCTCCCAACCTCTCATGTTTGTGGATCCAACTCCACTAATGCTCCTCTAGGCTTTGGAGCACTTACTACACTCCTAGTCACTGCTGCAGATGCATCCACCTGTGTTGCTCCGCACATGAAGTCCAAAGCATCTCTATCACCAACATATGAGGTGGAAGCCTTAGCACCCAAATCTGATCTCCTTTGAGCGATAGCCATACTAGCCAATCTTTGCTCCAACTGCTCAATCTGAGTAGCCATAGCTATATCAAAACTAAGGGCAGGTATTGCACCCCTATTAGGTGTAGATCCTCTACTACCACCACCTCTACCACCTCGTCCTCCATGAACTAGAGCTCCTCTACTACCTGCCATAGCAGCCCTACCACTCTGTAATTCCAAGTGTAGGTCAAAACATCAATCACTAATGTGACCAAATCTATGGCAATGCTTATAGTACCTCTCTGTTGGCTGTGATGCACTTGAGGTATTAGGTCCACTGCCTTGAGTACACTCTCTTTGATGATAAGGTCCACCACAAGTCCAACAAGCAACACCACCACTCATTGGTTGTTGTTGACCCAAAAATGAAGGTAAGGGTCTAACTCCACTAGGCCCTCCACTTGCTCTATAGGATCTAGGTTGTCCATCCTATCCTCAAAAATCAATTGAGCATGGTGCACCTCTATTACACTCTAGAAGAAGTCACAACTGTGGATGAGATCTCCCTACCAAATCCAGATGTCACCACTCTCTCTTCCACCATGTTGAGCTCAATACGCTCAGCCAAACCAAAGACCACTGCCAAAGTAGCTTATAACAACGTAGCATCACAAACTCTATATTGCAACTCCCTATCCAGTATCCCATACCAAAATTGGACTGCTTGGGCCTCAATAACTCCCTGAGTGAAACTAATCAGCCGCCTCATGCGAGTGTATGCCTCACGTAGGCTCTCTCCAGCCTTCCGTTGGAACTCCTACAAGCTCCTCAGCTTGTTAGTCCGTACTCCTTGGTAATTTTGCCTCAAACACTAGAAGAACTCTACCATGGGGTTAAACCTTGGTACCACACCACCTCTTGTAGCAGTACCTCCATTCATAGTAGCATTATCTCCAGCTAGTGCACCTCCACTAGCTCCACTAACACTACTCAAGCTAGAACTCGTAGGTACAGCCAATCTACTCCTAGCCACCAAACCTGAAGTGATAGAGATATAGTTCGGAGACCAATGATGTCTCCATAACTTGATCTCCTCCAAATGAGCTCTCTTGAACTCATGATAGTCATCCATTGGCGGACCCTCTAGATGCTGAAACAACCACTTCCATTCCATGAAGGGTGTAAACAAAGTTGGGTTCCGCATCTGTTGTAGATCACACCAACTACCAAACTCCTGGATGAAGTTATCTAACTCAATGGTACCCACTATACCAGAGTAACGCCTAGGGCCTTTGGAGGCCCCATAAATCTTGTCCATGTCCCACAACAATGGTGCGGACACACCAAGTGCACTCTCAACCAAATCAACTCTTGTTTCAAACTCCAACTCAGAGTCAATCTCCTCCCTCATTGGGACTTGAGATACATGTTGATATTGAGTACCACTCCGAGTAAACCCTCTGCATACTACAGGGCTATCTCTTGAACTCGTCATGATAAAGTAACCACAACTGCAAATTGCAACAACAAACCAAAACCACAAACTGCAATCGCAAGTACCCCACCAAGTGCCAACACCACCAAGTGCCAACACCAACTAAGCACCACCCACTAATGTAACTCTAATTGAGATAAATACATATGAGGAAATGGCAACCTGTAACCTGCCATCACAACAAGCACTCTCACGGTTTGCAGGTCATCACTTCTTGCCTCACCGGAGAGAAACAAAGATAATCTGACTGGTCATCACTCCAGCCTTACTATCGAGAGCACGCCATAGCACCAATACTCAAAAGTCAAGGCACCTCACACAAACATGGTGCAAAAATAGGAAGTAGAGAATGGAGGAGGTCCAATCATAAGAAATCTAAACAAAAACCCTCCATCTCATAAAACAACACGGGATTGACTCTACCACCATTTGGCATTTGATATAAGAGAAGCTTGTATCTAAGTCCTAAGCTACCAGGGTCACCAAGAATGGGATCAAACTACCTCTCCTAGCCAAAGCTACAAGTGTATAGATAATAGTGACACAGTCACTAGGACAACAAGTGGGGTGGACTAGTTGGCTAGGGCACCAGTCTAGGAACAAGAGATCTAGGGATCAAACCCTATTGCGCACAGTCTAGCAAGAAAGGCAGATTTTGCCAATCAATGACCAAGATCTACTCTAAACTAGCTAGCCTCATGGTAGCAAGCTGGCGGCCCTTCTAGGCCTTCATAGCCTCTCATAGCCCACAACCCTATGCCTCAAAGCCTCTAAACACCAAAATTCAGCCAAATGAGGCCCTTCTTCTTGCCACTTTGAACCTCCTCCAAAATTTGGTGAAACTCATCAAACTTGCAAAAGTCCTCCAAATCTAGCCAAAATTTGATGTAAACCCTAAAGTTGACTGACCACCAAATCCCTCATTAACTCTTCACTCAAGCCAAATTGAAAACACGGGTTTCTCCAAATCACAAATTCATGAGAATAGCTTCCCAACTCCACCTTCAATTTTACTTTTTAAGCCCAACTCGTAACAAATTGGTCATGCCTTCACTTCTTGAGCTCAAAATCACAACCACTACTTGAAATTTGCTCTTTTTATGCTCAAAAATTAGCCAACGCTTCTGCACATCGTCTCCCTTATTGCCAAATCTCCATCAAGCAATGAGCTTCTACACACCAAGGAAAAATTGAACTTCAATCGAGCTACCAACAATCCACCGAGCTTGGAGATACCACCAACACTCAAAGTTCCTACATCCAATTTCCTCCTAATTTCACTTCTTTGATGTAATTAGATTATTTACCACTCTCAACTCAACTCAACTCAGATCAATACTTGATCTATCACTCTATAAACTGCCAACAACTAAGCATTGATTGCAGTCAAGCCACACCCACTCTAGCTAAGAGAATCTAGGTGACGCTCACCGGCCTCTATCCACCATAGCCAAGAACTCTAAGGCTCAACATTAGAGAAGTGAGCTCTCTAGAGCTGCACTTTGAAAGTATACCCCTTGGACTCGAGCTAGGTCTAAAACTCTAACGGTCCCGTTGACGGCACACTCAACGGTGCAAAGTGATAGTGGACCCCACCGTGAAGACAGTACCCTGAACACAAAATCTGACCGTCAAAAAGTAGTCTTTGAGAAACTACTAAAATAATTCTAACTACTATCACTTGAACTCTAGTGTTTGAGCAATCTAGATGCGACACTACAAATGGCGTGACAACACACACACTCCCTCTTGCACCACCGCACTAGTTAATTTAGGCACGACCGCCAATAGACATTTAGGTAATTTAGGTGGTGCGGCCTTCAATCCCCATTACTCGCATGCTTGGTGATATGTCATTGAGCTCCACCCTCACATTAGTTATATAGATTGGTGATATGTTGATCCTTGTCCTATTTGGTTGGTCAAATAAATTTGACTAAAGAGAATCAGTAAGGAAGCTTCTTGTATGAAGCTCAAAACAACATCGGTGAGATATAGTTGGAAAGCTCTTGATGAGATAAACAATTGGGACAAAAGATGACCCTTTTTGCATTGAAAGGGTATGACTAATTTATTTTTGGAGGTCTAACTCATTAATTTAGACCTCTGAAATTAATTTTGAAGTTTTTAAGGTGTTTTTGACATCTATTTTATTAATGGAAGTATTCTTTTGATGACATTTTTTTAATCTATTTTGATCATCATATATAACATTCTCATAAATATTACCAAGACAATTTCCACCTCTAGATAATGGTATTACATCCAATCATAATCCATGTTTGTCTTTGCTTTTTACAAAGTAAGCAAGTTATAACATTCTATGCTTGACATATCAATATGTTTCATCTTATATCTTTATATATTTATAGATCCAAACCACACTCATACTCTACCTCACATGTCATACTCTACCTCACATGAGTAGATGTTAACTCCTAAAATAGTAAAAAGTAAAGATATTTATAACTTTGATATCTCGCATTCAAAAATGTGTTTTAGTAAAAACAACTGAATAAATACCAAGGAGAAAAGGCACTACATAGCAAACAAGAAGGATGGGAAGAATAAATACAAAGAGATTAGAAACAAATAATCTATCACTTCCATTTTTAAGAAATCATTCAAAACCTTGAAAAATCTATCATATCTATATTTCTGTATTTTAGCTTTCAATTTGAGTATCAATATATCCAAAATTAAATTTAAAAAATATTTATTTATTTTAACTAGTAAACTAATACCATGGAAAGTGAGAAGAATCTATAAAACAAAATGAAAATAAAATATTAGCTTAAAACCAAATATATAACCAAAAGACTTGGAAAATGAAAATTTTTTCTCATTAATTTCTTTTTCACTCTTCTTCTCTTTTCCCCATCGTTAAAAGTCCTAACATTGTCTTTGGATGTTTGTGTTTGGTTGTACTTGAGTTTCGGACTCAATCATCTTTTTGCACTAGAGTAGCATATCTTCAACTCACCTCATTGTACAAATCTTAAGTTTTTTTTATGTTTAACGAATCTCTATAAAGTAGTATGTAAAAGTGATAAATTTATAAAATAATAATTTTCAAATGATAGTCTTTATAATATTTATTTAAATACTTAAATTATAAATATAAATATTATGATTTAGTTTTAAATAATTTATATATTTAAATAATAATTTATTTTTATATCAATTATGTTTATTTTAAAATTTTTATTTATTTTTATTTGAATATAAAATAAAATAAGTTTATTTTTTACTTTATATTATGCAATTTCTCAATTAATATATTTTTATAAAAAAATGACTATTTTACATTATCTTTCTAAATTTATTTTTACATTTATAATATAGAATATAAAAATACAAAGATAAAAAACTAAAGACGACTTGAAAAAGAGTTGGAAACAGATTATTATACAAGAGACACATTTCTCGACGAAAACAGTCCACAGTATACTTGCCCATAACTGGTTGAGTTCAAGGGTGTAAACTGCGCCGCCAAAGAGTCCCCAATTATCCGATTCATAGTACTGTAGTCTTCTCTGATGAGCAGTCACAGTCAATGTCCTGCTCCTACATTTAATGCAGAAGCAGGACATTGATTGGACAAAAGCTCTGAGAATTCAAGCTCTTCTACACTTGGTGCGGGTGTAGCTCGTCGTCATCAAATGCGGGTGCTCGTCGTCATCAAATGCTCGTCGTCAAATGTCGTCCACTTTATGTCACGGAGTTTGCACAAGAGCCATGCTCTGGTTTTGAGCATTGGATTGAATGGTGCCGGGGAGAAACTAGGGAGGTCTCACTCACATTGCATGTGGCTCAAGAAATTGAGTTTAGGAAGAGAAGGTGGGGGTAGAGTTGGGCGGAAAGCAGGTTGTGTGTTTCCTCACTACAGAGGTGAAAAGATGGGAGTGGGCAAGGGCTTTTGGGATCAGTTGAAGCCTCTTGCACGGGCGGAAGATTTGAGCTTCCTGAGAGGAAAGAAGCTGGCGATTGATCTTTCATACTGGCTAGTGCAGCAGCAAACAGCACTGAAGGACATCCGTGTGCGCAAGCCGCATTTGCGGCTCACGTTCTACCGAGTTGTGATTCTCGTGGCGAAGGTTCTGTTCCACTCGTACTCTGAGTCAAACAGGAGAATTTTTTCTCTTTATAATATGTTATAAACTTCTTGATCTTATGGACGCGGAAATGTGACGATTGTTAAGAAGAACACACTGTAAGTTTCAGTAACGTTTTCCCACAATTCCGTGCCCAGAACTTTCATGACGTGATCTACCTGCTGAACTCGATGCTGGTATGCTATCAAGCATTTAAAGCTTGTGAGTGTCAAAAGGTTTTGATTTGTGGGTCTCAAGAGTTGCTTCGTTTTGATTTTGGAACGCATTGCCTGGTGGAACGTTCTCAATTTGCCGGAAATTGAGGGAGGGTATAAACGAGTTTGAGCCGATTTGGAGGGCCGAAGGAAGAGAAAAGACAGTGCAAAAGGCACTCCAATTGCCTTGGAAGCCATGTGCGAATAACGATTTCTAGAGAATTGTCATGGGTTTCCGGTAGGAAAAATAATAAACATTAGCTGAGGGAGCCTGAATGGTAGACGAGGTCCCTTTAAATCTAGTGGCGCATTATGTATTAGCCTCAAAATGAACATTCTTCCCATTGGTGCTGGCCTCGATCATCGGCCTATTTCGGCGTACCACCGGGCGTTTTTCTTTGTCATCGAAAAAAGGATAACTTTTGGTGTTTGGAAAGCCGCTAGAAACCATTTATGCGTTGATATTTTTAGTTCGTCGAGTGGGTTATTACTCTCTCGTGTGGAGGAATATCCTCCACACGAGAGAGCAAATAGCCCAGGACATCTTGTATGACTAAATAGCTACTGAGATATTCCGAAATACTTTAATTTGTGTTCATGAAGTTTGTCCTCCATCGGTGCAGATTGGAGCATTGCCCGTCTTCGTTGTGGATGGAGAACCTCCTACCTTAAAGCAGGTGGTGAGGTTAAAGCGAATCAACAGAGTTGCGAACATCTCACCAGGTCCCATGTCCCAGTCTCCTACGAGTTCTGAGAGCAACACTCCTGAAAATGGACCGTTTAGTAAACTTGTAGAGGAGTGCGTGGTATGTATTTTTCTCCTTATGGTGTTAAATGAATGTGTCCCTACATGAATGTGATGTTTGATTCTTGCATGTAGTGCTACCCGCTCTGTGTTCATCTCCTTAAGCTGCAGCTCATCTAAAGCATATGTTACCGTATCTCAGGAAACAGCTTGGAAGGTGATTTTAGACCATCCATGTAGGATCACTGAGACCAACCACTTCCATTTTACAAAACTCTTCGACCTTCCCGTGCGTACTTGTACAAATCAGACAAGCTGTTGACCACCAGTGTTTTACTTCATTATTCGTAGGTATATTTGGGTCTGCCATCTTTGATTAGAGCCTATGACCAGAGTATGTACGTAAAGCGGATACATAATCCTCAACTCTTATTGCTATATGCAAACGGATCCTGTGGGCCTGTCGTCTATTTCCATATAATCGAAAAGTAGTTTGTGCACTGGATGGTTCAGAGTCCTACATTGATAGTACATTATGGGCAGGTTCTTTTGGAGCTGCTAGGCATGCCTGTCCTCAGAGCCAAAGGAGAGGCGGAAAGCTTGTGTGCAAGGCTCGATAGTGAGGGTTTGGTGGATGCCTGTGTTACCGCAGACAGTGATGCTTTGGTGCACGGAGCAAAGTGCGTAATAAAAACTCTCCAACTTGACACTAAGAACAAGGTATGCTAATCTGTGAAGTTGAGTTTTCAGACATGAATTATGATCACAATGTTTTGCCATCAACTCTTTGTGTTTAGACCAGCAATTTAGATATACCAAATGACAGGCAGTAGGTGTGCAGGACCCTGCAGTTGAGCTCTATCGGCTAGAGGACATTGAAGCAGCAATGGGGCTTAGCCAAAATCATCTTCTGGCTTTGGCTTTGTTGATAGGATGTGATTATCAGCCAGAAGGGGTTGCAGGTGTGGGGCTTACTCATGCTCTCCGGCTTATTCGTTGCTACCCAGGGTCAGAGATTCTGAATCGGTGGGTACATTTCAAGTCTTGTATGCCATGCCCGGAAACAAATCCTATAAGATTAACTTGTGTCCAATAGCGTTAGGCATTGAAAACCTTCACTGAGCTATTCACATTTCTTTGTATGCTTAATATTGCTACGAGGTCTTGCTTTTAGCAATCAATATGGAATTTCGATTATCTGTTGGATGTTCCTGGATGTTGGGCGTAGATGAGAATTATAAAATTGGTCTCTACTCATAGATACTTACAGGCTCTACTCTTAGGCTGCGTGCATGGGGACGGGGTGAGCGTCCGTCAAGAGCGGACCTTGAGCAGTATTTGGACGTTGATTCTACCTATGTCACGGATGAGGAAACAGACGGAAAGTTGAGTAAAATACACTGTTCTAGATGCGGACATCCAGGGAGTAAAACTGTACATACCAAATCTGGCTGTCAGCAATGTTCTACATCTTGTGAAGACACGTCCTTGAAAACAGGTTGTAACCAGAAGGCGAAGGACTTTCGATGCTCTTGCCAAAATTGTTTGAAGGTATCTTAGAAACTTAGTAGATGCCTTCTAAAAAGAAAATGTTTACACGCTGAATCCGAACCTGTACACATCCTTGATCTAGATTTGAACTACTATGAAGGTCCAGTTCCATACACTTACATGTCCACATGAGGTCCTTACTGTGCAGAAAGCTCGAAATAAGGTGCGAGCGAAGTCAGAAGGTTGGTGGACCTTCATTTGTAATAAGATGGCCTCTACTCCAGGCTTTCCCGATGAACGAATCATCGATATCTTCCTTGGTTCTGATAGTGCAACTGCTGAAGGTAACGGCTGTAAACCCGTAACTGAAACATGAAAGCGCTTGATTATCGTCGTTTCTTGAGATGCATCTTATTTTGTGTCTGCACTAGCCCCAGGTTCTTCACCGACGCCCGATTTACATCCACTCTAGGTCTTTTCAATCTCTTGTTACCTCCAACCAAATGAACACTAAAATGTATTAAATATAACACCAGTTACCTTTACTATAGTTCAAGAGAGTAAGCATAACAGACTCTGGCCGTATTGAACATCTGAACAGCACGTTTCCTTGGGGAAGACCAGAACTTGCCGGATTGTTTGAATTACCAGGAAACTTGATGACAGGACTCCTGGAAAACTCACTTGTGGAACCTGTTTAGTAGTCCTCGCAGCTTGCGAGATTCATTGAAATCCTGTGGTTATGGGTCCAATGAACCGTGGGTGAAATGTTACATGGCAATGCGGTTTTGTACACTTCTAAAGTGCACTATGTTGTTGCAGATGTCATGGTTCATGCCTCAAATATCACGTGGCACGGCCCAAGGATGGAGGCACTCGAGATCTTTCTAAAAAGTCAGTTGGACTGGGACGCATTTTACGTACGACAAAAGACTCTTCCATTGCTTTCCCATCTCTATTTGTCACAGCTAGCAACCCTAGCCAACTGTTCTTTGGAATGGTCCTCCGGAAGGCTTCTCCTTAGCGATGCATACGCCCCCCATAGCATACTCCGGATGAAGATTGAACAAGGAGAACCCTTGTACATGCTGCAGTGGAGAAGTGTAAAGAAGGGTATCGATGGCGAAGAATGGTTAGGACTGACGCTCAAGCCTACACCCTTGTCAATAGCCAAGAAACAAACGACTGCCACAGCTAGTGGAAAAGGCGGGATTGATGACGATCCTCCTGAAAGTGGGCCCTGTTTCATAACAAACGAGAACTTGGACCTGGTTAGGGTCACGTGTCCACAGCTAGTAGAGGAATTTGAGAATGAACAGGTACCATCCTTCTCGGATTTGGCAGTCTCCGAATAGTAATTGTAGTGCAAGTGAATGTGTGTTCCGTAATCCCTGTTGTATAAGCCAATCGCATTTCTGGAAGCATTTCTGCAAGTAGGAGTTGTTCTTCTGAGCATAGTGAATACTATCTTGTTGCTTCTTGCTGTAATAGACATGTAACTGTAGGTTTGTTGCATTTTGAACCAGGAAGCGAAACGAAGGGGTCATGACACAAAGAGGAAGAAAATTGAAGGAACAGAATGTCCTGGAAAGCAGTCGACAATCACCGCCTTTTTCCAAGCAAAACATGTACTACATGCTTCTAAGACATGTAAGAAGAGTGACATACAGTTCTCCCCACGAACACCTGCATTGGCTGTAAGCACAGCTGGGGACATGACAACAGAAGCTCTGATTTCTACCCTGAACTCAACGTCTTCTTCCACAAAGTTTTCATCCATATCTCCGCCTCAACTGCGTGATCCTCCGAGAAGAAGGATCTCCAGGAGTGTTGTTAGGAAACTTTCTCTCTGAGTACACGCATCTCCCACAATTTTTTGAGTTCAATTTCTTATACACTGCACTTGTTTCACAGAAGTAGCGACTTTTGTCCAAGTTCATGGTAACCCCAATGGTACCCAAGGTCCGAGGAGAGTGCTACTCAGAAGGTGTCAAATTTCTCAAATTTCTGTATATAGTTGCCCACAATATAGCTGATATCAAAGGAGGTAGCAAAGAACTGTAATGTAACGGTTTTAATACCACTGTGTAGGCGACCACTAGGACCAGACGAACACACGCAATCTCACCGTGCATTATCGTAAATGCCAAGATTGGCAATACGAGTGTACACAGCACATTAGAAACAGGATCAACATCTTTGATGACGTCGGAAGAGGATGCAGCACAGGTTCATACAGGATGACAATATTATCAATGTTTTATACAGGACTTAGAATCCATTCGGTATTCTAAAACCCTTCCACTCGCTCATTCGGCTGCGAAAAGAAATTTGTGGCTTGTGGTTGAGGATGATGCGTACAGTAAAGCTTGAAAGCTGGATGTCGGAAATGTCTAGGTAGTTCTCACGTAAACTCCCAAATTTACGTAAACCTTGGTTTTCTATTCAGCAAAGCTACCCTGAAGCTTGCTTATCCGAACAAGAGTCGTCTTCTGCTTGAGAACTCGGTCGGACACGAAATTCTTGGTGCGTTCTCCAGCTTACTCACATGTTCTGCCACAGGATTGTTGGTGGGGAATGGTGCCTATCTACATAAGAGGACGTTACGAAAATTTCGCGGAACACACAAAGCGTATATTTCTATCTTCAATAGTATTAACATATCCTCCTATCTTAAGAGAGAATTTGCGGAGTGTTAGGAAGTCAGACTTTGAAGCAGCATGTTGGCGCATCGACCACCGTGTCCAAATGAAAGACGTGAGGCCAACATGAGTATGGACCGACGCCCTACTGTCCAGAATATTCTAGTCGCGTGGCGACCAAAGACTTGTGTTACTTTTGGTCTTTCCATTGTCTTTGACTAATTTTGGTTACTTCACACACGTATACATCAGCAGACAACAACCCAGAAGAAAATGCAGGCCACCTGTTCTATTCATGGTGAGATTCACCTGCAACAATCGAATATTACATAAGAAATCAAATAAAACTTTGCTGCATCCGTCTTCCTTATGGCAATAAATAAAACCCCCGCATGTTCATGATTCCTCTGATTTAAAGATTGTACAACCAAGAGCAATTACATAAAATTATAATGACTGCAATATTGACTTGTTCCTATTACTCTAATACTCGAAACAAGCTCTTCTACATGCACAAACGGATCGCAAAAGTAATAAAATGGAATTACAGAAGCACCACGAGCAGCCACGACTACAGTCCCATGGGGCCACACAAAGATAACAAGAGCCCTTCGTCCTCTACTGCAGGGACTGTGCAGCCCGAAGCTGAAAGCCGAATCATGTCGTGTGGGATTTACATAATAAAGGAACGGGTTAGAATATAAGAACCAATGGTGGAGGAGTTAAGAGCTCGTAATCAAGTGGCGTCCCCAAGTGTTTCAGGACACAAAAGGTTGTCTACAGGCACAAGGAGGGGATGGGAGGGTAATAATAGAGTACGGAACGGAACAAGGAAAAAGCCAAAGGACAGCATTAAGAGTTCGTAAAAGCTAAAATGGCGGGCGAGCAATTGCTGCTTCTGCTGTTCTTGACATACAACGACAGCAGCAGCAACAACTTCAACGAGTCCTTGAGTTGAGAGTAGTGGTAGTCGTAGTAGTAGTAGTAGTTGTAGAAGAAGAAGTGGCCTATCCGTCGGTGGAGTGCAGTGAGAAAGGAGCACTCGGTGCGGAGGAACAAGAGGGAAGGGAGGAGGAGGAGGAGGAGAAGAAGGAGAAGAAGACCGCCGGCATAAATGGGACCGGATTTCAATCACGTCGGGACCATGATGCCCCACGAGAACGCGTACAGAGAAGATCCCCGAGTGCTCAAGAAGACACGGTGACGGACAGAATTGGAGGTGCGATCACTGGAAGAGGAAGTTGGGGCAGAAGGAAAGGAGTAGTTGGTGCTTGGAGGGAAGGAAGGAGAGAAGCACCACCAGGAGCACGAGATTGGAAGAGGAGGGGAAGGAAGAGGATAAACGAACGAAAGAAGGAAGGAATTAAAAGTGGAGCTGCGACTACAGCATGCGAGTGGGGTTCGGCAGCAAGAGGAGGAGTTGGAGGTGGCGGATCCAAGCCTGGGGTGGAGATAAATCCACGATCAAAGCTGGAAAGCCACCCTAATAGTAGAAGAAGAGAATTGTAGGCACTTGTTGGTAGAGATCGGATCAAGAGGAGATCTATGATCGATTGAGAGGGGTAAGCAAAGTTGGACAGAATGTGGCGACTTAAGCAATTTATCCCCAAAGAGCAGGCGGGATTGGAAGGAAAGACAGTGGAGGTGGGAGCACTGAAGCTGCAGGTGAGGAGTACAATTGCACAGGGAGGGTTTTCCTGCGTGTACCTGGCGAGGGATTCCACGACGGGGCGGCAATATGCGGTGAAGCATATCATCTGTAATGATGCAGAGAGTGTGGATCTTGTGAAGAATGAAGTTGCTGTGATGAAGGTGCTGCGAGGGCACCCCAACGTGGTCACATTGCATTCTCAGGTGATTTATGATATGGGGAGGACCAAGGAATGCTTCCTGGTCATGGATTACTGCGAGAAGATGCTGGCCAATGTGCTGGAGCAGAGAGGAGCTGGTTACTTTGAAGAGAAGCAGCTTCTTCTGATCTTTCGTGACATTTGTAATGCCGTGTATGCTATGCATTGTCAGTCTCCTCCAATTGCTCACAGGTTTGTACTGCCCTAGCATTCACCGATTATTGTTGACGCTGGATTGACGTCCTTCTGAAGTATGTACAGAATAATCAGATATGTGAAACTAATAAGTTTTACAGGCTCATCAGAGAGGTCCCCAAAGTGTGATCCCAGACTGATGCGAGCTAGACAGTTTGCTCATGTACTGGTTGACCAATCCGGCAAGTAGGACCTCACCTGCAGATACACCCGCTGGAACAGTCGGTCAGAAAGTTTTATCTTGTGAAGCAAAGAATGCGTATTCTTGGTAGCCATCTCAACTTGAAACAAGGCGTAGCAAGCCAGGAGATTCCAGCATTTATCTGAATGTGAGTTCTTTTTACCAATGAACAGAGATCTGAAGGTAGAGAATGTCCTCATGGGTGGAGATGGTACTTGGAAGCTTTGCGATTTTGGGAGTACATCTACGAATCACAGACGGTTTGAAAAAGCCGACGAGATGGGACTTGAGGAAGATATTATCCGGAAACATACTACACCCGCGTATCGGGCACCAGAGGTGACCGCCGTCTCATGACAGGACTCGTGGCTGTGAACATCCCTTGATCCCAACAACAGTTGAACGTCTTACATACTAGAGGAGCAGAGAGGCAACAGTTTTTTAATTGCAAGTTCACCAGAGAAGTGAAATTTTATTTTGTGCAGCTGCTGCTATAGCAACTTCGGAGCTCAAGAGTAGTATTCTGATATATATTGAAAGGAGTGCAGTTTGTTTCTATCACGATACAAATTTCTAACGTAATGTTGTATACGTGCACAGATGTGGGATCTTTTCCGGAGAGAGCTTATCAGCGAGAAAGTTGACATATGGGTAAGCAAGTAATAAGTAGATTTGCGAAGCAATTGTACTACTATCTTGCATAAAGTTTGCAACTGTCTCATGCCAACCGCAATGACGTCTTCTCATTAATGCAATTGTAGCTGGCTGCTCATATCACATTTGCTTTGATGTGCAGGCTCTTGGTTGCCTTCTGTACAGAATAGCGTACTTGAAGTCTGCATTTGATGGTGAGTCAAAGCTGCAGATACTTAATGGCAACTACCGGATCCCAGAGGCGCCAAAATACTCAACTGCGGTCGTCGACTTGATCCGAAGCATGCTTACAGCAGAGCCGAGTGGAAGACCAGATGTCATGCAGGCAAGGGCTTTGCTCGATGGGCTCTTTGATCTGCCTGATCTAGGTTAGTTTCAATAGTAGCAAGTGTCTATACTTCTCAACAGTTAGTTGCAAGATCAATGTCAGTGTGAGGAAGTAAGCTTATGATAGTGCTATGGTTATTCTGGGTTTCCCGTATGTGCTAACTTGTCAACTCAATGTCGCTACAGGTTTGGCGCCGGGTGAATGATGCACTTCCGAATGATATCAGGAAAAGCCATCCAGACAAGCCCCACGCTGCGCCAGCTTCTCGTGAACCACCTGACTCGCGCCTGGAAACTCGTCCCGATCAACGTATGTGTTTACTACAACCGGTGTGATGCTCAGTATTCCTGTGATTACAGTTGTTCATGATCTTTAGTAGTAATTAATTTGAAATTTGCAAAGTCGTGGTATCGAGGGTGGACAGGTGGTACTGCAGGTCAGAAACTTGTGTTAAGTAAGTATGTGACTGGAGTTACAGTGAACAATCATCATTCTAGAGAAACTCAGGTTTTCGTAGGAATATGAAGGATACACTGTCTTGTACACTGTCTTGGAAATGCAGGCTCACATTCGCAAAGCAAATCATCGATGCCCGGAAGGTCGCCACCTTTACCTCCTCAGAAGGAACCTCAGAGACCACCGCAAAATGGGACGGGGGCCACTGTAGTCGGTGCTTTCTGGTCAACTCAATATGCACAGGATGCGGTAAAACAGGAGGGCGACACCGGTTCCGATAAATCTGCAGGTTTTGACCACTCCTCGAAGTTAAGGTCTAGCAGTCCAGGATCGAGGTCACGAAGGGAGGATTCAGTTCCACCTGAAAAGATTTCTCTTACAGGGCAATTTTTGAAGAAAAACCCTGTAACGAACTTGATAAAAAAGGTTCAGGGTGCAGGGAGTTGGGGTCGAGATGACCCCGAACATAATGGATATGAGATGAGAAACGATTCAGATGATCAGAAGGAAGTGGAAGAAGAGAAGGGTTATTCTCAAAAGCAATCGAGTCCAGCGACCGCAGTTCATGATAAATCTGCCCCATCTAATGATGCAGCTTTTAACGAGTTTGCAGCACATTTCGATAGCTCTGTCAACCTCACAACGGATGCAGGTAGTCGGAATCAGCCTGATACAAGCAACCGGACTCAACCCGATACGACCATTCGAAATCAATCCGAAGCAGCCAGTCGAAGTCATCACGATGTGGGCAGCAGAAGCTATGCCGACACAGGCACTCGAAGTCCCATGGATTCAGGAAATCGAAATAATCAATTACAACTGCAGGCGGATCTTGATAGATTGAACAAAGAGCTCTTTCAAGCACGGGCTGAGAAAGCAGTGGTCTCATCTCAGTATGAGAAGCTCACAGCCATTTGTCGTTCACAGCGGCAAGAGATTCAGGAACTGAAAACTGCCTTGGCATCTGTGCCTACATCTGTTAGGACTCGAAACTCTCCAGCCGGAGTTCACTCAGTACACAGTCAACCTCATCCCCAACAGCAGGCAGCCCCCGGTGGCTGGCAGGCTTTTGATCAGGTATGACACTATTGATGGTATACTACTGCTGCAAATCATGTTGGCAACTTCTATCTCTCTAGATGCTGAACTGTAACCGGTCTTTGTTTGGGCAAAAATTTTGGTGCTACAAGTTAGTTTTAACTCACTATCGAATGGTGACATATCTGAAGGTTGTCTTCTACTAGTGTATAGAAATGATGTATGAAAGCCCTAGATATAGTTCTAGTTCTGTTGTGGCCCTTATACCACACGTCTCGTGTCTTTCAATCTAATGGTTTAGGGCGTGGAAAAGCAAATCATTTTGTCTTATCGAAAGTTACGATGTATTTCTTAAAATTTCATAAGACATCGTGATAGATTACGCCGAGGAGTTGTCAAGAATGAGCTGTATGGTTAGTATTCATCCATATGATGACTTCGAATCGACGTTTCACTTCAATTAATGAGGTGAGACAAAAGTGTCTGGAGGAACATGAACAGCATGAGCTGCTGCGGAGTTCTGATAAGAAGTTATGATAAGTGGAGTCTATAACTGGTATTTGCTCTAAGGTCATTCAACCACAAGTTTTTTATTTTCCTAGCTCGCCTATTAGTCCTAATGTTACTTTCCTAACTCTCATTTTGCTTCGTGTACACAAACTACTATCCACCAGCTATCCTTGACACTTGCGAAGGTTTCTTCAGCTCGCTTAAACTTCACAGAAGAATCATCGAGTTAAGTTTAATAATCAGTCAAATTTGTTCCTACACAACCTATAGACCACATATATATATTGTTGTGCCACAAGAACAAATGGTGCCTGGATTCAACAACTCCAAACTTGCTCGGATCGTATTAAGTTTCTATTCAAAATCCTCAGACAATGATCAATAAGCGAATGTACTATCCTGCTTTAAGTTAATTCAAGCTCTGCGCCGCGAAGTGAACAAAGGAAGCATATTCGTCTCTCGCTGCCTTTGAAGTGTGCAAGGTCTGAGGTCCCGATTGCATCGGGGCCTAAGGATTTCGTGTCGGAAAGCATGTGTTCCTCTGTCCATTCCGCATAATGACACGTAGACCATGGTTGGCAATGGGCATTGGTAAGAGGTTATCACCGCTCATTGACCAGTAAACGCCTCTCCAGCATAGAGCCGCAAGGCGTGCTTCTCTCAATGTAAGGAAACCACAGATTGATCTAAAACTCTAGCTAGAGTTTCCCTTGGTGTTCAGCTCTTGCCTCGATGACGCACTTCATTTCCCAGGGACCTTGGGAGCGTTAACCTTTTAGTTCCCACAGGAAGACAATTTCTCAGCCGATACTACTTCCACTATCAGATGACGAGTATCATCTTTTAATGGAAAGAATTGCTGAGCAGCCTGCCAGTAGTAACATTCCACCTGAAGTTGTAGTTTTGTTCGTCGTTCTCGCTCTCTAGCGATGAAAACCCATCCCTTGGCATACCAATCTCTCGTGAGTTATTGCGTCCTGGGAAACCCCATACATCAGTTCCCCTGAAACCTACGTCCTCATGTCTGCTGATGGACGCAAGTTTTTTAGATCACTTCTCCCGATTTGGTAGCACGACGATATCAGCCAGGGTAGCAGCGTAAATCCTGCAGACAACTTTTTATTGGGAAATATGTTCCTCAGTCCATGGTTCTCACTGTTCAAGGTTTTGGACTATTCACTGTCCACCGCAAATTGCTCAAGGCATTACAAGAACGTGGTCGTCTTACTGTATGCACCTTACAGCAGTCACGCGCATTTCCATGTTTTTATATTTTTACTAGGCTAGTGAGATCTACTCATCAGTCTGTGTACCTTGCAATAACCAAACATTGCGTTGGTTGCGTGGTTCCGCTCATATTTCTTAGTAAAAAGACTGATTCTCAACCTGGCAATTTGTGTGAGGAATAATACTCTTAAATACTTGTACAAGGATCTCTACTGAATATAATCAAGCGCTGTTGATGTCAGTTCAATTACAATAGGCATCTCATCAAAAAATAAACTTCCACTAGAGAGGAAAGTAGAGTAAAAAACTGTATGGTGAATGAGAGGGACCCGTGCTATTGCCTGTACTCGACCTTTGGGGCAAGATCAGAAGTTAAGACTCCAATTTCTCATACATAATATGACTTTTAGTTTGCTGAGTGTTACTTCTTCGCTTTTCTTCGATCAAAATCCTACTAAAGAATCTTCCTTCCATCTAGAAAACAAGGCCGAACATTATCCATTTACTTATACAGCACTGAAATGAATCATTTTCCAGTGTACTGGTTGCCACGTTATATGCCTTGATGAGACTCTCCCAAATCTCCCACCAACCGTTCTTTGGTCTGCCTGTGTTTCGTTATTCAAGGAATGCTTTTCGCTCTCACTAACGTCAACTGCCTCCAAGGCTTCCTCTGGTGTCTTGATCACTACTCCCTGCATGCTGGGCCTGCTGCTGTAAGAATTGCTCTCAATTTTGAACAATTTTATATGCTAAGCATGCTCGCTGAAATCCAATGTTCTGATTTTGTATCATATCCTTTTGAATTACACCCTACAGATATATAAAAGGTATACCTATATATAAAAGGTATGCCTATATCTATAAAAGGTATACCCTAAACCCTTCCACACTTCCACTTCTGTTCTTTTTGACATTCCCACTACTTTTGAGCTGCACTTTAGGGGAGCAACCGAGTTTGCCTTGGCACTCATGAGTTTTCGAGCAGAAACTCGGTATGAGGGGTACTGACAATTGGTCAGCTACTTCGGCACTGCGTGAGGCACTGATGAAGTCGCAGGTGTTTTCATGAAAGTTTACTCTGGCCACCTTCTGCTTCCCTTTGCTGTTTAGCGGCTCAGGACTCAAGCGTCCATAGTGCTTGTTGCAATATACTTTATATCCTGTCCTATTTCGCTTCGCTCTCATTACCCTGTTACACTTCAACAGGTTTCTGCAGCCACACCATCCTATAGCTCTCGCATTGTTCCACTCCTCCATTCCCCAGCTAATTCCCTCCCTATTATTTTTCCTTCACTCTTTGCCTGATTCATGGGTTCGAACTCTTGTGTATACAGTGTTCCTACCCGAACTCCAGCCCACGCTTTTATTTTTTATCGTTCACGCACTGCTTACTGGCAGTCTTTTACATAGCGTTTCCTATTTCTTGCAGTCGTTTGCATAGAGTTCTCGATTTCACTGTGGTTTATTAGTCTGTTTGCCATATGTTATTCTCGATTTGTTTTAATTATGCCTGTGCTTCAAGTTACATTCGATGTATTCTACCTTATGGATTTCTCACTATTCTAGCATTGTGAATCATGTACATCTTGCTTACCGATCATTTGCACTTCATGAGTTCTGGATAACCCGTTCCCAGAACGGCTTCTGTTCTCGTATACCTATATATAAAAGGTATGTTCTCCAATTCTTGACATACAGGTGATACCCAGTTCAGTTACTCACTTGCACCCCTTCACTTTGCCGCCCGACTGCCGTTTCCTCTGTTGCCATTCTGGTCAAATACATACCAGGTTGTGGATGTGTTGGTGCTTTGAATGTCATAGGAAGGCTACAGCTAATACTGGGTTCTTAGAGAAGACCACTGGATTCACTATCCAGTGGTGTTCACTAAGAACCCAAAATAAGGGGGTAGTGATGTTCAGTAAAAACCCGGTTCCCGGTTCTTCGGAAGGCTTGTGCTCCAATTTCTCAAATATAGGTGATACTTTGCTGATTGTTAGTTCTTTTATTTTAATTTGGTTTATTTTGCTATCCTGGTATTATACCTCAGTTGCCCAGTTCCTGCGAAAGAATATTTCTCACGTTCAGGAATTGTGGCCGACCAGTATACTTCTGCAGCTAGTTGGGAGTGTGCTGCTAACAATTGTAGGATGTAGGATACGAAGCATAGGCATAGAGAACCACTTTTCACAGGAGAAGAACAGCCTAACTTCATAGGAGTAACTAGACGTGGGCGAATTATAATCGAGTTACGTGGGCGAATTATAACTCTGTAGGTTCTTATGGTACTACCATACTCGAAGTACGCTTGTTCACTGTACTGGGACTTGAGATCAATTGGATCAGCTTGACCAGTTGTGACATGTCCTTCTTCAGATTCTGAGCACACCTACTTCTAGCTCTACTCAGAGTTCTTATGCTTGTCTCTTTTGGAAATACAACCTCCTGTGGAAGACGGTAGATCGGCCCAAATTGGAGCAGAAGCCGTTCGGTGAACGGCTTCTGCTTTAAACCACGCTTCCTTCATTAGATGCTGCTTACTACTCTAGATGTTGAGTGAGTGGCATATTATGTTCATGGAATGTATCATTCTTCGCTTCTGCTTCGACTTCCATGCCTTTACTTGCTTACAACGCATGTTTTCGGTTTGCATCGGTTCTGTCCTAAGTGGATACCCCGCTTTATCAACGGCTTCTGCTCCCATTACTCATATACCGTCGTCTTGCTATCTACTGGTTTCTAAGTGACATTTACTTCAATATGTTTGCTTCGATTATGCCATTGCTGTAGGTTACCTTCGATGCATTCTAACTTAGGGATTTAATACTACTCTAGCGTTGCGCATCATGTACATCTTGCTTAACGATCTTTTGCACCTCATGAGTTTTGGATAACCCATTCCCAGAACGGCATCTGTTCTCGTATACCTATATACCATCGCAAAATGGGGCCTTGCTTAGAGTGGTGGTAACCTGTCTAAAAACTTCATTCAGATAGCGAAGGGTACCTGTCCAGCTTTGAATCTGTCCGTTGAGTGCACGGCGCGATCTGAATTTATCTTCATCCATTGTCTAGAACCTGTAGAATCGACTGGTGTTTCTCTTGCCCAACCCAGGGTTAGTTCCGAGTAAAGCGATCCCAAAGTGGTGCTTCTTGACGCACTATGAAAAGTCTTAGGAAAGATTTTTCAACATATAGTCTCTTCTCGTTATCGATCTCATACTCATATGCTTATTTAAAAGAGTTTCTGTTGCGGAGGGTTGTTTAACGCTTAATATGTCAACGTTCGTGGGCTCTAGACATAAATCTTCTCTATTGCTTGTCTGCATATACTTCTGTTTGCTTCCTGCTAACCTCAAGCATGGTGGTCTGGTGATTATTATAGCTTTGCATTGCTGATGAGTAGGTCATGTCTTACGTTCGTTGCTTATCATTAAACATGTTCTTGCTGTCATGCACGGTGCTTAGCGCCTCGCTTAAAGTCGGTTAGTATATCAGTTTGCTTAATTAGGGCCTTTCAGTTTTCTTTCGTAAGGTTCCTGGACAAGTGCCTGACAACCACACAGCACACACCGAGAAGCATATGCGTCGGTCATTTCAAACTAGCTTTATCCTTCTCTCTGGTACTTCCCACTGGCCTCCTTTGATTTATTTCCGCGCCGACTGGTCAATCACCAATAGGTACCCAAATGTCATGATGCCTATACAGCAATACTTTGTGCTTTGTCCACTCCTCAAAATTATGAACTTTGGAGAACTATTCATTTTCTGGTATTATTTCCTGTCGGATAGACTCACTCTTGGGAGCAGCCTTGTCATTGGACTCTGCACTGATTTGACTTTCTTTCCAGGCCAAGGAGAGGCAGTGTGGAACGATCTGGGACTTACAAGAAGGACTTTCACCAGTGGCAAGCAAAAGCCAAAGCCAACGGTTTGGACATGGAGTACAAGGACTTTCACCAGGGGCGAGTAAAAGCCAAAGCCAACGGTTTGGACAAGGATTACAAGAAGGGCCCTTACCAGGGGCGAGTAAAAGCCGAAGCCAACGGTTTGTACAAGAACCTTCGTCGTCTGAGGTAAGCAGTTGGCAAGCGTTCAGTGATTCTCCAAAGTCAGGATCTCCAAGTCCTGCCCCCGAGGGAAGAAAACGTCCAGTGCAGCAGCATGCGAGGGCAGCTAGTATGGGAGGAGATGCATGGGGCTTTGGTCAAGGTCAGGACGCTTTTTCTTCTTCCAATAATGGTGCTCCAACTCCAACGGGGATTTTTGGAAATGTCAGTACATATACTGGGGCTTCTTCGAATAGCCCAGTTCCATTAGGTGAAAGTAGATCTTCTCGGTCAGCAGTACGAAATCAGCCTGCAGGTTGGGCAGGTTTTTAATGTCGGTCAATCATTTTTATAAATCTCTCTATAGATAGACTCAAGGAAACTCAAAGAAATACCCATCAAGGAAGGGAGAAGGGTATCTCCCGGACTGACACCACACCAAAGTTTCTATGCTGGGAGAAAGTGTCTGGCTCATCAAGAGGACCCTGAAGTAATTATTAGGCCCTTCCATTGGGGCAGGATGCGTATGGATCAATTTTTGTCAGATTCTGAAGAATTTTAGCCTCTTAGATCACTATATTTCTTATTAGCTCACCATTAATTTACCTCGTTCGCTGCAGAGCATTTGGTCTTTCTATTTTGACTTGGGCTTTTTATCAAAAGCGCAAGTACGGTAGATCAAATGCAGATGCACGACGGACGTACCCCGCGGATAGCAAGTTGGCTGCACGATATGAATAAAATATTTGGAAACATCTAGACGAGGCTGAGTGCAGTGCTTATGATTCAAATAATCATAGTCTGTCGTTCCCAAGTTTTGTGATGTTCTGACTTATGACTGGTACTCATGTTGAAAGACCACGGGCTTCAAAAGAAGGGCGTCCCTTCGTTTGGGACGTGACTGTTCTACCTAGACAAGATGATCGGCGCACCAATGGAAAATTTGGTGGTCCAGTCAATTACCTGCTTTCTCAGGCTATATATGACGTTCCAAGCCCCCGATGCCATTTGTTCTTCAAAATATTTGTGATTTGAAGTGCTCTGACGCGCACAATCACTTGTAATTCAATCAAAGCGGAAAATGTTCCCGGGTTTTGAAGATTAGTTTATCCTCGATGTCGTTTAACTAATGGGTCCATCGTCGGGAACAGGATTTTAAGCGGAAAAGAAAAGTTCCTTGTGCTGGAACTCCGTCTGGCAGCCGATGAGAATTGCATGCCACTTAATCGGTCTGTGCGTTTTGTACTTGGAAGTAAACAAGATATAAACAACCTTCGTGAAGATGTTTTAAATATTGCAAACAATCATGCAAGACATGAATTGTCCGAAACATATGACGAAGCGGCTCAACATCGGGGGAAAGATTGAGCAACGAACATACAACAGGAATTTGACGCGTATACAACAAAATATTTTCTTGTATATGTGCATCATGGTGCTGAAGCCGATGACGTCGAGATGGTAAAATTAATTGCTGGATTCACTTTCTAATTTGCTTTCTTCTATCTTGCTGGGATAAAGAATGCCAGAGCATGAAGCCAGTCCGCACAGAAGCTGAAGGCAACTTCATGTGCAGAAGGGAATTATTAAGATTAACTAACTAGGGCCTTCACTCCGTCCATGAAAACCGGCATTTGTTTTGCATCCACCGCCATAACTAGTCGCAGCTGCTTCACGTGCTTGGTCTGTAGATGTACACGCTACAGATTCAGTTCATCTCCCAACATTACAAGGATGGTAAGCTCATTAGTCATCACTTTTTGGGGAATTGCCTTCAGCAAACAATAGCGCAGGAGATGTTTGAACAGAGGTATGAAAGGAATAATAAGAAGTGGATAGACAGAAAGCTCTTCTTACCTCATGGGCAGCTGACGCCTCTGTTTGTACTGGGAATGTGAACGCCCAGGAGCTCAACTGATATGTCCCCAAAATGAACCAACATCAAAATCACTTCAGAATATCTTTGTAATTTCGCTTACTTGTGCGAGTTTATAAAGATGTATAAAAGCATCAAGTCAGAAGCTTTAACTGACATTTCTGTGCAATCCAAATCAACTCAGATAAAACCTGTCTATGGACAACGAGACAGGTTCACAGAACGCGAACCAAACAGCGAGAAGTGGCCCCAATTTGAGAATAACTAAGGCCATACTTGAGGTAGAAGGGAGAGCTATTTTAGTGCTTCCAATGAAGAGCGATAGAGAGCAGCTGAAAAACCTGCAGAAATAACTCGTCTTCTGGCCTGATGAAAATCAAGTCTTCTCGTTCTTTCAACTTTCCTTTTTGCTTCTGTCGAGAATGTTAAAACTGGTCTCAGATGAATTGACGATCTAGCAGATGCAATGACCAATGATGAATAAATGTTGCTTTGGCGACGACTAAAACAGTCAAACTGCCTGAAAATATCTCTTGCGGATAGTTTTATGGACGACCTAACAGCGCAATTCTACACATATGTTACCTTTTTGAGCTTGCCGCCATCTGAATCCTTGGACTTCTTCGGCAGCTCTTCATAAACCCTACTTACAATAAGATAGTGCTTGAACTTAAAAAAGTTCTGGAGTTCTTGTGTTGGCTGTGGAACACAGAAAAGAAGGACGCAAACTCGTTAGGTGCAAGTTCAAAGTGTACGTACATTTTAAGCTAGTTTCTCGCTATTCTTGAAGCTTTAATCTCAGCCTTCCTTCATCAACCATAACACCAAGATTGAGACCTTACCTCATCTTCCGTTGCCCAAAGGACCTCGTCAAGGAGGCTGTTGTAAAGAGGAGGTACAAGATCAATGGGAATGTTGACTACCCGTTCACTAACTATCAATCCCACGACCATGGCCTGCTTGTTCCACATATCTTCAAATCTTACTGCCTCTGACTTTCCGCTGCTCTCCTTCGCTAGATACTGGTATATTTCTTTCATACAAGCGTTATTCTGAATTGCCCACAAGATAGACGTGGATGGGCGTAAGTCCAAGATAAGAAACGGGCAATAACTTTCTTCAATCTAATTTTCCGCATGTCCACGAAAAAAGATAGGCGTTAGACCCACTTCACTGTAACTCTCCAAACCTGAGGCCAGTACTGAGAACTAGTCTCGGAGATTAGAATATTGACACTTACTTTGTATCTTGCCACGTTTAAAGCTGTCAAAATGCCAATAGGGTTGTCATCATTGGAGGTTTTCACAACAGTCCCCACGGTAGTTTGAGCTAAAAAGAGCTCCACGAATCCATTTATATCCCACATAGTATCCTCCAGATAGGTCTTTAGTAAAGCTTTAACACCATGATAATCAGTTGGCTTGGGATCAAAAAACTCAAAATCGACATTGACAATTCCCCCCTGCAAGATTAGATGAAAATTATTACACCACTGAAAGCAAATCTCAATGCAACCAATTTAGTTCACTATCACATTATCGTAACCCATCTCCAAGGTCAAGGGCAAGAAACATCGCATTGGAAATCAGATCTGTTTCACCTGAAAATCCCGGCAATTAAGTCTCCTACTGCAAATCGAGACTGGAAATGAACAAAAATCTGGAAGCTGAAATTGGAACCGCAGTTTGTAAATCTCACCAATAGTCACACCTAGCTATAAAGGTCGACACCAAAAAAAATAAAATTTTAAATGCTCAGCATGGGGGCGAACGATCTGAAAAGAAGTGACCAACCTCATCCGAAACACCGGACGATGAAGAAGAAGACTCATCTGACTCTGACTCGCTCACATCAGATCCAGAGCTGGAATCACTGCATGCAGGCGCCTCACTTGATTCAGATGGAGACATAATAGCCTCCTCCTCTTGCTCCGCTTCTGGAGCCTTGCGTTTAGCCATGACGAAACGACGAATGGTAATCTTCTCAGTAAATTTTGACGTGCCCTAATTCCCGAACAACTCCAAGTCCCATACCTGCAGATTTTGCCTGGTATACTTCGAGTCACAATCCTTTTGTATATCAACTTCTACACAACCAGCCAAATTCAAATCCAAAGCTACAATTCGCAACGGTACAAAATGCCATGATCGTTGCTAGAATTCATACCAGTTAAGACCTTGCTCTAGAACTCGAATGTACTACTGCGACAGGACATCTTGGGCAAGAGAAACTTCAATTCAATTCATACCTCTTTCTCATTTAATCAAGTCTGCATCCTTTCGTAACCTCTTCCTGCGCGAATGCTCAATTTCTCGAGTGTCCCCTTCCCTGCCCATTCTCCAAATTCCACGAGCTGAACTCACTTCCAAACTGAAACCTCCTCCATGACGGAATCCCGTTCATGTCCTAGGGTTTAACAAACTCGACAAAACCCTATGTTTCCTGCGCCTTAACGGGGAACCGAGGAAACCATGTTTTCTCTCCTAGTCTTCTCCGTTTCCTGTTCCCTTGTTAGCAAGTTTGGGATCATTTTCATCTACTCCCGTTATGAGGGGAGCAAAGTGAGAGCATTAGAAACTTACTACTTCATAAGCATTCAGACAAGTACCGTAATAGAGTGCCATGAATGAAGTAAAGAGAGCATCATGTTAGATCTTTCAATGTTCTACCAATAAGGGAGAAGAAGAATAGTAAGCTCATAAGGATTAGTATTTACTTGTTTACTTTTGAAACATATTTACAATTGATTGAGACGAAGTTTGCATCTAATTCCTCTTGTTTGAATCGCATTGATTGAGATGAAGTTTACTTTTAATTTCGCTTGTTTGAGTCGCATTGTCCTGTTATAAACTAAAATGAAATTCATAACGGATTTTTATCCAAAAGATAATAATCACTGGAGTTAGACATGTAATTAAGTATTACATTAGTACTCATGAACGCGTTGTATTGGTCTTCCTCCATATAAAAAATCAACGTGAATCAACCTAGTTGAAGACGTCAACATCTCCTCACCATTAAATATTTTATAAAATAAAATAAAATATTGATGCAAAATTCTAATAGAATAATACATTTAGTTTATAAGAGAATACTATTAGTGCCAGAAATATGCAGATTTAGTGACTATTGTTTTGTAATGATAATTAAGGTTGTGGATCCATTAATTATGAACTCTTACTTTTCCATACTAAACAAGTCACTCCATCAATCAGAAATCTTTAACGGTGAATGATCTCTTGGATACCTCCTCTTAACATCAAAGATAAAGAATTCATTATTATACACGATTCCTTAAAACTTATGTTTCAGTAATAGTAGAATCTTTTTAGATACAAATTTTCCCTTTCCAAATTTAATTGGGATGATTTTTTGGTATCATTAACAATAATATATTTCAATTATCATTAACAATAACCTCTTTCAATTGGATTCTTAGTGCAAACATAAGAAAAACTATGCCTTTCCTATTTCTTCTTCATCTCACAAGATCGTTTTGTTATGTTTGAATCTTTCTAAAATCATAGAATACTATTAAAAATTGATATTATTTCTTAGTCGCTTTCTAATTCATCAATAAAAAAATTAAATTTAGCCTTTACCTTAAAACATTACCAACTAAATTTGCTCGAAGAAAAATATACTTTTACTAGTCTATTGCATGTTCTTTGGACACAATGAAAGGAAAGTGGAAATCTTCGAGCCCTAGCCTTAAAGAGTCAGGTTTCATCCAACTTGTGGATTTACGTTATCCCAACATTGTCTATTATGGTACTTAGTGGCAAAGTTCTGGTTTCTACAGAGGAAGGCAAAGGAAGACCCCTACCAAATTCGATACTCTATTTCCTTCAAAATATTTCCGACAACAAATTTCTAGTTCTAGTTTTGCTCTTGAACATCGCTAAAGACAAATAGCTACTAAAGACAAATCTGGATACCAAATCTATTGTGTCTATATATAGAGAGAATTGTTTTATAATACCAAAATTTATCAAAAATTTATTGTCAAATATATTTAATACCTTTGAAGATTAAATACCGTAATTGAGATAGATGAAGCATGAGGTTTATCACGGGGATTGATGGAACATGAAAATTAATTATAAATTACTCTTGTAATATAAGAATAGAGAGATCAACATATGTTAAGGATATGATATAGGTAGAAGATCTATTTCAGTTGACTGAAAAAAAAGAAATTATTATACTTAAAAAAATAATTTCATTGTTATTTAAGTAGATGGAACTTACCAATAGCTAAGCCTTTCAATATAATGTTAATAATCCCATATTATAGAAAATGCTCTTGATTCTTAGATATGGGAGCTACTTATGGAACAAAAGCTCAAAGGTTCTTTGTACCAAGAATAAGGAAATTTCACCAAAAAATTTGAGGTAGCAGCTAGATACCAAGTTATAGGAGTTTGAAGTGAAATTTTTTTAAGTAAGTTGATGTAGTAAAAGGCATTTTTGTAAGATCTTATCTCTTTCAACCTTTAAGTACACAAAGACAAAAATTGGTTAATGAATTAGAAAAATATAACTTCTAGAAATAAATAATGGAAGCCAATGTGATTTTCTTACTTATAAAGATGAGAAATTAATATCTAGAAGTCTTGTCTAATCAAGTATATTTGCTAGTAAAGATGTTGGTGAAAATTTTTTAGTGAATAAGTCTATTGCATATCTTTAAATGAAGTCAAGATAACCCATGTGAACATCTTATCTTTGAATTTGAATTTGGACAAGTCTTCATGTGCACCAAGTTACAATGATATTAGAGTGGGCTTCGTCTTCCATGAGAATGGTTCTCTTTTCTTGAAAGAACGAGGAAGTGATAAGCCTTTTTTATTTATATAAAGTTTAACCAAGCTTATAAATTAGCTATTATAAGCTAGACTTATTGATAGTTAAGATAGAGATGACCTTATTTTCAAGGAGTTAAAAAAGTAAGCACTATTAATTTGGGCTTTGTAATCTTGACCTTATATTATTCCTACATATATGGTGTGAGGAAAGACTTGAGTTGGATCCATAAGCATTTGTTCTACGGGTTTTCCTATAGCCCAAGGACAGCAAATGCGGAAGAATGATTAACTAAGTTGTTAGATCAAAACCAAATGATATGTTTGTGTAGATTATTCCCATAGTATAACATACTTATTAGATTTTTTTATGTTAGATAAATTTTTATCTAGTAAATTTAGCTCTTTAGTAATTAGTGAATTTTGGATATAAGACTTTCACAACTTTATAAACTAGTGATGAGGAAGCACTCATCATCTTTTCATTTCTCAGGTGAGTAATATCTTGAATCTTGGAGATGCCTTGGATTTTTAGCCATGGCAGAGGTCATGGAGTTTGGTTCCTTCTCTTCTTAGTCCATGTTTCACTTCCTTCATAGTCATCATAAGTTCAAGTTTAGTGAGAGACAACCTAGTTTTTAATATTAATTCCATCCAAAGAGAAAGAAAATGGACAACTTGACCATACAAAGCTTGTTCTAACAAATAGAGGAGATGAAATTAGCTTAAAATGTAACAGCAAGCAATTGACGTGAGAACAATTGCTGATCAAAGCTCAAGAGATTTCTTGTATAGAATGACACAATCAAATATTCAAGAAAATCAAGAGCTTAAGAATATGCAAGCTCAACCAATGGAAGATGTTGAATAAGAACTTTTGCTAAATACCATGGAAGCTAAGTAGTAGAGTAATAACTGCATTTATGGAGGTCCATCTTGTCTATTTTGGTGCTTCTAGATATGGTTTGTGTATCTTCATCTAATTATTGTTTCTTTAATTCTATAGTATGACTCCAAAGTTATGAAAAAAAAATTTGAAAGCTAAAGGAATTTCTCAAAGTCCAGTGAAACAAAGGTTGATAAGCAATTCAAAGTTTTCAATCCACTTGAAATGTCTTGTATTAAGTTGTTAGATTCAATTCAAAGGGGGATAACCTATAAGTACGTACATTGAAGATTTTTTTAATCTTCAAATCTAGTTGTGGAGATGACTAAAGTAGATGCATTTAGTGCATCAAAAATATAGTGAAAAATGAATTTGTATGAAAGATACTCATGATAAATCAAAGGACTAAAACAAGACAATTGTATTTACCCTAATAATATATAGTTCATGTATATAAAAGAAGGAATTACAGGAGATATAAAAAATGTATCTATGGATATGGTATTGAGGAATGCTAAAAAAATAATAAATCCAATTTTAATGTCAAGAAATTGATAACAATATTGTAAATTGAGAAGCCGTGAGACCTAAGAAAGATGAACCTACTACACAAGGTTACAAAGGAATAACAACCATTAATCATCGATAATAGATGCTATAATTTTGGAAGATTTGAGCATTTAATAATATAATGTACCATTTAGTCATGATAACACCCATATCATCAACCTATCAATAAATTTTATGAAGGTGAAAAGAAGCATGATTATGAAAATACAAAGATGAATATGAGTATCTAGGAAATAAAGATCACTAATAATTTTGCTTTGAGTTTCATTGGTTTTGCAAAGAGTGAAGACATAAGGGATGAAAAAAGGGGTAGATGCTTATGGATTGAAGAGAAAGGAACCATTGCTCATTATCATGGATTGAGAACTAAAAGAAAAGAATCCAAAGCAACTAAAAACTTCCTTTCATAATAATTTGCTATAAATTTTAAAATTTGTACTAGATAAGGGTAATAATGAGGAAGTAGAAATTGCAAAAATTGCAAATTAAGACAATTAAGACCTTTCTTGAAAGCATGAGATTGATTAAAACAAAATAAAAGGTGGCAGTTGAATTCCAAGTAATCAAACTAATCTCTTTTGATGCAATCATTGGATGGAAGAATACAATCTTACATAGATAAATACTATTTTGTAACATCCTTGGATAGATATTATCATTGTTAACACTATGGTGGTTTTGAGATAGTTACAACTAGCTAAATTAAGTAATAACTAAGTACAAGAGATATCTAAATAAGTGAGCATGGCTAAATAAGAAGAGATATCTAATGGATATCCAATGGGACTCCCAAATGAAATTTAAATTAGATTATATTGGAATGTGACCTCTTTAGAGAATTTTATATTCTAATAGTACTTTTTCAGGAATTTTATATCAAAGTATATTGGAATGTGATCTCTATCTTAAACTTTGCATAGTCAAATTGACTTGGTATATAGGAGGTGTCACAAGTTAGGTGACCTTTAGTAGTGGAAGTAGTTCAAGATAGGTAGATTTGATAATATTGTAGTTTCTAGTTATAAGAAGGTCCTAGATTCTTAGAATATATGCTTAGATTCTTCAAATGGAAGGCATGTGAGGCCAAACACAAATATGATTAAGGGTGATTAAGGATTCCTTACTTAGGGTAATTTAGGAGAAGTAAAAGATATCAAGTAAGTACCTTGGTAACTTGATAGATATCAAGTTACCAAGGTACTTACCATGGTGATTTTGATGAGTAGAGAAGTAGAGGCTTAAGAAGTGAACAGAATTCATATTTTATTGAGCTCAAAGCATGGAGCAAGTGAGGAGAATGATTACCTATATTTTCTAAGTAAAGAGTGAGATTTTCTACTTGAGAGTGTTATTGTTATGGTAGTAATCTTGGAGGAAACTCTAACTCTAGAGTATCCTTTTGTGAATGTGAGTTGAAGATCTTCTATAAGTGAAGTGTTCCTTTGAAGGCTCTTTTAGATGAGCTTTAACATGAGTGAAAGAATGAATAACTTGAGGAGAGAATGACAGATTTGGGAGTGAACGAGAGGATTATCTTTGAGTTATTGTACTTGATGGTGCTTGCTACAAGCTTTTCCTTCCTTTTAGCTCATGATGCCCATAAAAATTGTCACTAGATATATCCCTTGGGTGAAAGACAAGCCTAGCACAATTTTTGTTTGCAATCTTTGGGTAGATTAGAGAGAGAGAAAAATGAACACAATTATATGAATAATCTTTGGGCATAGAGTGAGATCTTGAATAATTGAAAATTGTTCTTATTTGTGATAAGAAAATTGCAATACAAAATAAAGATATACTAAAAGAGATATAACTACAACAAAGAAGAAGGTTTAGATACTTCAGATATGACAGAGGGATATGCACCTAAAAACTAAAATATTTGATAAAGGAATACAAGAATTTATTCTTCCATACATCTTTCAATTCTTGAGCAATCTCAACCATTTCCTTGGTTGTATATCACAATGTATCATCAGCCACTATAAAAAAGAACTCTAGATTACACAATCCTTAGAAGATGTCTTCTATCCTATAAAGTTGCACTATAAGTTGGATCCCAATAAAAGAAGGCAAATACCAACTGGAGGAATGATTGGAGAAAGGATATATCAAACTAAGCATATTATTGTATGGAGCTTAAATTTTTCTTGTTTTTAAAGATGAGGGATGGAGTTTATGATAATATGTATTGACTTCTATACATTAAATCAAAAAAACATCAAGAATTAGCATCTTGTAGCTAAGATGGATGACATATATTATCAACTTGCAAGGCATTTGATACTTACTAAGATATATTTATAAATTAGATATGAGCAAATCTATAAAATAAATGAGTATGTTCTAAAGACCATTTTCTACATAAGGTATGATTATTTTAAGTATAATGGATGCCATTTAGTCCCACTAATTTCCTTGTCAAATACATGAGATTCATGAAAATAATTTTTGGACCTTACTTGGATAGATCTATCATTGTGTTGCTAGATGATAGTTTGGTCTATAGTCAACCTAATTGGATCATAAAAACATCTTATTTATTATGTTGAATTTTAAGAAACAATATGCTATTTGTATAAGCTATAAATGTGACTTTGTATCTTGAGGTTGATTACTTAAGCTATAAAATTAGTGCAAAAGGTATTCAATACATGAAAGACAAGATATAAGTGATCCAAAAGTGGAGTGCACTTAAAGATCAAACTTGATTGAACTTTTTTTAACTATTATATCTATTAAAGATTCATCAAGTCCTTTGCTAGGATTGCACAAGCCCTAACATCTCTCTTTGGCAAAGGTCAACATTGGAATAAAGGACAATACAAGAGTTTGCATTCCAAGCTTTGAAGTATGTTTATTGAATGCAACTACCTCAAGTGATATGATCCAAGTTACCCAATCAAGTTGGCTATAAATTCAGTTGGATCAACAAGTGTGTAGTTCTTCAACAAGATTGGAAGTGTAGATGATACCTAGGTACTCTCTTCCCTTGAAAGCTACTATTAGAAAAATGGAATTATTATGAAATTAGGAGAGAGGAGTTGAAAATTGGTTACCAAGCATAACAAGCATTACCCATGAGACATAAATTATATGGTTGGAACCACAAACAAAAATATGCTAGGTTCTCCTCTGACCCAAAGAATAGCTCTTATGATAATTTATATATGTACTATTTGCTAAAAGGAAAAACAAATCTGATCTTGATCTCCATGAGGGATAAGAATTCAAAAGGAAATCTCATGCTAATTATGCAAATCTGGTAACACTCCCAAATCACTCTCTTATGCCAAAGTTTCTCTATAATGAAAGACTTTACTAATATCAACATGGCAACTTTTGACTTGCAATCACACAATCCTCGTCCAAAGTTAAAGGTTCCTCCTTGGTCATGACCTCTACCCTCCAAGATCAAAAATCATGATAGGTGCACTCTCAAGTTGAGAATGTCACCTTTACTTAGAAAATATAAGTTACAGTCCAAATGTCTCATTCAACTTTCTTATTTTTTGCTCCATGCTCACTAAAGAATAGATACTTTTTCTCTCCTAATCCCTTCATGTATTCATCCAGTTTCCATGGTAAGTGCCTTGGTAACTTGGTAAAATCTCTATTTTATATCAATTACCTTTAAGTCAAGTAGAGATCATAGTCAAAGTAAACCTTAAATCAATATATGTTCACATGTGCTTTTGTCCTCACATGCCTCTCTTTGGAAGATTCCAAGCATATTCCTTAACAATCTAGAATATTTTCTTAATCAAAATTTACAATGTATTCCAAATAAATATACCTAACTTGACCTACCTTTACTACCAAAGATCACCTAACTTAGTCAAGCGAATAGGATCTTGACATCTCTTATACCAAAGAAATCTAATAAATATACCAATACTAGCCTAAAAATATAAAAATATTAATACAATATAATAATATATCAATTCAATCTAATCATATCACCTCAAAGATAGCTATCTCATTCCAGTATAATCTAATATAAAATCACCTACAAGGTTTCACTTTAGTGTGAATTTCTCTTAAGAAATCTCAACTCATTTTACAAATCTCTTTAGAGGGGGTTGATACCATTAGCTAGACATATTACCTAGAGGTAGAAATTGGCTTGGTAATATTTTGATGGATGTTATATATGATGGTCTAAGTAGTTCAGATAGAAGTGTCACCAAAAGGATACTTTCACTAATAGGACAGAGGCCAAAAATACCCTGAAAACTTCATCCCATTCAAAGGCCTAAACGGATGAATTAGGCCTCAAAAAGTGAAAAGATTTCCTCCCCATAGGAAAAAAAGCATTGCTTTCTCCCCCATGTTTGTCTCCTCAAGAGCTTCAAACTATACCTCACCCATGCTATTTTGAGCTTCCTATAGGAAGATTCTCCAAAGATTCTTTCCAATCAAAATTTGGTTGGCCGGAGGGAGTTGTTTGACCAACCCAATAGGACAAGGATCAACATATCACCAATCTATAACTAATCTAAGGGTGGAGCTTGCTGACATATCACTTATGCATGTATATGATCCAAAGGTGCAACTCTCTTTGAGTGGATCTTCTTTGCTATATAAGAAAGACAAGGTGCTCCTTTGGTGGCATTAGAGTATTGAAGGATGAAGCGTTGTGTCCTCTTGTATTTTCTCTTGGGGAGTTTCTCCATTCCTCAAAACATTACAAGGGCATACTCAAATAAAATATAATTTAAAATTTACCAAAGGATCTTATTGAGTATCCAAATTATCAAAAATAGGTCTTTCCTTTTATTTAGCCAAACTTACTTACTTAAAGATATGTCTAGGTTAAATATTACAAACTTTCCTAGCTATATCTAGCTCATTATCAGAAAATGTTACTAAATACTTATGTTTACACTATTGTGTTATATTTATCTCTAACATAATTATCACATTTTCCTCAAAATGAAGTTTCATTAACTTTATTAAACTGTAAATTCCACACTTTTTAATATCATAGGTATGATAATTATGAACTTTCTCATGATTTAAGCACAAAATTATACAATTATTAAATTCTTTTTTTCTCTATTGTAGGAAATAGAATGAAAGATCATTACCTAATCTAATTTCTTGAAATATGATCTTCTTCTACTTTCTTTTTGCTTATCATAACTCTGATTGTGTTAAGCTGAAGGATTTTTAATTTGGACCAAGGGTATAGCTCTTGTAAATTATTAATTGATTAGTAGCTACACATAACTCAATACCACCAAAATACTACTAGAGACTCATGTGCAACTTATAGTATGATAAGACAAACCATAAACCTTTGGTTTTGTTGGAGAAAAAATACTATCCAAATAAAAAATGTGATGGATTTTGTGATTACAATAATTCAATACAAAAATTGTGTATATAGAGGGGAAGAAGCAACTTGTAAATGTATTGAATAAATATTATCAACAAAGTAAAGATTCAAACTAAATATTGGGAGATATAAGCACAAGGAACAAAAGAGGATGAATGTATAAATGTGGCATTACAATCCAACCAACCTATATAAATTAATAGTTTAGATTCAAGGAAGGAAGAATTATGATTCAAAATCATCCAAAACTATTCATTATGGTGTTGAATGGATATTTTGTCTCAACTTTTGTTATTCATGTTATGACCAAGAAGAAAACATAAGCACTACCATGGATCTACCTTTGGGCCAAAGATGGGAGAAGAAATAGTTGTGTATATGAGTTGTTCTTTGGCATATAAATGAAACAAAGCAAGAATTCAAAAGCACATTGTTTTATTTCAACTTTTCCATTTCCTCATGGCAATGAGACTGAAAAACTGTGGACTTCATCTATGAGTTACCTTGTATATTTTCAAATTTGATTTTATAGTTGTATTTTTGGATAACATTGGTAAAGATATTCATTTTGGGTCTAGAAAAAAATATGAACACTCCATAAATGTCATGTATTTAAAATATTTATGTTCTCACAACATGGACTTTTTAGTTGTTCTCATTTTGGAATGATATCAACTGCAAAATATGTTATTGAGAGATTTTTTTAGAATTTTTGAAATATAATTAATCAAATCCATTTCTTATAACCTTGAAAATATTTAAAATAAAATAGCCATCATATATTTGTTGTTGTTATTTATGCTAGAGAAACATGAAGCACTAGATGTCTTGTTATCTTTAGTTGAGTTTTTGTAACAATTGTAAACATATCAACCAAGATTATGTTCTTTTTATTTGATATGATGAATATACTTCTACATCATCTCAGTTTGCCATAATAAATAAGCACGTGCTACTCTTAGGAAATTTTCCATAGTTGAGAATTTTATGTCTTGAATCCATCAAGGAGTTTAATAAACAAGAAAGAAGTTATTCAATGTACAAAATTGGGGAAATCCATATGCTAATGCTCATTGGTGTGATGTGGAGTTCAAGGTGCAAGATTAGTTATGATTATCCTCTAACAATTAAGCTTTATCGGGAATCTAGAATTTAAGCTTATGCGACATTGGTTTATTAATCATCATAGCAAAATTTGGCGTAGTTGCTTATCATATAAAGTTACCATCTCACATGAATCAATCTCCTATGTTTCATGTATCTCTCACAAAGTTAGTAATCAACAGCCTTTCATCAATGGAGAAAGACAACAAGGAGTTTGAAGTTGAGTAAATCCTCAAATTGCAAACATGTGGTTGTCACCTTCAATAGAGTGAGTACTTATTGCAATAGGTTATATGTAGCAACTCATCTAGCTTACCATCATTGATAATAACATATTTTGAACATATGTAGAATAATTGCATTGTGAATTAAATAAGAGGGGATTCATTACTATCTTTGATAAATCAGACCTATAGTTTGAAATAAAGTCAAGGATATTGGTGTAATACCAAGAGCTAGCCATATGATCTAGATGTGAAATTTGGTTTGGTAACATCTAGAATGATGTTATACATAATGGTAAAAATAGATTAGATAGAAGTTTCACCAAAAGAGTACTTCTACTAATAGGGTAGAAACCCAAATAGACTTGAGAACCTTAGAACCAATAGCTAGACATATGATTTAAAGGTGAGAATTGGTTTGGTAACATCTAGAAGGATGTCACACATGATGGACTAAACAGATCAGAAAGAGGTATCACCAAAAGTGGACTTCTATTAATAGAGTAGGAACTGAAATACGCCTAAAATCTTTGAAGGCAATTTCGGAGGCCTAAACGGATGAATCAGGCCTCAAAAATGTGCAAATTCTGCCCCCCCCCCCCAAATGTAGGAAGTTTGGCCTTCCCTACTCCTCGCTTTGTCTCATCAAGAGCTTTCCAATGGTACCTTACTCATGTGATTTTGAGATTCCTACAAGAAGATTCCCTAAAAGATTCCCTCCGGTCAAAGCTTGTTTGACCAACCAGATAGGACCTAGACCAGACATGTCATCCATCCGAGTAAGTAATCCAAGGGTGGAGCTTGTTGACATGTCACCTATCTGTGTGCCTAATCCTATGGTGGAGCTTCCTTGGAGGGGATCCTCTTTGTCTATATAATAAAGAGAAGGTGCTCCTTTGGGGCATCAGAAGTTTGAGTGTGCAATCCGTGTTTTCTCTCTTCTCTTGTCCTTTGAGTATTACAATGGTATCAGAGCAATTGTTTTAGTCCAAGAGAGTGGATCATCCTTCTTGGAATAGCACGAACTACTGAAATTGAGTAATTTGAGGTGTAGAACATAGAGAAATTGCAAGACTTAGGAAGGACTTTAGAGAGCGGATGAGATGGATGCGCCGGGAGGACAATTTCCTGCACCTAGCTTTCCATTTTCAAATCCATTCCACATCAAGGTTATGTACATCCAGTGTGAGGAGATGAAGGGAATCGCTAGTTTATCACTTTGATGCAAAATTCAAGGATAGAGTGATGAACTCACCAAACACGGTGATTCTACCTGTGGTGATATATGACAGAGAGTGGGATTTGACAATCTACATTCTATTATGATATAATGGATATCAATGCTCCAAATCCTCTCTCTTTCAACACTCAAGTAGAAATCCGTTATGTAGTGAGACCATAAGTGATGTTTAGAGATTTTGTGGTTAGGAATTTTGGTGAGGAGTATTATCAACAAGTGATAGCATCGGAGGTCCCAATGGTAGTTCCGATAGTTTGTGCGCCTTCCAGAGTGATCATATTGACTCTGTATTGAAGTAGACATTAGCAATTGATTGTTGCAGGAACCATGGATCCGCAATTGTAAGAGTTGGTGTAAGGAATGCAAGGCATGTTGAATGAATTTTTAGAGATTAAGATGACCATGGAAACATTACAAAGTCAAGTGCAGATCCTCAAGAATGATCAAGCCATGCAAGAAGAAGAGTTGTCTCAAAACCCAATACCTGCGACTGAAGTACTTGGAGAGGCACCCGTGCTTACAAACCCTATCAACAATGAAGCCACATTGCTACTCCGGATGAAGAAGACCTGCAACATCGAGCCTTATAAGGGGCATCGTATGATGGGAGTAGTGGAAAATTGGATCTCGAGAATGAATCAATATTTCCGATTGTTCTCAATAGAGATCACAGAGCATGCTACAGGCGTGTTTGCATGTGGGTACTTGACCGATAAAGCCTTCACATGGTATGATGCTTGGGAACGATCCATGTTGGCAGAGAGAAGGGAGATCACATGGACAGCAATGCAAGAAGGATTCTTGAATCCTTCTTGCATTGCGCACAAGAAGAATTTCCACTCGGTGGATTCTGTGTAGATGGCTCTAACCTGACTAGGAGGATTAAGACAGAAGAATAGCACACAAGAGGATGTGGAGGCATTTTTGGATCTACAAGTCGCAATTGCCGACATGAGTCCAGCAAAGGCTCTCGACAATTTCAAACAAGGGTTGAAAGAGCGGATTTGCTAAGAAGTCATGGTGCAAAATCCTCGCACGGTATTTGGAGCCATAGCTTGTGCGCAGAGAATAGCAAGAGCATTAGGTGGAGGTGAAAGAGTAGTTCCACCTCAACATTATCGGGCAGAAATGTCACACATGGGTGGACCTATACCGATGGAATTGGGCAACCTTTGATTATGGGATTGAGGAGCACGACCGCTTCAAAGGGAGCGTGGACGGGTAGAAGAACAAAGAGATGGAGTCCCACAAGGAGAAGGGACTTGAGGAGAACAACGCCATTGTTACAATTGTGGCCATATTGGGCACATATCTACCGACTATTGCACTCGTTTCCCTAGAGGCCCCCGGCCTTCATCCAGGCAATCTTTGAACAATATGGAGAAGAACATTGAAGAGGAGGAGGTAAAAATCACTTTGGAAAACAAAGATCGCCAATAAATGTACCTCGTGGCCTTATTGGCTTAATAAGGAAGCAGAGAAGCAAGGGAAGGAAGAAGACTAATGCACAAAGATCCCGAAAGGCAACCTCACAATTGATTATTGTGAATAGAATCCTAAAAGGTAATCAAGTGAGAGTATAAATAGATCCTGGAGCAATAGAGAATTTCTTGTCTTGCTTTGTTGCAATAGGATTGGGAATGGATCTAGAGAGAGATGATAGTGAAGAAGTAGAGTTACCTAATGGGTAAACAGAGAGGATTGAATCATTACCTAGACGGGTAACACTCTCTGTAGGAGAATATCAAGAAGCAATTGAGTGGCGAGTGATACAATTAGCTCGTTATGATGAATTTTAGGCATGCCATGGATGGAGCATTACAACCCTATGGTAGATTGGAGGGAGAAAGTAGTGAGAACCCACCAATGGTCAATCATTGGGGTTAAAGAAAAATCACACAAGTAGAAACTACCTCTATATGTCATAGGGACGGCAACTGTTTGTAAGACCGATAGATGTTTCATGGGTCTAATAAGAGAAGTCTAGAGTGCACAACTTGATGGACAAATTCTTGAGAAATTGAAGGATGTGGTGGATGAGTTTCAAGATGTCTTTCTTGATGATCTACCCTCAGGATTACCACCAAAAAGGCGAGTAGATCACAAAATTGAGACACTCTCAGGGAAGACACCTCCTTGTAAGGCCCCATATTGCCTATCACCTCATGAGTTGGAGGAGTGTAAGACTCAAATTGAGGAGATGCTGTAGAGGGGTTCATCCAACCTAGCATATCACCATATAGGGCCCTGTCTTGTTTGTGAAGAAGGATGGTACAATGCACATGTACATTGACTATTGGGGTCTCAATCGGCAAACAATGAAGAACAAATACCCCTTACCTCGCATGGATGACCTTTTTGATCAACTCCATGGATCGATATACTTCACCAAATTGGACTTGTGGAGCGGTTACAATCAAATCCAAATTGCAGAGGAAGATGTGTACAAAACTGCCTTTCAAACCAAGTATGGCCATTTTGAGTATCTTGTGATGCCTTTTGGCCTCACCAATGCACTTGCCACTTTCATGAGTCTAATGAATGACATATTTTGTCCATACTTGGATAAGTCTATTATTGTGTTCTTGGACAATATCTTAGTATATAGTAGCACGATGATAGAACATAAACAACATCTACGAGAGGTCCTCTAGATTCTAAGACAGAATCAATTGTATGCCAAAATCTCAAAGTGTGAGTTTGGCAAGTCTGAAGTAGACTACTTGGGGCATAGAGTAAGTGTAGAGGGCATTCAAGTATTGATGGATAAAATAGAGGTCATTCAAAAATAGAGTGCCTTAGAAGATCAGACTCAACTTAAGAGCTTCTTGGGGTTAACAGGATTCTATCGTAAATTTGTCAAGGACTTCTCCAAGGTTGCACAGCCTTTAATGGCACTACTTGGCAAGGGGAAGAAGTAGACATGGGGAACTGCACAAGAGTTAGCCTTTCAAGAATTGAAAGCCGCCTTACTACATGCACCAATCTTGAAGTGGTATGACCCAAAACATCCAATCAAGTTGGCTACAGATGCATCAAGCGTAGCAATAGGAGCAGTCCTACAACAAGAGTGGCATGATGGATGGCATCCAATTGCATATTTCTCTTGAAAGTTGTTATTGGTAGAGCGCAACTACCACACCACAGAACAAGAAGAGTTGGCCATCATTCAGGCAACCAAGGATTGGAAGCACTATCTAGGCGAGAAGGCATTTGTAGTAGACACAGACCATAAACCTCTAGTCTACCTCGAGATGCAGAAGGATCTATCTGGTTGCTAAATTCGGTGGGAAAAGTGGCAACAATGCTTCAACATGACAATCCCCTACGTGGAAGGTAAGAAGCAACTTGCAGATGCATTCACCCGTATGCCAATGGAAAACAACTTGGTGGCAGAGGTTAAGATTAACACTGAATTCTGGCCAGAGATTCTGGCAGCTACAAAAACTGATCCATAGATTGTAGAGGCATAATCATCCAAAGGTATCAACAACACCCAAGGACTCACCTTTTGGAATGGTAGATTATGGATACCAAATGTCCCAAAATTACGCACTACCATTCTAGCGGAATGTCATGATACGGCCATTGTAGGTCATGTCGGAGTGGACAAGACCTTGGATGCAGTCAAGTGCCATTACTATTGGCCCAAGATGAGCAACGACGTGATGGACTACGTGCACAACTGCCTACTTTGTCAACAAAACAAAGCTTCTAATCAAGCTCCTGTAGGGCTCCTTCAACCTCTCCCCACTCCAACCCAACGTTGGGTACAAGTGAGTATGGATCTTGTCTGTGAATTACCCAAGACCACCTCAGGGTTGGACTCCATCGTGGTCTTTGTGGACCCACTCAGCAAAATGATTCATGTACGCCCTACCACCAAGGAAGTGACCGCTCCACAATTAGCTCAATTATACTTAGATGCAGTCTTTGCTCACCATGGCTTGTCTAGAGTACTCATCACCGATAGAGGCACCCAATTCACTAGTTAGTTTTGGTGAACACTCTTTGGTCTCTTCAAAACCAAGTTGGCCATGTCCACAACTTACCATCCACAAATAGATGGCCAAACACAGCGGGCTAATTGCATGATTGAAGACAAGTTATGCGGCTTCACCTTAGAAGAGCAAGAGAGGTGGGACACCCTACTCCCGTTGGTGCAATTTGCTTACAACAATTTGGTGAATGCATCCACCCAGGTCACTCCATTCTTCCTCATGTATGGTGAGCATCCCTTCACACCTTCTAGCTTTATGAAGATCCGTCCAGTGGCTACCAAGGTCGATGCAGTCAACACATTTGTTTCTAGAATCCAACAAGGTGTGGAGAGCGCTAAGCACAGATTATAGATTGCACAAAATCAACAAAAGCAGTATGCTGATGCACACCGTAGGCACATGGAGTTCAATGTTGGGGATCAAGTGTGGCTATCAACAACCAACCTCACATTGGTTGGACCTCGTAAGCTAAGATCTCATTTTATTGGGCCTTTCTTGATTCTTCGTTGCGTTGGCATTGTGGCCCATCACCTTGAGCTACCACCACACATGAAGATCCATCCAGTGTTCCATGTCTCCCTACTACAAAGATATTCTCCCCAATCAGGCCAAGGTCATTCCACACAAGACATTTGACCTTGTCCGACACTCATTGATGGCATAGAGGAATATGAAGTGGAGCAGATTCTCCAAAAATGCATGTTTGGTACTCACCATCCATGGGTGGACTATCTAGTAAAATGGAAAGGTTACTCCCTCTATGAAGCAACCTGGGAGCCCATTGCCAATTTGACACATGCACCGGTGTTGGTGCAAGCATTTGAGCAACAATTGCACAACGAGGACATTGCGTCTTAAAAGGAGGGAGGTCTGTAATACCAAGAGCTAGCCATATGATCTAGATGTGAAATTTGATTTGGCTACATCTAGAATGATGTTATACATGATGGTAAAAATAGATTAGATAGAAGTTTCACCAAAAGAGTACTTCTACTAATAGGGCAAAAACCAAAATAGACTTGAGAACCTTAGAACCAATAGCTAGACATATGATTTAAAGGTGAGAATTGGTTTTGTTACATCTAGAAGGATGTCACACATGATGGACTAAACAGATCAGAAAGAGGTATCACCAAAAGTGGACTTCTACTAATAGAGTAGGAACTGAAATTTGCTTGAAATCTTTGAAGGCAATGTCGGAGGCCTAAACGGATGAATTAGGCCTTGAAAATGTGCATATGCCCCCTAATAGAGGAAAATCTAGGCTTCCCTCCCCCCTGCTTTGTCTCGTCAAGAGCTTTCCAACGGTACCTTGCTCATGTGATTTTGAGATTCCTACAAGAAGATTCCCTAAAAGATTCCCTCCGGTCAAAGCTTGTTTGACCAACCAGATAGGATCTAGACCAGACATGTCACCCATCCGAGTAAGTAATCCAAGGGTGGAGCTTGTTGACATGTCACCTATCTGTGTGCCTAATCCTATGGTGGAGCTTCCTTGGAGGAGATCCTCTTTGTGTAGATAATAAAGAGAAGGTGCTCCTTTGGGGCATCGAATGTTTGAGTGTCCAATCCATGTTTTCTCTCTTCTCTTGTCCTCGGAGTATTAGAATTGGCTAGTAAAGAGGTTTCTAAAAACTTTGTAAGTTAAATTAAGCATGGACCTCTAGATAAAGTGGAGACTAGCTTGATATTGAAGTTAGGTGTTGCTTCTAGATAAAGTCAAAAGTAGCTTGTGAGAAAAGTTAAGTATAGCTGATCAAGACTTGTGAATGAAGTCTATGACAAGTATATTAGGTGTGTTTGTCTTATATTCCATATAAACAATCTATATGAGGAATGATGGTTGGATTTATAGTAATGATATAACATGAAACAAAGAGAGAGTGACACTTAGGGATATTTGACTTTCTGACTTCATTTTGGAGAAGTCTTCATGTTCATCCAAGTTATAGTATCTAATAATCTTATTAGTGCCATATGAAATAATGGTTAATATTTTCCTATACTTAAGTACTTTGTAGTGTAGAATAGTTTTTTTTTTTGAGAGTACTCAAGAAATATCATTGGGTAAGCACTAAGAGGCTTGTGCAATAAATATTAAGCAAATGTTTATCCGCTTTATTTTTATCAAGTTTCAATCTTTCTCAATTGCTTGTTAAAAGGATAAAGATCTTTCATATTTCATCACAATGTTAGCATTGATGTTAGTTTCTACACTAGTACCAAGCTTCATTTTTTGTGCATCAACTTCTCAAGGTCTACCAAATTATCATATATATATATAATAGAAGTTGAAGCATAATTTTATTACACTTTTGGGGAAATTGTCTCTATCAAGGTACATTAACCTTTTAATAAGAGTTGAATTGAAAGTTCTCTTTTAGGTTTAGACTTATCAAGACCAAATCAATCATGCAAAACATCTTTCTCTCTCTGTTTTATTTCAATTTCTCACAAGCCTTGCATTTTGAAAACATAATAAGGAAAGTTCCCCTATGAGGTAAGGTGTAATACCACAAGCTAGCCATATGATCTAGATGTGAAATTTGGTTTGGTAACATCTAGAATGATTTTATATATGATGGTTAAAATAGATCAGATAGAAGTATCACCAAAAGAGTACTTCTACTAATAGAGCAAAAACCAAAATAGACTTGAGAACCTTAAAACCAATAGCTAGACATATGATTTAAAGGTGAGAATTGGTTTGGTAACATTTGGAAGGATGTTGCATATGATGAACTAAACAGATCAGAAAGAGGTTTCACCAAAAGGGGACTTCTACTAATAGAGTAGGAATCAAAATATGCCTAAAATCAAAGGCAATTTTGGAGGCCTAAACGGATGAATTAGGCCTAAAAAATGTGCACATTCCCCCCCCCCCATTTCCCAAAAGGAGGAAAGGCTGGCCTTCCCTCCCCCCTAGTTTGTCTCATTGAGAGCTTTCCAATGGTACCTTACGTGATTCTGAGACTCCTACAAGAAGATTCCCTAAAAGATTCCCTCCAGTCAAAGCTTATTTGACCAACCAGATAGGACCTAGACCGACATGTCACCCATCCAAGTAAGTAATCCAAGGGTGGAGCTTGATGACATGTCACCTATGTGTGTGCCTAATCCTACGATGGAGCTTCCTTGGAGGAGATACTCTTTGTCTATATAATAAAGAGAAGGTGCTCCTTTGGGGCACCAAATGTTGAGTGTGTAATCTGTGTTTTCTCTCTTCTCTTGTACTCAGAGTATTACATAAGGTTACCATTCAAGCAAGCATAAGCTTACCATTTAAGGTATACAAGCATACATTTCCTTGCAGAGATGGGTTTGATGAGCTCCATATTGCTTTTTTTAGATCCTTTGACTATAGTATTCACATTAAAGCACTTACTTTACATTCTTGTGGAATCTGGAGTTTTTTTTGGAGCCTCTTACTCAACATGAAAAATTTAAGGATACTTGTTCTAGTGAGGTATATTGCAGCTTTATTTGAGCAATAGGCAAAATTTCTTTAGCAAACTTAGTTGCATAGTCAAATATAACTTCCTTTCTAGAGTTTTTGAGTGTCTCTTCGATGTCTTGTAATTAATAAGGTCTAACAAACCTCACTCAAGCTATTACTTATGATCAAAAAATTTTACAAAGGATTTTTTGTCATGGAAAAACAAAACATATGATGAACTTTGAGAACAATTATTTCTAACTACTAATAAGTAATCTTTAGATGAAGCATCAATACATTGAAATTGCATTCTCCCAATAATTGGAGACAATTGGAACTCCACTCATAAAAGTCTTTTTGGAGTAACTTCTCTTAGCCAAGATGTAAACTTCTCTGACCTAAATTTTGTCAAGGCTAAGAAAACCTTTATTACAGGTGGTTTGGCAAGTTTTCCTCTCATATATATTCCTTGTTAAATTTACAAGCTTCAATTTGGGATATAGGATTTGTGGACGGTCCAACAAGTGTGTATGTTATATGTTCCCAATTGAATTGTGTGATTCTTTTCTTGGAGAGTGGTATACAAGGTCCAGTGAAGTTTATTGGATTCTCACAAACTAATATTTACAAATGTCCAAATTCAAGACAACTATTTTCTTATGATATTTGACTATGTGTATGCCTATATTGCCTTTAAAAATGGAGAAGATTGAGCATCTATAGCTACTTATTTGTATTTTGAGCATGTTTAAGTTTCCAAGCACAAGGTTCATAGTAGAATCTTATCAAGTCTTACCATAATACATTTTTTCAAGAAGAATTTTTCTTATGTATGTTTTAAAGACTTTAAGCTATCTATGCATCTTTGCAAATAAGAGATTCTCATTTCTTAAAACTTTGAGCTTGATTTTAGTGAAAGACTATGATGATCTTTCTATATTCTTAAAGGTGAAATTCACATTATGTTCACATATGGTGTAATTATTATCAAATATATGAAATTTTTCATCTCAAACATTAGGTTGGATTGATTTTTGCTTTTGTGATCTTTTACTTCTCAAAAAAACTCACATACACTTGATCCTTAGTGGTGTAGAGTAATCTGATAATATTCATTGACTTATAATATTTATACTAGCCATATCATTAGGTGTAATCATACTCAAATAAGAGTGTCATCTACCTTGCTAACCTCACTTTCATTTTAGGCTTGTTGAAGATGTATTTCAAAGCTTTTAATCTATGACAATGGTGGTCTTTCCTCCAATCAAGTAGTGTCAAAACTTCTTGAGACCAAAAATCACTGCCAACCCTTCCTTTTTTGTGATTGAATAGTTCTTCTCTGCTTGGACCATTTGTCTACTAGCATAAACTATTGGATGATCATGCTAATATTGGTTGAATTGACTAAGAGTGCATCCTATACCAACATTGGAAGCATCAATGTAAAGGATGAACTACTTACTCCAACCAGGTTAGCAAGATTTAGGCCATAACAAGGGATTGTTGAGTTCCTCAAAAGCTTTGAGAGCCTCCTTTTTCACCAAAATCACTATGTATTCTACACCCTCTTTCATGTAAATGGTCAATGCATAACCTTTTTGGAAGATGAGAAGATGAATCTCCTATATTACCCAAGCATCCCCAAGAATAGGTATAACTTTGTCAAGCTTGAAGGGAATAGAAGCTATGAGATTTTCCTCAACTTTTTAAGATCCACTGTTATTCTGTCCTTGGAAACAATATGCCTAAAAGAAGATCTTCTTCACAACTAAATATGCACTTCTTTGGGTTGTGTGAGGCATTTTTTTCATCCAAGCATTGAAAAAATTTGATCAAGTGCTGAAAGTATTCCTCCTTGCACAAAAGTCATTAATGAAATCTCTAAACCCTAAACTCTAAACTCCCACAAATTTCCCAATAAAAGGCTCAAATATCTTGTTCATGAACCATTGAAATGTGGTTGGAGCATTACAAAACCCAAAGAGCATGACTTTGAAAGCATAAGTTCCCAAAGGTGTGGTGAATGTGGTGAGTTGTTGATGCTTTAGTGTAATCTTTATTTGGTTTTAATCATTATAACCATCCCCAAAAATGTACTTCTCATGACCTACAACCTCCTTCAAGATCTCATCAATGAATGGAAATGAGTAATTGTCCTTCTTAGTAACAAAAATGAGCTTTTTGTACTCAATGTATACCCAAAGCTTGCCATTCTTCACAATCACAATTAGAGACATCCATTTTGAATTCTACACCTCAAAAATAAACTCAGTTTTCTTGAGCTTATCAATCTCCTCCTTCATAAGCAAAGCTATTGGTGGGCTAATGTGATGTTTCTATGGTGGATTGGTCTTGCATGTGACTCCACTTCTATTCGGTGCTCTACCAAGGTGACTTCCTTGAGATCCTTGTAATTGAAAGTAAACACATAGATGAACTTGTGAAAAATCTCTTCAAATCTTACCTTCTCCTCCTTAGTAACATTTGGACTATACTTGAGGGTAGATAGTCTACTCTTTATCTCCTCTAGTGTCAATGGTGATTTATCAAGGTCCTTCAAAACTTCTAGCTTAGACACAAAGTCCATAGCACACTTGGGATGCACATTTGAATCAGATTCAAAGTCATCTTCCTCCAATGAGGTCTCTTCTTCTATGTTGATGTCCACACTTGAAGTTCCTTCTTCTGAATCTAATTCCCAATAATCAGAAGATGGTGTATTTGAATTTGAGGTATGGTTGGTATTGGTTAATGAAATTGTAACTGGATGGTTTGATGGCCCAATGCTCAAGTGTACTCTGTGCCATCAATCAATTGTTTGAGTTGCTCTCAACCATAGCCTTCCAAGTAGCAAATCATAATTTGCATCCTTCAAAACGTGGAACGTCATGGGATTTTTGAACTCTCATAATTGATACTACAACCAGTCAAACTTGTTGCTTGGTTGCCAAGTTCACTACAAATGTTAAAGGTCTAGAGGGTATCATACCCACTTCTTAATCAACTTCTATGACATGAAATTCACCATAGATTCTCCATTGACAAGTACATCCTTGATGTTGTGACCAATCATCCTTGCATCAATCTTGGAGGCATATTCACAAGCCTACCATTGTGCTAGTTTTGCATCCACCACTCCCATTGATATCTTAGCTTTTGCTTCTTCTTTCTTGCTCCTTGTAGATTCAACCCACCTCTTAGTTCCTTCTTCAAGGTAGGACTAAAGAAATAAGATGAACCACCATGATGTTAGCCTTGTGACTACCAACATCCTTTAACACATTGTAGCTCCATTGTTGCTTTGCGATCAAGAAATCATCCATCTCCAACTTCTTCCTTCGAGTCTTTGTTGATGGTGTTGAACTAGTAGTGCAAGTACTCCTTGTGGGCATTAGAATATCCTTACCATGAGATAATTCTTAAGCAGAATGTATTTATTTGCAAATGAGCTCCCTTCTTATCTTGTGCCAAAAACTCCAGATTAATACCTTTGGAGTTTGAACATTCTCCATTCTCATACTTGCTCTCCACCACATCTATATATGTCATCCCCTTACCTTTATTTTTCATAGAAGGTACTTGGGTTCCACCACCTTCTTCCTTCTCTCTATTTGCCTCCTCATAATCCCTTCTTCCATGGTACGTGGAATTTGGGTAGTTCCTTTTGATGTGACCTCTACTTCCACAACCAAAACAATTTTTATCATTAAAATTTCTAGTTTTTTGGCCTCCTCTATATATTGATAGTTTCCATAACCCCTAGGCCCTCTCCCAATATTCTGATTTACCTGTCTCTTCTCCCATAGTTGCACTACATTGATCTTGAGATATGCAAGTTGCTCTATGATAGTTTGAATGGGATCTTTTGGCTGAGGTACAAAGATAGGAGCTACTACTGCTTTGATGCCACTCTTGCCATCAAAGGATGGAAAACTCACTATACTTGTAGACTTTTGGAGGATTCACAACCTCTTTCACCACCATATCACTCTCATCCATTTCCAAACTCTCCTCCATATGAACTGCAATCTTGATAGCTTCTATTGTGGAAGAAGGTTTCTCATGTCTCACCTTGTTTTGAATTTGTGGGTTCAACACTCTCACCAATTTTTTTATGAGCATAGCTCCTATTTCAATCATGGTAGTCTCCATATCACCTCCACTCTTCCTCAACACTATGCAGAACCTAGACTCTAACTTCTCTACTCTTTCTGCGTAGACTCTTACTTTCTCTCCATTTCCTTGTTTGACAATGTTAACCTCACTCATTAATCTCATAACTCTCATCGATAAGAAAGTTTGCAATGAGTGATGTAGTCAAACTCTTCCAATACTCCTCTTGCACATCTCTCTTCTCTCTCCTTTGGTATTATGACTATTACTATGTAAGAGTTGCATCCTCAAAGATTTGGTAGTAGTGAGACCCACTCATTCTTCCTCCTCTCATTGCTTCCTATGAAAGCCTTCTTGAAGTTTCTCACAAAAGCCTCCATATCCTCTCCATTCTAACCAAAGAAAATGAAAATTTTCCCTATTGTAGCTTCTTATTACCTTTCTCCACTCTATTTTTGTGTGTCTACTTTCTCTCTCACCTTATAACTAATAGAGTATATACATGACTAGCACCATTTGAGAGTAGTCCAATCTAGGTAGTACAAAGGTTTTAGTTTGCTCCATGATTTCTATGGAAAAATCAAATCCAAAGGTGCAAATTAAGCAACTCTCATGGATATTTTATTTATCAACTAAAAGATTATCTCCATCACTAATCTTGAGAACTTATTTGATGAAGGTGGTAGTTTCTTTATAGCAATACTATGACATACTCCAAGATCCTTCACCAAGATCTCTAAAAATGTTATTTCTGTTTTATCTTCATGGCTCTATGGAAGTCCACTCCACAAACCTCACGCAACTCCTTCATCTTAGATATCTTCCCTCCCAATCTTGGTGAAGAAGGTCCAACATGCAATCCCAAGTCAAGTAAGCCTCTCCTTCCTCTCAATCTCTTTCTCTCTAGACCAAATAAACATGAACTTGCCTTATGTTCCTTCTCTCCATATAAGAAGCACTTAGAATCATTCTTTAAATCCTCAGTGAAGGTCTTTGTGTCCTCTCAACACTCTCTTTAAATTATTTACTAAAATCTATTTTCTTTAGATCAAGCACTATTATCACTTCAACCCCTTGAGGATCTTTAAATAACCTTAATTTTCCCAAATTATACCTCTCAGACCTTCAAAAATTTTCACACTTTATCAACACCTCAAGTTGTCTTCCTTTCTAAAATTTCAACTCTTTTCATGGAGCCATTTGGCTTAGGCATCTCTCTAATTGGCACCCATCTTTCAGATTTGGTTTGAAAACCACACCCCCTCACTTTTAAACCTCATAACTTGCTGGAAAATAATGATATCTACCTAATTCTTGTGCAAAAATGTAAGATATTATAAATTGAATTTTCATGGAAAATTTCAGAATAATCCAAAGAAAAATGAAAAAATGGCAAAATCTATTCAAAGATCCAAAGAACATGCAATTTCTAGAAACAAATTACCCTCCACCTTCGAAAAATTCTAGTTCAATGAGTGTAGCAACACTTACTACTGAAAATTAATCTAAGCTATGCCTTATGAAAATTTCAAGTCCAAATCTACAACATGAGATTTTGCCAAAAAATCACCGTTATCTCCAAAATCTACAATCCACCTCATACAATCTCTCCAAATCATCTCATATCTATAGTATGTATAATATCATCTCAAAAATTATTATAATGAACTATAGGGTATAAAAATGGGTCCAAATTCTCTTACATAAATTTGCCATCTCCTCTCCTAATTTTCTTGCCAAGTAAGCTCCCACAACCTCCTTCTGTAAAATATAGAATTGTATGCAAAACATTATCTTATCTTCTATAGAGGTCCCAAAAATAGAACCAAAATGTAAGCTTATCTCTCACTCAAGTTGAACCTCTAATGTCTATTAAGGTAGCACACCATGGACTAAGAATGCAAGGAACCCTATCACCATCACACTCCTCCAAAGCAAGGCTCCTCCAAGACTCAAGACATTATTTATTGGAGAACTCAGTGAGAGATAGAGATATTTGCAAATGAAAGGATGAGAAGTTTCTCCTCACCCCTAGCTTATATCCTTATGAAGAAGTTACTCACCAAAGTTACTAATTACCAAAATAACTCAAGTGTTGGGCTAAAAGTCAAATAAAATCAAAAAGTCTAAAGAAATATCCAAGCACATGGGAAGAATCCCATGAGTAGGTGGTATTATCTTCACCTACCAATTAAGTCAAAAATTCTCTCACATAAGCTATCATTGGACTATAGAAAAAGTCCACAATAACAAGGCTTGTGGTCCTTAGAGCTCTCAATTCTTTCCTCAAAGTCAAATAACTAAGAATAATGCCAAGTCAATACACTAGAAGACAAAATAATGGTGCTCTCTCTTTTCTCTTCCTCTAGAATAGGGTCACCTTTATCTTAGCTAGGACTAAATCTTGCTTGTCATGAATAATTTAGAAGCTTAGCTAAACTCTATATAGATAATATTTCTCCACTTCTTTTAATACCAAAATTAATATTTCTATATAGCATACATGCTTCAATTGGTGTTACAACACAAACAAGCTTTGCAAGGGAAGTTTCTAGCTACTAAGAGAAGCTCATAGACTCCTCCAAATATGAGAGTAGCTCATCACAAGTATCACCAAAGGATACAATAGATGAGTAATGACTTGTATAACTTGATCATGATGAATAAATACAAAATGAGCAGAGATCAACTTTGTAAAAAATGAGAAAGAGTTATCTCTTCAATAGGATAGATTAGCTTCAATAATCATAATGTGTGCAATTCATATTTGTACAAAATTCATACATAGTTTGTTAAGCTATGATACAACAATCTTGTCTGAACCTATCTACAAACAAAATAACAATAAACAACACACAGCTGAAATTGATTTTCCACGTGGGATGTGCCTACTCAAGATTAGCTTAGGATAAGATTAAGATAAGATAAGTAAGGATTACATATAATTAGAATATCTTCAACACATGGTAGCCACTAGATCTTTTGTGGCTAAGTAGGAAATGTATCAAAGGATTAGGGTTGATGTTCATTGTGTCCATATGGTGCATCCTTCTTTGGCAATAAGCAAATTTTATACCATCAAGACTCTTGAATTGGTATATGTGTATTAATCTACACATGGCATGAGAGATTACATGCTTAATTGAGTAAGAATGAGGAATCTTGATGTATGAGTAGAACAACTTGAGTGAGGGAGTCATTTATGTAGAAGTAGAGTGTGCAACTCTTGGGGTTCTATAATGGTAAGGAACAATACAATTATATATGCTACAAAATCTATGGAATATCATATAATAACACTTAACTATAAGATTAAGAAGCATATTTATTCAACATCCTATGATGTTTTGCCTTGTGGGAAGGGTAGAACACTACTCATAGTCATAGTCATCAAGGTGATAGGACCCTTGGAATTTCTACCTCTACTTCATACATGCATTCTAAGATATAGTGTGTAATACCTCATGGTCAAGTTTATCTCATATGCTTACCAATCTTAGATTACAAATTTGAATGATACTAGTTTGTTACATTTTAAGGCATCATTACCAAGGATACACTCCTTGGAGTGTCTAGAAGTGAGCTAGCACAAGGCCATGAATATTATCAAGGAATCAAGTATTATAAGCCATTACTTGTGAGCAAAGGGTCTTTGTGAGAACCTAAAGAACTATGTTGAAGGACTTTTTGCACTACATATAAAAGCTTAGGAGAGAACAAATCATCTTTAGCAAAAATAGTGATACTTACTTAACTATCTATTTGGCATTTGTCTTTGAAAAAAGGGAAAGTTGGGTTTAAGAATGTCAAACATCCACTTCTTCTTACTTGATTTATGCTACCTAGCACTCCACCAACTAGTGCTATTAAAGTTGACAGTTTGTGGTCAAATAGAATGACAATTGATGAGGTACCATTGAAGGAGACTAACCAAAGAAGTCCACTCAAGTCCCTGCATCCAACTAGGGAGTTGAAGAGTAATCCTCTACATTGCTCCCATTGAGCTCTTTGTAGAGCTTGCTATAGTAGAGTCCAAACACAACTTGTCTTCCAAAGAAGAGAGTATGAATTCATAGATCCAAAGGACAACTTAGAGTTATCATTTGATGATGAATACAAAGTGGAACGTTTTTCACACTTGGTGCTTTCTTATGATTTGCTTAGTCACTCCTATACAAAAGCTGATCTTGATCATAGCTTTTTATCTTTGATTATGGCAAAATCATGCTCCCATTATACAATAGAACTACCAAAAGTTCAAAGTACAAGACAAAGAGGAAGATCCTAACATGTTCTTAAGGAAATTTGAAGCCATCTTGGTTGCCATAAGAAAAGATGTTGATGCTGACCAATTGTAGATATTTCAAACTTTATTAAGAAGAAAAGCTCAAAATGAGTTTATGCACGTGAGCCAAGATGCAATGAATGTGGTAGACGGGCCAAAAATTTATGGGCAATTCTTGAATTCTTTTTGGAGTTGGACTATGAAGCAAATGTGTTTACTATGCTCAATAGCTTTGAGCAAAAACAAAATAAGAAGCCAATGTACTATATAGAGAAGTTCCAAAGTCTTTTAAGTAGAGTACCAAATAGAGGTGCTACCTTAGGGTACTCAAATGCTCAAGCAATGTCCTAGTTCTTGAGTAGCTTACCCATAGAACCTCATGTCTTTGCTAAGGAAGGAGATCATGATATGTTGATAGAGGTGATGAAGTTGGCCAAGTTGTATGAATCAACCCAACTGGTAGACAACTCATGATCATGGTTCAAGGAAAATTAAGAAGGGACCAAAGCAAAGAGCACAATTGTCTTCATTGGAACCATTCAAATAAGTCCTCCTCATCTTATGTAGACAAGAAATAGGGGCAAATTGAATGGAAAAGACACCATTTTCATACAATGGTTACCATTCCTAAGGCAGCAATGCACTTAAAAGAGCTTTTAAAGGAGTTTTCCAACTTCAAGGTCCAAACTAGTCATAGGAAGAGAAGGCGCATCCCACCTTCATTTATCCAACCTAACCTTTGGTGTACAACTTGTAGAAAGACAAGACAAGCTAACATTAAGTATATGAGTAATTGTTCTTCTTCTTGTGCCCATCAAATGAAGTGGACTCCTATATGGAAACAATAGTCATATTACATAGTAGAGGAAGAATAGGTGTTCATAATGCAGAGCATTGGTCCAAAGACAATGATGGATGACCCCAACATTCACAAACCTTTTCTATGTACCAAGAGAATATCCTACTCATGAAATCATAAAAACATGTTTTGCAACCACAACAAAATACTTCCCTTGGCTCTTGTTACAATTGTAGAGGTCAAGGACATTAGGCATCTAACTATCTTGAGCCTCATAGGCCTATACCTTATGTAATGTTGTGTATAAACTATAAGAAACAAGAACATGTACAAACTTATTGTCCTCAACTACTAGTGCCAAAACCACCAATAAGGTTTTTGAATATACACTCTAAGTCTAGGAAAGATGCAAAAGTCCACCATGTCACCTTAGAAGATCCAAGAGAAGGAGACCATCTTTACTTTGAAAAATAGCTATCAAGATTTAGAGGTAAACCATATATACACTTGGTTACTAAAGCAAGATGTGAGTACCTTGTCTACATTGAAATTGGACAACTTCTCCTTACCAAAGAGGATAAGGGGTCATCTAAGTAAATTTCTATACAAGAAGGAGCTGAAACCTTTGCAAAAGATCAAATGAAGGGAGATCTAATGAAATGAAAAAGGAGCTCTAGTACAAGGTGAAGCAATAGACACATAGGTATCACAAAGGTCAACTATAGACTATAACCTTTGTAAAAGACCAAAACTAAAGAGAGAAATAGGAGAATGGAAACTCACATTGGGACACTTGAATGAGGGAAAACTCCAAATGCCTAGCATGAGCTTTGGCTTTGGTATTTATAGGTAGCATACAAGACCCTTGAAGCTTCTCAAGAAGCTTCCTTGAGCCGCTTTCTTGGAGTGCAAGCCAAGTTAACCAAGAAGCTTCTCAAGAAGCTTCCTTGTAGAAGCCGCCTACTTGGCGTGCGAGTTAAGCTAGTTAGAAGCTTCTAGAAGCTACTTGCTTCAAGCACAAGTTAACTAGTTGGGAAGCTTCCCAAGAAGCTTCTTAGATGCTTCTATAATATTCTAGGCTATTTTGTCTTATTATCTACTTTGTAAGCTTGACTAACTTCGTTGCTAAACTCTATATTGTTACATATTCCCCCGCTGCTAATTGGTGATGTCCTCGTCGCCTGTGAAGCTTCGAATTCCTTGATGGCCATCTGTGCATTTTGGAGGTGGGAAAGAGGTTCCTATGTGGCATCATGAAGGGGATACCCTTTCCAAAGGACCTTGTACTCCGTATGTTGGCGATGGCCTTGTTGAATATGGCGACGTGCAAGGATACGATCAACTTTGTACTCCTCATGATCATTGATAGGGACAGGCCAAGGAGGAGGTTGGACTTGAGAGGAAAAGGAAGAGGAGTTAGGAACAAAGGGTTTTAACTTGGAAACATGAAAGACAGGGTGGATACGCATATGACAAGGCAAGGTAAGTCAATAAGCAACAAGAGAGACAATGTGGGTGATATCAAAAGGTCCTATCCAATTAGGAGCAAGTTTACAAACTTGGGTATCAAGTGGGAGAGGGAGGTTACTAGAGGATAGCATGACTTTATCACCAACTCCAAAGGTGAGATCACAACGATGGTGGTCCGCATATTGTTTTTGGTGATTTTGAGCAACAAGGAGGTGAGATTTGGCTTGTTGGAGAGATTGGGATATAGTGGTCAAGAATGTGGAAGTATGAGGAACTTGAGAGGGAGGTGGAGCAAGAAGAGAATCTGGAACAAGCGGATCTTGGCCAAAATTGAGAGAGAAGGGAGAAAATCCGGTGCTTGCCTGTTGGAATTGTTGTAGGCAAATTCTGCAGCTACAAGACATTCACCCCAGTTGGTATGGTGGACATTGACAAAGGCCCGCAACATATCCTCCAATGTATGATTTGCACGTTTGGTTTGTCCATCAATTTGAGGATGATAGGCCATGGACAAAGCAAGCTTGGTGCCGAGTATCTGGAAGAGTGCTTGCCATAACTTCCTGGTAAATCGAGAATCATGGTCGGAGGTGAGTACACATGGCATCCCATGATGCTTGAAGACATTGTCGAAGTAGATTTGTGCTAAGGTTGGAGCACCCACGGTATTACAGGTTGGTGCCAAGTAGATTTGCTTACTAAGCTTATCCACAAATACCATGATTGTAGTGTGTCCTTGTTTTGTCTTTGGCAAGGATGTGATGAGATCCAAGCTCATATGCTCCCAGTGAGCAGATAGAATGGCGAGTGGTTGAAGGAGTGCACTCGGCTTCTGGTTGTTGGCCTTGTTACGTTGGCAACTCTCACATGATTGAACAAAGTCTCGAACATCTCGTGTCATGTTGGGCCACCACCATTGGCGTTTGAGGGTGCCCAAGGTCTTGTCCACTCCCATGTGACCAGCTATTGGTAAATCATGGGCTTCTTGAAGGCGCACAAGTCAAAGATCACCTTTGGCTGGAACATAGATCTGGTCTGCATGGAATAAAAGGCCTTCCTTGAAGGAGAAGGTGTTGTACTCCTTGTTGCATGCTATTAGACGACCGTATATCATTTGGAAGAAGGGATATTGTTGTAGAGCTGATTGAAACTCATTATGGACCTTAGGGTCAATGGACACCGTTGTAATTGCCACCGTGATGAGAGGAAGAGCCTTCAAATTAGGTTGTCATGATAGAGCATCAGGGATGACATGGAACTAATCTGGTTTGTACTCAAGTTTGATGTCAAAAAATTGGAGTTGCTCTTCCCATCAATGATGTTGACTCTTCATGTGCTCCAAGTGTAAGGTCTACAAAAATGGCTTGTGATTAGTTTGCATGATCACTTGTTTCCCCAAGAGATAATGCTTCCATACCTTGGTGGCATATACCATTACAAGTTGTTCCCAATCTCAAGCAGAATAATTTCTTTCAACTGTATTTAGTCGGCGAGACACAAAGGCAATAGGATGTAGTCCATTTGGAAATTCTTGTTGCAATATAGCTCCAATTGCAAAGTTAGAAGCATCAAAATCAACCACACAAGGTAGTTGAGGATCATATGGTCGAAGAATGGGTCTTGAAGACACCATATGCTTTAACTTTTGGAATGCTTCTTCATGCTTGGTGGTCCACTAGAAGCTTGAGTTCCTTCCCAAGAGTTCAGTCAATGGTGTAACCACGTGAGCATAATAATGGATGAACCGTCGGTAAAAACTGGCCAATCCATTGAATGCTTGTACTTTTGTAGCATCCTTTGGGATAGGCCAATCAGTAATAGCCTTGATCTTCTCGTCTTCCATCTTGATCCCCTCTGATGAGATCTTATGACCCAAGAAGGTAACCTCCTTCTGCCAAAAAGCACACTTTGACTTCTTGCAATAAAATTTCCATTGTTGTAGTTGTCTTAGGACTTCTCGCACATGATTCACATGTTCTGCCTCTGTCCTGCTATAGATTAAGATATCATCTAAGAACACCACCACGGACCGATCCAATAGTCCCTCCAACACCCGATGCATCTAATCCATGAAGATTGTTGGAGCATTAGTGAGTCCAAAAGGTAGAACTCTCCACTCAAAATGTCCATACCTTGTGCGAAAGGCAGTCTTTTGCACGTCCTCTCCTTCAATAGGAATTTGCCAATAGCCGCTACAAAGATCCAGCTTGGAAAAGTAGCCTGCTCCACTTAGTTGATCAAGCAAGTCATTGATCCGAGGCAAGGGATATGTATTCTTCACGTTTTGTTTATTGAGTCCACGGTAATCAATACAAAAATGAAGTCCTCCATCCTTCTTTGGAACAAATAGTATCGGTGCTCCCCAAGGAGAGGTACTATGCCATATGAAATCCTTCTCCAACAACTTTGTAAGTGTTGTTTGCAACTCTTCCAACTACTTTGGTGAGAGCCAATAGATTGGTCTACTCACTAGAGTACTCCCTGGCAATAACTCAATCTTGAAGGGCATACCTTGATCAAAGGGTAATCCCTTTGGCATATCACTCGGAAACACATCTGCAAACTCCTGAAATATCCAATCAACCATTGCTTGATGAGGCTCTTGGCCCTCCTCAGATTGTTCCTGTGCAATCGGCTTGATCCACACCGCGAATACAGACTTATCTTCCTCCAAAGCTTGCTCTATGGCCGCTTCATTAACAAAATTCCCTTCTAGGGACTCATCTCTCTTCCAAGCTTGCTCCATGGTTGCCTTCTTGGCAAACTTCCCATCTTGGGACTCATCTTCCTTCCAAATTTTCTCTATGGCTACCTTCTCGACAAACTTCCCATCTTGGGACTGACTATTCTTAGATGTCTTACTCAGAGGTGCCAGGCAACCTAATCGGAAATTTCTACCTTGGTGTTGTACTTGAATTTATCGTTGGGTCCAATCGAATTTAACCTTATGACGTTCAAGCCAAGGTAGACCTAGAATGATATCATAGTGTAGAGGTGCCACTACAAACCTCATACACTCCAAATACTCCTTCCCAATCTTGAAGGTAATAGGATGTGAGGTGAAGAATGCAAAACCCTTTCTACCATCCCCCATCATCAAACTACTTCCAAACACTGGCTTGATAAGAATACCCAATTCCTTTGCTACTTGCATAGACATGCAATTCTTTGAACTTCTAGAATCATCCAAAATCCTATAACCCCGATTAGATATTGTACCTTGCAAGTGAAGCAAACTTGCATAGGTCAAGCCTTCAATCCCATTTGAACTAATCAAGCTTCCAGTAGGTGGCTCAAAATCTCCTATTGGGATTCTTTGTTTCCTTGATCATTCTATTCCATAAACTCCATCTGGGCAACTTGTCGATGTCGCCTATTCCTAAGTGGACATTCAGCAATGCAATGTCCAACTTGGCAACAATAAAAGCAACCTCCATTTTGTCATAATCTTTCTCTATCTGTTGTGCCAAGTAGTCTTTGTTGGATAGCATCAATCTCCATTGGTACCGGTTCTTTTACTCGTGCCTAGGGTACTGGTAGGCTTTGTGTAGGTCAAGGTCAAGACCAAGTTGTTGCAACCAAGGAATCAAAACGCTTAGCCAATTGCATGGCTTCTTCTACGTTTTGTGGTTCCCGCATGGTCACCTCCAATTTGGTTTGTGACTTCAATCCTTGCACAAATCAATCCAGAACTTCACCTTCTTGGATATCTGGAATTTGCATGATGATGTTCTGAAATTGTGTGATGTAGCTTCTCATTGAGCCAATTTGCCTCAACTCCGCCAATTTATCTCATGCTGCTTGGGTGGCATTTATAATTTGAAATCGACCAAGTATTGCATCTTTGAATTCTACCCATTCAAAATTGGTGTAACAATTTGTTGTTCAGCTCTTTCTACTTGAAATCGCCACCAAAGTTTTGCCACGCCATCCAATTGGCTAGAAGCCAAGAGAATCTATTTCTGCTCATCTTGAAGATTGGTGGCTTCAAAGTAACATTTGCAATCAAACACAAAATTCTCCACTATGCTTGGAGGATTCTTGCCTTCAAACACCTTGGGTTTTGGAAATTGAATGCAATCTTCTCCATCTCAAACGGGTGCTCTGTCTATCTGTTCTTGTTGTTGCTAGTCTCGTTCATCCAACAATTGATTAAGATGCTCGATTTGTTGTTGCATTGCAAGGATAACATCCGGTATTGCCGCCATTTCTACTACTCTATTCCACTACCCTCAATTTATCTAGTTGATTAACACATAGATACAACACGTCCACCATTCTCCATAAGTTACAATTGGAAGTATCAAGGGTTCCCCTGACACGGTGATCATATGTAGAAAATCTTGCCCTAAGCGCGGGGTGATGAGTTGTGTGAAATGATGCTTTGGTAATATCTGGACATGAAAGTCCCAATGGTTTGGCGGAAGTGGATTTGGTGGTTCATAAATTCCATCCATCCCATTCCTGCTCTGATACCAATGTAAAAGACCAAAACCGAGGAGAGAAATAAGAGATGGAAACTCACATTGGGACACTTGAATGAGGGAAAACTCCGAGTGCCTCGCATGAGCTTTGGCTTTGGTATTTATAGGTAGCATACAAGACCCTTGAAGCTTCTCAAGAAGCTTCCTTGAGCCGCTTTCTAGGAATGCAAGCCAAGTTAACCAGGAAGCTTCTCAAGAAGCTTCTTGTAGAAGCCGCCTACTTGGCGTGCAAGCTAAACTAGTTAGAAGTTTTTAGAAGCTACTTGCTTCGGGTGCAAGTTAACTAGTTGGGAAGCTTCCCAATAAGCTTCTTAGATGCTTCTAGAATATTCTAGGCTATTTTGTCTTATTCTCTACTTCGCAAGCCTGACTAACTTCATCGCTCAACTCCATATTGTTACAACCTTGATATACAACAAGAATTTCAACATCCTAGGAGTAAAGCATTTTTCTTGTCTTAAATTTAACTTTATCTTTTGATTATATTTTTCCAACTATAATAACTCAATAATGATTGTTACAACAACCAAAATGAAATATTTTAGTAAGTAAAAAGTCTAACCTACAAAGGTAAGGTCAAGAAATGATTAGATACATAGGAAATTAGCTTTAGATCATTCTTTTTTGTTTTTTGTTTAACCTCTTGGGCAAAAAAAGTCACAAAAGAGTGTAATTTCCCAAGATAGCAAATTACAAAAATTTTAAAAACAATATAGTTGGACTAAATTTAGAGTGATGATTAAGTTCATAGATCTAGTTTCTTTATTCTAAACTCTATCACTTCATGCTCCAAAAGAACACGTAATTTCTTCTCCAAAGGAACATGTCTTTTCAAAGAGATGAATTTGTGTAGAGATGTTGTATATGTATGCACATTCCTTACTTTTGTCAATACTACAAAATCAAAAGATCTTTTCTAGGTATTGCTTCTCAAATATTATAAAAGAAACACAACATGGGTCAAAGATGCAAGACATGTAATTGGTACAATAACTTCAATTGTAAAGATTCATTACACAAACATAAGTACAAACACACACCCTCTTTGTGAAAGAAATTTTTAATAACAAGGAGAGCTTTCCTTTGCTCTTCTTATCTTCAAATATGAAAAACATGAGTACCAAATTGGGCAACCTTAATAGTCAAGCTAAACTCATATGGTTACACTAAGTGAACCATCTTATTGCTCCAAACCAGAAATATTGAACCTAAAAACTACTTTGAAGGAAACTTAAGTCCTTCTCAGAGGCAACTACTAACAAAGTAATACCAACTTGCTTTCACTTGCTACAGTCCTTTCACTTGCTAAGTTACTAACTAAGGTATCTAACCTACTAGAGATCTCTTACTCTATACTTAGATTCTATTTCACTTAGCAATCTTTCTCAATACATGTTCCTTTTAATCTTCAACTAACTTGTCCTACTTTTGGTCCTTTTGGTTCTTGTTAAGAATACCTTGCTTAGCTTCTTCAACTCATATATCCCCAACTCAAATATGGTGTACTCCATGTATTAGTCAAACAACTCCTTGAATTGGTTGTAGATCTATGTGATAAAATACTCATTTATCAAAGGGACTTGTACTCTAGATTGAGGAATCTCTTTGGAAACCACTTCTTGTTCTTTGAACTTATGCAAAGAAGATGATGCCTAATCTTCTTCAACTCTTAGATTGGAAGCTTGACTACTTCAAGCCTGTCCTACATCTATCTTCTTCCTTTCATGCATAGGTTGTGTTTCTTCTTTAGTTTTTACTTTAACCATACCAGATTCCTCCCCCAATACTACCCCAAATACAAATCACAAAGACTTTAGGCAAGACACTATCCAATCCTAACATTTCACTTTCCAAAATCATTCACTCACACTCAACTCACATAATTTTGACTCTCAAATTGCAATTTCTACATATTTATTACAACTTTTATCACTTCAAGATTAATTCTTGCTAGCAATAGGATCTTTGTGGTAAAAAAACCTATTTTAAAAGCCAAGGCTTTGGTTTTTTCACTTGTTGGTTTCTCACATGTTTGGCACCTTGGTACCAAATGGTCATCTTTCTAATTTACTTGTTGTGTGCTTTGAGGATCCAAAATATCTTTGACCAATCTTTCATTTTCCTTTCTTGTGGCAAACCTTCCTTCAATAGTACAAGTATTTTGGAGGAAAATTCCTTCAAAGTAGAGTACTTCCTATGACATAACAGATTATTGTTAACCAAAATTCCTCCTATATGAAGTAATAAAATCAAAGGAAATACATCATCATGCACACAACCTTCAAGCTACCTATAGAAAAACATGTTAGTAGAATTATATAAAAGAAGAGAATTATTATTTTTTTAACAAAATTACCCTCTTCATAAGGAAAAACTATATAATATTGTTTGTCATTAAACTTAAGTTTACACAATAAATTTAAACTCTATAAGATCTAAACACTACAACTTATATGCATTTTTTTAGACTATAGAGAATTTAGTATGCTATAAAGATCCTCATCTCTTATGTTGGATTTGTAGTATTTGTATACTTTTTGCTTGGTAACCTTATTTGGTATCTTGCACCCTTTATTATTTGTCATTCACTTTTAATGTGATTTGGAAAGTTATGAAATACTTATGAAATGAGTTGATGAGTTGATGTTTAGCTCAATCATCTATGACATCTACCATCATTTTCATTTATCAAGATAGATTTAAATACATATACTATAGCTCCTTGGAGGATTTATTGGAAATAAACCTATGGACAAAGGCCTCACTAACACATGGTTACTTTTCTTTTAATTCTTATGAAATATCTAGTTTTGAAGGATTTCAATTTTATTAATTTATTGTGAAAAGAGTAGAAAAAGCATCACTAGCCATACCTTCCCTTAGTGCAAATTAAATTTTTTATTGAAGGGAGTATCTTCTATCTCATCTAAGTGCAACCATACTTGCATAGATGGTTCAAGATAACATCATTGTTTGAGCAGTTGAGTTTAGATGACTTTTGTTAATTTGGATAGGATATGGAAACTCAAATATAAAAGATCAAAGCCTTACATGTGATAGTCATTTTCCATTTTAGCAACAAGAGAAGAGCTAAAAATTTTAGACAAAGCTATGAAACTATGTCACCACTAAAATTAGAACCCAACTTGTCCAAAACTTGAAATTTTAGAAGTTGTTTTTGAATACACATTGTGCTCATACTCAAACTCTTGATTGTAATGAAATGTACAAAGTTGTTAATAACCCCAATAAATAGCTTTGGAGGAACCACCTCTATTTATTCAAATTTACTTGACAAGATGCAAAAGAGAAAATCTCTCTTGATCTATGAATCAAAAGAATAGAAGTAGCCCTAGATTTGGACTTTGTGTGCATAAATCCAACTCATTTATCTTCTTTTGGGTCGTGCTTTCTACACCTAAAGACTTGTTATAGTTTGTGGTGGTGTAATCTAGGTTCACTAAGGTAAACCACTTTTGATACCTAAGATAGTGTACATACTTTGTTGTTGTGTTTCACTTTGTGTTCTTTTAGGGTGGTAAAAAGCAATATCTTGCAAATTCATATCATGCACTTGAAGAACCGATTTTAAATGCTTGAAATAGGCCATGACTGGTAGGAGACTACTAGTATGACACTTGATAGCTTTGGTAATCAAAGTGAAAAGAAGACTACCAAATTTGTTTGAAAATTCTTTATCAAATAAAAAATGGACTGAAAATAAATGTTAATTTTTTTCTTTATGTATACTTCACTCAATTTGATCCATTTAATCTAGAAGATCCATTTTTTTCAAAATAGAGAACTTGGGAGATGAAGAATGATACAAGAAAATTTTTTCCTTTCTAAAATCTGATCAAGGTGATAGTTGACCTAGAATTTGTAGGCTAATGTTAGGTATTTATAGAAAATATACCTGAGATTATCCAAAAATTAGTTCTTAACCTAAAATTGGAGCATTAGTCAAAGATACACCTTATGGACTATATAAGGAACATGACTAGTAGTCATTTATTTTGTTTAACATGTTTCTAAAATCACTTTCTTTTCCTTCTTGGTACAATTCTTGCAAAGGTAAAAAATTCTTCTTTTCTTAGTGTTATTGATTTTCAAAGTCTCTTTCCTCATAAATTTCAAGAATTTCATTGTTTCTTAAAATTATAGTCTTGATATTCTTAAATAAACTCCATAGATCTAAAGGATCATAAAAATCCTTTGATTGATGTGTGATATGATTGCAAAGTAAGTATTATTAACCATCTACTCTATGGATGATGGATGATACAATATTGAAAAATTAATGTTACCATGTGTTCTTGGAGGAATTTAGGAAGAAGACCAAAATTTATTAAATCAGTCTCACTATCAAGAGCATCATTGTGTGGTTTGTTGTGGTGGAATTTTCAGTTCTACCATTTTTATGCAAACAAAGCACTTATTCTTTACAAGGTTTAGATGAAGCTATACATGCAAAGCTTGTCCTCAAAAGGGCTAGTGTTGATAATGGAAATGAAAATCTTGGGGACTAGGTAGAATGTCTTTTAGTAAAATTAGGCTTAATTTTGTTTGTCTAAAATTTTCCTTTTTTATGCATGGAGTATACTATGCACATAATGCTATGAATGTTTGTGCATAACATTTGTATGTTCATCAAGTTGCACAAAATATACATAGCTTTATGTATGCACAATATGAATGTGTAAACTAGTCTTTTCTCCAAAGTTTGGCACCATTTTTGTAATTTTCTTGTATCATTGAGTACTTTTTTCTTGAGGTTTTATATGAATAACACCTTGTGATTTTTTTCAATTAAGCTACTTGTAGAAAATTGTTCTTTGTATTTTATGATTTAAGTGGTTTTCTCCTTAGACTCTTATCTCTTTTTTCTTCTTATAGGCATATATAATGAAGCTTGTTATTTTCCAAGGTACCACACATAATGTAGCCTATCTTTGATTCCTTTTAAAAGATTTTTTCTTATATGCAAAGATTGTGAAGCTTGATACTTTCCAAAATACCACACAAGTAGAAGCTTATTTTATCGTAACTTCAAGGAACTTGAGAAAAGCTATATTTAACAACTAGAGACATATGTCATTGAAGCTCAAAGCTTTGGCTCAAATACCTCTTGCAATATTCCAAGCAAGAGGTTGGTTAGGAGGGAGTAGGAGCTAACATCACAAGAAGGTTGCTAGGGTAATTGAGTTACTGGACTCATCTTTGGAAGACAAAAATCTACCCAAGAAGCCTTCCATTGTTGGTAGTAGATTGAGTGAAATGTATTGGTTGCCAATTTCACTTCACTAAGACTAAAAAAAGCACAAAAGAACTTCAAGGAGCTCAATAAGATGGAATTGAAAAACCTTGAAAACTTCAAGAGGAACCAGATTCATATTATATTAAGGCATATTCCTTGGTAAAGCAAAAAATCTCAGAATTATCTTAACTAAGTGTCACATGTAGAGGCTAATGAAGAAGAACTTATCTCCATTCCAAATTTTGTACCAAAATAAAAACCTTACATACTGCTAACCAACAAGATATTGAGAGTTAACATCCACTTTCACAACATGCTCATAGTGGTGGTGGGTTTACATAAGTAACTTGAATTCAGGAAGAACTTTGATATCATTGACTCCAACAAATAATTAAATGTATTATATACTTGATAGGAACCATACTAAAACGATTACTTAAAAATTTATTGAACAAGTTTAGCTCCTTTGACCTTCAATGGTTTTATACTCTTGCTTTGCTTATGGTGAGCTTAGCAAGGAGACATGCATTTTGACAACAAATGATAAAATGACATATAATTTTATCTTTATATGTTAAAAATTAGAAGATATAGTATTTGAATTTATGATTGTTTGAAGAGAGATGCCAAGGCATAGAATTTAAAGGAAAGTCTCATTATCAAGAGTTTGGTGACAATCCCAAGATCTACAATAGAGAAGAAAAATATTGCATGATAACATATTTCCAATCATCTTCTACATGTAAGAGATGTAGGAGATGTGGGAAGTGCAATAGAAAGATCTTTGCCATGTGAAGCAAAGCAAAGTATAGAGATAAAAGAGCTCTGAGCCCAAGAGGGAATAAAGCAATCCTACTAGGGGACATTTAAGAAGTTCTTCATGAGATGGTATTGGGTGATTTTACTTGTGTTGCTATTAAGAATCTAACACTCAATAACAATATGCAAGGAGTGTCAAAGGTAGAAGGTCAGCTAGGAACAAGGAGGAGGCACTGAAGATATATCCTCTTTATTCAACCAAGAAGAAGCCACACAAACACTATTTTCACTATGAGAAATTATTGGTAAGTTAAGCATCTTAACTTTAGATCCTTATTATTATCTGTATCTTTATGAACTTCCATGAATTAGAAATCTACTTTGTAATTTCCAATAGGACAATGATGTGAGAAGAAACTATCAATTCCAAAATATAAGGTTGGAGGTAGGAAGCCAAAGAGCAAGAAGGGCAAGGAGATGGTAAAGAGGTTGTAGTTTAACCCAACCTTATATATTATTTCCTTTTCTAAAGAGAAAATGCCAAGGTAGAGAAGAAGAGAAATGTTAAGATTATGAATAAACTCACCCAAGACAAGATTTAGAAGTTTCAACTTACTTTGGGACCATCAATAGTCCTTGAAGGATTAAAGGATGCTCAAGGACTTCGACACTCTGCAAACTCACACCTTAGCAATTGCAAGCATTCCTCACAAATTTCACATAAAGAAATACAAGCACAATAACACTTAGTCATTTGTGCAGGAAGATATCTTTGACATGGTATCTAGCTTCAAAGTAATCACCACATTAGCATATGAACTACTATGATTTCACACATCACAATAATTTAGTATAGTTGAAGAGACATTGCAAGAGTTGTGCACATAGTAGATTATATGATATGGTAAGCTAATTTGTTTTTTAACTCTTAGATTGTCCTCTACGTATTTTTTTCAGAAGTCTTTTCACAACCCAAGTTGAAATGTCCTAATTGGGTATAAGGATAGCAAATTGTACAACACTTTGGTAGATCTCAAATCAACCTCAGCCTCCGGTATATCATGATTGAGGATCATACAAGGAAAATATATTCCCAATCTATAAATAACTTCACTTCAAAGCAAGACAAGAATGGAATGTACTGGATCCTCTAGTCTATGGTAAGATATATAGTCGTCCCACAAAAGTTAAAAGCATATAAGAAATCATCTCCCAATCAATGTATATTAGAAGCTTTAGCTTTGATGTATTATTTGATTATCATGCTTCCTAAATGAGAGTATTGATACCGGATTTTGTGTGCAAGTAGTGGGATTACTTTGTTGTGCTTAGGCTAGGATGGAGGCTTTGTGGACTTGAACAAGCATTGTGGTAATCAGAATTAGTAGTGTTACTGAATTTCACAATCAATTTTAGTTCTTTTGTTTTCAATCTTGTGTAGATAGTTACAATCTCTCATTTTCTTTCAATCTTGCGTAAATATCTATATTTTCCAGTATTCATATGTTTCACGTGTTTTGACGGACTCTCAAAAGAGAGAAACATGTCTATAATTATAATATGTTTATAATAAGAGTGTTTTCTATCACTAAAGCGAAAAAGGCTACCGTGTATAACACATGAAGGAGAGGAAGACCCATGAAGCCGCCAAACAAGAGAGACAAAAGAAGTAAAATGGGGCTAAGCCCCAATAGTATCGATATGAAAAATCCGCCCAACCACACCTAAGTGTTTTCTATAACTAAACCTTAAGATAACATTCCAGCCAACATACATGTAAACAAGCGAAGAAATCCTAGAACTAGGATTCTTCGCTTGTTTAGATATCGATAGGGAATATACCATATTTGACACGTTTATGAGAATGACAAGCCACCTCACAACCGAAAGGTTCGAGAGTACATCGTGCCGAAGTTGCATTGAAAGAACCTTGATCTTCGAGTGATACTAACAGGATGACAAGTGTCGAAATGTTGAAGTTGTCCACCTCCACACGGTCTCAATCATAGTACGGTTCGTTTCTCTATTTCTCGACTAGTTCCGCTCGACTCGCGCACTAAAAGTTGTGTCGAGCAGAACACGGCGGAGCCGCTTGCGCTTGTCTCAGCGCAAGCGGCTCAACTTCGTTGAAAATTTCTACTTTGGAGTCCTCGTGTCCACGTACAATGCTCCTCGGGCTACACCAATGAACTGCGAAAGATGCAACGCGTAGTGGAGAGTCTACTAATATCTTCCTTCCGTAGCTGCCATCGACAACCGCGGTTTCCAAACTGCTTTGGACTTTCGTGAGTAGGAAAACCACATGGGTGTGGGTTTTGGGACTCGTGATTTGTCCAAAGGGTTCCTTCGCACCCGTATCCTTACTTTTGAGGCAACACCATAGAACACGAAGGTCAAACTTGCGTAAACGAAAAATAAACAGAGCCACATAATTCCGATCAAATCTACATCGTCTTGGGACAATCTAGACTATAGGCCAAGCGACTATCCCACTCGAATCTGCTGTGTGATTGCCGGACGTATTGTATGCTGTATTGATTATAGGAACTCATTGACTTTTTATTGGGCTGCTTGTCGGCCGACATTGGCCCCATAGTTACGAGGCTGCTGCTGCTGCCTAATTCTTGATCACACAAGTTGCGGACAAGGTTATTATCATATGGGGACCATGTGCATTCATCTTCATATGAAGAGGCTGATTTGCTGAGAGCGACTGTGACCACAGAAATAGTTCGAATTGAATGCCAGTTCCATACAGACCTACAACAAGAGGGAAGGAGGCAAGACCACCGTTCTTTATAAACTACTCCTACTAGTTGTTCGAATTTAGAGCGAACACAAATTGACTACCTCTTTTAAGACAGCCTAAATATAACGGCAATGGCCGGAGAGTGAGGTACATTACAGTAGAACGATGCGTAAGGTCGATTGAGAAGGATATAGAGAGTATAGCGGAGATTTTAAGGTGGGAGAAGACGCATTGCACTCTCTCACATGTAACAGCACAGCGTAGTCGTTCCTCCGGAAGAGAATACAGTATATGCTTAATGCTTTCATAGTCTCATACTGTACACTCCTGATGCTGGCGAGGAAGAATGAGAACAAAATTCCAGTCTTGCAGCAGTGGAGTACATACACATTCCTGTGTATGTCTTTTCCTGTGTAAGAACATGTTGGAGATAATACGTACAGGGGACGAGGCTGCTGCTGCATTCATGACTCAAAAGGGGCTGACTACCAATCTTGAGTAGATACAGTAGTTAGAATAGCCTCGTGCCAGGGTGGAACATAGGAAGAAAGAAAGAAGAAAGAGAAGACGGTCGTCTGTCAATTTGGTTACTCGTCATTGAGGTCAAAAAAGAGCTTTTCCGCTTTTCTACACCTCAATTACGAGGCCCCGCAAGTCGAGTCCAGGTACGCAGGATTCGATTAAGATATTACTGTACTGTAACAATTTCCTGCACCACAACATCCAAGGCTCAGCTTTTGCCCCTTGAAAGTCTTTGAAAGAGCACTTTAGAGTCAGTACAGTAACTCGTGAAGTTGCAGACGAGTGGGGTAACTTTCCACCTTACTGAACCGTGCTGTCTGTGCCTTTTCACTTGATTGAATCGATGTCCTGTTTCAGTCCAGCACGAGTAAAGTAAAACTCGTCCGATCCACGAAGAACCGTCGATTTAGATTTTTTGCAGGTGTCGAGTAGGATCAGCAGGAGGAGAAGGTTCTACTTTTTCCCGGGTCAGGACCTTTTAGGGTGTCTGCCCGAAATATAATGGGAAATGCGCAGCGAATGAGGAGGGAATCAGCAGGTGCGGTATCAATGAGACTTGAATGAAAAGGAGATCTATGCTTTTTAATAGGACTTTAGGAATTGAATATAGCAGGTTTCTGTTGGAGAAGCTTTAGAAATCAAACACATGAAACAGCATTGCCAGAGTTCGGTACAATTGTACTGGTCAAGCCACTCCAGTGGTTTTAAAAGTCTGGAGTTGGAAGTAGGGAATCCTTAATAAGGGGCTGAAAGTGACAATGTGGAACGTCAATGACGGATCTTTGACAGCAGAGACTCCACTTTATCAATATTCCCGTTATCTGTAAGTAAGCACGAGGACACAATAAGTTGTTCAGAAAGGACTGAATTGATTGAAGATGCAAGGCTCCCCTTCGCCGCGTCGTCTTCTTCTTCTCCTACTTCTTCTTCCCGTCTGTCTAATGTACTCTATTAGTTCTTCTAGGGTGGTGTGTGTTGATTATTAATACTTGTTGTGCAGGTGCACCACCCTATAATTGACGGATATCGTCAACTAGATCTCCCGATTGAGCGAACACCTCCTGCATTGTGTTTGGGTTTTCTCTCTACTCCAATCTGTAACCGAAACTGGAGGAAGAGCATTTAAGTGAACTGATTTCCAGAAAGTCTTAGATTTTCGATGATCGTAGATCTTCGATGTGGAAACTGTGTGGGTTGTACTAGAAGTTGCTGCTGTTGGTGCTACTTACTTGTACAAGGTAGTATCGTACGTATGTTACAGAACTGACATATCTTTCACTGAGTTTGAGAAATCAGTGGACTGGTCAAACATCTGACTTAACTCGGGAGATACAGGATGCTCCACAATTCTTCTAACTACTGGAAATAGTTTCTTATATGCAGCTGCTATTTTATCCCACCTACCATAGGGCGGTGAGAAGGACGACAAACATGTGTTCTATTAATTGCTTGGGTAGATGAGAACTTGGGAGGTCCAGCACCCGGACTCGAGGCGGTTGGCTGGGTATACATGTAGTAAAATATGCGTGACGTCCCACCAAATCCCTCTTTCCTCTCCCAAAAGGCTACGGTTCACTATAGCCTTTGAAGGGGCTTTACATCAGCATATTTCAAATGCACTTGGCCGGGGGGCGGGGGGAGATGGGGAGGGTGGGTTTGTGTCTAACAACACCTCGATCTTTCCTAAGAATATGTGGGAGTCGGATCCAGTTTCTTCACATTATCTTCGCCATTATTTTGCTAACGGGAGATTCTTTTTCAGTAAGCGTGGGACTGATGGATCTGGTCCTACCACTAACTAGCCCACTCCCCCTTGGGTTGGCTTGGGAACCTTGGTTCTGCTTCAGTTTGTGACCCCTAGGTTTCGTTGGTTACCGTGCTCGGTTTTCCTCTTGCACCCCTTGGTGCTATGTACTCCTTTTTCCCCTTTCCTTCGTGCTATATATTTCTGTTCGTTCACAATTGTGAGGAGCCAAGGAGCTCTCAAGCATTACCACACTGGACACATTTGCTCAAGGAACTAGAAATTACTTATATTACTTCTGGCCGCATGCTTGCCATCGTGTGGAAGTCATGCTCAGACGGACTTCATCTTCAAATCGAAATGCCTGCGACGGTTGCGTTAGATTTTTGAGACATCACCATAGACTATGCAATTATATCCCCAGAAAAGCATACAGTATCTATCTATCTACCGTAACGTGTGTTGATGTATAGATAGATAAAAATCTACCAATACGTCAGATGAAATCACTTTCCAGATCCTCGGTTCGTACAAAAGTCCCCTATATCTTGGTATTTACTGAACCTCGTGACATAATATCCCCTCTGTCGCTTATTCCGGTATGCTGCTGATTTTTTTCGACCAAAGTCAAAGTGCAGTACGGCTTTAACAAGCTGATAGAAATCCTTTTCTACTTTCCTCTAGGCATGAGTGCACTGCTCGCGAGGCCCCACCACTCATGAATTTGGAGCTCTAGTGTTGACAAGATCACTAATCTTGGCCATGTGATACCCCCATGAAGGTGCGGAAAGTTCCAAACCTTCTGTTCCTGCATGGCACTCAACTGTGCAAAGGTTCAAGAGTCACACCAGTACGCAGATTTGGGATTCTCCTAGAAAGACAGCAAACTTGTGAAACAAAAAAGTTTGTGCAAGATGATAGGGATCTGGTTGATTGCATGTGAAATTTGCAATCAAGGGAAATGGATCCTGCCAAGCGATGAAGTCTCCCCATCCTGGCGAAAAGATATCTTTTCGCCAGGATGGAGAGACTTCATCGCTTGGCATCATTTCAACTCATAAGTACAGTTTCATAGATAATCGCCTGCTGATAAAGTAGCTAGAATGAAGCTCTATTCAAGGGTACACCTCGAGTAGCTAGGGATGGATCGTGCGCGTAAGAATTCTTTTGCCAAATCTTTGTTAATGGATTGGGGAAAGGGACTCTCGAGCTTGTAGTTTTCACCAGTAGTAGGGACTTTTGAGTCAGGATGCCAAAAGTTAAGATCTCATGAAAGTGAGGAAAATGTTAGTCAAAAGAAGAGAACGATTTCAGAAACAGGGAAAGTTTTCATTTTTCCTTTGAAGGACTGGAGATATCTTCAATAATATATATCGTTTGGACTTACTGCGAATGCAGCTGAAGTGCTATTTGAGGGGAGGATGTGATGGGAAATTAAGCAATTCTTTCTAGGAATATCAACAAATGCAGGATGATTTGTTTGAGTAGCTTGAAAATTTATACCATGTATACATTCTATTTGTCACAAAAAGCGTTACGCGAGTACTTATGCATGTGGAAATGACCAGACGGGGTTATCGATGCTGCATAATCAGAGTACTGGTTGTATAGATCTTGGAAAGACTCTTCTTCCGCTCTAGAATTAAACATATATTACTCTTAACTTTTACATTTTCTTGCTCAAAAAGTTTCCTTAGTCATCCATCATTATGCTTCCGTGAAGAAAGATGCGAAATGATGGTCATACATTGGCAAATAGTAGAGCTGCAGGGCAACTTTGATAGGTGAGTGGCTTGATGCTTTGGGCTAAGATCAGAGAACAACCATAGAGTCAATTTCTGCAAATGATGGACAAAAGTTGCGTTATGATGCTAAATCGTACAAGCAATTTTCATTAGCTCCATAGCTTTTCAACCAGAAGGAGAAAAACCGAGCCAAATAGCTTGATGCTCGGGACGTGATGAAACGACGACCATACAGGGTCTCATGCCTAGATCGGGGTACCTGAAGAGCTTTAGTGTTTGATGAGGCTAGTGACCATGTGACAGTACACACTTGATTTGCAGTTCTTCTTTTATATCTTATTGTTCTTGTATTTGATGGATGCTTGTGGTTTGAATTAAGTTTGCACACCTTCCCAACTTGTTGAGCAACAAAACACCTAAGTGACTTGGGCTTGCAGAGTCATGGGTCGACAATGCGGAGGTGGCGCAGAATATTGGTTGAGTGATGTTAACTTCAGGAGCTAAGATTGAATTTATGATTTTAGTATCAAATTTGTGCCGAATGATTTGGTTTCGCAGGTCATTGACCTCACTCACACATGAACTGTTGCTTTTTCCTTCATCCTCCTGATATTTCTTTCATTAGAAAGAAAGTTGTTCAGTGAGATTTCTAATCTTATTTGCTCGAAAGAAAATGAAAAGGAAGCTACTGATTCATGTGTTCGGATATCAGGTTAAATCTGACCACATAGTCTTGATTGGGTGATTACTTGCAAGTTGCCACCCTTTCAAAGTTTGGTCTATCTGGGTTGGAGACTTTGTTTGCGCATCATCTTTGAGCTCTATCTTCGTCTTTAAGAGGAGCAGTAGATTTCCATGCTGTGTCCGCGCAGCACATGCCCAAGTGTAAAGTACACACATGACTTCCATCATAAATTTTGTTGTGTACGGGAGGCATGGATGAGACAAGCAACCCGTCATGTTTAAAGTCGATCCAAAAGCACCTTTCTTCGCAACCTTCCATCTGACATGTTCTAACGAGTGCTTCCCTCAATTAAACGACTCTCCAAGGTCTTGGAGCGGCATGCACAGGCATCAACCAAGAATGCGTGGTGCTAGAACTCCTGCCTTTTCATGCTCATTGTGCCCACCACGACATAAGGGAAATATATGTTCTCACGGGAAAGTGTAGGATACGTCTTTTACAATATATTTCAGCTAAAAGATTTGAGATAGGTACAGCGTCTCTTATGAAAACCGTCTTCCTTATGTCGAGTCGTCGAAAATACTTCATACATCGACAGAGTGTAGTTTTCACTCAGTGCGTGGATGGAGAACTTGCATGGCAATCAACAAAGACATTCTGCACGGTCTTTCTCGATGTTCCAAGCTTCCATCTAAAACCTTTTCTCCAGGTCCATCAATACTCAAAGTGACCTTTCGATCGATTCCTTGATGACTATACTTTGGCTGATGCTTTGTGAAGCTTTCGTCTCCCAACAAGCTGAGGCCACTCAAGTGCAATAACCTCAAAACTTCATCTAAACTGTACAGTACATCCTTTCATTTAGAAGCTTCTTCAAATTCACGATTGTCCGTGTTGGTAGATCCGAAGTTTCGAACTGGAACATTCTCACTTCCTTAGCCTGCCCATCCTCAGGTCTAAGTACCGTGTTTGCTTTTCATGTAACAGAATCCGTAAACATAGAGATTGCGTTGCGCGACATATAGAAGGAGATATTCAGCTCACACAACAGATTTTCTCAAGACATCCTCCTTGACATTGAACTGTTTTTACAGAATCAAATCAGGTTGTTTGCTTTGAAGAACTTGTGTACTTTGAGCTCAAGCATCAGAAACATCCTCAAGATCCTTGCATTCAAACGAAGGTCCCTTTGGAAATTACTATTCAGTCGAAGGTACAGTTCCTCTCCCTGATCTCGTCGGGCTAATATTACCTTTGGGTTGAAGAATATTTGCAACACGCGATAATTTTTCGGTCATTGTTGATGTATCTTGGCCTCTTGTATCTGACAACACAAGCACACACTGCTCACTAAAAGATAGCAGCACCCATGACGCCCTCCCCAGGGACAAGTATCTTTTCATGTGCAGCTCGGCTAATTCAGGAAGAACCTTTGTTATTTACAGGCAATCGCGACATGTGTCTTGAGAAGACTTATTAGTATTTGACTGGCTTTTTTGACCCCGTACATGTTTCATACAATCACCCACTGGCTGCTTGTTCGCTGTAAGGTATCCTATCTTCCCGATCCACTGCGAGATATCTCTTCTCGATGTTAATGTTTATTATAATCATAATCTTCATATTCAGAGATTTTATTATCGAGCATGAAAGTTAGAGATACAGAATAGAATAGGGAGCGGGAGCGAGAGGAGGGGCCGCTGTTCCGGGGGAGTGGGAGCTGTGAAAGTCCTGATGTAACAAAAGGAGGCATTTCCGAGCGGTCTTGGAAAATGGAAGTGGGGAGAACCGAACGGGCGGACGGAGGAACAGTAGGTATAGGAAATGATCCGTGGGGATGATATTGTGTACTCCGACCTCGTCCTCATCAGGAGGGTCAGAGAGGTGACCTCAGCAGAAAAGGACGTACCAAAGGAAGACCTTTTTCAGGAAGGCGGAGCATAAGAAGTTCTCACCTCCCGAGAAGGCCTTTCTTACCCTTTGTCCTTCCCTCATCTTTTCCGCCTTTGTCCTGCCCTCCGTTAACCTGACCTGCGGCGGCGTCCCCACCCTCTTAATCACTCAGACAATAGCCGCCGTCGAATCTCTCGCTTTCCCTTCCCGACACAGCCCTCGTCTCGTGGTCCCCACAACTTTTGGGTCGCCCCATTACTTTTCACCCGTGCCCCCGACGCGTTCCGTTCTGTGGTACAGTACAGGAAACATAGATCAGCTTTTCATTGATTCCATAATAGAGTGGTCACCTGGCAGCCGGGGCGGGTCCAAATTTATCCAACTTGCCCAGTTGGCTGACTTCTCTTGCTCCTCCCAAAGCTAAGGTGTGAGAGAGAGAGAGAGAGCTGGAGAGCGCTGGATGGGAACCTCGCGCGAGCGCATGAAGGCCATTCCCGTTCGTTGCGCAAGGTATAACTCAGCGCAACCCAAGGGCTTGATCCAACCGGAGAGCCGCAGGATTACTCCACCTCCTCGTTACCGCTGAAACGTATGGGCTGAACAAAGGAAAATCTTGTGGGGGATCCTCCTCTGATCTTATCCGTTCTATCGACTTTGATCCCATCCCACAGCTTTGCCTTCCCACCACCACCACCACCACCACCACGACGGACTGGGTCGGGTCATGGACTTTGCAAGACTAACAGTCTACGGCAGCGGGCGACCGGCCAATTTTGATGAGGGGCACAGTCGGTACTTCACGATCTCTGTCTGGGAACCTCACGGGTGATAGATACATTCAATATAACAACCCAGGTACGATAATAATCACAATCCGCGTAAGTTGGGTTCCAGATTACAACTTAACTTACAATTGTGCACGAATTGCAGTGTGCGCATTCTTTCCAAAATGTTGAACGGGCCATTTTTAGCTTAGCTGCTCCATATGGCGAACAACATGCCGGTTACATGCAACCTTCTTGGCCAACCTTAGTACTGTACTGTAGTTGCCCTTCTGTGGTCCTTATTCTAAACGTGACTGTTCTTATTGAAGGTGGTGTTTCCATATCACAAACAGTGCTTCACTTAGTCCCGCCGCAGTCGGCCTCACTATGGTTCGATATCTCATCTCATGTATGATGGAGCTCAATACTGAACTCTTCGTTTCCGCAGTTCATCAACTCTTTCTACAACTCTTTTCCTTCATCAGCAAAAATCTTGAAATAGAGTACGTTATGTTCAGAACTCGATTGCCAGCTCACTACCGTAGTAGCAGGACAATTCTTTACCTTTCTGCTGTAATGGGTGAAGAGTTACTGGAAGACCATCACTTGAAGAGGACGGATATGGAATAGAATATTAGGGTAAAGGGGGAATCTTAACCCCGTTAAACCAAAAGTTGGAAGGATGAAATCTTGAGACACGTGTCTCATAAAAGAGAACTAGTGTCTCTCAAACAAGCTACAGATGATACTAGTCGCAACGGATGATAACCGTATTTGCCAAAGGCTATTCGGCGTAACCCGCAGTCGACTTTCTACCATAGTTACATTCTGGTCAATGTCAGACTACAGTCCGCCCTGTCTAAATGAATAGCCTCGGGACTAATGCGAACTATACATCATAAAACAAAGTATATATCTGTATTTGGAATGTAGGCATTTATAGGAATGTCGCAAGTAAACCAAAATTTGATGAAGCGAAGGGTCTGGAACCGATCTAGAACTGGAAAGAGAAAAGTGGCTTTTGTCTCATTCCCTTTCGCTAATTTCTAAATTGAAGATGATATACATGGTTGCTAACTTTGGACATCTCCATATATTAGTATATATTGAGTTCACTTTATGTTCTCATGTTCCATTTGCAAGAGACGTGAAATGCATTGACTTTGGATATAAAATGTACGTACCTAAAAAACAATTACTACCTAGATTATAAATAGTTCTTATAAATGAGTGTGGGTGCATTTACCTCAGGACATCAAGTTCTAGAAAAAACCTTGTATCAAGTTCTACCAAAGTTGTGATTAATACAGCATGGAACTACAGGGTACACATCATTTCTGAATTATGGTCCCTAGTTGAATCTCACCCGTATTTATTATTGAATAGTTTTTTATTAATTTTTCCATAAGATATTTGTATGTTTGTTAAGAGAATTCCACAAGTGGAAAAAGTAGACTGAATTTTACAGCTTGATCTAGTTTGCTTTGTTCCCAACAACTTTGTTACCAACTGAGTAAGATGTTGTGTTTCTATATTCTTCACTTGATACTCGATCACTTTTTACAGTAGTAAAGCTTGCAGTATATCATTATTGCAACAGCTATGAGCTGTATGGAGAAAGTAATATTTGGTTGAAGAAAATAGGTTGTGTTCCATAAATCATCTCTCATCTGATAATCCAAGAGCAAGGGCACATTCTCCTTCTAGCTTTGACCATATTTGCATTGGGGCTTAGCCCTATTTAACCTCTTATGTCTTATCCTTTGTGCGGCTTGATGGGGTCTTCCCATCCCTCTTATTATTCTATGCGGTCGCAGTTTCTCTTTTTGCACCAAAGCCATTCAAGACATTAGGAAGTAAATAAAATTCATCCAAACTTCTTACTTGCTTGCTATCCATATTATTCCAGGGTTAGAAGGGTTTTTATATTCTATTGAGAAAAGGGTTTTAAGGCCTTGTGAATTAGAAAAAAGGTGGTTTCATATTTGTATCCATACATGGCTTATGATAGAATTTGTAATATATTCTTTCTTCTTCATGGCATCTTAAATTATTTGCATGGCCAAGGTTCTATCAGCGTCTAGTGTATAAAATTAATATGTCTCATTCATGTTGAAGTTTCCAAGAGATCCAAAATAATCCGTTATTAACTTCAAGCTCTCAATAGCTTCACATTACTATTGACCATTAGCCCATGTATATTCACACTGCTTCACATAGCATATATCATACGACATTGTATCTCCTTTTGGAGATACAGACATCCAATATCAACTTAACAAAGGAGATTTATAAGCTTGTGAGCTCTCGATATTATTCTACAAGAAAAATAAATTAGTTTAACCAATAATCAAAGAATCTTAAAGCACAACATAGTTAGCTTCTACGGATTTGAGCCACTCTATCAATCTTTTTTTCTACAACCTTGCATTTTATTTCTCTCCCTCTCAAATAATCAAACCATAAACAATCAAGTGAAGTTCAACCATATCTTAAGAAATTATGTCAAAGTTATCATTCTCAATCTAGTTTATTGTAACATCATGAAAAAATGTTGAGAATGTAAGCTTTAATGCATCAATGTCTCTTTTTAACTATATTGTAATATCAGTTATTATTTAGTAGTGTTATTCTTAGTGATGGTGATATGTATCACAAACAAATTCAATTCCCACATTTTCATTAATATAATATATTGAAATTTTTTCCATGCTTCATGTCTATTTCTTCCATAAGCAAAAAAATGACTGAAAGCTTTCATATATGATGTGATGTAGACTGAAAGTAGAATCCTAAATATGTCTCAAATGTGTCTTATATTGAAACTAAAATAATAAAATTTCACGCTTAATAACATAGGACTTAACACATTTGTGATGCTTTCCAAAGAATATAACGTTTATGGATTCGTACTTGTACATTTCAACTTTAAATCTGCTTTGATAATCATAACTGAAAAGTAAAAAATAAAAAGTAAAAATTATAAAATTTTAACCCAAATGTTTAAACGTACTATAGTTTTACAAAGGTTGTTGTATACAAATTCATATTTATATTATACATATTATAATAATAAATAATTAAAATCTGTGAAATGAAGCAAGTATCAAAAACTATGTCTCGTAGTAAATTTAAATCTTTAGTGAACTATGATTATGTTTTGATCTGAATTCTACTTTCTTCAACCTCAATAGATATCATCTCAAGTAAAAAGTCGTACTAATTATGGTTCTGTTACTTCACGCAACTTAATCAGTGATAAATTTGATTGCTAATGGAGAAATCATTGAGAAAGAATGTGGATAGAGAGACTTTGGCGTAACTCAATGAGTGATAAACTGGATTACTACTGGAGAAAATCTTGAGGAAGTCATTGAGAAAGAACGTAGATTGAGAGTCCTTGGCGTCGATCAAATAGAGCAATTTCATTGCTGGATAGTACTTTGATTACCATGTAAATATGTGATTGGAATATGAAAACCGTATACCATGTTTCAGTATCATGTTTCAGCCAAAGTGAAGAAAATGCATAGGTCAGAAAGATCCCATAATAAACATAATTGGAGCAAGTCGAATGCAAACCTCTTTTGTTTCTCCCTTGTACGAGCTTGATGGGGTCTTCCTATCCTCGTTGTTTAATCCTTATTATACTTTTGAGGATTTCGTTGTTTAGAGGGTTCCAATAACAGAAACTCTGGAAACATACGGGTGATGTTGGTTTCCCATGGTTATTGTCAAATAATTAAAATAATTTATGGATGATGAAAATCTCAAGAGCATTCAATTATCAAAGTTACCTAATTAATTTTACCATCTGGATTGAGGGTATGGTAAATGGTTCATATGACGAATTGATGTGAAATCTGTGCCTGTAGGGGAAGAAGAGATACCAGCCAAACACAAAGACACGAGAAAACTTCTATATGCATTCATAGAATTTTGTGGAGTCCCTATTACTTGTCAATTTATACGTATCATTGTTGTCGTGACACGTGTATCCTTGCTGTTATGGGGATTTTACCATAACTTACCTTGCGGTTATTTACGAGTATCGTAAAGTGATGATTGAAACCCTTGTTAAGATTACCAATGTCTCCACATCTTACCTTCTAATGACGAGATTTACTCGAGGGAAACAAAATCTTACATTAAAGGATAGAACTCACTAGAGGGAATCTTCAATAGTATTCTTCTGCCCGACACTGTGGTCCTTGAATTTCCAACGTCTTAGGGAAGTTAATTATTATACTTACTTCTAGAGAGAGAATATTGTACCTTTCAAACCTAACTTTCAAAATTAGCTCTTTTGAGTGCCTGTAAGCTTCAATAGAGTCAGTTTTGGGTAACCCGGATAAAGTTAGCGGGCAGCAATATCAAAGAGTGAAAATTGGTTAACAAGTGGAATGACCATTGACAATAGAAGGGAAATCAAAACCATGACCCCAAGATGTTTATAGTGATCTGGCATATTTTGCAAATTGTCGTAAATCTTAATGGCTAATTAAGACATTTGTTGACAATTGCTATTCCCAGTGGTTAATTTTTGAAAGGAGAATTTCACCACTATAATTCTATATTTTCTTCCTAAATATAGTTCCAACTTTTTGAATTTCTTGAATTTCTATTCAAGATCAGTTCAAGCTTCTCAAGTTCCAGCTTCCATGTCAATCCTTCTTAGTGAAAACTCATGTTTTTCTCTCCAGCTCTCCATCATCATCAACAAGAGAAATTTTTTCATTCACAATTTGTAGAACGGAACTCTAGTTTGAGATCAACTTAAGGATTTGTTGTTTATATAGCTTCAAGTATTCAATTGAGTTTTATTCACATAGAATAACCCTAAACCTTAAACTCCTCCCTTTTGCAATCATGCACCTTCTTCTTGTTCTTGCATCCTTGCTTGTCTCAGTCATTTCTCTTGTTTCACTCTTTGTTCATATTTTATGTAACACTTGTGTTGCATTGTTCACAAAGAGTGCAAGTATGCTTTGTTCACCACTTGGATACTTGCCAAGCTGAATCCTTGCTAAGATGCCTCACACTAGTGATCTGATTTTCTTCCTCCATAAAATTGCAAAATCAATGAGGTTGATTTTGAGAGGAGAAATTGAGAGTGAATTTCTTAACTTGGAATGGACTGGATTGGAATTGCAACAAGGAGGAAGATTCAATGGATATCCTTACAAAGTGGTGGAATTTTACTTTAGAATCTTGGTATTCACTGAGAGGGTCCAATGTACAAGAAGCAATGAGTTTGAGTTTATATTCTTTTGTGGATTAGACCTCACTGCCTTTAGACATCTCACAAGAATGGATTTGTTCTCATTTCAAGCTTTATGGAAGGAGATACAAGATTATAGAGTTTTTTAAAATACATCTTGTAAGTCACAATCTCTAATTTGGATTCAAATTACACTTACCTTGGATAGGTTTGGGCATCATGGCAATGGGACAAGTGTCTCCAAAGGCTTAAACCCATGGGGACATAATGTGAGGTCTATTATTTTATTCACTAGACTTGTCATGACAACAATCATAGCTACCTTTGGCAAGGAGGCAAAGTTACCAAGAAAAGAGGAGAGGTCAAGGCTATCTTCTATATTTGCTCAAAACGTGTTCCTTGGTTGTGTGGGTTTAGTAGATGGGACTGTATTTTGATTGTCACAAAGAACAAGAGTGGATATGGAGATATACTTTTGCAAGAAAGGATTGTATTCCATCAACAGCCGAGTGGTGTGTGATGATAAGAGAAGGATCATTCATTTTGCACAAGGTGAGAATAAGAATGGTTGTGTTCTTTTTGTGACTTATAGTTCTATAGTTCTAGAGTTGTGTAGTTGTGTTGTTTTGTGCATTGTTGCAAGATATTTATTCATTAGTGCCGAATGGGATGTGATTGCAAAATGCCAGGCTCTTGCCATAATAAGGCATGTTTGAAAAACTCTCTTATATGGTCAGATTTGAATCCAAGAGAAGACACCTATTTGTTTGAAAAGCATGAATTCTTGTCAGAGGATTCTGGATATATCCCAATGAGACATTTAGTCCCTTCTTTTAAGCAAGCTAGAACCCATTATAAGTCAATTTTAAATAAATGCATTGCTTGGGCCAAAGTGGTCAATGAGCATTGTATTGGAATTTTGAAAGCTAGATGACATTTTCTCAAAGAAATAAGAGTGCAATTAAATGATCCTAGAAGAAATGCAGATCTCTTAAGATAGACCACCATATGTATCAAACTCTATAATTTTTTGATAAATTAGGCAGACCATCGGGTAGAGAGAGATTGATTATAAAGTGGAAAATGAAGGAAAATAGTTATAGGAGCCGGCTTTTGAATATCAAGGCAAGATGAGAGGAGAGCAAGAACTCTTGCTATGCAAAATTGTTTAGCTTTTCTGTGATCAAGTCAATGAGATGTTTTGGGATCAAGTCAATGATATGTTTTGGGACCTAATATATTTTGAGATAAGTAGATATATTGATGGTTATATATTGCATACAAAATGCTTATTTTTCACAAGCTAATCTAGTTTGCATGGAATGCATGAGAATTCTAATCTTGTTTGCATGGAATGCGTGCAAATTCTAATCTAGTTTGCATAGAGTAGAACTAGTGAGAATCCTAACTTAGTTTGTGTGGAATCAGTGAGAATGATAGTTTGCATGAGCAATTTTTTGCAATTTGTCTGGAGGATGGTAGTTTTCATGGAGTTTGCATGGAGAATGCCAGTTTGTGTGAGATTCTTCTTGTGTGAGAATTTGGAATTGTGAAATCATATAGAAGTATGCATGCATTGTAATTTTGTGTATGGAAGTGTTGTATGGAATCGATCACTATGAAGTTTCTCAAAAGGCATTTGAAAGGACATGAAGGAGTTTATAAGTTGTTGAAGGGCCAGGGAAAGAAAGCACCATTCAAACAAAATGAGAAGAGAGAAAGCAATTTCAAATTTCACAAATGTTGAAAGGTATATGACAAAAGAGAGGAGTGGGAGTGAACAAGATAACGGTTGAAAGGAGTGTTTTGAGAATCTTTGAGAGAAACTTGAGAGAGAGAATTTGAGATTGAGAGAAATTGGAAGAGCCATTTTAGGAGACTGATAGTAAATTGTAAATCAGGTGACAAGGGAGTGGAACCCAAGTCCAAGTTGACAAAAATCAATGGCGGAAATTATTGGAGAGGAGGGTAATTGGGGAAGAAGAGGAGAGAAGAAGATCAAGAGAAGAAGAGAGAGAGGAGATCGGGACAGTAACTCGGGAGAGGAGACAAGAAGAGAGGGAAGAAGAAAAGAAGACAAGATATAGCTTTGAGGTGATAGTAATTATGCTATAATCAAAGGAGTAATCAAGGATCAGGGATAGGAAGCTTTCATATCCCATAGTGGAACCATTTGTGCAAGGTTTAGTGTGAAATCTAAGGGAGCCATGAAACCATCCATATGGTTCAATGAAATCAGAAATGAAGTGCACACATGGAGATTTATGAGAGAGCAATTGAGATAAAACACATGGAGGAGACTACATAAAAGCCATGGTTAATTTAGTTCTACATCTTGGTGGTTATATGCCATACATTACATAGAGTTGGTTGGAAAAGTCACAAATTAGAGATGCAACAGAGAGTGTTCAAGAATAGGACTTAGATGCACTTGGACTCAAGATTGTTGTGGGAATTGAGTATCCAAAACCCCATGTAAACACATAACTAATTTTTTGTGAATGTGAATTTGTTTTCTTTGAGAATCTATTTGTTGTGAAATTTTTGGTTATTGGTACAAACCAAGGTTTATTTATCCCATTGTGCAAACCATAGTATGTTGTTGCACAAATCACATGTAATACCAATAGCTAGACAGATGATATAGAGATGAAATTTGATTTGGTAACATCTGGAAGAATGTTATACATGATGGACTAAGTAGATTAGACATAGGTATCACCAAAATAGTACTTCTACTAGCAAGCCAAAAAGCAAAACATGCTTGGAAACTTTAGAATCAATAGCTATGCATATGATTTGGAGGTGAAAATTGGGGCAGTGACATCTAGAAGATGATAAACGTGATGGAGAAAGTAGATCAAATAGAATTATCACCAAAAGAGCACTTCTACTAATAGGGTACAAGCCAAAATAGCTTGAAAACTTTGGAGGCCTAAACGGATGAATTAGGTCTCAAAAATGAGTAGATTCCCCCCCCCCCCCAAATGGAGGAAATGCTGGCCTTCCCTCCCCTTGGTTTGTCTCACCAAGAGCTTTCCAACAAGATGTCACCCACGTGAGATTCCTAGAGGAAGATTTCTTAAAAGATTTCCTTTGGTCAAAGCCTCTTTGACCAACCAAGTGGGACAAAGACCAACATGTCACACATCCAAGCAAGTAATCTAAGGGTGGAGCTTGCTGACTGGTCACCTATCCATGTACCTAATCCTATGGTGGAGCTTCCTTGGAGGAGATCCTCTCTGGTTATCTAATAAAGAGATAGTGTTGTTCTAGGGCATCGCAGTTTGAGTGTGGAATTCATGTTTTCTCTCTAATGTGTTTCTTTATCCTCAGAATATTACACCACACATCCCATGCAAACATGTTTGCATAGCATTGTTGGTTTGCACTGCCAATGTGCTTAGAGCATCCTACATACGTGAGCCATGCAAATTGTGAAAAAAATGTTTGCACAAGTGTGTGGTTTGTGCGGTTTGGTTTCCTAAGTGTATGGTGGGTCTAGTATTGCTGTATGGTGGTTTGGACTACCATTAATTTTAAATTTGATATAGGTTGCATTTTCTAAGGAGTTTGATAGCTCATCGGACCGTCAAACTCATAGTGGCTGAGTGTAAAGGGCTAAGGAGAGAAAGTGGAGAATGGAAGTTCAAAGTGAGAGATCACATTGAGACTCTTGAATGAGGGAAACTCCAAATACATAGCATGAGCTTGGGTTTTGAGATTTATAAGAAACATACAAGGCTCTTGAGAAGCTTCCTAAAAGCCATCTTCTTAGAGTGCAAGCTAAGCTAACTCTGAAAATTTTTTTAGGAACCATCTACTTGGCATGTAAGCTAAGCTAGATGGGAAGTTTTCCAAGAAGCTTCCTTCTTTAAGCCACATACTATGCATGGAAGCTAAACTAACAAGGAAGCTTCCCAAGAAGTTTCTTCTTAAAAGTCACCACTTGTCATACATGTTACCCAAAACTTGGAGGGTACCAAGAAACTTCCTAGATACTTCTAGAATATTCTTATAATTCTTGGCTTATTTGTCCTATTTACTACTTTGTTAGTCTTGACTAACTTGTCTATAAATTCCATATTGTTACACAAAGTAAGAGGAAGAGGTTTGAGACTTGACATTGCTATGACAAGAGGAGCTTTTTGTTTGCCTTTAGGGAGCACGTCATGGAGGAAAATAGTTCCACCACAAAATTTTGGTGGAGGATTAGTTTCTTGTGAGAGATAGGATAGCTAGGAGATATTGAGCTATGCAATGTGTCTATACTTCATTTAGACCTTTTTTCCAATTTTTGAGTTCACTCTTTATCCTTGCTTGGCATCCAACGGTAGTACTTGGGAACATCATTCTAATAGTGAAGAGCAAGATGGCTAGAGCTACTCTAGTGGACTATGACTGGGCTGAACTTATGTTATTGACTATTTAGCAAAGCTTGTGGTTGTCTAGAGGCAGCTTGCCCACCCAGATGGGATACGGTTTTGTGTGACTCATGTGGGCAAAGTTCTCACATACTTGTTCATGGAGAGTGTTGTTGTGAGGGAGGATGAGATTTTATATATCAATGGAGGTGCAAAAAGGGAGGTCTACAACAATGAGAGTCTAGAGGAGGAGGCACATATTGCACCGGATGATGATGATGCATATGATGAGTCAATGAGCATTTTGGGTGGTGTTTTAGTACCATGTTTAGGACCTTTTGAGGTGGACTTATGGATTTCTACATGTATATAAATATCAATATAAATAATTAGTTATATATGTCTGACTTTAATGGATGATGATGATAGTAGAGAAGAAACAACATGTTAGGCTAGAGGACACCTCTTCAGTGAGATAGAGAGTAGGCTAGCCAAGCAAAAGACTCTTGTAGCTCATAAGGAAGAGCAATTATGGCTAGAGGAACATGTGTTATTTGAGAGAGAGATAGTAGACTTGTAGAGAAGGAGATGCACATTGTATGGAGGAGAGTTAATTAGAGTCATTAGGAAGAGAGAGTGTGATGTGAGAGCCGATGTTGAGAGATTGGTTGAGTTTGATGGACTTATTATAGATGGAGAGTTGATAGTTGAGGGTTATATCAAGAGATTTGGTATATGAGAGAGTTCATTGTTACTATGGAGCTATTAGAGAGGACATAGAGTACCCTACATGAGGTGGAGACTTAGCTTGATACTTTGAGAGTAGCATACAATTATGCATTGGAGGAACCTAGAGAATGGCTTGATGTAATACTCGTAGCTATAAACATTATCTAGAGGTAAAAATTGGCACGGTAACATATATATGGAAGGATGGTATATATGATGGACTAAGCAGATTAGATTGAGGTGTTACCAAAAAGAGTACTTTCACTAATATGGTAGGAGTCAAAAACACCCTAAAAACTTCAAAGCCAAGTTTAGAGGCCTAGATGGATGAATTAGGTATTAAGAAGGAATGTGTCCTGTCTCCAAAGAGAAAGGCTTGCCTTTCCCATCCCTCCTTCCCCCTCTTCCCCCACAACTATTTGTCTCATCAAAAGCTTCAAATGGTACATCATCAATGCAATTTTGAGAGTTTTGCAAGAAGATCCACTTTGGTAAACTTGTTTGACCAGCCAAGTAAAATGATAGACATGTCACCCATCCATCCAACTTATATAAAGGTGGAGCTTGCTGACATGTCACTAAACCATATATCTGATCCAATGGTGGTGCTTCTTTTAAGAGGATCCTCTTTGCTATATATAAAGACAAGGTGCTCCTTTGGAACATCAAAGTTTTGATTGTTGAAGCTTTGTGTTTTCTGTCTTGTGTTTCTCTTGGAGGTTCTCCTATCCTTGGAATATTACACTTAGGGCAATGTTACATTATCCTTGGAGTTTTGCTCTTATTAAGGTGGGGACTTAGACCATGCATGTGGATGAGGATGGTGGAGTAGGGGCTCACAATTTACTACATACCTCTACTTGGCCCTCAATTAATGAGAGAGTTACATTGACTAAATATACCTACACTTTTGCTCCTTATTCTTTAGGAGGAATGGAGGCTAGAGCCACACAAACATCACCTTCTTTTGAGGAAGTGCATCATGTTGTGGGAGCTAGATCTCCATCCTTGGAGAGAGCATTACCATCTTTAGTAGGTATGGAGACTAGAGCTACACAAACTACACTTACTACTTCTAAGGGAGTGCATCATGGTAGAGCCAGTACTTCTAGTCAAACTTGGTTGACTCTCATGGTGGGGCCAAGAGAAGAGCCTTATTTTCATATCAAGGAGGAGATTGTATCTTGGAGACCTCACATAGGGGACGAGATGGCCCGGCCTCCAAGGTTTAGTGGTACTCTTTATGATTATTTGGAGCTCCAAGAGGAGAGGAGGGCTTCTTGGAGGGATAGAGTACATACTCTCACTTGGTTGAGAGAGAGTATGAGCTTATCTAGATTATTTATCCCATGTATCATTTTTAGCACTAATTTGAGGAGGATGATTTTAGTATTATATGTGAGTTGTATAGCCGACATGAGAGTTCTTACTCAACCTTATTTGTTGGAGTGGTGTGTGGAGACCATGAGGAGGGGATGGCATTCCTATAGAGCGAGTAGTACTTTATGGTATGTCGGACAGTCGAGCATGAGAGAGTTTACGGAGTATTGTATCACATACTTTTAGGTGATGATATGGACATGTGGTCCAAAGCATGAAGTGGAGGTTCTATAGCATTCTATATAGGAGCATGGTCTATTAGAGTACATACCCGAGCATGTTTGAAGGCATGTATTTATGAGAGCGATGGATACTTTGATGAGTATAGAGGTTTCATGGTTAGAACCTATAATACATTTACCTCAATTGGGTTTATCCATCCAAGATATACTAGTCATGGATAGCAATGCTCTACTTTATTGTAGGAACCATCTTCATGGAGCTATACATCCTTTTAGGTTTAGTTTGATGACTATACTTTGTACTTCATATACATCACTATTTTAGCTTCTTGTAGCTCCTTTAGATAGATTTAGAGCCACCACTCTTCCGGCAATACATTTCCTAGAGGAAGAGTGGACCACGATTAGATTGAGGGATTATAGTTTTGACTCTTATGATCTTTTAGTGTGGGGATTTGTGAGCCCAAGATGCATGAGCAAGAGAAGAAGTGGTTGCGGTGCATAAGCAAGAGGAGAGGTGTCTATGGTCTAAGAGTTCTCAACTCTTTCCTCAAAGTCAAACACTTAGGAATAGTACCAAGTAAATACATTAGAATCCAAAATAGTGGTGTTCATCTTTTCCATTTCCTCTAAAGTAGGTCCTTTCTATCTTAGCTATGACTATCTTTAGCTAATCATGACTAATGTAAAACAATCCTTTATCTCTATATAAATAATATCTCTCAAGTACTTGTAATACCAAACTAAATATCACAATAACACATACAAGCATAAATGGGTGTTATAAATTGAGTGGGAAAGCTATGGTGGTGGTTTTAAGTGGAGCAAATTGAACAGCATATTGTTGCACCAATCTTGACATTGGGAAATTCAAAAGTCCAATACTTGGTCGGTTCCAAGGTATAAATGACACATAAGCAGCACAAGATTGGTTGGTAGAGTTGAAGCAGACTAGCTTTATAACAAGTTGCATAACGTAATTCTAGACCATCATTATGTAGATTCCAAATATAATGGAAGATGAAGCTTTGGATTGATTTATGAGTGGCTTGAAGTCACAAACCAAATTAGAGTTGACTATACATGAGCCAAAACACTTGGAAGAAACCATATAGTTGGTTGAGCACTTTGATTCTTTGGTTGCAACAACTTAGTCTTGACCTTGACCTTCATAGAACCTACACTACACTACACTACACTACACACAAGTAGAGAAGTTGGCACCAATGGAGATTGATCTTGTCCAATAGAGACCACTTGGCACTATAGATAGAGAAAGATTATGAAAAAATGGTGGTTTCTTTTATTATCACCAAATTAGACATTGCATTGCTGAATGTCCACTCAAGAATGGGTGACCTCGACAAAATGCCCAGATGGAGTTTGTGGAGCAAAATGATCACAAAAACAAGGAATCCCAATAGGTGATTTTGAGCCATCTATTTGGAACTTGATTAGTTCCAATGAGATTGAGGGCTACACCTATGCAAGTTTACTTCACTTGCAAGGTATAATATCTGATCATGTTTGTATGATTTTGGTTGATCTTATGAGTTTAGAGAATTGCATGTCCATGCACTTAGCAAAGGAATTAAGTATTCTTATCAAGTTAATATTTGGAAGTAGATTGATGATGGCGGATGGTAGAAAGGGTTCTACATTTTGTATCTCACATCCTATTATTTCAAGATTAGGAAGGAGTATTTGGAGTGTAGGAAGTTTGGAATGACACCTTTACACTATGATGTCATTTTGGGTTTGCTTTGGCTTGAACATCATAAGGTTCAATCTGATTAGATATGATGATAAATTCAAGTACAACACTAAGGTAGGAATTACCAATTAGGTTGTCTGGCACCTTTGAGTAAGACATCTCAGAATGGTCAGTCCTAAAATGTGAAGTTTGTGAGTAAAGTAGTCATAGAGCAAGCTTTGGAGGAAGATAAACCTATCTTCTATAAGTGCTTACATGAGGTCTTGGAGAGACATGTAACACCATAGGGTTATATATACTATATACCTAATGCTTAAAACTCACTCACATTGTGATTTTAGGCCTTTCTTATGGGCAAGACATCTATACTTATGTATTGTACACCTCATCTTCTATATTAGCATCACTTACTTTGATACTTGCACCACTTACATATATGTTTTGGCATGGTTTTGATGTATTCCTTTGATGTTCACTACTTTATTGAAACTGATGTATTCCTTTGATGTTCTCTACTTTATTGAAACAAAGGGATTATATTATAGTACTTACATGAGATCTTATAGCTCCAAGGACTATATACTTAAACTATTATACTGCACCCTAACTTCTTATTGTTTTGTGCTTGCATCATTACTTTTGATATTGAGGTTTTGATGGCTAAATACTTGTCCAAGTTCACCATGAAAAACCAATTTTGAACAAATTAGACTTAGACCCCTCTCTTGAAATCTTATTTGCTTGCATAGGGTGTAGGTGCATGTGGTGCTAGACTTGTTTTGTTGGGAACTTGACCTTTGTAAGCATGAACTAAATGTTTGTAATATAAATGTGTAATCATGTTGATGTTATATACTACATATGAGGGGAGGAACATATGATATAAAAGATGAATTTGGAAAGACATGGAGAGAATATTTTTAATCTAATAGAAATTTTTTATATTTAATGATCTTGTTACATAGAAGATCAAGCATACAAAGCTTTTATTGTTCCAAAAATCTTCTAGAGCTAGCTTCACATAGAGAACTTATATTAAAAAAATCTGCATTGATTATACTATTCCAAAACTTGCAAAGAACTAAGTACAACAAAGAACTACCAAGAGCTTCTATTCTTCACTCTAGCATTCCAACTTGTGAAATTGTTGTATAATATGTCTTAGGTGCATGGAACTTGGGATCTACACTATAACTAGCACTAGAGCCATCATAAGCATATGAATCTATATTGGATTAAGTGGTAATAATGCTTTTGATCTCTCTAGAGTCTTTGTAGCCTGCACTAGTTCAAGTATTGTGGAGTAAAAATATTTTAATTAGCTTTTTTTTTTATATTGAGCCTTTCTACTTTTGACCTTATTTTCTTTGTTCTGAATATATTCTCAAACTCTACTTTTATCTTGTGCTTTGCAACCTTGGCAGCTTGTTGTGCTTCAATCTTTGCTATTTTACACCCTCTTTGCATTCAAGGGAGTCACTTTTCAATTTGCTATGGCTAGCCAAATCTTGTGATAAAGAAGCAAATGCTAGTGTTATCTTGGCAACTTTAGAATTTTTTTCTTCTCTTTTGAATGTAATCTTCCTTCTCTTTTAAAACTTCTTCTCTAGATGGATCTTTCTCATTGGATGCTTCTTTTGTGTGCTCTCCAATGTCTTCTCTTCTCTCCTCTTCTCTTGTTTCACTGGTGTGTTTCTCTTGTTTCATTTGGTGTTCTTCCATAGCTAGTCTCATGTGTTAGTTTTGTTGCTCCTAAATATCCTTGCAAAGATTGAATCTCTTTTGCTTTCCTAGAGAGGTACTCTTCTTCTTCTGCATTTGTCTTGTCAAGCATTGAATGTCATCCTCTTGAACTGCTCTTGACCCACACTCAAAATTTCTAGGATAGTCGCAATTTAGACATTCTTGCTCAAATCTATTCATATGATCGTCCGAGGGTTCTTGGGTGCTTTGGATGCTAATTTCTGTTGAATCAAGTGTAGAATTTTGGCCAAATTCTTCACCACCACCTTTGCATGTTCCATCTATGTTCCAAATTCCATCTACAACACCACCACCAACGCTCACCAAAGCAAGTGGAGATATATTAGCTTTACCACCTAACATTAATCCATTCTCTCAAAATGTATGCAAAGATTATTCACTTTGTCATCTATGGTTTGCCATCTCATCTTGATGTCTTTCTTATCTAGACCTTCCCTTGTGGAATTATAGTTCCATTCTTGAGTATCCTTATATGATTTTATGTATTGAGCCCATTTTTTTTAAAACCTTTCTCTTGTCATGTAAATGGGAAATCCTCTCTTGTGCTTCAATAAGTAAGTGGCCATGTGATTAAATGCAGTGCTTTTCTAGACAAACCTTTTACTATTCCTCCCATGAACCTGATTGAAATTTTTGGGATCATCCAAATAGTCAAGTATTTGGGCCTAGTGACTAGAAACTATTCTGAATCTATCATCCTTTCCTTAGATGCTTTTTTATTGGGTACTACACATCAATCATGTCTCATAGGTGAGTGTGAAATTCATCCAAGGCTTCTCTATTTCACTAAAAAAAACTTGAACTAAAAATCACAAACTTTGATTTCAATTTGCCCATGCAAACTTGTATTACTAGCTATATGCTCTATGAAGAGGCAATGTTGGGCAAGGTGCGGCGTGTTTAATCCTCTATATCTAACGCATTCACTACAAACTATATGAAACCATCTCCCTTGTGCATGAGCTATTCAAAACCAGGAATAGTGAGTGTCAATTGATTTCAAATTCATTAATTTCCTTTGCATCATTCTCCATTTGGCATGAGGTGAAAGAAGTGGCTAGGATAATATGGTTAGCATTTGACTTAAATCAATATACTAATTAATTGCCGGATTTCATTAATGTACTCCGCCATAAAGCTGCATATTAATTTGAAACTGAAACCCCTTTCCAATTTCTCAAATTTTAAATGAACCCATAAACCATTTTTTGGTACTCAAAACTTAATTTTACAAGGACGTTTATTTATAAATTCATCAATTGTTACGGGGTAACTGTAAAAAGAATTATGATTCTTGAGCCTCCACCAGTAATTTTTGGACAGAAGCTAACTTTGAAACCCCCTATTTTACCTGTAAGTAGGTTCTAGTTGACAAGCAGTTGGATAATTCTACAATTGAGAGGATACTTGTCCACAATTGCATAAACTTGCAAATTAATGGTATCTAAGCAAGTGAGATACTAGGAATTTAGTTCTGATCCCATGTATGTTATTTCAAAGTTAATTCTAGTATGCATTGACTTTGATTATTTTAAAAGCTTTCACCTTTATTTAGCCTTGATCTTTTTCCTTCCTTTGGGTAGATGATATATGTCTTGAGGTGGAATCTATAAATGTAGTATTCTACTAAAATTTTGTTGCTGAAGAAGGATCTTAAAAATCTATAAGTTGCATGGTATCTAAGATTTTAAGACGAAGAATGATATAATGAGAAACAGTAAGATATTTATGATAATTTTTTTTTCATTTAGTTATATTATTAAAAAATAATGCTTAGAAGATAACTTTGGTTAACATGACTTCTTTTTTATTAGCATTTTAGTTTAAAATTCATATGTATTATGAAATTTATTTGGAATAGCTTCAAAGTTAAAGGTATATAGCTAGTTAATCAATCTATTCAAAATAAGGGAAAAAGAATAGTGTGCTGAATATGAAATTTAATCCATCCCAAGTACTTCTTGTGAACCATATCTGTTGTCAAATCCAACCCTTACCTAATATTTCACTAATTTCTAACTGAATTTTATCAACTTGCATTAGAATATAACTCCTTGGCAAGAAAGCAACCTTACCACCTGATTTTACACTCTTATTAAAAAAAAGTGAAATATATCGATCTCAATGGATATTATGTGTGTGGTTACCCAGCTCGCCTATAGAAATGGTGACATGTCTTCGAAATGAAACTGGGCAGAAGAATTTTATCTGCGCTGAATGGAGTAATGCAAATGGTGCGAGTTGATGAGAACACACGAAGGGGAGTGTTTGACCATAAACTCGCGGATTTCAGTAAAAACCACTGTTCATACTCATTAAGAGATGGATATATCGAGTTGCATTAAAAGGCAGAAATTACTTTTCCTCTTTATAAGTCGCGCGGAAAGGCTATGGCCGGAAATGGCCATGAACCAACCGTCACAACTACGATTTGCAATTTGGGATCGAGTTGGTCTACGGTGCTGTAGTCGATCCGTTACTTCGTTTTAGTTAGTGAAAAGCAGGTACTGCACACTTGATGTTGACCCCCACGTGGTGTAGAGGGGAACGGATAATGGTCAGAGTTTTAAATGGTGGTTTGTTGTGCGTTCTGTTAAAATAGAACATAATGTACTAATTCTAGAGAATCATGGAACAAACTCCAGCGAAGCTGAGCAGAGATGGTTGAAGCGAATAGGGCTTTAACTCTGGAAAAGATACTACCGTAGAAGTAGTAGAAGACGGTAACGGCCTAATTTTGGGGATGTTTCTGCACCGTACCGCCCACGAGTTGCATCCGGCCATCACATGAAGTTTCCGGTACAGTACTTTAGGTCTACTGTAGGGTCAGATAAACTGCTACTGCCTCGAGTTACGGCGACACTCCATAGGTAGGTAGGGTCGACTATGACTCGACCACTGTGTGCTGGATTCCAAGTGAGTTCGATGTCTATTCTGGCGGGCTGGAGCCGTGTACCGCTATAGCGTACCAGGGGTCTATGATACCTCCACGGTCCGGATCGAACTCCAGTAAGGGTGATTGAAAGTGGTGCCGCATCGCGTCTACAGGACGTAAACCTGCACTGGTCAAGTAACCCTTGATCACGGAATACATTTGAGCGGAGTACTTGCTGAATACGACTGCGTGAGATCTGCTGGCAACCTTTTCCTCGATCAGTGTAATCAGTGGAAAGGCGACCGCGTAGGAAAAGAAGAACGAGAACCTTTTCATGGATCTTAATCAGTTAGCAGTGACTTTTTGGCAAACAGTCAGGAGTTCAATTGCAGTCCACTAATCTATACAGCATGCCTCGTCAATGGTCTCCGGATTAACCAGAGTTATCTACTCATGATGCCATAAATATATGCTAAATAATTAAATATAAGCATTTATAAGGTTTTTAACTTATATACTTACAGAGTTTGGTATTTCAACTAAAATTTAATAAGGTCTTCGGATGGTGATTTGGTTATTCGATGTGTTAAATCTCATTTTCTCCTTGTAGCAAACACTATGGAGGGGACGAACCATTCAGGCCATACAAGGATGAGACAAGAAAAGGTAAAATGTGGCTAAGCACCAACAATCTAGATAAGAAAATTTTGCCCTACTGCACCTAAGGTATGAGAGTTAAGTAAGGTCTACAAACCAATGGAACATTCAAATAAACATCATCAAGGATGATTGCTCTTTTATGGATTGCACTCGCCAATGCTCTTTGGAGAAACAGGTAAAAGAAGTACATTCCTCCAAAGAGCATTGGCTTTGGAGGATGTACTTCTTTTACTTGTTGTTATATGCTCCAATCTATCTCTTTATGAATCTTTTCCAAAGTAGCCAACAATTTCCTAATAAAAAATCATGCAACTCAAGGAATGAATACTGGATATAAATATGATTTTATTATAAATAAATAAATTTTGGTTACATAATTCACATTTTAGACACTTCATCATCTTTTTGGACATTTTTACAAGATAAGAAATTAAAAATAAAAATTTCAAAAAAATTCTTTTGAAGCTTAAGCTTTGACTAAATTATTTAAATCATACCTACTTTATTTTCTGAGATTATTTCCTCATGTAATTCATCTTTGATTAACTCTACAGATCTATTGAGCATATTATCCAACTCATGTATATATCAATAGTGTTAAGTCCAAAGATATTCCTTAAGAAGTACTAGAGGAATATTATCATTTAAATCAAGTACACTATAACATAATTCCTTCACATCACTAGTTTTATAACAGTAGTTTAATAGTTTCAAATCTTACTTTAAGACATAAAACTTATAAGAATATCGATTACAATTACTTGGTAATCAAAAGACTCCTCTTCGTTTATGTATATCAATAAATTATTGTATTTCATCTCAAAGAAATTGATATCTTTATATCAATTGATTAAGAATAGCTCGTTATATATGGACAAGAAATCCCAACTTGTAATTTCCCAGCAAGGGTAAATGTTAAATCTGGATAAGTCAAAGTCCATGTTAATTTACTGGATGACTCAGTCATTTATTTAATATTATAAACTACAACTAAAATTTGGAGCTTAGCCTCTTCACATTATGCATGTCTAGCAAAGCCATTTGATATCCTAATTTAAAGATTTGAATCCAATCATAGTAAAACTTGAATTCTTTCCTTAGTGTAGACTTTTGCTTTTAAACTTTAATCATAAATTTTACAGTTATAGCTTGCAAAAGTCATCAATCATATGCATATATATCATTCAATAGTCTCATAACTCTAAATCAATTGAAGTTAGGATGAAGCACATTCATATTCTTACTCAACATAAATTCCATAAAAATCTGATAATAAAATATTTATTATTTGATTCAAATTACCCTCACTCACTTAGTGTATAAGAACTCTATGGTTTGAAGTACCTCAAGCAATCAAAGAAGTATCAAATATTCTCCCTTTTGAAAGTACTTTCATATCTCTCATTTCTACATTTGGATTTTGGTGAGAGAGTAGCCTATGTTTATTACTTTATATAGAGCAATGACATACCTCTAAGAAGATAAAAGACATCAAAACAAAACCTCCATGTACAATCAAGAATTATAGATTAATTAGAACCCATCCTTTAAAGGAAAAGAGATACATAGAAACCAAGCTTTGAAATATTTAGGCTGGAAAATTAGTTGAGTATAATCTGCACTACAAAGGATGCAAAAGCAAAACTACAACAAAGAGAGCAATGAGCTATGCACTATTAATTTTCACTTAAATAAGATAAAGATCACTAAATTTAAACACCTCTAGAATACACCTTCAACTCTAAGGCTTTGTGTTATTATTGCATTGAATGAGTACACTCTTTGGTATTATCAATAGCTAGTTTAAAAATGCCTTTCCAATTTGAAAATGTCAATTGATCTTCTAAAGTGACACATAGTAATATTAAGGTCTAGAACCTCTTTCTTATACTTGTTCTAAGATATCAAGAAGCATGTTGTACATACCAAGAACATCCAATCCATTCTACGAAGGTGTGAAGTAGATCCTTCAAGTGTATAATTATAGTTATAAAATGTAGTTTTTTTATAATCATTATGTATTTATTTTATATGCAAGAGAAGTAAATGTAAAAGAATTTAAAACCTAACTCTTGAGAAAATTTTATATTCTCATTTCAAAAAAATTTAATTCATTTGTTTCAAAATTAGAGAGCAGTGAAACCTTTGTTTTTATAACATTAATACACTTAGAAAATGGACTTTAAAAATAACAAGATTGTAAGTATGCACAATTGGATGGAATAAAAGAGTGAAATATCAAGATAATTTTGTCTTCTACATTATTTAGGAGAGATATATATCTTAAAAACATTATTTATGAACATACATATATAAAAATGTCATTGTAAGAAAGATTGCACTCCAATAGAAAAATTTGAGTAGTGGAGATTAAATAGGAGTATGTATCTATTCATAGTATCCATAACATTGAAATAATGTCTCAATTCATAGCATTTAATATATATATATATATATATATATACTATGAAAGTATTGGAGTATTTGGAGTGTAATCTCTCCAATTACTCCAATAGAAACTTTAGAGCATTAAGTATAGATGTAAATTAGATTATTGCAGATTATTCAATGCTATGAAAGTATATGAGGATTACAATGTAATCTTTCCACTTACTCCAATAGAAAAATTGGAGCATTAAGTAATTTCAAACCTATATATAATAATACAAATACAAAAACTTATGAATTTAAAAGTGCTTTACTTTGGAGAGCTTCCAAGTAGAAAATGGAAGAGTTGATGTAATTATTTTGCTTTTAATCACATATCCTTTCTTTTCCTTGTTAATAATTGATAGGATGTATAGTTATCTATTACTATCTCTTCTTTTGGATGGTGTATTTTCTTTAGTATTCTGTATTTTTTGGATTATTTTTTGTTGGAGTAAGTAATTATATTGAAACAAAGGAAACAATATTCTTGATTTGAGCATATTTGCAATCTTTTTTCTATTTTTATTACTTATAAAAATATAAAATTGTTGTGATGAAAAGGCTAAATTTTTTTTAATTTTTTATAAAAATAAGCTATATTCTCACTTTTAGTGGTAAAATTACACTATATCAAAAATTAAAACTTTGAATTGATAGTGGCCAATTTATACTGATTAGAAGTTTAGTACATATACTCAAGGAGTGTTTGGATTGTTCAATCATGGAGCTATTTATATAGAGATTCAAGGAGGATAAAAAGAAGGACAAAATGGAACATATAGAGTTGAACAAGGATAAAACCAAAGAGATAACATAGGAGTAAGGCTCAACAGTATTGGAACAAGAAATATGTACTCTTGCATATAGAAGATTAAAGCTACATCAATAGAAAAAATCTACATACCATTGGAGCATCCAAAGAAATTTCATCGAGTATGATTTTTCTTTTGTGAATTGCATCAACCAATGCTTATGATACTCCCTTTTGACCAATAGATATTTTTTGTCTAAATTAGGCTTCAAAATAATAAATAAAAATTAATATCCCTTATTGTCTAGGATAGTCTATATTAAGCAATGGATTTTGTTGTCTCAAGTAGGCTCAAAATAAGAAAGTAAATGTGATATCTTTTGTTGTATTATATGATAAGCTATTGATAAGCTGTTGTGTAATTTAAGTAAAGGTGTCAACTACCATATCCATAGCTCCATATAACTACAAGGCTAGAGGAACAAAATGATAACCTTGTTAAGGTCCTCATATTTGGAGCCTTGATGATTGCCACTTTGTTCACCACCAATCGAGGATGATAGGTAATTACCACCTCTGAATTGCTTCACTTGTTAGATTCATAACCACAACATTTGCTACTGCCACTTGATTGTCTTAAACCATATATAAGTCTGCACTAACTCATGCCACCTACAATGCATGCCTATAGTACTCCAAGTGAAGAATATACTATTTTTTTCATTAGAAAGATGATATCTTTGATGGAAGAACAATGAGTCATATATGTCATTGTTATATCTAAGGCAATACCACACTCACACATTGATCATGAACATATAAATAGGTAGACTAAACTTAAAAAAGATCTTGTCATAAGAAAGAGAGTAATTAATCAAATCCAAATACCTTAATTTAAGGTTCAGCTATAATCCAAGAGACTGTAGCTTTGATAGAGTATCTGCTTTTGTAACATGAAGAATGGATCTATCAACTAATAAAGAATGTTGAGTCTATTACAACTCTTTGTCCATCAAGCCTTTGGTCCAATTAGAAGGCAAAGAGGCAAAGAATAGAAGAACATCTTGTGCAGGAAGGAATCATCTCTCTTTTGCAGCAATAGTACTTGGAGAGGAAAGGATCTCCATTCCACTTGATTACATAAAGCTCCAAGATTGGGCTATTAGTAACTACAAAATAAGAGGAAAGCAAAGGTGCAAAGATTGCACAAGTAGCCAAGAATGCAATAGGTATCATCTTCTCCATAAATAATAGACCTGCACATAAATAATAGACCACAAGATATTGGTAGAGATACTTGTATACACATCAAATCCTCTATCATACACTCCAAAGTCCATGGTCTAATGATATCACCAAAGACTCCGATGATCTTCCTATCAAATGCTATCAAAAATCAAAGGGTCAAACAAGGGAGAACAATGTGAAATAGGTAGGTCGGTCAATAAGCAATACAAGAGGAGAATATACCTAATGGGATTTATGGATTCCCTAGTAAAAGAAGATTATTCATATGAATAATAATATCCTCTACAAGAGTAACATTCAAAAATGTGTTATAAAAGGTGTAGAGCTTACTAATACTCCAAGAATGTATAAGCTATCTATGGATATAATACACCTATTTAGAAGCTAAAAATGAAGAGGTATACCTAAAGTGGATCACACTTTCCACTTTTACACCTTAAGCCTATAAGATCAAGTTCAAGAGTCAAGTAGCTAAAAATATACCTCATTTGGTCTAGATGTCTAAAATATGTGTATTATCCAACAAGGTTGGAGAGACATAACTTACTATGATCAAAATAACTTAGCATGAACTAAAAGAGTAGATAAAAGAACAAAAGAATTCAGCCATAACTAATATAGTTGATAAAAGAATACAAAATTGAACCATAATTAATAGGGCACTCTAAAGGATCTTTGTGTAGTACACCAAGAATTGATTGAAGAATCACTTCACAAGCTATGCTAGTTAAAGAGATGCTAAAGAAAGAAGGGAAATCATAGAATGACATCACCAAGGGAATGACACTCATCAAGATCCACTAACATCTCTTAGTGACTTTGGAAGGGAAAGATACCCTAGATATGTTGTTAAAAGTGGTCTTAACAAAAACGTTCTCAAACATCTTTTTGGAGGACAATATGACCAAAGTGTATTTCTAGGAGTGCTCCAATGTCAAAAAATATAATAATTCTAAACACTACAATACTAATAGGGAATGTAAATGATGCTGAATAATGATACAACTGACAAGGTACATAAGACCTCCCAAACATAATTGGTATAATATCTCATGTGCTTGTCTAAGTGCAAGATATTGACAAACCATTAGTACCTGACTAATTGACCTTCACCATATTGAGAAATTGATTTACTTTGACTAATTGACTTAAAAATCTGTGTATTGCTACTAACTTAGAACAACACCGATTCAAAAGCCTTTAGTGATCCAGTGTAAGTGCTAGGGAGATGGTCAACACTTCACGTTACTTTAAGCGAAGGTGAAAAGCTGTTCGTGGGTTAAACTACCACTTTAGGAAGGGGTCAAAGGTCTGCGGATCTCTAATGTATAGATCCTGGGTGTGGGCGTGACAAACCCTGTAACGGCGGTACAACCGGCTGAGTGACTTCCGTCGTCGCGACAAACGTTGATGGCCAGATACTCTAGCTTCAGGTTTGCTAGAGTTTACTTTAGCTAATTACAGTAGTTAACTGATCTTTTGACTCTTTGCTTTAGTGGATGGAAACACTTTAGCTTTTAGTGGAAAGAAAGAGCTTTAGTTCCGTTGTGATATATGGAAGCTTCAGAAACGGATGAGATCTGCAATCGGTGACAAGATCATAACTTAGGTGAAGGTACATGGTTAACTCTGTTTTGCGCTGAAATGGCCGTCAACCGTGGTAACAAATCCTTAACATTTATAAAACAAAGGTTCCATACAGAACGGGTATAGTTGCAAAGGTGGTGATTGCGTAGCTAAAAGCGTTTATTATACTAACGGAGAAAGAGAATCCCGGAGCGGTGACAAGTATGGGCGTCGAAAAGTGCCCTTGGACGTGATCTGGAGACTTGGTCGACACGTTTTGCAGTTGAGGTTCTTATAGCGAGCCGTATCGAGCCCCATGTCCCACGTAGGGGCCTGTTGCTGGTCGAGGCTTTTCTTTGCTCTGCTACCGTAGCGTAGCGATGCTGCGGATCTTACTGCTGACTTAGTACAACCTATAGTAACTAACTGCCCGTCGTCGACGCGAGTGAAAATTCTGAGTGTAACAAGGGAGAGAGAAATCACGCGATAAAGTAGCGACAAGGAACGACGCAAGGGTCCTTCTCCTTGTCTTGTCTCGTAGTAACTTCGGATTGTAAGAGTATTGCAGATGCGATAGACAGACGACGACGGTGCTGGAAGACGAGGAAATGTACTACACTACTAGTCAAGTTCTGCAGCGAGCGAGCTAGCTCTACTGTTTCTATTATTGCCTTTTCAACTACGAGTGACTGTCTGACTGATTTACTGACTCGGGGGATAATTTTCTTCCTCGCAGATGAGATAGATCAATAGATATCTCGTCGAGATTCCGGAGAAGTGGGCAAAGAGAACCGCCACTTCTATCCTAATACCTGTAAAGTTGGAACGAGAAGCCAGTGAGTTACGTTGAGAGAAGAGAGAGAACAGAGAGAGATTTTTGTTGGAGAGACTTCCTTCCTTCGTTGGTCGTTTGAGAAGAGCGTAGAGATCGGGAGGAACGAAGAAGGAGGTGGAGGTCGATGGTCAGGCTGCGCCTAAGTTGTGGTTGCGAGTGTGCGCGAGAGTCGGGACGATCAAGAGCAAAGGCGCAGCGGGGAATAGTATGGCCTTCTGCGCGTGAGAGTGAGGGGAAATTTGGTTCAGATTGAAGGACAGAGAGGTGGAGTCGATGCAGATGAGGGAGCTGAGCAGGGAGGGATGTATCGCACGGAATACGGGACCCAAGAATTGGTGCATGGAAATCATCTTGAGTCGTTAAGCAGGAATACAGGACGAGTCAAGGAGGAGAATAGTAATAATGTCTGGTTTACGGTCGTGGTTGTTGCAGCAGATAGTAGTCTCCAAATGTTAAGCAAAAGCAGGGGTTGCGGATCTTTGGGGGGCAAAATGCCAGCCGGGTGGATCAAGGAGCGTCTCCTTTACCTGAGGGAGTTCACGGGTCGATGTGGCGCGCACTGGGAGAAAGGAAGGAACGTCAACAACATCAACGTTGGGGATTCGTGGTGATTTTTGAACCGGCATTTTGCACGGTGAAAACTTTCGCAGGTGCTGTCACAGGAAATCGACGTGCATTAGTAGCTTAACGAGGAATTGCCATAGTCTGTCGTCGTCAAGATGAGAGCCGGGGTAGGCGCTGTGCAACACACTTTAACCCCGGCCGCGGGTGCAGTGGTGAGGGCAGCTGTAGCTGAGGCAAAGAGTCGTGGTCACAATCAAGTGCAGCCTCTGCATGTAGCAGCCATTCTTCTGATTCAATCTAGTCCAGGTAGTCCTCTAAGGCGGGCATGCCTTCAATCACACAGCAAGGATCTCTCTCATCCGCTACAATGTCGAGCTCTCGAGCTGTGTTTCAAAATTGCGCTGGACAGATTGCCATCGAACCAGGAAAAATCGCCGAATCCAGTGCTCAGCAACGCCCTGGTCGCGGCTCTGAAGAGAGCGCAGGCACATCAGAGACGAGGGACGCCGGAGCAGAGTTTGCAACCTCTGCTGGCGGTGAAGGTCGAAATGGACCAACTGATTATCTCGATTTTGGATGATCCGAGTGTAAGTCGAGTCATGCGCGAGGCTGGTTTCTCGAGCACCGACGTGAAGAGCAACATGGAGGAGGCTGCCGCTCAGTCTTCTCCATCTCTTACTTGTTCCTCGTCTTCTTTAGACAGTTGTAGCCAGCTGAGGCGCCGTGAGCGGCTGGCAATGACTTCCTTCTCTGGTTCGCCTCTGGAAGGTGTCCAGTTTAGGCACGCTCTGTTTAACACATCTCCGTCGTTTATTTTAGAATCTCCGGGGACGGGTCTTAGAATGGTGGACCGAGGGATGGTGTCCACTCACAACTCCGATGCCTATCAGTCCGAGAAGGAACCTTCGTTGCCGAGTCCGTTTCATCGGCAAGACGTTGAGGGACATGCTTTCTCCCCCGTTCCCCCTCCGTTTCTGGAGAACTCTTCTCTTTTCCTGAAGCAATCCCGATTGCATTTGACTAGTTCGATGGGGATCACTTCACGGGCTGGTGGATACGAGGAGGATGTGAGGAATGTTGTGGAGACTATGTCGAAGAAGAGAAATCCTGTATTGGTCAGCGACGTGGGCCTGCATAATAACAGCGTGGTTGTACGGGAGTTCTCTCAAAGGCTGAAGAACGGTGATGTTCCGGCGTTTTTGAGAGGGGTCAAGTTTTTGACAATCCCTTTCCGCTCCCTTACCGTGGGGCTTTTCTCTCAGGAAGAGATGGAACAGAAGCTAGCACAACTGAGGACCATTGTGGAAGAGAGCATGCCCGGAGGCGCCATTGTATCCGTCGGAGACCTGCAGTGGCTGGTTGAATCTGGGCAAGGAAAAGCCACATTACTGCACTCGCACGCCCGTCTTGTTATTCAGGAGCTTACCCAGTTTCTCGATACTTACTCTAGTCAGCGCTTCTGGCTTCTTGCAACTGCCTCGTCCCAAACTTTCAATGGTTGTCAGGTAGCAAACCCTTCGCTGGAAACGCGTCTCAATCTTCAGCCCATCATGGTTAACGCCAACTCTGGTGTTGGAATGCATTCCAGGTGTGTTTCACGTTCTTCCACTGGCTCCTGAACGGTGTTAGTCGATGACTTGATTGTTGGTAATCTGGCTTGTTTAAGTTCGTAAACTAACGCGTATTGAAGTATCTGCTAGTTCTTATTCGCTACGCTGTTCTAGGATACATAGTACCGCTCATAATACTCGCTCACTCTGATCTCTTGATATGCCTAAGTCCGCTTGTGTCGTGATTCCCGTATGCAAACCTTGGTCTATAATCGGAATACTTGCTACCAAGATGTTCACTTGGCTTCAAACCGAAACCTGGAGTGCCCTGTTGGCTTCAAGCTTACTGCACGTTCTCCCAACCTGCTCTATTGCCAAGCAGGTCTGAGCTGTCGGTAAATGCTTTCCTTACGCTTCTAGTGTACATTCGATGGAGGTCCTCGTACTAGGAGGATTCAGGCTTCCATTAGACGAGGAGACTGGACGATTAACGCAGAAAGCTCCTTCTATGTAGTGTAACTAACCATAGGGACCTTTTGCTGTGGTGTGGAGCAATGCGGTGATGCCAACTTACACTCTTGAAAACTTAGACTAAAACCATGTCATTACCTACCTCAATTCATTCTGACGCGAGCGTGGTCCGTTTGTTCAGGTACGGTACTTTTCAAAGCAAGCTCAATGGCCAGCTTGGTGCAGCAAGTCCACCAAGTTCTCGCAGCCCTGTGACGAAGTTCCCCGGCATGGAGAGCCAACAAGAAAGACCTGAGCTCTGTTCAGATTGCTCGAAGAAATATGAGAATGAATTAGCGGACTTGATTCAAGAAGATAGAGCATCGTGTACTCCTCTTATGGCTGGAGGACATGGTCGTGGTGATCTCAACGGAGTGCCACCGTCAACTTCACCTCAGCTGCCCTGGTTGCAGAAGAGTAGCTGGCCTCCGCTTGCCGTGGTAAGTGACTTTTCTTGGCAGCCCAACGTTGACGTTGCTGGTTTGGCCAGTGTGTGATGTAGTGCTTGCATCTTTTGACTCCGTATGCATGTTGTGTGGTCACGTCATTCTTTGGTCCTCAAGGTGCTCGCTCGATGTAGCTTTTGGAAGTTTTCTTGTAGTGATTGGAGTTTGGAAGCTGTTTTGCAGGTCAAGGAGGAGAAGGTACTGTTTCCACAAAAGTTGCAAGACCTTACGAAAAAATGGCATCAAACATGCTCTGCTCATTCCACTTCCTCTGGAGGATTTTCTTCTACATTGATTGATACAGTTCGCAATTATCAATCTACAAGTCAAGTTCCTGATGACATGTTATCTCACGATAGAAACTCCCCACTGATGTCGAAAGTGTTTGGGATGTCGAAATGGCAAGAGCCAGTGAAGTTTCTAGTTGCTAAATCAGCCGAACATCCCTCTCCTGGATTGACAAAAGCTGGCAACGTACCACTTTGGGCTACTAATCTTAGTGCTGCTAGCAATCATCCTAGCAGAAGTACGAATACCGTCAGTAGCAATTCTGACGGCCTTTCTTTCCCCCCAAGTTCCTGGATGAAGAAGAACGACATCAGTGGGGCTCGGGACATTAACAAGGGAATCACCATTCCTGTCCAAGCCGGAGCGGCTCTCCGGGACACGATGGGTGCAGATCTTGCGTTGGGTCGTTCGAGTGCCGATCTACCTCCATTGAGCCGTGACCTCCGAGAAGATGGTCAACAGCCACTTCCACTTGGTGGGTGGAAGTTTTCTCCAACCGGGAACTCTCGTAAAGAGCGCGTTCCCGAGGTATCTCTAGCCTGGCGGGTTCCTGCAGAAGCTGAAACGTGTCCCCCAAAGGCTACGGAACAGAAACCATCTTCTTGTGGTGGCTTTCGACCAAATGACATGGACAGTCTCAAGATATTATGGAGGGGTCTCCAAGACTCGGTGCCCTGGCAGAGGGAGGCGGCAACTGCCGTAACTTCAACAGTGACGGACTGCCGTTCTGGCTCTGGGAGAAAGAGACTATCCAATTTAAAATCAGACACATGGCTCTTGTTTTTGGGTCCAGACAGAGTTGGGAAGAGAGAAATTGCAAAGTCACTTGCAAAACTGGTATTTGGCGATGAGAAGAAGCTCATTTGGATGCAGCTTAGTGGTAACCAGGGAGACACCGCGTCTTTTGGTTCCGGTACAGGTATTTTAACTTCGGATAGCAATGGAGTGAGGTACAGAGGTAAAACTCCCTTGGATAGACTGGTGGAGGCTGTTCGTTTGAAGCCTTTCTCTGTTGTATTATTGGAAGATGTGGATCAAGCAGATTCAGTTGTTCGGGGAAATTTGTTGCGAGCGATGGAAAGAGGCAAGCTCGCATCTTCAAATGGAAAGGAGGTCAGTTTTGCAAATGTCATTGTTATTATGACATGCAGTGTCGGCGGGAGTCTGTTGTCGCGGAAACAGATATTCGAAGGACAGGGTACACTGTCCATCGAGGAGGAGAAGTTGTCCCGGTTATTTTCATATGGTATGAAATTTCAGGTGGCGGAGTCGAGGAGTGAAAGAGTTTTGCATGACAGTGGTAGAGGCGTTTTGGTCGTTAATCATTGCCTGTCATTGGAGAACGGAAATGCAGACGCTCAACCAGACCACAGTTCGCCACCCTCTTCGTCTTGTAGTAAACGCAGGGCTCATTGGGCCTTACTAAGTGATTCAGGTGGTTGGGCATTGACTGACAAAAGACCCAAGAAAGAGGGGTCTGTGTCAAGTAAAGCACTAGCTCTTGATTTGAACCTTTCTGCCGAGGAGAATGAAACGGTTGACGAGCTTTCTTGCACAACAGACGTGAATACTCCTGAGAGGCCTGAACAGGAGAGTGAGGAGACTCTTGCCAAGCGAGTCATGGCTTGCGCTCGTGAGTCTCTTCCTAAGGAGATATTTGAGTTGGTGGATGCGGCTGTGATGTTCAAGCCCTTCGACTTTGAAACACTGACGGACAGTGTTCTCGAACAGCTTGAGAGTGCTTCACGGAGGATAAGAAGTACCGGTGCGACGATGGAGATTGACGTTGCAGTCTTAGAGCTGCTAGTTTCAGCTGCTTGGCAAACAACTTCCGACCAGAAAGTATTCAACGGGTGGGTGAACGATATCCTGGTAAACAGTGTGTCCCTGCTGCTTGACAAGCGTGAAGTTGGCCCGAGTTCTGTGGTGAAGTTGCTGATCGACCGAGGTCAGGCGCTTGAAACCCAGGAGAGTGCTTCAGTTAGAGTGGGTCTGCTACCCGCATCGATAAAACTAGGCTAGTGGCATCCATTCTTGCCGCATCCCTTCTTTCTGAGATATTCTCACTTCGGGGCTCCAGGATTTTATAAGTGTAGGGAACGATGTTTTCTTTTAAGTGAGAGCCATCTACAAGAGGATTCCTTCACTGGAGTTCACATATGGACTTCGAGGTCAGCTCCTGTGTTTGATGAGGGCTTCCACTCTTCGGTTTGTGGACATGCAGGACGTAAAGTAGATTCGGCAAATAAGGACACATGTAATTACTTAGTGCAGGTTTCAGATTATGGGTTACGAGTTTTAGTTAGGACATTCCTCATACATTACTCATTATTGAAGTGAAGGTATTCAAATGTGCAGGGGTGATTTAAAGTCTACCGAACCTCTTTAGCTCACCCATTTTTCAGTCCACTCTTCTGAGATCTGATTGGCAATCTCTTGCCTTTTAAGAGTGTACATTAATTCCAATTTTTGCAGTGAGCAAAATTCTTGGCCCTTCTAAAGTTCTCTGTACTTGCAAATTACACCTCGAAGTTAATGTGGTGTCCTAGTACCAGAGATGCTCTGCTTTTGCTGTATCTGCGAGGTCTCGTCGAAATGGTCAGTGGCTGAAGCGGTAACAACTGGGAAATGGATTGCCAGATGATTAGCAAGATGCTTACCTTCTATCTCCTTGGTTAATTCCATCGGGAATCTCGGAAGCAGAATTCCAGTACTCAAGAAAGCGTATTCGTTTTGCATCAATGCAGTAACGAGGCTTACGGGAGATGTTCGACCATTATTGCAAGCCCATGTATTATCGAGATGTTCATTCCCTTTACTGAGGGTCCCACTTAAGGTTTAGCACAGATTTTTGTTCTACCCATCTGTTTAGGTCTAACCGTTGTGTCTGCTTCAATCTCTAAAACTCAAAAAATTAACATGACTTTCTGAGCACGTAAGTCAATTTTCTCTCGATCTCACCTAGGTGTGGAGATTAGCATACACCAAATGTGTCGGACAAACAAAGGACGGTACCCAGTTGTCAACGAACTTCCCCAACTATCGGACTCTACTGACTAGCCTCGGAAATTTGTACAGGGAAGGATGTTCGTCTTAGAATATCACTATAACTTGGCTGGATTGAGGAGATGATGCGACGGAGCCATGTCTGAATGTATTATACCAACTCGATACAGGCAATATTTTCAAATCCGTGTCACTTTGTACTGCGGGAAGATCAGTTTGACCGTTATATTCGATGCGTTTGGGTTGTGATACCAATAGCTTTTGACTTGTTGGGTGTCCTTGCTTGCTTCCTTCCCGAACGAAGAGCCTGTGAACAGTAGTAATCACTTCTCAAATCTTTGCAGATGGACAGTGGTGACATGAGCAGAAAGAGATTCAGCAGCAGTAGGAAAAGGGTTGGAGTTCGCTGGGGCTGGGCTTGGGTTTCTTCTCTGCTTTGCACTGCGGGCTACGGTATCGAAACTGACACTGTGCGGGCGAATCTTTGAGCTGACATGCAAAAGTGGATTCTGGCGATTGAACAGCTGACATTCTAGAGAAAGGTGACCTTTCGAGATACTTTAATGCAGTTGAACACTAAAGCAGGCGAGAACAGCGCTGCGTCAAGTGTGTCAGTCATTAAAATTAGTGGATGCCCGGGCCTACTACTTCTTCCAACTCTGGCTATGTGGGGTGTTTGGCTCATACATGACTCATACTTACTCAACTACGTCTCCTCAGATGAGGCTCGTCTACTTTGGCCACAAATGTCCGTCCTCCTTTACATAAGCCTTACCCTCTTCTGGCCCCCACTGCCTTTCTCTTGAATTTGCCTCACTTGACTACAACTACCTGATCATCACCCTAGATAGCCTGGAAACCCTGGTATTCCCCTATCTATGCTGCAGTTCAAGGATAAGAAAGGCACAGCAAGGCGAGGCGAGGGGAAAGTTGGCCACCGTGCAGATATGGAAGGCGAGTCAACTAACAACCCTCCACGCCCGTCTTTTTGTCTCTGCCTTACCTATAGTACACGACTGTAGTCTACAGTACTGCTCTTGTTGCTGCAGAGGTGTCTGGTGGATGCGCAGGATCGATGGATAGGATGGATGGACGCGTGAGCTCTTCTCCATCCTCGAAATTTATAAATTCCTTCCGGATCGATAATCAGTCAATATGGAAAGGCAAAATACACCATATACTTCACATTTGTCCAATTCCTCTTCAGTGTCCCTTTCATCTTTGACCGACTGCCGGGGATTTTCATCGTATTATGGGTGGAGGAAGACAGACAGACAGACAGACAGATACTCAGTATGGGAAAAGTCGAATTTCAACTTGTCTCTCCACCCACGATCTTCGCATGGCCTCTATTCTCTGTTTATTGTTTGAGAGAGAATCTCTATCTCCAACATTTAAGTCAAGGCAATCAACCTCTCTTCTTTCCTCCTCCTTTCCTTGTCGTCACTTCTTCCATGTGCCTTCCTTTTCCCATGGATAAATGTGCATCTTGACCCCGCATGTATCCACGTCTCATCGCCTTTCTCTCTCTACAAAATGGAAAAGTCCTTCTTTGACAACGAACAAACCTCAACTATATTGCTCAGCCCTTGTCCTCCCCATAGACTACCCATAACCTGAGAACCTCGAATAGACCAGCGGTGGAAAAAGACTTGCTTGTCCTTCTTCCTTCCTTCCTTGCCCTACGTGATCTGATCTGATCTGATATGATACTCCAATGGGGAACCAAGAAAAGCCGGGATACATATCATATCACGATGTGGGCTGACTCGGCTCAAAATTCCTCATGAATATTTGAGGTCCTAAAAGCCTCAACCTCAGCTTGCTTGCAGCAGCAGTAGCAACAAGTCAAGTCAATTCGAATCCGATCAGCCTTACTGTTGCGAGGAAGTTAGTTACTCGTCTCGTACAGTAAACAACAATTTTCAGCTCCCCGCTCCACCAGTCTCCTCCCCCAATTTCCCTAATAAACTATCCCACCCACAATTGAAAGAAACTTCACCATCGCCGAAGATATTCTTCACTATTGGATCCATCCATGAGACTACAGTAGCAAGACACACAACCTCACTCACAGCAACACACTATTAACGTAAAACCGCCATGCGACAAATGTCTTCAAAGCACTGGAATTCATTCATGATCAAGAAGATCGTCGCCAATCCTCCCTTACCCACACTACAAGTAAAACACGATTACGTACTCCATATACACCAATACACGACAAATACAATAGTACCAACCAACGGACCGACCGAGTACCGATCAATTTGAGTACGACCGAAACGATATGACACCGAAACTGTACACCAGAGAGACAGGAAGAAGAAAAAACGGAAGGAACGTGAGGAGGATGGATGGACCGAGAAATGAATCACCTTTGCCCCACACCCCATGGAGGTAGGAAGAAGGAAAAGAGGAGGTGGGTCCTGCGCCAGTTCTCCACTGCTCGTTGCGCCGACCAATGTCAACACTCACTCACTCTCTCTCTCTCTCTCACCTTCAAAAGAAGCTTTTCCATCTCCCGACGTCAGCTGAAAAAGACTACGAGAGCAAAGGTGATGCTCATCTTCTCTCCTGTTCGTTGGACTGTCTTATCCTCCTGCCCCCGATTTAATAACAATGGCTCATGTAATCAATTCCGAAAGCTAAAATAGAATGTGCTTTCCGCCCAAAGGGTGTCCACGGACTAAATATAACAGTTATCATCAAGCACTTCTGAGCTTATCACAAAAGTGGACCTCACTTGTATTACCATTTATTTCAGACTGCTGGCTTCTACGACAAAGTGCAGTAGTGGTATTATATTTTGGGTGTCACGGCACATGTCACAATAATAGGTTGGGGGTGAAGGAACAAATTAACTCTCCATGCATGTCCAAAATAATAAACAAATGAATTGACCTCCAGGATGTAAATTCCCATTAAATCGAGCAAGTGGTGGTGATATGATGGCTCTAATTCAAGAGTTACATGATGGCTAAAATCATTCTTTAAAGAAGCTTACTTCATGTCACCACTCTTTGGTTGTAAGCACAATATTGTTGATGTTGTTTTTTTATGTGGTTGTAAGTGCCGTACTTGTCAGCCAATCTATTTTCTTTGCATGTTTCCACCAAGTATTTCATAACTATATTGCAGGGGAACGTTTCTAGAAAGTTAGCGCATATTGTTTGTCTAAAATATGTGCATGTTTATTTCTTTTCGTCCATGGTAGGAGAAGGAGTTTTCGAGCATTTTTTACTATCTCTTGTTCTCTCTTTAAGCCTGCACAAAATCCTCCTAGTCTGACAAAGTAAAATGCTTTTGTAGACCCAAAGTTAAGCTTAGCTCTAGAATATTTAAGTAACTTCATTTCCTAAAGATAAGTAAGGTACAAGATTTTACTGGTTGGCAATTGACATTTTGGGTGCAGACAACGTAAGAATAAGGACTTGGATTGCATAAAAGGCTTGACCTGTCTTCAGTTCTTGTCGGCATCGATTTGGCAAACAAAGAACTTGATCACATTCAACCATGGCCTTGAAAAGAGTAGATGGATATCTACTTTGTTCTGTTTTTAACTATAATTTATACTAAAAAATTCCTGTAGCTCACGTAATTAATGTTTCACTTTCCTGGAGTTATAACAGCATATCTTACCAAAAGATATCTTTTTTTGGGGGCACTTGCCAAGGGAAAGTAGAAAATATATATAACAAACTTATAGTGAATTTATTATCAAACATGTTAAGCGTGTCTATTGGTATTTAATGTCTAGGGATGAAATCTTGCAGCTCTGGTTGATGGTTCTATATTTTCTTTCCGGAAAATATCTTTAGATGCCGTGTTGACATTAATCCGGTTCTTGTGGCTTTGTATTGATTCCATGTTTCAATGAAAAGACTATCGCAATCCAAATCTGCATCATCGAATATCTAAAACTGTTGCTATCACATAAAAGTTGTACATGCATCAATCTCAATAATCAAATTTTTCTCTTGAAATTTAAACAGTGTAAAACATATTCAATTAAGAGAGAATGATTGACTGCAGAATATTTTCTGTAATAGCGGGGTGTATTCTTGGGACCACTAGCCAAGGAATAGATGGTGATTGAATGAAAATCGTGAAAATATGAGCTCAATAGAACATGGTATCTTAGTTTCCTTCTTATACTCTTTGAAACTTTCTTGTTCTATTTCTACTTTGCTTGAATGTGATATAATATTCTTCAAATATTCCAATGATACTCTAGTGTATAATTCATATAAGTTCAAATAAAGATAGGAAATATTATAATGTGGTTTTATGTATTTAATATCAATACAAAATCTAGTCGATATCTGACTATATTTCATACATAGATTCATATATAACATACAGTAGGAAATAATGCATTTTACTGGTGGTTACTTTGGTATAATATAATGGACATGGAGAGATCTAATCTATAAAGCTAGTAAATGGATGCATAACATCCTAGTATGGAAAACAATAGGATATGTTTCTTGAAAAGTGATTTTACTTTCTATCAGTAGTATATTTAAATGACATTGTTTTGTGATGAAAAAACCAAAATTATAAAAACTCATAGCCCAAGGGATAAAAAACACTGTTTGGCCATCAAAAATAACAAAAAAATATGCAATATCTAATTTAAGATTGAATACAAGCTTCTCCCATACGTTATATATCTATGGGAGAAGCTTGTAAAATTGTCAGGTCCTTTGTTTGTTTGTAATAACATAAAAATATGAAAGCTGTCTAATTTAGTGTAAATTTATGTTTCAAATTATGTATTATTTGGGATATTATATTTTGATATGTGTGATAATCTACTATGGACCAAAAAGTGGTATAATGGCAAGAAATTAGTCAATCCTTTGAGGACACTTGTCTGAATTGGCTAGATTTGAAGAGAAGTGTCATGAATTGCAATTTGTTTATTGTTCTCTTAGGCAAGAACCACTCCCAAAAGAGGGTAGTGTCACAAACTACAACATACTATGGAAAATGGAATATTAAAAGATCACGGTCACTAAGGTTAAGTTCCAACTATTTCTTGAAGATGATTCTTTAGTCAACTCCAAAGGGGCTGCTTCACTACAACGACAAGCAACTCAGAAGGTAGTGTTCTACCTATCCCAAAAGCATAACCTTGAAGACACTTCACATTGATAGTAAGACTTGGCATTTTGATTCCATGGTATCTTAAACACTACAATGCATTATTGATTTATCAAGGTATTGCTCTGCTCCTTCAGAACACTCAAGGATCCAAAACCCTAATCACAAGTGCAAATGGTCACTCTCACTCAAGCACTAGAATTCCTAATGTAAAGTTCCTTACAGAGGGCATACCATCAGTCAAGAATCTGAATTTAAGCGATAGAAACTTTGGCACTTTTGCTTTATGTGCAATCAAAGGATTGAATTATTTACAACTACGCCATTGCACTAAATAACATTTCCTACTCTAAGCAAAATAAATCTAATAGTTGGGGAGGCCATAGATCTTCTTTGCTCATCTTCTATGTACATTCCTAATCCTATCTTTGTCTTATCCTATCTGCTTTCTGGTAAGTTAATTAGGCACCTTACATATGTCAAGGAAGGTATCAATTCTTCCCCAAAAAAAACATGCAATTTGTTTCCTTTGGACTTACTACTCCAACGGTTCTAATAGTTGGGGAGAGCCATAGATCTTCTTTGCTCATCTTCTATGTACATTCCTAATCCTATCTTTGTCTTATCCTATCTGCTTTCTGGTAAGTTAATTAGGCACCTTACATATGTCAAGGAAGGTATCAATTCTTCCCCAAAAAAAACATGCAATTTGTTTCCTTTGGACTTACTACTCCAACGGTTCTACAACTATAAATGTCTATAACTATAAAGGTCTTTGTATTACTTCCTACTCCAAAGATCATACAACTACAAAGAACTTCTTTAGCAAAGGTTCTTTGGTCTAAGGCACTATTGTGAAGAACTACCTTTGCCTTTACAAATCCTAATAAGGAGCTCAGTCCACTCCTTGTAATCTGCTAGTTCTAATAGATAGTTATTATAGGTCAATAAACTGCTTTTACTCCTCTTCCTTCTTCAACTCTTTGGCTAGATTCTCCAATTGAACAACAACCTCCTTCTAATATTTGGACATTTACACTTCCAAGGTGACAACTTTTATCTTGGAAGTCTCCAATTCACCCACCTAAAATACTTACCACTTCTTCGTGTGGGGCCTTGATCCTAAACCTTAACTTCTTTGTATTCTTACTTCTTTTGTGTAATCAAGCTAAATTGCTCTCAAATCTCCTTAGGCTCAAATGTCCTCTTTTGCCATGAGTATGTCGCATCTTCACTTCATAATTTTCTTGTATGAGTGCATTTACCTTTCTATCATCCTCCTTGTATAGGTTTCTTCTCTTCTTGAACTCTTCTTCCCACTCCTACTTCTTTGCTTTCTTGGTGTAGATTATCTTGTGTAGCTTTTGGACAAGCGAAGCATAATTGACTAAATCTTGGTAGACTTTGTGGTGGAGGGGTAGAATGAGCTCCATTATTTTCAAGGCCAAACCTACCAAATTTATCACAAAATTGGTCCATTTGATGATCTACAACCTTTTTTTCTTGAGTCACTCCTTCCCTTATTTTGATCTACACTCTTGTTGGAAGGTCTAAGCCTTTGGACTCAAAATTCACCTTCCTTTCAGCTTCTCCTTCTATAGGGTTCTCTTTAGGTTCCACTTGTTCTTCTTTGGGATATCCACTTATTGGGTGGGTCTAGAGGTTTCTTTGGGCCAAAGTTGGGTGTCTTCTTGATCTTTAGTCTGGTCTCCAACTTGGTCTACTTCTTACTCTTTGGGATTGAGTGCAAACTATGCATCTTTGTATTGCTCCTTTTTTGGACCTTTTTTGGACCAATGCAAACCATGCAAGGTGAGTGAATCTTGTTCTTCTTCTTGATCTTCATCTTCAAAGTCTTCTACCACCTTTGAAGATACATCTATGATATGAGGATTCTTTCTTGGTCTCTTAGTTGGGTTTCAAGACATTAATGGAGTCATCCTCCTCTTCTTTGTCTTGATTGTGGTGGTGATCTCTTCTTCATCCACCAGCACAAACCTTTGAGTCTCCTTGTACTATGCATCTACATCTTGGTACTTCTTGATGATAGATTGTCCTTTAGGCTATGAGGTGATGTACCTCATTGGATGGAAGTGGTTGTGAAACTTCTTGTGCTCCTCCTTTGTTAATAAGGCCAAATCCATGTAGAAGTGTATAGCAAAGGGGGTTAGGGAAGTTTATTTATCGTCCTTGTAAAAGTCCAGGGAGAGAAATAAGAGAATGGAAGACCGGAGTAGAAGAAGTGGAAGATCACATTGGGACTCTCAAATTAGATAAACTCCAAATGCTTGGCATGAAATTTGGCTTTGGTATTGATAGAGACATACAAGGCTCTTGTGAAGCTTCTAAGGAAGTTTCTTAGAGTGTAAGCTAAGCTAGTTGTGAAGTTTCCCAAGAAGTTTCCTTCCAGAAGCCACCTACTTGGCATGCAAGCTAGGCTAGTTGAGAAGCTTCCCAAGAAGCTTTCTCCTAGAAGCTACCTTCTTGGCATACATGATACCCGATACTTGGAAAATACCATGAAGCTTCCTAGATGTTTCTAGAACATTTTTAGAATTCTGAGCAAATTTGACCTATTTGCTAATTCATTAGCCTCTACTTACTCATTTGCTAACTCCATATTGTTACATTCTTCATATTCTTTGCACATACTCCTCATTTGCAAGTAGAACATGTTTTATAAATTCATTGGTTCCCCATGATACATGTATTCAAAGAAAGTTAATTGACTATTTTTGAGGTAAGTTGTTTGCTTGGGTTGAAGTAGTTCATCATTGCTTCCACAATTACTCTTTGGACCGGGTCCTTATAACTATCTACCCATTCTCTAGCAATTATTAGTAGACCATTTTTTGTTGAAGGATTTAATGATTTTATTATTCAACTCCTTGTTTGTGTGCTCAAATTTTGTATCCAAAGTCATGCCTCTAGGTGGTCCTACATCTTGGTGAAGATGTAGGACCACTTGTTGCTTTATCTTTCCTTCACTCCCTCTCATAGATGATCCAAAAGTCACTCAACTCCCAATTCCAAAGAAAGAAGGAGAGAGCTTGCTCTAGATCAGATCACTCCTATAATAAATTGCTCATTTGTTAATAGTTGGATCACAAAGGATTGCCCCAGGGATATTTCTCATGGGTCTCTAGATGAATATCATGTTTCTTATCAAGTGCAAAGGTAAAATAAAATAAAATTACAAAGAGTGGTGATAAACTGCAAAGAATATGAAGGTCTAGGACTGCTACTCGCTTTTTGACTTCAAAACTAAAATTGTTGGCACAAAGTAAAATTGCTTTGGGTGCACTTGATTTTATAGCCAAGATTTTTCAATTAGTAGATGAGAAGTCACTCTACACACATGCAAGCCCTTTGGTGAATGTGAATAGTCTTTGGCGGTAGTTCTTTATCCAAGTGGCGGCACATTCAAATCAATGTACAATCTTTTGGTCCAAAAGTTGTACTTTTTGCCTTTGACCACCCTTTGGACTTGACTCCTTTGACATTTGTCCTTCAATGTGCCTTCTTCAATGTGCCTTCGGCTTTGTACTTGTTCCCTTTGTACCATTGCATGTAAAGACACAACTCCAAAGGAAACTCAACTAAAAAGTTTCATTCTACTAACAAGATATTATTCTATCATACTCCTTCCTTGTGAAGAGGTGAGGAAAAAAAACATAAAATGGACATAACATGATTATATATGAAAATATGATTGATAAATTATACAAATCTAGATTGAAGATGAAAATTGGAGAAGAAATAGTAAGAAAGATTCAAGCAAATAAACTTAGCAAATTATGATGTATTAGCTCTTAATCTTAAATTAGTAGTTATCAAGAATGAAGTTACAACATGGAAGCATAAAGTGAATTATATAATATTATGTTATTATATCATCCAAAACACTGGAAGATCTCTTTCTATTGCTCTCTTGTTATTACCATCTTTTAATGATTTTGATAGAAATATAAATGTTGTATCTTAGAAGGTCTATTATCATATGTTATATCTATAAAATATTATGAAGTTTGACATACTATTTTATATCTATTTCAAGTTCTTTTTCATCATTTCTTACAAATATAAAAATAACATAAACACCATTTTAAACAACTTAAAAAGTACCAGCCATGTTAGCAAAATTTCTTAATATTTATCTACTTAGGAAGATGATAATCACTAAGATCTAGAAGTACTGTCATTATAATTTGAGGATTGGATCAGCCTACCTAAAGAGATTTCTATCAATTGTAACTTGCAGTCCATAAGAATTACCTTAAAGTCTTGAGAATGATTGATAATAAGAAGCAAAAGATAAAAGTTACTCAAATGTATCCAAGGATGATTAATCTTTAATATGCTTGAAAATAAAACTTATTCATGCTTAAATATGTTAACTTATGAAAATTTGGTTTAAAAATAGATTTAATAATTTAATTTAAAATAATGAAAACAAAATATTAGAAATGAACTTAAAAATAATTAAATAAATAAAATTACTAATAATACAAAAATAATTTAGAAATTAATAAATTTATTAAAGCATATATGATATACTGTTTCATTACATTCTTGATTGTTGATCTCATGTATTACGAAAGTTCCCGTGATCGTTCATGCTCTTGATATCGCGTTGTACCTCAAAGAATACATTCTGATATGATTAACACTACCATATGCTGATTTACCCTCATTCCAAGTTCAAAGTACACTCTCCATTTTAGCTCAAGGATGCAATTGGTTGCTCTCCATAGTTTATCCTCCAACATAAAGCAAGTAAATGTGACTTTCAATATGTTTTTCTTAATAATCTAGAGTTTCCAACTAATGAACCTCAAATCTAAGAGGTTAATTATCTACAGAGTCCCCCTAAGACAGAGATTCACTAATAGCTCAACTATCCATGGAGTCCATCTAAAACCCAGCTTGTATCTTCCGGTATCATCCAATTTGGTGCTAGATCTAGGTTTATGGCTAGATCTAATATAAGTCAATTAGTTATGCTTCTAAAGGATAAACGTCAACTTCTAAAGGATAAACGTTCATTTGATTCATGTTCTAAATCACCTTTGGTACATTCTTCATATATAACGGTACCTTAGGTACCTTTATATGTAGTTTTTGCTCTTCTAAAACCTCTCACTTTCGATTCTTTAGACCTTTGTCTAGTCTTAAAGTGCTTTATGAAATGTTAACTCTAAACTTGTTTAGGGTTATAACTTTTAATATGCATGATCATTATTGATGTTATTAAAAGCTTTTTTTTTATCAAGAGTCTTCTCAACTAACGCTTTAATATTCACCAAGTTCTCCACATAAGTTTCCATTTAAATATGAGTATTCTAAGATTTTAACCTTAGATTTCTTGGTGCAAGTAAATTTAGAGGGTTGCCATACAATAAGGGTTGTAGAATTGAATCTTCAAATATCGTACTTTACGTGGATCACTAACATCTCCAAGCAAGTCTATCTTCGTCCAATAACTAAACACATCTGAGAAAAAAATCCATATATTTAATAATTTAGTTCAAATATTAAATCGTGTGAAAAAGCTCCTCCTATAACAAGAAAATAAACAAGAGAGTTCATCCTTTAAGAAGAAAAATTGAAAAAAGACGCATGCTTTGGAACACCATATTCAATGTCTTTTCTTTTAGAAAAAACTAGATGGCGTTTTTATAAACAGTTTGACTCAAGAAAACTGCATTGAGTAATATTTTCAATTAATTTTTGATAAATTATTTTCATTTATTACCTTAATTCTATCTTGGTGAATTTCAGCTTCGGTCTACAAAAATACATGACACCACGGACACAAGAAAAACCATACTTTGTCATGATAAGGTCAAGAAAAGTTGTAAAGAATCCATTAACATATCAACTCACATTCGAGCCAAAGCCTATTTGAAAAGATATATCTAATGGTGGTCAGATATGAAAAATTTCTCGGTTTCCACTGTTTACCTGATGTATGACCAGAAACAAAAGATAGTTTCATGACGCATCTTTCATGCTCACAAAGGGCTTGACTATTGCAATCCTTTTACTCACATTTGGCCAAATTTGAAGGTTTTGGATTCCACAATTCCTTGTGTTCCAAGGGATTGTAAGATGCGGAACTGCAGTATATTAGAGAGAAAAGAGAGTGTCGTTGTCTTCGATAGCGATGGAGGAAAGCGGTTGTAAAGCGAAACCTTTGGAGATGAGACGAATTTCCGAAAGGAGAGCGATTTTGTTTGGTGATGTACGAGTAACTGCTAGTACTGCGAAAAGTGAAATTGTGTTGCGAAATGGTTGACAATGGGTTCGGAAAGGTTGGAAAAGGCATCATCAACAACAGCGGCAGGAGCAGCAACAACTTGAGTGATAGCAGCACGACGAGGAAGGAGGAGAAGGACCAGCTGGCTGGTGGAAGAAGGATGGATCAAAACGGCTGAGAACAGAGGCAGAGAAAGAGAGAGGATTCTCTATATCCGACCTGCTGTTTCTGGCAATGGGTGGTGCGATTCAGTAGAGTTGGAGTTCGACCCACGCGGAAGAGATCGAAAGGAGCCAGCAAGTACGTCCTGGTCCCACCCGGTAATCTTTCAGACCAACGAAGAATGGTAAAGAGATTCGAGACAGCTCAGACATAGCTCTCTCTGCGCTGCTGCTTTTCAGCGCTAGGTGTCTCGGGGCCTGCAACAGATTACTATTGATTGAGAAGATTTGACAACGATCCTCACCCACTGCCTTCAGTACTGTACATGAATCGGGAAAGTGATGGACTTCCTGGCGGATGATATCTTTTTAAAGTCGTCGTCTGATGTTTATCACGCGGTTGTTATCATTATTATCATCATACGGGGAGGAAGGTGAACAGGCACCAGATTGCAGTTGAGCAAGCAGCACTAGGACGGAAGCTACACTTCTTCCTTTGTCGTAAGGGACCGAACAGCAATGGACCGAGAAATTGTCCCAAATAGAAGAGTAATTTCACCACCGACATGTTGCTGCTCCTCCTCCTTCCATTATCGAAAGCGGAGTTTCCAAGTCTCCAGGAGCTGTTCCCATCTGGGATCACCTTCCCTACCTTGAATTTGTCAATTTTATTATAATCCAGGAAAACCTACTGCACTCTATAGTTTTAGATTTCTTTCTGATTGCCAAAGTGCTTGGGAATTTGGACTCTCTTGACGTCACCCATGGACGAAGCTCACGAAGCAGCTAGGAGGTAGAAATTGATCTTACTCCTAACAACGAACTGCTGGGTCGTGGTCGGCTAACATTTTGGCGTGACTAGAGGAGCGACACGGCGTGGCGACAAAGGGTTGTAACATTCTTTAATACCCTGCCAGAGAAAGCTCCATCCCATCGTGATCTATGAAACAAACAAACAAGCAACAACAACGGCCCATCTCTCTTTGCCCCATACCACGAATGGTAGGAATTGTTGCAACGGTACAGCACTGCTGCTGGTGTGCACATGCACTATACATGTGATGCCAGTGACGTAGAGTTCTGACTCCCAAATTTCCCGATGTGCACATTGGAGGTGGGTACGAGTAGTACTACTCGGACGCATGCGTGTGCGAAAATCTGAGCTCTTCGACTCAGAATAGCTCGCATGCGATGTAGGATCCGTCTGCAGTATGAAATTCATGTAGCGACAACGTCCTCCCCGAGGGTTCTTCAGTTTGGCTTGTGGGTATCTGCAGGGAAGGCATCTATGAAAGCAAGCAAGTACGACGAGCTCAATGGTGAAAGACTAAAAGAAGACAATCACGTCATGATTTGAGAAAATGCGCACGATATGATGCTTTCTCAATTTGTTGCTGCAGATGACTGTCTGCCTACTGTATTCAATAGCCTTGAACCTTTGAACTGATCGAAAATATGCCCGTATGAGCACCTGGTGGACGTAAGTTATTTCATCTAGTGACGATCACTCGCTCTTCCTGAAGAGATTATTGTTGTTGACTCTTCAAGGCAATTTCGCTATATTTGGGTTGCGGACTTTATGGTACGGTCACGTAATTCATTACACAGTCCATAGATCGTGTTGTACAACCAGAGATTCCTGGAATCGAGGATTACTTGATACTGAGATTTCCGCCTCTTCAATAGATTGAGCTCCACGCCTAGAATGGTTTACAACATCCACGTGATTTCTCTATCAGATAATACCAAGCATTAAACTTCTGATTGGAAGTCAAAATTAAATTCAAATTATAGTTCAATGTGTACCAAGAGTTTCTCGATTGGGGGCTAAATACAGAGTTTAGCGGACACATACCGTGGACATGGTTTCAGTGGTGCATACTTTTAGCAATTCATCCGGTATATACGAATTTCATTTTCTCGAATAAGTAGAATGGAAACAGTGATTTCTTCGGAGTTGTGTTTATTTAGCTGGTGACTTCATTGTGCAATTTTACAGTCTCAATTTTACCTTGTCGACCCATCTGGTAAGTTATAGTCAGTACAAGCTACCACTCTTCGAACACCCTTTGCTCGTGGATAGACGTGAATGACATCTTGTAGTATTGATTGAAATGTTTATAGAATTTTCATTACAAACGAGTTGCTTAACGGTCTGACACGAAAACTCTTCGTCCATACATTCTCACCAGATGATAACACAGTAAAGAGAGGTTTGGACCTTTCCCCAGGGCGTACAATATTGTTCTCGTCATGCACTTCCTGTTTCTTCCTGTAACTTTATCTCTTCTTAACCTACTGTCAGTAGGCACTTTTCTGCCTCGTGCGGAATAGGTGGCTGTCTTCCCGTAGCGTTCTGCTCGGAGAGAGCAATTTCGGGATGCCCACATCCTCGGCTCAATTATACTGATGCATAGGAGTGATGCTGACAACTCCACAGGCATAAATCCGGCAAAGATAGACGTCAACGTGCCATTCATATCACTTTCCCGGCTCCATACGGCCAAGAAAACACACATCATCGTCAAAGATGAAAGATGAAAGATGAACATCGTATTAAGCAGGGATTCGACAGATAATTTGTTTCGTTGGTAGACTAGAAATGTTACATGCACTATATTTTTCATCGTCAAATTACAATGGTTTGGGTGAAAGGCAGTGCCTTTTTCTGCTAGTTCCTTACGAGAAACGGTTTAGTGTACACTAATCACTCAGCCTGACCTCTGAAGAGTTTTCGTCTATCCGGTAAGATACGAGTACTTACCCTCGAGCTTTGACCTGCGGTGTTCCTTCTCTGTCCCATTTAAAAGAAGGGAGTGCTTGGAATAGATTGGACTGGAAATGACCTGCAATCTGTACAAGGTTCCTTCTGCCCTACCACGGCCAGTACGGGCTTTGGGGTCTTGAAAATGTAATTTTTGAATCAAGCCTGTCATCGACCAAATTTTCGTTGAAGACTAGCGTAACAGGGTAGAGATAGTTACTGCGCGTAATGTCGCTGGTTTTCAGCTCTCGGTGCCCACTGAACGAGCATCCAACCATCTCACGATGTCATCTATAGCTTTATTAACAGTCTCATCGGGTTCGCCCTCCAGCACGGCATGCCAAGCATCTTCGTAGAGATGAAGCTTTTTATCTGACGTGCTTGCTTGCTCGAACAAAGCTTTGCTTACGGCAGGATCTGTGACTCTATCGGCTGCTCCGTGTAGAATGAGCAGAGGCAATGAAACCTAAAAAGAAAAGATCACCAGAATAATTTGAACTCATTTATGAAGCAACAAGGCCAGAAGGCAAAGATGAAACAAGATAAAAAATAATTGCATCACGAAGCCAAACAACAAGGGAAAGTACTCAAGAGGAGATCGTCACATTTTCTTGGGTTCCGTTATGATCAGACAATACAGACCGTTTCGTTACTAAGATTTTAACTACAAGCGATGCATAATTGAGCACAATTATGCATCGCTTGTAGTTAAAATCAAGCGCACTAACATCATCTGCTGAAGTCTATACTTATAACAAAATACTTCCTGCTACCTTAAGAGAAGCATCTTCGGTGATTGACAGCCATTTGCTGAACCATTAGACGTACCTTATGAAGCTGCTTCTCGATATCTTCAGTAGCGTTCAGGAGAGACAATGCTGTGCCCAGGCGGGGCTTGCCAGTGTAGGCGATCAAATTCTGCATAGCCTGTACACAAACAAACCACGTGATTAGCTATCTCACAATACTTCGCGATCCCTGTAAATTCAACATGCACTAGAAGAAACCACCACCACGAAAAATACGGACTGCGGACCGAAAATCCTGGATGGTATGGAATAATTTAAAGAAACCATTGCCAGACTCAAGGACAAATCATTCCAATTCAAAACACCTCTCGGAGAACGCGAATGAACCATATTGGAACGATGAATTTACCTGTGCCCTCTTCTCAAGATCTCTAAATCCGATCTCCGCAATGTCACCACTTGGAACAATCTTTGCCTTAGGAATTATTCTGGCCAAAAGCTTTAAAAAATTTATCGTATACCATGGAGGGTACATCTCTTTAGCAATCTGGAAGGAAAGACATTTTCACACATTAGATTATGTATCACACGTCCCGTTACATCTCCAAGGTGGATGCAAATGAGGATCCCCGTACAGAGGGTTGTGAACTTGTTGGAAACGGCTGTAGCTATTAGGGGGCTGGAAGATGCACACGGGTCTTGTTCAAATCGATACCAAGAAGCAAAATTCTGATAAATCCCCATTACCATTTTTCTCGGAAGTAAGATTTATACCTTACACATTGGTGCAACAAGTACGGCACCATCCCAAGCTTTTGGTTTCTTCATGTGAGCTTTGAGAGCTACAGCTCCCCCCATAGATTCTCCCATCAGGAAAAAGGGAAGATGTTTGAACTCCTCCGACTCTGAAAACAGGCAGATAAGTGGAAAGATTCGCCGTAAGATTTCTGTTCATCATGAACTAATAGGAAGTTCTCACCTACCGTCTAGCTGAGGACGTTTCTTAAAAGAGAGAAGAAAGACATCATAATCCGGTCCTGTCAATACCCAACGGGTTATAAGAGTATGAAACGACCTAAGTGTCACCACTTCAGTAACGCTGCCAGTCCTTTGATTTCCCATACGACGACGGATTGTACCAGGCGACTAAATTCAGTCAAGATCTCACCTTTAATCGAGCAGTAGTGCTCGTTGACATCTTCAACTAAGCGGTCAAAACTTGGAATGTAGGCGTGAAGGCCACCTGAGAGACCGAAGCCAACATAGTCCATGGCAAAAACGGCAAACCCTTTAGCTGCCAATGCCCTTGCAACAACTGCACAACAAGATCCAAAACTTGTAAGAGACCAAGATGGAAGCCTGTAAAAGATAACATCAAACGCGTGAACTTATCAGCCACTGTTAGTGAGCTTCGTGGTCAAACCGGTAAGAGAGGAGAGGTAGTGCAATTAATGCTTCATTGAACTGAGCTGGATCTAGGGCTAGCTCAAGATCCATAAAAAGCCAACAACTTTAACTTAGCAATTGAAAGTCCACCAGATTAAAGTCCCAGTCCTCACCTTCAAAGAAGAAAGTACAAGTATCTCCATATCCATGGCAAAAGCATATAGAAGCTTTTGGAAGTCCTATTTCAGGTATCCACCGTTTGGTGAAAATTTCAAATCCTCGCGAATTGAGCTCATACGCCTGCAAGATTGCAGATATCAAATACTATCAACAATCCTGAATCAGAGAAGGTCTCCATGGAAATAGAGTAACATACTATCCTCTTGGTAGCTTGGTGGAACAACTCTTTAAAGATCGGATTTGGTTTATCAGACTCAGAGCTGCACCTCGTGTATCTTCAGTCCGCGTACGTCCTCATCCTGGACAAAGCAGAAAATCGGATGCAAAGGCTGTCAGAGACTACGGTGCACAACTCTAACTTGTATTCAGCACAAAAAGTAGGGACATCCAAACTGAAGATAATCAATATGCCTAAGCATGATCTAATTTAACTCGTTACTTCATACCGCCTGGCTGGGTCAGTTAGCTACTGCCACTTGAAACGTTTCTTTGTCAACCTACAAATTCTTTCCTTTTTGGTTCCTTCGTACTGCAATTTTGAGTACCGTACCATGTACCACACCAGTCCCGGCCCATCATAAAATCAACAAGGTAGATTATAGATCTCTCTTGCTGCGCACCAATTTGTAGAATGTATACCATCCGCGTACAGTAATTACGCAGGCAGATACAAGGTACATCCAGTGATTACTTCTATCGAAGGCAACAGGTGGAGAACTCAGTTTCCGTTTACTTTGATGCGGAAATCCAGTAAGTAGCAGCATGTTATTGACACCTCCAGAAAACAAAGGACTGGTACCATTTAAAATACCAGAAAATTAACATATGATAGAAGCGATGCACGGATCACAAACGTCTATAATGGAAATAAAACATGAAAACAGAGCTCTTAGGATCGAACATAAGGTGGTGAACTGTACAGAAGATTTCGGTTTGTAGGCATTATGATTATACGATCGACTTATTCCACGCCTTTGATAGTCAAACTTGTGACAAAGACCACACGTTTACTACGGTAGCATGCGAGGATGTTAACTCTAATTCTTATTAATTCTAGGCGACAGCTTAAGTGGCCTACCGCTGTAACTTACGTAGTTGTGAATGGTACGAATCACACAGGGTTTGGGGAAGGGTCCAGTGTTAGATATTGCAACAGATCTCATTTCTAGATCACAAAGTTCAAGTTGGATTCTGTACAGCTTAAAGAAATTCTCGAATGGTCTAGGCCCGATAAAGATACAAGATACAAAGATACAAGGCCAGTGGGCAATGAGAACATGACATTCACATCCGGCTTTTCGTGCCTGTCACATCTCTCGCTTTAACTTTGTTCAGATCTTGCCGTCACAGTTGTGGCTTGTTGCATTTGTGTACCCTCGTTCAGGGAAAACATATCTAAACTCAATTGTCTGACTTAACCTCCTGCAAAAAGTGAGGTCCCCATGAATCTGTGATAGATTTGTTAGCACTTCAGTTCCAAGGGAAAATGCCATGCGAATGTGAGGGTTCTCTTGGCTTCAAAAGACGTCACTGTGCTTGCGCCAGCGAACAGCTTGAAGGACATCCACAAGTAGAGCAATAGGTGAGAGCGGTTTGAAACAGGTTCTTAAAGCCCATTGATTCCAGCACCTATACTATGATGGAGTAATACAATTCACATGTATTCAGGGACTCCGAAAGACAAAAGGTGCAAACCTACTGTTGAGCGGCTCTAGCAACAAAGCCGTTTGCTTCACGTATATGCACTGGAAAAGATAAGGTACAGTGAAATTTACTGTACCTTACCTTCTTCAGTGTCAAGTGGGAAAAAACCTCGCAGGACTGCGAAAAAAATGCAGAGTAAAGGCTAGGTGTGAGTAACGGTGTATTGTAATGTAACAGTAGAAATCTGAAGATACTATGTTCTTACTGGTCTGCAATTCACACCATACTAACCTTCAGCTAAGATTGGAAGGCGGGTAGAAACTAACCGCTACAGCTAGTAAGAAAGGACAAGGACTGTAATATCTTCATTAAAATCACAATTCCATGAACAGCAGAACTCCGAGTAATGAAACTTCTATTAGAGTTCCTATCAGCTCTCAAACTCGATGCAAATCGTTCAGAAGATGCGTTCTCTAACTAATACACTGCCTGAAACATTGTTAACTTTGCAACTGAGAAACAATTTGATGCAGATCGGAAAGATAGAACTACTGTCTTTTGTGTTCTAGCCGGTGGCTATGGTTCGAAGTAGGTAGTTGGTTCGTTTCGCAACGACAGGAATATGTAACACTGAAGTCAATAAACCCAGTAAGGAGGGCGACTTAAGAAGCAACAGGAAGTAACAGGCAAAAATACGGCACTCCGTGCTTGCAAGTTTGCGGGACTTCCCTCAACTAATACTCTAGATTTGCAACGGTTAGATCGAAACATAAAGGATTGCAGTTTTAACCAGCTGGTGGGCAAAAAATTAGGCAATATAATCAGAAAGAGACATCCGTTCCAAATAAAGTCCTTCGATCTCTATATTTCCTGGAACTGTGACAAAGACTTTCCGCGGGGATCAAGATCAGTTTTATCATTAAACAAATTAAAAAAAAATCCCATGACGATGAAGAACGAAGAACGCTTAAACCCTAAGTACAAAGAGGAAGAAGATTACTTCTTCTATGCTACGTGCCAGATTTGAGAGAAATCGACCAGGTTACTTACAGCACATATTCCTAGAATCTCGTTTATCTTAGCTCGGTATTTGATGCGTGTATCTCGCCTAGCTCCTTCCCACTCCAGACTCGGAATCTCAGGCGCCAAAGCCTTAGATTGTTCAGCTTCTGATTTCTTCTCAGTCCCTGGAACGATCTCGGTATCCTTATAGTCAGACAAGCCCAAAAGTGCACAACCCTTCGAACACAGGAGAACGATGCGAGGGAAGAGTGGAGTAAATCTCAATTGGAAGATCACAGCGGTGACCCCCAATATGACCAAAGCTTCGGTTGAATAAGAGATCTGTCCCCAATTCCCTTGCGTCTTTTGCGTCCCCGCAGCACATGCTCCCCCCACCATCATGTATCCACTTCTATCACTCTCCTAACCTGTCTACAATCACTCGCCCTTCCTCAAACAAATCCTCAGATATACCAGTACTAGTGCCAGTATCCAGCTCTTAGGGCAACGAAAAAGAGTTTCCACCCTCAAGTGAATCTGTTATGAATCTTCAGGACATGAATCTAGTTATCCCAACCCCCTGACGTAATAAAGAATATAACCGAAGGATCGTGACGTTCAAATCCTCTGCTATAAAACTCTCTAACTAAAGTTTGCCACTACCTGTTCTTCGCAAGCCCGTCCGAATTCCTCAAGAAATAGTTAGATCAAAAAGCACCGTCTAATCTCCAGGACAACGTTATCGGCCCAAAATTTCTTGCATCTCAACCGAGACCTTCTTCTACGTGTTCCAACCTCGGCTATGCCAGCCTAACGGATGGGACAAACGATAAACCCAATAATAGAATTTTCCTACTCCTGAGGGGAGGTAAAGGTCGATGAAAAATGCCGGTACATCACTCCACGACACCCAGGGTATCAATCCCAAGACGCGAGGTCGTAAGGTGGATGGATTGCGCATGTGTGACTGCGCTCCCCTTCAGTCCATATAAAGGCCAGAGCTACATCGATCTATGGGTGAATGAATCAAGTCTCTCTCCCCGCGTCCCCCGGATGGTCAGCTCTTTCTAGATATCTTTGACCGCTTGACAACAGCTGAATCCATGCACGAACAGGCGCGGGGGGCGTGTAGGTCCGGGGGGAATAGAAATTTTTCCAGAAGACACCTTTGCCCCCTAGCTCCCCCGCTTCTGTTGCGGGGAGCATAGCAGAGAATTTCCTTATATTCTTTCGGCACCAGAAACAGCTACAGTTACTCACACGACGCTACTTCTCGAGCACTTCGATTCCCAAACAGCGACGATTATCTGAGCTCGTGTTCCCGTCACAAGCCCTGGGGTGAAGATAAAATCTACTGCCGACAAAGAAGTACCGGCACTATTTGACACGTGTTATCCTTCAGAGGATGCGGCCACCTGGATACGGCCGCACCTCGTGTCATTTGGTATCTCTCGACTGGGCTTCTGCTCATGCTCCAAGCAGGTCATGACACGTTGTTCCCGGCAGGACTCAGCGCCCACCAGCAGGACTTGGAGGAACTCTGGGACTGCTTGATTCTTCAGTAGACTGCCCCTAAACGGCTGAAGGTCCAGAAGGCGACAGAATCTACGAGACATGCATATCCACTTCGTTCAGATGCATGCCTAGAGTCTTTGGAATTCTTGTTTCATCACTGTAGAGTAACAGTACACTGTACTTACTGACCAGATCAGTGCCACAGCAGCAGTCAGCTTGTCCTGAAAGTACGAAAGCAGTTAGAGTGTAAGCACCGACATGTCACATTAATTTCGTGGACAGTTGAATTGAGAGACAATCATTGTGTGCCTCATAGAGTTTCGTCTTCTCCACTCGAGTGCTTCGATCTTTCTTCATTCACGTGCATTCGTGATCAGTCTCCTGCCTTTCGCAGTCCAGAAGGACCCACTGACGCTTTAATTCTGTAATTCTCTACATTATGCAATGTGCAGCATTATCAACTTTAAGCAGAAAACGAGAAAGCCTCGTAAGAAAACAAGAAGAATGTGAAGACCTCCAACAAGCCGTACAAGGATCAACTTCAAGTTACGATGCTAAATTTACAATTTTTAGATGTCAAAACTTGAGTTGCTCAAGCATCTTGCTTAATCCGCTGATCCCTCGACATCGACGTCTGAAATCTCGTTCATCTTCAGTGATAGGAGGATGAACCTTGGAAGGCAACAAATGTTCCAAATTATTTTGTTGTTATTCTTCGTACGTTAAAGAATCGGTAGAACGTGATGGTCCTATTCAGATCCGCCGTGGAACAACCTAGCGAGCTTGGACTTTTAATCCTATTGAGTAGTTCGCCTTCTTGAAATAACCAAGAAAATAACCATTGACCCCCGATTAGCCGCCTTTCCGTTGGGGTAAGGTCAAGGACGACGTTCTCGGGAAGAAACTGTACTTCGTGGTTCCCACAGTTTACGAAAGCTGAGTTCCCTGAGGAGTATGAACTACACGTAGCTACTGACGAACACAGTATGGTCTCGAGTACCGAACTTGCGTTGACCACAATTGTGTAAACGACCGAGATGACAGGTCATAAGTCCCCCTAGAGCCTCGTGTCACCTGAAATCATTTTCTCCTCTCGCTCTTTATGGCTTTGCATGAGCACGATTTGAGCTCCTCCTAGAAAAGTTTTCAAAAGTTGTCACCCGTTTGACCTTGCGAATGACTGTCATGAATATTTTGTGCCCCATTATCTGGGGGTTTCATATTGTGAAATTATGCAACGAGATTCACGCAGGGAATACAGCTCAAAATCTAAATGTGTAAATGCATAAAACATAATGAATAGAGATAAAATACATGCTTTGTATCGAGAGGTAGGTAGTCAAACCTTTGTTGCGTGATCTATCTAGCATAACGATGACGAAGCTCAAGGCTCACGCAAGTTGACAATATGTTGATGGACCAAATCAGCTTCAGACCAGGTATTGTTCTGCATGATTGAATCTTTAAGGGTTTGGTTGCATGAACTTGCATTGGGCAGAGGAACATGACAGGATCTATTGAGATGAAAATATTATATAAAATATATAAATGGTATATAATTTCACCTGGTATTTTTTTTTCAACAGTTTTATTCTACTGTAGATATATCGTTCCTGAAAAGATGTTAACAAGCTATGGAAGTAGAAATGTCAACATATAGAAGTAATCTCTCACTCAACTTTTCCCTTTTCATTGAAAATCTCACTCAATTATCTTAGACAATAACCGACAACAGGCTTGTTAAATACAAGATCGTTATCACTAATGATTAGTTGTGGAAAAGAGCTATTAGTCCCTTCCCAACAACCTCTATCATGGAACGAAGTGAACAATGAAAATGTGCTAAAGACTTGAGAATGAAAAGAAATGACACATGTAAAATTCAAAATTGAGTTTCTTAAATCATGTGCTGTACCTCTATCATTCCATTGAAAGCTTGTCTCTAAGCTATGTGCCGAAGTTTGCATTTTGTAGGTCATGAGTAGGCATAGCATCGTATCTACATACACTACTCACGATGCTATGTTAGCTCTTCTTGATTCAAGGTCTATATCACCTGTCTAGCTCTCAATAGATTCTAATTGTAAGGTTGGTCCGGGCCACCTGTACTTTTAAGTTTAAGGTCCAAGCCACCTATTTACCTCAACATATTAGAACTCCAAGGTTGGTTTCATTTTGACCTCTAATCAATCATTTAAGCAAGTAAATCACGATTTGAAACAGACTTCTTGATAGTCTAGAATCCTTATATGGTGCATCTCCTACTTAGTAGCCCAATTATCCATGGAATTTATCTGAGTTCCTAATGGATTGACATTAGATATAGGTTAAAAGTATGGCGCGGTTTAGGGTTTAGACACCTTTCATATATTCTTTTATGTATGATTGTTTAAAAATGTTCCATAGTGTATAACAAGGCGATGTACGACATTTTGAGGAACTAATTCCATTTTTGAAGGTAGTTAAGTTTCTACAGAAACATTTTCTTAAACAGTACAGATTCAACTTTCTTATGAAAGTTTTGATCCAATTGGATGCAACAAAACAAAATATACTTAGATTGATGGGAATTCACCAGAATCCTTTTGATATGTGAAGAAAATAACATATCGTGTTATGGAGATTCAAGGAAGAAGTGTTGGATATATCAAAAGTCACATTTCTGTCCTTTGACTTTGACTGTCCTTTGTCGGAAGAAAATAATTTTAAAACTTCAACTGGCAAAGTAATCAAGGGTAATCTGTTTACTTATGGTTATTAATGAAGTTGTATGCTAAATCAATCCAAAGGTGCAGTTCTTCAAATGATAATTTTGAACCTCTATTAATCTTATAAAATTAGGTATTCAATGATTTCTATATTAAGTTTTGAATTATCTATAAAGCTTGTTTGTTTATAATTTCGATAGATATATCCCCTTGTAAAGTGTAAATTAGCTTTAGGAAGTTAAAGGTTTTACAGGCATCAAGTATATTTAATTTATGGTCTGTCTATAATATTTATATTGCTGTTTATCGGGACTCTTGAATAGAATCTTGTATTCTTATAAGACATGTTTCCATCTGTTATCTATAGGGTTTTATATATAAATATATAAAATATCATTACTAGTTGTAGTCTACAGTATTGAAATCTTTTAAAGATTTTTAAAATAGGTATTGTTAAATCGATCCCCTCATTTTGATGAAATGACCGTAACCGGGTTTCCGCCTACTTACTTGAAAGTCAACGGGGACTTCACCCTTTACAATTATAGCGTCGTTTTAACAATATCATTGGAATAATTTATTTCTTCATTACGATCCATGGGAAATAGGAGTTCTTTGTGCAAATAATATGATACTTTCCATTGTGGATATAATTTATCATCTGAAAAGTGACTCACCTATGGAACTCGTAAGGGAATAGCCATCCAGTCTGTAATCTTTTTGGCATTTCTAATTTCTTTTTTCCATTTCCACAATAAGTGTCTATGGTAAAATAGAGGGTGTGATAAATAATGTCTATTCTATAAAACAATATCAATTTTCTGCTAGACATATTTTATTCAACTGATTACATTGGTTTCTCTTCACATTTTTATAATATTTGCTAGTACGTTGTTCTTGTGCTTCAATTTTTACTTCAATTACCACATTAAATATATTAAGTATAAAAAATAAATATATAAATCCTGACCTTGTATATTATTTTAATCTATTACATATTATTTGAAACGTTGGGCAATTGATCTAGACGTAACATAGAATGAAATTTTTGTGTTATGGTGACATCAATTTCATAGAGAATTCGTGCAGCAAAATTGAAAGTAAAATGAAATCCAAATTGATAATTAATTTCAATAAAAATTTCAATAATATGTATCCAAAGCCTAAATTTAGCTGGACGTTGGATGAATTAAAGCTGAAAATTATAGTTTTTGTTTCAGCTATTCTGTACTTTGTACCTGGCTTAGCCCATAATCTGTTTAAAAAATATTCTAAACATAACATATTCCAATTAATTAGAAAATTAGCTTAAATATTTATGATAGTAATATTAATGTAGAGAAGACTAATATTAAGGAACAATTCACAGTAAAAGAAGTCGATAAAGGACCATTGATAGCAAACTGTCCTTGACACGTTAGGCAGGTTATCGAGACTAAAATTGGTAGTATTTCTAATATAGAAAAAATTAATTGTAAAAATTTAGAAGTATAAGTCTATAAATAACACATGACAAACCTGTAATTCCATATATGGTCCTCTCCTCAAATGGCATTAGACTTTCCTTTTCCTAATCAACACTAGGGACCTAAACTTGCATTAGCAATAGCTTTTATTCCCTAGCACTATTTGAGGTTAAGAGGAGTGATTATTTGATGCACCAAGCATGAACAAGTGGACCTTGCAACACATTTGTTGAGTGAAGCCACTTATCGGAGGAAAGGAAGAAAAGAAATGAATAGAGAAAATGTGATGATAAGAGCAGATTAAGTGAGAGGAAGGTTTCTAAGGAAGAATGAAATATAACGAGTTATCGGAAAAGTGACCATCAGGAAAAGGGTTCCAACCTGAATTCACAATTAGAAGCCAACAAAAAATTCATCCTTATTCATTATGTGGATTTCAACTCTCCAAAGGTATGCAATATCACATAGTAGAAAATTTATGAGAATCATATCGAGGTAGAGGGATGATAAGAACAAGGGTTATGATATAAAGGCAAAAATAACTTCTATTCGATCTTTATTCATGATATGCATTTCAATTCCCAAATTTATGCCTCTTCAAATATTAGAAAATGTATGAGAAAAACCTAAGGTAGAGGAAAAGGGGATGATAAGAACAAGAGTTCCCACTTGAAAGAAAACATTCATCCATTATTCATAAGGACATCGTGCATTTCACTTCTCCAAAGTTATGCCTTTACACATATTAGAAGGAGTATAAGAAAAGGATGAGCTAAACGAAAAGGGGTGATAAGAACAAGGTCCCACTTGAAAGAAAACATTCATCCCTTATTCATAAGGACATCGTGCATTTCACTTCTCCAAAGTTATGCCTTTACACATATTAGAAGGAGTATAAGAAAAGAATGAGCTATAAGAAAAGGGGTGATAAGAACAAGGATTCCAACTTGAGAGAAGATATTCATCCCTTATTCATTATTCATGATGGGCGTTTCACTTCTCCAAAGGTATGCCTTTACACAAAGTAGAAAATATATGACAAGAGATTGAAGTAGAGGAAAAGGGACGATAGGAACAAGGGTTCCGACTTGAAAGAATACATTCATCCTTATTCATGATGTGGATTTCACTTCTCAAAAATTATGCGTTTACACATAGACGGTGTGTGAGAAAGGATTGAAGTAGAGGAAAAGGGATGATAAGAAAAGAGTTCCAACCTGGAACTATATCTAAAGGTGAAAATAAGTCATTCATCCCAAGGTCAGCGAGAGTGTGTCTCAACTCCTCAAAATTCATGCCATTTCACACACCTAACGGGTTTGCTAAAACATATGTGTGAAAAGAGGAAAGGAATTACATAATACTATTGAACAAATGGCGGCATGTGTGCACGTACATCGAGGAAGGATGTATTATCACGAACAAATAGGGGCTTTATTCACATCTTAGAGTTCTGCGTAATATGGGCAGTATATAAATGTATTTCACTTCTCCAAAGTTATTTGGTTTCACATCTTAGTCTAGAAAGTTCATGAGAAAAGAAATGAGTTTCAAGAAATTTGGCGACAAGAACAAAGCTTTCCATCTGAAACCGTTACTAAAAGTGAAAAGATGACATTAATCCTAAAGTCATCGAATCTGTTTTCGTCTAGAGTGCGTTTCACTCCCCCGGATATTATACCATTTCACACACTCCAAGTGAAAAGACGACATTCGTCCTAAAGTCATCGAAATTATTTTCCTTCCCCAAATATCATGGCATTTCACACATTCCACGTGTTTGACTACAGCATTTCTATCCAACAAGGAGTTACATATTACTATTGAATTAAAGTTGTTTGTCCACACCACTGAAGTATACACTTTTGTGAACTAGGGGTTGCTAAGAGTATTTAAACTCCGCTTGATTTGGCCGATGTATGTTCACTACTTCCAGCAATTGTCATATGAAAGGCTCCACGCGTGTGCTATCTCGACACGACATTTTTGGTATATCGTGAACATGAAGATTAGTTTTCGGTATGTTGCGATCAGAAGTCGTGACGTTTTAAGTTGGGAATGGTGATGATAGATCAAGAAGATCATGTACAATAGTGTTTTGTTCATTAATATTAGGTCAAGGTATTTTCCTCATTAAGAGTTTGGATAAAAGCGTGTTTCTTTCAATGATCTAATTTTTGTTTCCGTATGTCCGGTGTACAGCAAACATCGACGAAAGTTCACTTGGTGCTTTGCTTGGTATTTTGATGTGCGATATTAAGTTTTAAGATCCCATAAGGTATTGAAGAGTTTCCTACTTGTTTTGGCGCATGTCTAGTTCATAGCCAGCAAGTAAGTAATGAAGGCCAAAAAAAGGAAAACGAAAGCAACTTAAGGTTGCATTGTCTAGCCACCCTAAAGCCAAGTTACACTCTCGACTAATTTACCGCGAGAGCAGAATAGGTCAAAATCTGTAGGAAATCAAGATGTACAAAAACATTTCTTTCTGCAAAGAGTAGTCCGTTCGAACCCTCTTAGTTTTGTTAAAAACTCAAGGATGAAGTCCCTTGGTGGCCTGTGGACAAAGTCTTGGTAAAAGATCGCAAGCAGTTACCAAGCGGCGACACAGTTGACAACGTTTTGAGGTTGTAAATAAACACATCTGCAAGCGCTACGACAATCTTACATGGTATCTATCCAGAAAAAGAATTTGACGTCGAGATTGGAAACTGTATAACTTGAAGCAATATAGCTTTCACAGAGTGACTGCTATGAATTTGACTCAGTCGTACTCAACCTCAAAAAGAAAATCCCACGATACCCTGGTGCCATTGTCGTTGTCAGAGCGTCTGTGAGGACTTCCCATGCAACACTGCAACTGCTTCACTCGTGTTGATGGGCTGCGTCTTCATCATCAGTAGGGGGAGCTTCGTCGGCTACGATCCCAAACTGAAGATGTCAATCTGTACAAAATGGCCCTGATCCACTACTGTCTTCCTAACTAAAGACTTCGCTTGCAATCAGCTTCTGTTATGACTAAACCTCATCATGCACAAGAGTATGCAAATTGAACATATTCATACTCGGATCCTATCTGACATGGGTCTGATCACGAACACCGAACCTTCCCTAAGAAAGTTCGTTGTGGTGTTATCGGATGGGACTCGATGCCGATTAATGTGTTTCTCTCCATACATCAATACGGAAAGGCAAGCAAAAACGCAAAACCTTCAGGTCATCCTTTGTTCCCATACACCGCTGACTGCTGAAGCTCCCTTCAGTCTCCCTCACCTCTCTCACCGCTGAACTGATCTCTTCTCAGTTTTCTCTGCAGCTGCCTGAACTGTAGGGCTATGTGTTCCTGCTTGTCCATCTGGAGCAGGATGCGATTGCCGATAGTAAGCCCACGTCGCAACGCCAGCGAGAACCAGCACTCCAGCCAAGGCTACGGGGTAGCTACCGGCACGCGACAGCCCAGAGCCTCCCTGCTGATGTAAAACTCCTCCGGGACTCGCCCCTGGTGGCCGCTTCGAGCCGTGCAGATTCAACTTCGAAACCTCTTCCGGACTCATCTTGGTGGTGTCCGCATTCGTTTTCAAACCCTCGCTCCCCATCTTCTACTTCTTCCTGAATCAACAAAATCTTCACTCGGTGACCTATAATTCTGTGCTTCCTGCCTCAACACTGTCCTGTAAATCTCTCCCGAGTTACCTCTACAACCGATCGATTCCTCAATGTCTTCAGCTCTTTGTCCCACTGCAAATTCCATCTCCAATTTGTTCACAAGTCCTCTGTCTGATTTGTAACCAAAAGCCTCCAGCTGACACGTCGGGCGACACTTGGCCAAACATTGCCCTGACACGAAGATGTTAGCATGGGAGACACTTGCCAAGTTCCTGATGTATCCATCACAAGGTCTTCGAAGGAGGCTCCAATGGTCCCCCGAGTCCAGACATCTGCGTCAATCACTTGTTCAATTCTTCTTGCTTTTAATTGAGCCACTTAAGTATGTGAGACTGATGATTGAAAAGACTAAAACATGGCAGTTGTTACGTGGGTTACTCCATCTGTCCGGTACTTGAAAAACTCTTCACAGAATGTAGGATTTATTTTCTCAATTGTGACTCAAAAGTTTGTGTCGTTTAGGTTAAGTGGATTGCTGAGGTTAACAGATTTTGAAGGTTGATATCCATAGCAGAAACAGCGTAGCGATACGCCTTAATAATGGAAGACAGACGCTCAATTTGGGTTAGAGGGAATTTCAATCAGGATACACCCTTACGATATCGAACCAGTGCACTCCCTGGAGATTGCACTTAAAAGAGAATTGCAACTATCCAAAATTGCAATTATCCAAAATTACGATTATTGAGAGTTAAAGTTATGGAAAGTTGTAGAGAGTAGTCAATTTTCATGTTTGGTTTCAAAATACGTCAGCTGATAATATGCACATACCTGACAGCATCTCTTTTTTATGAGTGCAACTCTTTAAATTGTTGCACTTTTGAGGATATCAATATCACGGTTATAAAAGTGTCTTAAGGGAGAATGTTCACGAGATTAATCGCATTATATGAGATAAGTTGCAACCAATTGCACTTACCCTCCATAGTTTTGTTTCCCTCCCAATCCACTGTGGCTATCGAGAGTCGATCGTGTTAGCACCGGGTCATAATTATGGCAACCAGATGTATACAATCGCGGTAATTTGTCCTTTTTACATCATACAACTTCAATCAAATTGCTTTGGAACTTCCCTCCACGGAACTTGTAGCTTAATAGAAGCATTCAAAATAGTTATGAGCTTCTTAATTATAGGTTTTGGCCTGATGCTCTATTATCTGATTATAAGCCGAAGACTGTCAACACATAATCTCCTCTGTTCCTTTAAGACTTACTCGTAAGGAAGTTCAGTGTCAGTGTCAGTGTCGTTCTCTGATATAGAGTTCCATCTTGTTGTATTGGACCTTGTCTTTTAGAACTTCAGTCCGAGCTCAGACCACCGCTTCAACATTCAGGGCACATTTAGTTTAGTATGTGTGCTAGTTTTGTGAGCATAAAGGTTGCTTTAGTTCGCCGCGGATATTCTTAGAGTTTTGGATGGGAGTTGAAAGGATATGTTCGGTTGTAGTCTCAAATGCTGTTGATGTACCTGTGGACCACCGAACTGTTGGAGAGTGCTGTTGGAGGCGAACGTGAATGTCAATCCCAAATGCAATCTTCAGCTTCACCTCCTGGACTTGTACAGTCGATAATCTAGTCTGTAATGGTCGGTTCGATGGTCGGTTTGATCATCGAAACGATAAGTCGGAACAGATAACGGAACAGATTACGGCGCAGTAGAATCAGATCTTACAAAGCTTTTAGTGAATTCGAGCACATAAAGCAGGGAATGACATCCGCTCGTCGAGCGGCCACGAGAAAATTTCGACGAGATTCAGGTAATGGACATAATAGAGGAGCTGGATCATGAAATCAGCATCACCCGAAGTCCGTGCACTGTACATCGTTCCAAAAGGTACGCTGCAGAGACCAGGATTTCTCGTTTATCTCGCTTCATCCATTGTGCGAGATTGCGAAGAAAGACTGTCGGTTCTGTAAGATTGTTGTAGGTGACATCGAGAAATGCCAAAGGGGTGTGGTTTTGCAAATTCTCTCAGCGTTTAGTCAAAGAGATTGTGTTGCGGGAGAAATCCAAAGAATCTAAGTATTGGGAGTTCAAGAATCCGTGGGTTATGTGACCTTCAAACAGGTTGTTGGATAGTTGGAAGGAACGAATGTATTTTAGCTCTGCCATGCCTTTGCTAAAGCAACCCGTGAAAAAGATCTAGATGATTCCAAAGCCAGCTTTGTGACTTCAAATTCAAAGGACCACCCCCTCCACGTACCAGCGGGGGTCTGAGGACGTTCTGCCAATCACAGGCGCAAGCAGCGCGTTGAACTGCGTGAATGAAGCTCTACATTACCGGAAAGTTTCTCAGTGATGTACCTGCGAACTTCTTATTGGAACAATCCAGCACTTGACCAGAGGGCAATGTTGTTATTTAAGATTACAATAATATCCCAACATAAGTATTCGTAGTGTTTCTCACCGATGATGTAAACTTTTTGGTATTGCATCGCCTAAGAGATCACTACTAAAGGACCCTTGCATTCACCTCATAAGAAGGAATACTGACTCAACCTGTTGTCACGAGTCGAAACTGTGAAGAGACGAACATGCATATGCGCGGGTGAAGACCCGGCAAACTTCTTGTTACCCAATGAAATTCACAATGAACCTCGCAATTGTTAGGGAGGGAAAGATTAATGAGATTTGCTGGCGAGTAACCTCAAGATGATTGTCAGCCAAATCAACATCTGACAGGCCCATCGAGAAGGTAGCCAATTTAGGGTAGTCTGGCCACCTTGATCGCGGATTATGAAGGTAATCCATAAGGCATGAGAACTACATTATGAAACTTCTGCACAGATAGTACCAGTACTGTTCAGGAAGTTCTGTGTTTCGGTGCATGTGGATCAAATCTCTGCATAGTTCTCCTCAAAGTCGTGTGTTATTCTCGTGTTACTATCCACTGAGATTCATGATAGGCAGCAGGAATCGAATCCCGGTTGATTGTAGCTGTAGACTATTGTCACGATGAACCAATCTGCTTTCCTTCAGAAGTTCAAATCTTCGGCCGTACCACCGCAGTACATTGACTATTATGTTGACGTCTACAGCAAAATTTGTTGTAATTTTGGGCTTATTATCACCCGTATTATCGGTATAATGAAGTTTACTGTCGTGATGAATATGAGCTGAAATTTTTGTCCTCTCAAGCAACAGATTCATGCACTGGTTTTAAGTAAGATAATAAACACAAGCTTGCAACTGCACTCAGTAAAGGTGGAAACGGCATCTACAGTTTCGTTTGTAGAGAATCAAGACACAGTGTACAGGGCTCTGTGCACATGTACATTCCTCGATTTCAATTTGGAGGTTATAAGAAGGGTTGCCAGCGGAACTTCCCAAGGATTTCGGTGAGCCAGATCTGCTTCGGTTCATGATCAGGTGTTAAATACGCATATGGACTTCGCACCTTGTGAGCAGGGCACATGGGATCACATGTGAATGTTAATGATGACACTGGACCAGCTAACGTAGTGCTCGGAGACAGCTAATATGGAGAAATGAACGGGAAAGCTACTGAGTGATAAACTGCTAAAAGAACTTCAGGTCCTGGTTTTGAACCATCCATATTCTACATTTTAATCAAGACGTTCGCTGAATGGTAAAAGCAAGCTAAAGACCAAATGCCTGACATTTGGCAGATGCGCTAAGAACTTCCAAGCTTACAAATCCCACAATGAGTCCCACCAGAAAACAAGGAAGTGACATCCACAAGTGCCCAGGACAAATCTTTACTCGAGTCTCAGGCGCTGGTGCTGGAGAACCAGCTGGGTGATCTGATATCCTGGGGGTTGTGCATGGTTCCCTCGGCAGGTCGCAGAGACCTGGATTTCCAATGTATCTTTTTCCTCCATTATCTGAAGTTGCGGAGAAGGAGGAATTCTTCTTGTCAGAATATTGAAGCTGGCATCGATAAACCCCAGAGACGTGAGACTTGCAAATTGTCGTGGTACTTCACCAGAGAGATCATTTGGTGAGAGATCCAAAGACTCCAAACCATGGAAGTTCTGAAAAGCTGCGGGGTATGAAACCTTCAAATTGGTTGTAAATAGTTTCAAGTACCAAAGGTCTTTCAGAGCTGCCATTTCCGCGGAAATGAGACCAGCAACGACAGATCGCAGATACGTTCGGAACCAGCTTATTGACACTTAAATCCAAAGATCCACCATTCCCCCGTAAGAGCGTGTTTTGAGGGAGATCGGGCAACCAATTGTCCCACTCTCTGCGTTCAGCAATCGGCCGCGGTTGCTATCGGTTAAGATTCTAGGACCGGACCGGCAGTACATTTTGCATTTCTTTTTTGTTCTCTTCTGCAGAAGGGACTGTTGTAATTTTACTCACCCCTGTAAATCTTTGCATCCTCTCGGAGTCCGGTGGCCAGATTTATCTTTGATTGTATTGCATTGCTCACAGAGATGAACAGTTAGATTCCAATATGCGGAATCAGATCAAATGTCCTGATCATCGCTATATAGAGGAGCATGTTCAAGCACAAAATTTCAAAATACAAATTAAGGTAAGCGATTTGATATTGGGTTTAAACAGTGAATGCATCAAATCAGCATTCAGTGCACTAGAGATTCCAAAGCAAATGGGCAGAGCGAGTAGGATCGTCTTCTTGGATGAAATTAATATGATGACATAAGAACATGTTTGCTTAAAATTAATCATTTGCTGGTAACCAAAATAAAAAAAATTCTGTAACGGACTTATTTCTTGAAAAAGAAAGGAAGCATTCAGAATCATACAGATGGAAGTTGACTACTGAAGTGCGCATGGAAACAACTGCGATTGGAAGGAGCGTCTTCCTCGATAACAATCAGAACTCAGTTTAGACATCGAGTCAGAAGCTTAATTCGTAAAAAAGTTTTATGGGCAAGATCCGATACTGTCAACGAAGAGACCAGGGGTCTCGTGCTTGACAGTACGTAGGCTTTGGGGACTTGATGTACTTGGATCTACACCAGATCAAGTACGTACCCGAGACTTGGACTCAAACGTCAATTCCCTAAGACTGAAGCCAAGTCAAGGTAGATAGACATGCAGATCAACACCTGAAATGTGAATAATGCATCTGAAAGCTCCTATGGTATATATCAATTTATCTTTCAAAGTCAAGTTGGAAATGGTCAAGAATAGCTCTTACAGTCTGCTTTCATCTGATTGCTTTTCGATCATTGCCGTACAAAACGCATGTTTGCTGCAAGTCTACCAGAATCGTGAGTGATATTGAAAGTGCCACTTGGTTTCTAGAACCATTAGAGGGCTCACAAATTATAACCAGTACAACAGTAACTAAGTAACATCTTTACTTAGTCGCTTTCTGGAGATCGAGATAAACAAACTACAATTGGAATCGTGCATGTTCCTCTCAAGAATTGTGGATATTTAACGCTTGCTCAGGTCTTTAAATGGTTCGCCATGTAGACCTAGCTCCAAATATTCAAACTTATTGAGCGAAGAATCTTCACTGTAACATTGGAGCAGCGAAAGGAGCACCCATGACTCCAGTAGGCACGCACGGAAAAGCTAGCGACGAGATTAACAGCTGGTGTGCAACTTCAGGTCCTGGTTTTGTGCAGTCCATAGTCTTATTTGTAATAGACAGGTTCGCGTAGTGGACTGAAACAAAAGACATGTGTTTAACTTATGGAATAAATTAGCAACCCAAAGCTTATAATGGCCTAATTGGATCCGACCAGATTTACCGGAAGTGACACCCACACTTCCAGTACCCAGGCAATTGTCAAATGTTGACTGCGAGTTCCAGGTGATCGAGCTGGAGAACGAGTAGCGTCATCTGTAATCTTAGGGTTGATTGATTGCCCCAAAAGTAAGCCGCAGAGACCAGGTTTTTCAATTATATCTTTCCTTTTTCATTGTCTGGGATTGTGGAAAGAGGAATCCTGGGGAATGCACCCTAATCCTCGGGAATGTGAAATAATTGCCGGAGAGATATAGATAAGTTCGGAGCCAGTTGATTGACTTCAAATCTAAAGATCCACCTGTCGCATTCAGAGGCGTGTCTTGGCGAAGTTTATCGGATGAAACTTGCGATACTATGAAATCTCCTGCCTGCGAGGAACTGCTCATTGCGGATAGTATCACAGAATGGTCCAAAACGCGTTGTTCTTGGGGAAGTCCACAATTTGAGCGGGCAATTCTGTTATCCAGGTTCAAAAGGTGCCCTGTTAAAGGGTTAGATCCCACCATAAAGACTCGCAATGTTTCTCCCGAACGTTGTGAGCTTGCTGGTAACGAACCGTTGAAGAGATTGCCACTCAAGTCGAGAAATGAACACGCTTGTATGCACTCCATGAAAAAGAAAGAGTGATTGTATTGGCAGGGCTAGCTCGACTGGGAGATTCCGGGATGAACGATCTAGAATCATATCACCCAGTCGCTACTTGCCGAATGCGGGGCCCAAAGATCCAATGAAATTATTGTTTCCCTATATCAACGCACTAAAGAAGAAAGGGTCAAGGGTCAAGGGTCAAGGGTCAAGGAAAGGGTCAAGAAATTTCCTAGCAAAAGACCCTCCAAGAACTGCTAGATCCTGGGAAGGTTGTTAAAGTGGTAGGGATAGTACCAGACAGTTTGCTTCGGGAAAATGACAACTCAATTAAGTTTCTCGGGGATCTATGTAGAAGTGGTCCAAGGATAAGAATTAGTCGAGACATATAGACCTTGAAGCATCGATCGATGTTTCAAGCTCTAAATCTCCCTAATATCCTTGTTTGTGCTCTCCTCCATCTTGCCGAAAGAATCTGAAATGGGACCATGGAAGCTATTATGACTTGATCTATCCAGTCCATATTATCCAGACGCGAAAGAGATTCCTACATGGGACCCGAGAGATTGTGTTTTGGTTTGGGGTAAGCTTCTGAGCCATTTCATCTAACAAAAGAAATTTGGGACTATACTTGAGAAACAAGTGTTTGCGAGCGAGAGGTGCTCAAGATTTTCGAATTTACTGAGGAAGTCGAGAATAGAACCTGAAAACTTGTTGGACTGTAGATATAGAATTCTGAGAAATTTAACTGCACGATGAAACTGAGGACGCTACTAGCGAGACGATTACCTCTTAGGTCTGATGTTGTTAAAGACCTTACCAGCGATGATGGTACCACGATCCAGGTGTTGCCCGACAAGGTGTTTCCAGAGTTCCGAAAGGATTGTAACCTCCCGAAGGATTCAGGAATCTTGCCTGACAGGTTATCCGATCTTAGACTCAAATCTTGCAGCACCTTCATTTCGACGAGTGTTGATGATAGTTCCCTACTCAATTCGGAGTTGCTCAAACGAAGACTCCGTAATTGGAACATGAGAATAAAGCGGCTGGAGTAGTGCCTGCGTATCTAGATGATCCGCCTGATCATTGAACACACCATACATTTAATCAGTACATGTCAATTAAGTTCAGGAAGCAAGCATTTCATGCCTCCAACAATTGTGGAATCAAGATTCAATGCCGAAGTTAACAACTTATATTTGGTCGAATATTTTCCCTGTCTGATGACCATAATTGCTCTCTACGCTCTCTACTTCTAGCAAGCGTGGATAGAATCGACTCCAGTCACACGAGGTGGAAGGACGTTGAATACATGTTAGTAAATTTATATGGAAGTTAACTGCTTGCAGATTCTGTAAGCTGCAAAAGGACGGAGAGATCGATCCCCTAAGGTACTTGACAGAGAGGTACTGTTAAGTAACAGTACCTTGTCTTTGGCATCTCGACGCACGGGACAACCCCAAGTTGGCCAAAAAAACTTAACAATCCCCTTGTAGATTTGACATGTTAATCTAATATGGCAACCATTTCACGAGTCCAGAGGATGGCCCTTCTGAATGCTGACAATAACGTAAAGACTATACCTGTTTTGATGGCTACCTTCCGTGCATATGCGCTGCACTATCTCCTTCAAATCTAAATGAGCTTGCACCCGGTCAACACTTCTACCTGATGTACGGATTGGTAGATTGCCTTCGTACTAATCATCTGCTTCTCAGGGTGTAACAGGGATTATCAACTTTGAGCCAAAAAGCGCAGATTTCGCAATGCCAAGCTTTCATTTGTCTCCCCATTTGTTCCAGCTTACGGGAGGCTAAATCTAGCAAAGGAGTACAAGTCACAAAACTTCTGCAATCCCCGGACAGCATGTGATACGATTGAAGAACGTTTCCATGTTTTCATTTGCCCCCGAATGAGCAACCCTATCAGACTTGGATAAGCGCACCAGTTAATCTCTCATGGTAATCTTTTGAACGAATCAACCGAAAAAGAGGCCAATTTTTATCATCAGGATATATCAACGACATATTCTCAACAAACTAAACCAAAAACAGTGTACAGTAAATTGAATGGTTTAAGACGTGTTTATTTTCTCACACGTTAAACACCCGTAAGTTGTAGCATGGTTATGGTGCTTCTAAACATAACACTATACAAATTGTACAGATGAAAACGTAGATGAGTTTATCAGTGCCGATCAAGCATATGAATCATGCCAAAGAACGGAAACCTCGATTTGAGACAATCCAAGGAGTCCAAGTTTGGAATCGAAGATATGAAAATCTATTCTTTCAAAGTGCCTTATATGCAACTTGCGTTTGGGTGTGAACTTGGACCATTTCAGATGTTTTTTTCCTCCACAAATAAAGTGAAATTGAACTTCCATAGAGAATTATTATACACAAGAGAGCAATGATGTTTCTTCAAATGCTCCAGAAGTATATAGATCATAGCTCAGATATGTTAGATGTTGTAGGACAGATTTCTAATAGCGATACTCTTGGGACTTAGTTCCATTGTAGGGCTTGATGGGTTTCCCATCCTTCTTGTTATCCTACACGGTCGCATTTCTTTCACTTCTATACACTTTGTCCTTCCATTCTTCCATTGTACGCTTTGGAGTCTTGAGGCTCGATTGATTGTCACATAGAAGGCTTTGTAGGAGCATGCGATTGCACACCTAGATCTTCGAATAATTCTCTCAACTACCTTATATCATTGTCCTCTGACCCATGGTTTTGAACTCGGCTTCCCTTGAAGAACAAGCAACACTTGATTGCCTCTTGCTACTCCAAGGGGCTTGTGACTTTCCAATTTGAAAGCAGACATAGATGTTCTTCTTTCCATCCTCTCGAATCCAATCCGAGTCGGAGTATCCTATGAGTTCCTTATCACTTTCCTTCCTACAGAATTTACCCAACTCGATATCTACAGTACCTTTAAAGTGCCTGAGGACCCATTTGATTGACTCTGTGTGGAGAACTCATGATAGTTTCATATACGGGCTAATAGTACTAACTGCAGTGGAGATATTGGCCTTGTCTTTGTAAGGTAGATCAGCTTACCTACCATATTCAAAAGTCTTTCATCACACAGCTCTCCAAGAACCTACTCTCGGGCTCCATATAAAATCTACTATTCGTCAATCAATCTCGAGTCGTAACTTCAATCCTTCTTCCACATATAGATGTAAGGGGTAGCATTCCACCATGCAGAGTAATAATACTTCAGCAAGTAATTTCTCAACAATGATTGGTTGTGTCATAAATATACCTTGTTTAAGATCTAAAAGCTCAGATCTACGATAAAACTTCATAATGCCAATTTTACCACAAAGTTGACCCTGTTGATCCATCAATTTTCGAACAGCCTTCTCACAACAATCAAAAACTAAATCATCATCTAAGAATCACTTCTAATTTTTTTTGAAACTCTATCTTTTTTCCATTAAATCTAAAATATTGAAATGTTGTATTTGGAGATAATTTGTGGAGAGTTAACAAGAAAATCTGACGAAAATCTGACGGTTTCATCTCTATGGCGTAGCTTTTAATGTCCTGGAGAATTCATTGTCTAGTTTTAAACATTTATGGCTTTTCAGTCACAAAACAAACATGTATTTATTAAGTGGAATTCTGATAATCAGGTTTTTTGGAGAATATGCATGAATATTGAAAATCATAAAATTTAGTGTACACTTAAAATTCAAAATTTCCTATATAATTTGAAGAGAAATTATAGATTTCATTCTAAATGAAATTTGTAAATTTGTTGAATATGAGTGACTTATACTGCTTTTGTGAATTGTGTGAATAATTCTGTTCAATATTTTTATTACCTTGTAATCATACTATCATTGAATATTTAGAAATGCATTTCAATTTTCAAATTATAAACTATCGTCCAAGATGAAGGAATTGGACAGATCAATTTACAAAATTATTCGTAGACGCATGACAAAGACTGCTCCATAAGTCACTAATGCTCAAATTTTTGTAATAAGTTTATTCAAAATATACATGTGCGAATATGAGAGAAACTGAAGCAGACTTATGTTTCGACATCTTTATAAGAATTTTACTTCTAGATTTGGAGGAACCTCATGATCACCGAGCAAATTATCATATTGTCTACTAGTACCTGCATACTATTGTTCATACAAAAGTATTTGCTCTTAGAATTGAGTTATGGTAGTACTCTTGAAGACAAATTCTTTAACCATTAATCTTGTACTCCTTCTTGTATATAATTTATTTTCTTTTCATTATACTCAAAAGCATTTTCTTTTATTGGTCCATATTAACAGGACCAAGCAGTGAATCACTTTTATATTACTGGTTTTGCTTCTAAGAGAATATAAAGTGTGCCAAACATGCCTTCTCATATTTTTTGAAGCTTACTTTATTCTCTTTTTTTTGGTTATCTTTTCTATTGTAGCTACAACATCTTGTTTCATGTTTCATTGGGTTATATCAACAGAAAAAAGAATAAAAATCATTTTTCTTCACTTTTATATATACTGGTTTTGCTTTTAAAGAATGCAAAACACATCAAGTATAAATCTTGCCTCCTTCTAGAGACAAGATGTATCAAGTATATCTTTTTGTACTATTCAATTTTATTATCATTGAACTCAAATTTCCAAGGGTTTTAGTATGAAGACCCTAAGTTGAAATATATAGAGCCATGCCAACCATGCAGTCTCCAAGAGGCCAGGCCTATTAAACATACATACTCCTCTCCTTATTTATTTGTTTTGCAAAACTAACTTGGATGGTAGTTTTCCAAACATAAGCTTGATTATGGAGAGTAATAAGCATAAAATATAACAATTCTAAAAATATCTTCATAATCCCATAAATAAATAAATATTTAGATAGAGGTTTACAATGCATTTTGATTTTACTTCCTGCATCAAATCTCATAATTCCAAGAAATTTATTATCAAGAATTTTATTGTAAGCTTGATTAGGGAGAGTAATAAGTGTAAAATGTAAAAATTCCAAAAATATTCTCACAATCTTATAAAATAAACAAAAAATAAATAAAATTTTCAATAATGTGGATTTTACTTCATGTATCAAATTTCTAAACTCCAAGAAATACATAATCAAGTATTCTATTAAGATGTTGTACTTTGGACATATGTATTTCCAAAACAAAAAATGATTACTAAGCAAGAAGTCTGCTGTTGTGAGCAATTTCATTTCCATATCATCTCAAGTATCAACAATGTTATTTACTTTTGAGACCAACTTTATTGGTTTGATATTTGCAAGTTCATGATCAAAGGTAGTACTCCAATAGATATTTAATTTAAACCTTGAGTTATAAGTTACTCATCTCTCCTTGCATACCAAGCTTATGGTGTCTATTTAGACCATAAATGGACCATAAACCATATGGCTTTACTAAACCCTTATGTTATAAAGGTTTCTTGGATGATGACTTATCAATATTATCTTTATTAGATAACTTAGGGAGATAATTGATAATTTATCATCCAAGAAACCTTCATATCTATATATTATGAAGACCACTACCAATCAAACTATGTTAATCTAGTTCCATCTTATTCTTTGGCAAATGTTTATTTTTCTCTTCATGGTCTCAAAACTACCTTTGCTCCACTCTTTTTGCCATTAGTCTTTGCTTTGCTTGGTATATAAAGATATAGAGGTGGTGGGATACCTCTATTTCTTTCCTTCAAATCAAGATCTATTTTGAAGCAAAAAGTACTAGAGAAGATCAAAATCCAAGCAATGAGGATAGAAAAGAAGATATGGACCAAAAAAATTTAGATCCCGATATAACCCAAGACCATAGGTCTAATTTCATATACTTTAGGTGGATATAAGTTGCCTCCTAGTTCCAGAATGCCCGAGATGGTTATAAAGCTAGCTTGCTTAAGTATGCGCTGAAGACGGACCTTAAGAGCTACCCAATTTCCCACCAAACAGTAACATTTGAGAATGCAGTTTGCTGACCGACGGAAGTGCACAACAACAAACGAGACCCATCCAGCTGAAAGACAAAAGTTAGCTATTAACTTCCTAGTTAAGTTCCTCAATCGAGGAAGATTTTTCTATGTTTTATAACCCAAGAAGCTTTTTAAATACCTTCTCAATTCTTAGGAAGATTCCTAAGTACAATAACCTCCCGCTAAAGTACTCAACTTGAACATGGGCTGTTTGTGCATAATTAACTTTTTAGCACAACACTCTGGACCTTTTTACTATTTTGATTCTTCTCTTGTTTGACGGTGAGGAAGCCCAATGGTTAGCTGCTCAATGAGGCTTAGCAATGAAAAATCATTGCTAAGCTCAATAAAACCAATGCCCCTAGCAAGCAACCTCTCTCGCAAGAGTATTGCATAAGTGAAGGCATCATCCAAGAATTCTCTGCTTTAATGTTTGAAGTAACAAAACCCACAATTTTTTGAGCTTCCATTGGTCATTTTACTGAGCTTGAACACATGCTATATCTCTGGATTGACAACATGTACCATACCAATTTGCATATTCCAATCTTCTTTAGCCATTGCAAAAGCACAATGGATTGCTTCCAATCTTGAAATTCTTGTAGAAGATTTCAAGGTGTCATGGCAATTGCTTAGAAGATTTAGAGCATGTTAGGGCTTGCAAAAGAGTCTTCACCTTCATAGAAAGAGAGCAAAGGTCACCAAAAATAATCTTGAGCTTTTGGTTGCATTGGATAATTTCTTGGGGCTTGCAAAAACTTCTCCTTCATAGAGAAAGAGTAGAGGTTGACAAAAATGATCTTGAGTTTTTGGTCACATTGGATAGTTTTTATCATATCATCAAACTATATGATGCATAAAATAACTATAATATAGATGAAACGGGATTTTTTGACTGATTGCTTGCAATATACACTCTCTTGATGCCAAATGAAGATCTATCAATGACAAGAGTGAGGAAGAAATCTAAAGATTGCATATCCTTAGTTGTTTGCGCAAATGCAAAAGAATTACACAAGATTCCTTGTGTCCTTGTTGGAAAACCCAAAAAATTAGCATGCATCAAGAATCAAGAATGGCAAATAAAATATTTCTCTCTGGGAAAGGCTTGGATGAATATAGAAATCTGTTAGAGATGGTTCAACAAATTGTTCTTTCCAGAAGTGAATAAACAAACTAGACATCTTGTTCAAGTCTTGTTCTCATCTTGTTGTTATTTGGACTCTTCAACTTCTTTCAAGAATAATTTTATCAAGGAAAATTGATGAGAGATAGCAATGCTAAAGTGGAAGACAATTTGGTGTCAAAAGTTATGCAAATTGTGAAATCTCTATGTATCTATATGAAACCCAAAGAATAAGAAGTGTTTGTCAATGTGAATATGAAGTAATAATAATGATAATAATGAAGGACAATGTAGAATATTTAGCTACCATCCTACAGGATGTGGATGGCGTGCTTGAAACAATATAAATCAAAGAGACCGGAAGTATAGACAATGAAAACATCCAAGAGTACTCTACTTCAATTGAAAATGTCATTGCATTCAAACGGTTTGAGTCCCTCTATAACACTTTTCTAGATATTGAGGATCAACTATTGTGCAGGAAAGTGCAAACATAGGCATTAGGAACTTATGATGTTCTTCAACAATGATTTGAATAATTCCAGCACAACATTTGGGAACTAACTCTGAGTGCCAAATGTAAGAAACTCCAAAATTTGTGACAACTGACTATTCATGACATGTTTCACCAATAAACATTGAACTCCAACTTTGGGATGAAAATTTTTGTACTTAATTGGGATGCATACTTAAGCTATAGGTTATTGTACTTTCTAAATACCTCCTCAGTAACTTTTGGAGTATTTTTTAGAACTTTCAAGTAGTTTTAACATAGAATTCCCAAAAAAATATTGTGATGAATTGCCATTAGACTACATTTAATTTTCACAAAGTTAAAGTAATTAGCTATTTTATGCATAGAAATTATCTCATGTTGCATTGCTTACATCAACTATTAAACAAAGCTCCTCCTTTTTAGGAATTTTCTCCTTAAGAATACAACAGACTTCAAATTCAAGAAGTAGTAAAGTTTTACTAGTCTTGGTGGATCAAAAGGATTGGCTCCTTAAGAACACAACAGATTTCAAATTCAAGAAGTAGCAAAGTTTTACTAGTCTTGGTGGATCTATTAAGGAATAAGGTAGCATATGAGAAGTTGATTCCGACAATCAGTTGGATTAACATCTATAATTAAATGAATTGATGTTAACTTTAGGAAGATAAGAAATAAGATGCTCACTCAAATGGAGTTGAGTTTGTAATTTCAAAAATCAATGGACATTATATGTAAGGGATAAGAAATAAGAGGTTCATTTATTGGATTTTAGTTTGTAACTTGAGGTTACTATTAGGTAACTCTTATAAAAGACAAAAGAGGTGCATAATCTGCAGAATCCAACTTCTATTTAGGGATTTTGTGATACTTAAAATAGTTTTGGGATAGACTTTGGATCAAAAGACAAATACCGACTTTATTGATAAATGATTGATGTATATAAATATGCTTATAAATGACTCTTTTCTAGATAAGTGTTATAACAACAAAAGGCTTTGAAAAAACTATCACACCCAACTAGTAATAAAAATATTGAACAATTCAACATTAAAAATCTTGTTAGGTTTTCTATAGAAAATTACAACAAGTAGCCAACCAATATCTTTAGGAGTGAAAGAGAACTTAGATTTTTAGCTTATGCTTCTTTTGCTCATATAGGTGATCACAATATAGTTTGGTCTTAAGTTTATTCTACCAATAAGAAGCAATTTAGCACTAAGTATCATGCTTCTTTCAAAATCCCACTAACTTCTATTCATCTATATTACAAAAATAAATTTTATTGTGGCATAATAAATGGTAATAGCTTATGGATGAATACCTCTTGAAGCATGTTATAGAGGAATTATATTCTATCACAAAAGTAGATGCATTTTAGTGATAAAAATTCTAGTTCTCTAACTTTGTGGTATAATTTTATTCTAATATGCATACTCCATATTTTACTTGAAGTAAAAATACCACATAAATATCTTTAAATGAAAATCTACACTCTTTATAGATCTTAGTAGTGAAAGGAATCAAGTATCTCATACCTCTCAAGATATGAATTTCTATAGGACTACACAGATTTAAATGGTTGAGCACTAGAGCTAATTAAAATCTATATTCACTTTTCTTAGGAAATGAATCTATATTTTTTTTCTGCTTGATTAATATCCTTCACATGTACATTAATTGATGTGAGGAAGCTTTGGCAGTCTTATAGCTATCAAATAATGACTAAGATATGTCTATTTTCAAAGATTAGATCTTTGATCAATACATGCTTTATTTTTACTAAATCTTCATCTTTTACAAAGATAGATTTGTATATGATAAACACAAATTACCTTACATTGTTGAATCCAATTTATATGAACCACCTTTTATTTTAGGAAATGCTTTAGCAATGACTCTTGAAGCCTATTCTTAGCTACACCAATGATATTTTAAACCATCAATATTACCATTTTTTCTTCCTCTTTGATTTCTACAAAGAAAAAAGACTTCCTATAATATTCCTACTTCCTACAATACAATATAAAAAACACAAAAAATCTCTTATTGCTTGATTTCATATTTCAGATAATAACATCCAAACTTGGATTTTATATTTATGTCCATTTTTAATATATATTGGTTGAGAATTGTAATATTCTCACATCTTAAAGATTACACCACAAAAAAAAAACTAATTAATGTGCTTCTTTTATTGAAATATCTTCAGTTGAGTCTAGGTCTATATTTGTGACTAATTTTCATTTTCAACATGCAATTTTCCTCAAAAGATATATTATTTGCTTCTAAATTGATAAAAATAAATTTCATTCTAAAAAAAATAATTTGAATGACAACATGAAGCTTATTACAAAATTAATGTTATACAATTTCTATCCAATATCTATGAAACTATCATATCTCCCTAGGTTTGACCTTTGACCACAATTATAGCTTCTTATGGAGCACACATTTTTGCAAATTTGTAATTTACTTGTCTTTTCTTTCTTTTTGTATAGTTCAGGAGAGATAATTTCATGTTTGTAAGAGAATTCCTTTATTTTGGAATTTTTTGAGTCTATCTTAATACATGAGCAGATAAAAAAGAATTAAGATATAAAGACATAAGGAAGGGGATAAGGTACAAAGGATCCAAAGAAGAAGAGTACAAAGAGTTTCCTCCAAAGGATCCTACTTTGAAGGATTTGTTCCCAAAAAGATTTTTCTTTCCACACTTTAGGGCTAGTATATTTTTTGTTATGTGTCCAAATAGAATGATCTTTATCTTGTTAAAAGCATCTTTTCAAGGGCTTTCCATTGACACCTAAATTATAGCATTTAGAGGTTTATAGTCAAAGTTACAAGTATTTTAAGTTTCAGAGTTCCCAAGGCAGGAATCTAGAAAGTAGGCTTCTCTTTGGCTAGAGGTTGCACAAGAAGAACTTAAGAATGAGAAGGGGGCTAGAGCAACATACTGAAAATGCCTTCATGGAGATTATAACCAAGGAAGTCACAGACCAGTTCAATACCAAGATCAAAGAAGAGGATATAAGTTCAAAGAAGATGAATTTTTTTGGAGATCTTTGAGATCAAGATCATAGAGCAAAGGACAAATGAGTAGTAGATATTACTCTTTGTTGGAGATATTCCTCTTTGTAAAAGACATTACTTGTTGTTGTAGGTTGTTTGTGGTTGTAGAGACCTTTGTAGTTTTATATACTTCTTTGTTGTAGACTTTACTCTTTGTTGTAGACATTACTTGTTATTGTAGACATTACTCTTTATTGTAGAAATCACTCTTTTTTGGAGATATTCCTCTTTGTTGTAAACATTACTTGTTGTTGTAGGTTATTTGTAGTTGTAGAGACCTTTGTAGTTTTATATACTTCAAGAAGAAGACCTTTGGAGTATAAACCTTTGGAGTTGTAAATGCAGTTGGTAAGAAAGGACTTAAAAGTTGTATATACCTTTGTAGTTGTTGTAAATATCTTATGGGAGGAAGGTCTTCCAAGTTATAGACATTCATAGTTGAAAATACTTTAGGAAGAATACCTTCAAAGTTGTACACAACTTTGTAGTTGTAATCTTTGGAATTGTTAGTCAAGAGGAGTATAAAGTGCAAGTTGTATTTGGAGAAGACCTAACACCTTCCATGCCATGTTTAAGTCACCTAATAATTTACATATGATTAGGATAACATAAGATTAGAATCCTAAGGCAAAGATAGAAGATTACCAAGAAATCTGCTCAACAACAAAAATCTCTTTAGTGCAAAGTATGGAATGTATTTAAGGCATTGGCCAAATTTTTTGGGTTCACTTTATCAATTAATTTTCCTTATGAAATTGAAGTTCAATAAAAGGACTATGAGTTCTTTGCAAATTGTAAGTATTTTATTTTGTTGGTGAATGCTTGTGTTGACCAGTTGTGAAGGAATTCATAGTAGAATCATAAGTGCTGGATTGTGAGAGAGACATTTACAGTTGATCAAAATGTGTGATTTTTTGATTGATTTGAAGGAATGAAGTGATGCAGTAAGGAGTCTAGCTTGATTTGAAGCATTTGGAATAGCAAAAACTTTGACAAGCAAGGGCATTTGGCTAACACAAAGACTCCTTTGGAGTTGTTTCATCTGTGAGGGGTAGTGCAATCTTTGGGATCAAAGCCTTCATAGTGAAATGACCTTTAGAGTGGACTGAACCATCACTTTCAAGAATAATTTGGAACCTACTTGTAACAACACTGATCTTTAGTTTTCCCTTTTCCATAGTGTGCCATAGAGGGTGACATTAAACTCTTTTGGGAGTATGTATTGCCCATGAGGTTAAATAAAAAAAGAGGTTAAATGCAAAATAATAATAAGAAACACACATAGTGACACTTCCCTTCATTTCTAGTCATTTTTTACCTGTATCCTCATGTGAATAACTTTGATTTTACCAACTCTACTGGTATTTATGCAACATTGAGTCACAACACTTTGTCCATCCTAAGAGATTACTTGCACATAATTCTTGCATAAATTCAAGTCCACAACTCTTGCATACCATTTTATTTAAGTCATCAGCACTCCGTCATCCTCAACATCTAAACACTTAAAGTTTTATTTCTTTACCTTATAAAGTGTGAGAAGCAAAGCTTTGACATTTTGGGTAACGCTTTCACTTGTTTCAAAATTAGTATAATTTTATCATCCTACATCATCTTTCAAAATAAAATGATGGTAGTATTTGTAACAATTTCTTTAGAAATATTGAATAATTTAAAATTTTAAAATTACCACCTTCTGCCAAGAAGTCTAAGATTCATCTCCCTTTAGTCATTTTGAGAATTTGAAAGTCTTCAAATACTTTAATCCTTGTAGTATTGTTTACACATCAATTTGCTCCAACTTTAAGCAAGATCCTTGATTTTAAAAATGCCTTCCTTTTTCCATTCCAATATAAGCATCAAAACCTGAAATTCTTCTCATTAATATTAGTTTTTGTTTAATATTCAATATTCAACAATGTTTGATGCATAATGTGTTCTATAATCAGATCCTTTATGCTTACAGATTTAATTTCTTAACCTTTTTCTTTTGCTAGAAGCAACCCTATTTGAATCTTCTTTCATTCCATCCTATATATAGCTTGTAAAATGTAATATTCTCTCAAAAAAAAATATAATTATAGAATTTTTGCTTAACCCTAATCTAAGAGAAACATGAAGGAAAGTTACAATAGCCTAAAATTTAAACCAATATAAACTCATTTATGAATGGAAAAAATATAAAATAATTTTTCTTGATTTTTATTATTAAATTTCTATCCCAACTTAAAATTAAAAATCATATTTTAATAACTAATTATTAGAAATTCTCAAAGATAGTGTATCTTCTCTATATTGTTCTTCCAACATACTCTCTACATTGGTATATAGAATGCATAAATTATGGAAAATGTTGTAAGAAGATATTTTTTAATAAGAGAAAATACAAGGACTTTAAGCATATAACATTTTCGTATTGGCCAGACATATATATCAATCACTAACCTATTCACTCTTATCCTTGTTTAATTCCTCCTTTGCCTCTACTTTTAGCACTTGTAAGTACCAATAAAACCAATAGAACAAGTGATAGTCTAAGCTACCTTGACTTTAGAACTTCTACACCCATTACAAATAGAATTCGTTTAACTTGTTGTCATGATCTGCAACTCACCATATGGATTTGGTTACTTGCTCCTTATGAAGCTCAATTAAACAAGGTTATTTGGTCTAATGATATAAAAAGTGTAAAGGATAACCTCTAGTGATAAAAAAATTTTGGAAACCTTATGCTAGAAGGAATAAGTATCCTCCAACATGTGACCATAGGAAAATGATTAAGAAAAGTACTCTCATTACTCCTCATTTCATTCATCTACGCATTAGTCTAATTTGGTGGAATCAAATAGCAAGTATCAAGTAATAGGAACTATGAAGTAATGGCTAAGTGATATGTTCAAACATACCAATGAACTGTTACAAACTTCTGGACTTGGAAAATTAAATTCAGATACCAAGTTCAAATGTATGAAAATAAAGGTTAAGATCTATACATTTTGAAAATTTAAATTGCAAAGTCAGAAGTTATTCGATGTGGTGAAGGAATCTTTTAGAATCTTATATTTTGGAACTATATAGATACAAAGGTGAAATCTGTTGAGCCACAAGAAGTGAAGAAGAAAATACTATGATAAATTTTTCGATGCTTTAATCCTGAAATATTACAATTATTTTGAACGCCAAAATTGTAACATGATGTGGCTAAAAGAAAAAATAGCTGTACTTATTAATTTTCTATAACTTCTATGTATGGAATTTATTTTTATTGATTTGGTCACATATGATATAAGATGCAAATATCATATCAATACCATCACAATCACTTGAAACGCAGAATAGATTATAAAGCAAACATAAACTCTGTAACTAAAATTATTTCTATTCTTATACTATTTATGGATTGGCTCCAAAATTTTTATTTAAAATCTTTTGATCCTTGATTTTTATTGTTTTGGAATTCTAAATAAAAATTGTAAAATAGAATACCCAATGAAAAAAATAACTGTTTTCCATTTCACTAAAACTTCTATATCGGGTTCCTTTTTATGATCTTTTTTCGTAGATACCAAAATTCAATGAGCTTTCAAACACCAACGTAATGATTGAAATATGTAATAGATACAAAAATTAAAATAACTGTACAAATTGAATCTCTTGAAGTATTCTGCCATTCATGGCTTATGTTTCCAGAATAACTATTTAAAAGCCATTGATCCTTGAGTCTTACTATTTTGGACTAAAAAATGATTAAATGAAGAATTTAGAAGACAAAATAAGTATATTTTTTTCTACTCATATTTCTACATCTGTGCTTTATTTCTGATTTATTTTTATTTTATTGCATGTTAAATTCAAAGACTCACTATTTTGGACTAAAAATGATTAAATGAAGAATTTAGAAGACAAAATAAGTATATTTTTATCTACTCATATTTCTACATCTGTGCTTTATTTCTGATTTATTTTTATTTTATTGCATGTTAAATTCAAAGACTCACTATTTTGGACTAAAAAATGATTAAATGAAGAATTTAGAAGACAAAATAAGTATATTTTTATCTACTCATATTTCTACATCTGTGCTTTATTTCCGATTTATTTTTATTTTATTGCATGTTAAATTCAAAGAGATTTTAATACCACTACAAATACTAAAGACTGAAAATAGGTTTAAAAGTTACCAAAAATCCGTAAATGGAGTCTTTTTTATTAGATATGTAAATGGTAGAACAACGCAAGAGACTCAAAAATAGTAGAGTCTTAAAATTAATATATACCTTGCATTATAACTTATGTTTGTATCTTAATGAAACTTCCAAATCCATCAACTCTAGTCCAACTTTCAAATCCATGGAACTTATTTCTTAACAAATACGAACATAACATGAAATTTTAGGCGAGGTAAATATTAAGTTTAGGATTGTGATGCTTAAGGGATATACGAGTTTACTCTTCTGAAGTCTTTTGCATTGTTGTCCCTTTGGAGATTTAGATTCTTGAAGACCACATTCTTAAACTTAATATTTAATCTTACACAAATGCTTATATTTGTAATTTTCTGATTTCAACATTTTTCAAAAAGCTTATTCATAGGAAAATACAAACATGAGTTTTTACTCAAGATAAACTACTATTTACAAATTTTTCTACCATTTACAAATTGAGACTTAAAAACATTCAACTCTTAAATTCTTAGTTGCCACACTCTCAAAACATAATATTTCATCTTATGACAAATATTAATCTTTGTACTTTTTGATGAAACGTCCATATCCATAAACCAGTTCTAAACTTAACTTAGTATAAACTTGGTTTTTAGAAACACTCTCATAGTTCTCGGGGACATCTTCTTATCGCCTAGTACTTGGGGCTTGGCAATGCTTTCCTAGTTATTGGCTAAATCTTCCTAAGTACCTAACCTCCTAATTCCGTGTACTACCTTTAAGATAAAGGAGTCTTCCAAAGTAACATACTATTGAAGAGTTCTCCAACATGACACGTCTGGTAGAGCTTCCCAAAAGCAACATAACAACCCTTAAACTTAGGGGTCTTCCATGATCATTACTCCATAGTGGTGACACTCCAATATAAAATATCTCAATTTCTACTTTTCTATAAGTAGTATTCTCAAGTCTTCATCTCACCTACGCGTTCAATGCACTAAACTCTTTGAGAAATGAATATATTCCCTCCTCTATGCTCCTCTTTATATTACTACATTGGATTCATGGATTATATTATGGTCTTGTACAAGGATGGGGTCTTCCCATCCTTCGTGTTTTCTACATGGTCGCCTTTTTGTTTTTTTGTTTTAATTACTCACCAAGATTACAATGGTAAAAGGTTTGGTAGTTTAGTAAAACCTTTACTTGATTAAGTACCCTTATGTAAAATAATCTTATTACCATAGGACTAAACATGTACTTTAGACTCACAAACCTTCCTTTGATACCTTCGAGCGTATTTTCTATAAATAAGGAATCTCTTCTTAATTTTAAATTAGAAAATCATCAAGGTCCTTAAATAATTTCTCACTTTGACCACGGAGAAGGGATCCTAAGCTACAATAACGTGCACACCATAGAGCATCATGAACACCATGAATTGTATCGTTCTAAACCCATGAAGAGTGTTCGTTCCCTCATTTTCCCGATTTTAGCAAAACAGCTGCTGAATATTTACACGTTGGAATTCCAATCTAGCTTGGATAAGTATGCTGTAAGTGTGCTCTTCTAGATCAATTAACTGAAAGAAAACCAATCCTTCTCATCAAGATAAATCAACGACATATCCTAATTTAAGTCTAAACCAAACACATTGCACAAGAAACAGAAACTTAATTTGTGTCTAGTTTAACATCGATGCTGAATTCCCTAGATGTATTCAATAGGTGATCGCCCTAGCTTTTACCTCATTTTTCAAGGATCGGTCGGTGTTCAAATTATTGCGTGCACTTCTCAGCCATGCAAGTAGCTGAAAGTAGAGTGTCGAGCCAATTGAGAATGTAGCACCAACTTCATTCTGGCTATTCCTTCAGCCTGAACTCGAAAATGGACATTGACTTGTGAAGAACATAAAGCAAAGGCGACGACGAGCGGAGTCTTACTAAAGCATTCAATGTTTTCATTCCCTGCGACGGGCTGTTCTAGTGTAGTCAAACCATCCCAGATTGCACGGGAATGCCTTCACCACTCTCTAGAGCTCTTGACTTGATTCGTATGTTAAAGCCTACAGGTTAGAAATGCACCGAATGGTTAGTAGTCATATATAGCGATGCAAACATGATGAAACCTGAGACCACTTTGGAATAGAAAGTCTATTTCGACGCAGTGGAACTGTCCGATCACAGTCACGTATCCAGGCAGTGGATACTAACCCTTGACAATCATAGCGAAGCGTAGTTTGTGTAAGCAAATCACTGGAGGTCTGCACGAAGACATTATGACCGGAATGGCTAAAAGCGCTATACTTCTCGTCCTGATTTCCTGTCGTTGATCTAGACATAAAGCCCTCACTCCGAGCGACGAAAAAAGGAAGCAGAACCCACATCACAGGAATTGCAGCTCAAAAACAAAGAAAGGAAGCACATGTAGTATATAAGTGAAGTTAGTGCAGCCGCCATACGTAGAACAGGGAATCCACTGAGGACAGACTCAACGCAATATAAGAACATGCGAGTATAAGTAACGGGGGATTGTATCAAGTCTTCCATAATCTCATACATTCATACACGAATACGGTAAAATCTATCTAAGTTAATATTGTAGGGACCTGTCTAAAATCATTTAAATAAACAGATTATTAATTTAGATGGGTTGTGGCGTCATGATGCCTCCCATTCCTAACTTTAACCTCATGTCCCAGACTGATATAACCACACTATGTGATGCCATTCCTGAAGTGACTGAAGAGACCGAGGTTCTTATTGAAATTCAAGAACAATTAAATCATTTTCTTTGCAAGGATACATTGGATATTCATACCTTTTAAATTATTCTGTAAAACAGCAAGTCACCTACAACCCAGCTAGGGAGGAAATTTTGGAAGATATTGGTGAAGCAAAGAATAACAATAAAATGTAGAAGAGGTTGTAATTTAGAGCAAGAGGTGGCTATAGGCTCTATCGTTTTGTGGGACTGAGAGAATTCTAAAAAAATAATTTATTCTTCAAAAACTATGAACAAAATTAAAATATATATTAATCAAATAATTCAGAAGGAGTTTTAGATAAATACAAAAAATTTATTTAAAATATTTCAAACAAAACTTTTAGTTACTATGATATATAATTTAATAAAATTACTGATATATGAATCATAATATTTATATATATATATATATATATATATATATATATATATATATATATAATAAATGTCTAAATAATACAGAATGTTTTGAATTCCAAAATAAAATTATCAATGTTTTATTAATTTAGAAACATTATTATGTTAAACAAATTGGACCGGACCATGAATAAGACATTCATAGCGGACAATGCTGTTTTACACTGAAAATCTTTATGGACAATGTTATTTTACTCTGGAAATTGACATTATACATATTGGTATACGAGAACAGAAATGGTATGACATTATACATATGTTTTTTTCTTGGTGACCAGGTGCATACGGAACGACGCTATCTCATAATGGCAATATTACATAACTTGGCCTTCTACGATTCCAGCAATGGTTCCTTGCTACGCCGCGTCAACCTCGTGAAGGGCCACCTCTCGTGTGAACTACAATTTTCTATACCGTATAGACTCCTTCCTCAACCTGAATTCCGTAGAGCACGGAGAGATTTACGGTTCAATTCCATGCTGCATGAAAGACATATTTTACTGCCTGGAGAAGCTCTGCACAAGTATTACCGTCCATGTTTTCTAGTTTGTATCAGTACAATGCCAACTGCAGAAAATAGGAAGCCAGAAGGAAAAGGTGCACACAATTTGACAAAACCTGTACTGATGAACAGTGGCAGAGGAAGGTATGTTAAACGAACAAGAAGTTGAGCAGATTCAGGCAGTCGAGAAAAGCGTTGTAGACAGAGACCGCTTTACCAGAAAGGTAGACGAATTTCTTCCTTAAAAATGGATCTTCAGTACAAAAGTCTATACAGGACTTAGCTCTCTATGACGTAAGACTACATTTTTTAATCTTTGTATCCCAACATTTGTTGGTTGGTCGGCCTAGTAGCGTTATTGCTCATGAAAGGCCCTCTCAGACTACATGTACAAAAAGGATGGCGTTTAAAATTGGGAAGTGGCAGAGGCCTTTGCACTTAGCAGCGCCGATCAAGTGGGTTGTATTGTACAACTTAGTCGGAAATCACACTATCCAAATAAAGTAACGTCGATCCACCCTCTCAAGACGGCAAGATAGTACTATATACACGTTGAATTTCCCCGAGGAGCATACCATCCCCTTCACAAGCCATCGTCAGGAACGCCAATCTTGCCTTCGTCTGTTCCTTCACGTCCACCGAAGGTTGGTCACCATTGGAGCCAAGAATCAGTCGAATAAGCATTGCCTGCATCCCAACCATAGTTAGCTGAAACGATGGAGGAAAGAGAGAAAAGCTACTAAACTAAAACATTCTACTAAACTGGTCCCATGCTCTAGTCGTCTATAATTCTCTTCAAAGACCATTTTCTTTAGCAAGAGTTCACCTAATTAAAATGCCAAGTTCCTCAATCCTAGTGTAGAGGTGGCTTCTAATAGACTTGCAAGAACGCTACACATAGATAGTAACATATAGTTTTTTCGGGCTTAAGACCAGGGACGATAAGGATCTTAAGCAAACCTGTCGATCAGATCTCCGCATGGTGCTCCGCATCAACGATCTTGCAAGCTTTCTCTGCGTTAATGGATCTTCTCCATCATCCGTCTTATCGAATATATACCCGCCAAGGTGATGCATTGCGAGCCTGAAAGGCAAGGTATTACGAGTGGCTGCCTTGTCAAGAGCACCGGAGGTCCAAGCAGACACATAGGCTTCTAACATCTTCTGATCAGTCTGCACATTAACGACATAATCACAACAATTAGAATTTACATAACCAGGCTGTTACGGGACCAGGATTTTTCTCACTTGCAATAACTCAATAATCTTTTATGCTGCCTGAAAAGAAACCAAAGACGAGGCTACTGAAATCATCAAGCAGGAAAATCAGTTGTAAATACCTCGATCGGGTACAGATATCTCTTAGGCTGACCACAGCATCCGCTTATTGGAGGAAGTAAGTTCAACACTCTTGCATCAGCTAAAACCCGCCAAGTAGCAAGACGGATGATATCAGGTGCTGCAGTCCACAAATGCAGCGCTACCTGCCGTCCAAAGACGAGATCTCCAAAGGAAGAGGCACTGAACACTTCGGCGATCATCTCCGCGAAAGTCATATAGCTCGGATCAATGATGCCCTCAAAGTCCAGCCTTGGCCGTTCCCGAGTTTCCGCTGCCTCAGTCCGCAAATGTTTGGCAGAGCCTATAGCTGGATAGCCATGGACCTGCACTTCTGACGTTGCTTCTCTCAAAACTTCAACTTCTCTCCCATGTTCGCTCTCGGACACAGAACTTGACTCCTCGAGCTGACAGCCGATAACATCCTGGAGAGCTCCAATCAAATGTCGTGCAAGAGGCTGAAGAAATACATCACCTCCAGAAACAAAGACACAGGATAGACTATGAATCTTCCTCACTAGCGGGATGTGCGGTCCTAACCCTGTTTTGTCCGTCATTAAACTTTCCATTCCCAGGAAAAACGCGAGACCGGCCGTAACAACTTCCTCAAGCACTCCACCTCTCATGATGTCATTGCCAACAACTGTATCCTTCACTCTGGCTCGTGACGTATCAGTAACGAGTGGGCTGAGGTACCAATGCGAAGGAAGAGGAAGCCTTTGTCCAGCAAACTCTTGAGCTAAACTCTCGATTACTGGAACAGTACCTACTGTATGATCTTCAGGCACGGTGAAAAGCTTGGACTTCGAGCTCCCGTTTGACTCAGAAGAATACGCACCCGCCACATCATCTTCTTGACGTTTCGTCCTCTTTATGGCCAGCCAGAAACTCCGAACATGCTGGACAAGAACTTCCCTTAGATACTCGGTATCCAACAAATTATACCCTGGACCATAACCGTGGACAAACTCTTCGGCATAGGTATTCCTCCACCTCAACAGACCTTCTTCAATCTTTTGCATTAGTAACGATAGACTGGACCGATGAAAGATCGTCATCGAGCATCCTTTCACTACCAAATCCGTGTTTGGAGGGGTAGCCAGAACTGCAATTGCTAGACCTGTGTTGATCTTCCATATATCTTCAAAATGGACCCCGGCCCGATGTCTGTTTCGTTTTGACTCCAGTGCCTGCAAGTCATTTTGAGAGCGACTTGAAGGGAGCTTAAGTGCCAACACAGATAATAATTCTAGATGCAACCTAGCACTAGTCTGGGCCACCATGACATCTTTCGACCAAGCGCCACCACATAATGATCCCCAGCCAACACCAACACCAGGGGCAGGACCCCCCCGGACGCTCATATCAACCAAGTGGCTCCGTGAGGTTATTGCGCTTCCAGTTACAATCGCCAACTTTCTCAAGTCACCTTGAGCAGACACTACTAAACCCTGATCTAAAATAGTATGTGCCAGAGGCTGGTCCAGTGGTCCAGGAACACCTTTTGGTTTGTTGATACAGATGAGTTTGTCAACCATACTGCTAACCCGTACTAAAGCGTGTTGACAGTTCAGAGCAACTAGCAGAGAATCATTATCCCTTCTCGATAAGCAAAAGCACAAAAAATCTAAGAGACTCTGTGTCTGGTTGACTTTCGGGTCCTGCTGGTCCGGATCCTTCTCTGAGTAACTAAGCAATCCACAACTAGCTAGAGCAATACCCAGATGGGGAACAAAAGTAGGCAACCAAGGCATTGAAAATGTGCTCGGATCTTCTAAACAGCCTGCCAATTCCTTTTCTGGCACTATCTTCTCACAGACGGTAGCTAGAAAATGCAACACCGCAGCCAATATCCCAAGGACCTTCCTTGCCCTTGTTTTAAGAATGATCCCGTGTTCTGGTGTTCCTCCATCCACCTGATGGAACTGGTCTAGAAGCTGATGAACGGCAGAAATACGGTCTGAAGACAACCATTTCAAAGCAGTATTCAACATGGTCATTGCCACGCTCCAGGACCAGTTCAAACTACCAAGCTGTCCGGCCATGGCGACAGAGGGGCTGAGTTTGTCATGCAGGACCGGCAGAGTCCTGGCAATATTCTCAAGTAAACTGTATGATTCCATAGCTAAACTGAAAGAAGCATCGCTGCCCCCACCGAGGATCTCCTCCTTGGACAAGGGTACAAGCCACATACAGAGAGTTGGATAATTGTCAGTGAAGAATGAGAGACCGATCCGGTAATTAAGGCAGACTCTCCAGAAACGTATAATTTCAAGTGTCGTTGCATAGAACCCTCTTAGTGACTCCGGTCCGTGTGACAACGAATCTGGAGAAGGCCGCTGTGACAACGGCCTCAATAAGATTGCAAGTGCTCCGCACTTCTTAAAGTACACACAATTTGATCTGCTTGCCTGAGACAAGACCTGCACCGACAAGAGGGATGTACTGAGAAAAATACGACCGGCAACTAACCTTTCGGCAGACACGAAGAGAAATGGGTGTCAAAACGACCCTGAGAGATAGCTAAACTCTGACGAGCATGAGAATTATTTCACTGTTTCTTTTAGATACTTCAACTTACAAAAATGACTAACAGTCACAATTGCACGTAAAGCAGATAATAAAATAGTCATTTCTAGCTTCCAAAACTAATTTACTCTGAGTAGGTGCCGTACTTTGAGAAATCGAACAGCTTTCAGCTGACACGACCACGATTCCTCGGACTCGTTTCCATCTTTACCGATGAAGCGACTAAGAACCGTATCAAGCAGTCGTGGGCACGTCATAATTGCTGCTGCAGCTGCGGGAGAGTGCCTCGCCAACGAAATCAGTATGCACAACAACGCGTCATCAGCTACAATTAGCTTATGTACCTGCAAAACAGATAGATGCTCTTACCTTAGGGTCGCATGGCGGCCAGCATTACTTCATTTAAACCTGTGCTCCATTACGTTCTCAAAATAGATAACTTACTCGACGAATGAGGTCTCATTAAAATCTTACGGTTTGGACGCTTTGGTAATCTCAACTCCTCAACATTAAGTGCGGTAAAGTTTAGATCTGAAGCGAAGTTCTAGGTGAAGACTCCCTTCTTTAGAGCGTCTAGCCACAAGGTAATGGACAAACCCGACCAAGTTATTCGCCTATGTATTTTTCGCCTTAATTTGATCTTGGATGTCACTAAGAGGACTCTATGCAACGACACTTGAAGTTGTACGCAAAGTAAGATCGATGTCATACAACCAGGACAAGAAGCAATCATGTGCCGTTGCAATCACTGGTATTGCGCCATTATTGGCAGTAGGATTGAACGAGTTAGATTGAAGAGCTACCTCAAGAATGTACCGTATGCGTGGTAATAATCCCATCCGCAACAGACCAGCTGCAACGTCTTTATTAGCAATATGCCCATCCTCTCCAACTGTATCCTTTCCTTCCTCCTCGACTTGTTCATGCGCAGAGGTGCCCGAGAAAGGAAACATCTCGCTTCTCTTTACATTATACTTCCAACGACCGCTTCCAATAAAACCTTCATCGTGCTTGGTTTTCCTCCGAAATATAGGTGCAGTATAAATCACATTGACTCCAGGCCAGAGACCCTGAAAGCACCCAGGGACCAAGAAAAACATGTTTGCGTCCAGCAATGATAAAAATCGCAAGTACTTGCAGGAGAAAACAACAGAGAGCTTGATCCACCTGCGAAGTACCTTATTATATAGACATAAATTAAAATCTCTGAAGAGGTCTTCATTCACTCTAGATTGACTTTCATTGCCCATTCACTCGGAAGCGAGACTACAGAATGATGTTTAATGAATGGCACTAAAGTTTTATATACAAGGTACGCTTTTTAGCGTTGCGGCCTTTTCTTTCTTCCCTCCCTTGGACGGACCGACAACCCGCCAGAGCCAGGAAAAGAACTCTTAAGTTATGTAGAAATTCTGAAAATATGAGACAAGCCAGAAAGGTAAGGACCTCAAGGGAATCAAAATAGCTCTCATTTGCAGAGTAGCTTAGTAGTGCTTGCATTGCTCGAGCACATGCAGCAACAACTGTGGAATGCCCATCGTCCAGCGCTAATCTGTCCAATACGAAATCATCTGAAACACATCAGGCGATGATCAACAGAGTTCTCCACTTCCGGATGAGTCACCAGAAAGTGGACAAATCCTGTGACGGACCCTAACACGATAAATTTGAGCAACGTTATAGAAAGACAATAGGATAAACCAAGGTGAAAAGTAACTAGCTACAAAGACTAGTCACAAACAAGAACTATAAACACAAACCTGAGAGTTAAGACTAGTTCTGCCTCAGGACCTAGTGCATATGCCCAAACAGCCTGCCAATCCACAGGTGTTTCTGCATCTCCGAGCTTGGATGGTTGTGACTGCTGCATCTGCAAGCCACGAACTGCTTTCTCCAACACTGCCGCGATCAGGCGAAGAGCTACAGACCGTTGTCCAGCAACCTGCGTAGATAGATGAAAATCTTCCTCTTGAGAACAAATTGGTAGGCTGGCAAAAAAACTTGAATTTGACGTTCTGATGATAAACTTTTGTCCAATAGGAATCACACCGACACAAAATATTCACAGCTCCATCCATCCACCCTCTCACTTCCTCTTCGCGTTTCAGCTGAGAAATATCATCAGCATGAGCGCGCAAACCTCACCAGTTTGAATTGTGGACATAAAGACTGATACACACCCACCCCACCAACCAACCTACCGTGCTTCGCACAAGACCTAAGGCCTCCTTCAGAGTGTAACCAACTCCAGCTGGGTCCCCCTCTGTTCGCAGCATGTCGCGCTCGACAGCACTAAGTGCGTTGTGTTGATACGTGGTTGCAACACCCTCTGCAGTTAAAGAGCATCAACGATATCGAAGTAAGATGAAGAACGATGAAGTGGAGTCGTTTTGAACACCAAGAGAACGATTAATAAAAAAGAAAAGCCAAGAATATCAAAGCAGACAATCGCATCTGTTTAATAGCAAAGACCACGTTGAGTCCTTGACACGAATTTCTCCGTGAAATCTCCACCACTTTGCTTCGTGACCAAGAACCGCTTGTGCTGATAGTCCTATTTGTGAGAATAAAGAAGAGGGGAGATTGGCTTTGAAGTATACCAGCAGAATTGGGTGGGATGGAGGCTGATTCCTCCTTCGCGGGATCGAATGAAAGCACGGTACCATCGAGATTAAACCGAAGTAGCCTGATAGCCTCAACTCTAAGGGTCCAGAAATCAGGTGGAGTAGCCTCGCCTTCTCCTTTTAGACGAGAGGATTCTGACTCCGGTGCCGATTCCGCTCCAGGAACAACTTGATTTGGTGATTCCTTCATCACCAGATTTTTAAGAGGTGAGTCTGAATTTTGATTTCTATGGGTTTCTGTACTTTCAATCTTCGCTGCAGTGGTGGAACTTTGATCACGCCCACTATCATCTAGGGTCCTGCCATGTTCTACTGCCTTCCCTATTGCCTCGTCGTTCGTACCTGAACTAACTCCTTCAATAACTCTACTCCGAGCAATTCCTTTTACTTCCGACAACCGCTTTCGTTCCTTGTCTAGTCCACGTCTTCGAAGCAATTCTAAGAGTTCAGGTCGTAATTTCTCTGAAAGCTCAGCTTGAGCTTCCGCAACCTCAGCAGAGGACATGTTAAACAAAGCTTTTCTGTTTTCCAAGTCGATTTCCTTGCTTACAGTTTCCACCATCCCGCACTTTCTAAGCCCTTTATCTGACCTGGATTCTGATTCCAATCGTGTCTCTGTAACCAACGTTTCTTTCTCCTTCACCTGTAAGCCATTTTCACTAATAACAGCTTCTGCGTCTTCACAACTTTGCTCAATGCTGGAAGTTGCCCTACGTACTCTGTCTACGCTCGGTGTTACAGTAGCTATTCCTTCCGATTGCAATCTCTCGTTAGGATGCGCTTTCCTGCTAATGCGCCACTGACTGGCTATCCCAGACTGCCCTTCTTTCCTCTTTTGCAGAGGTTCGGCAAAACCAACCATATCTGTTCCTTCATCCTCTCCGTTGTCCACCATCGTTGCTTGTACGTCCTTTCTCGATGCCGGAGCCCAATACTGCATCACAATTCGGAGGGTGCGCCGACAGAAGTGGTTTAGTGTATCAATTACCCAAAGGAAATTCAACACTTTATCACTTCGACGAGCAATTGAGAAACCAGCAATTGAGAAACCAGAGTGCGAATTCAAGTGTTACAAGGGCAACTAGTCAACTCAGCAACTTCTATCAATTGTAACGCTGCATGAAACATGCGCGGCATCATCAGAAAATGTGAAAATAAAACAAAACCAAATGTTTGTAACAATGTAATCTACACAAAACATCATGTGGCGACTAGGTACTCACTGGCCCTTCCGACCGATGTCTAGCAACTGGAAATGCTGTCACTCTGGGCTGAGGGGTAGAATTTTTGCCCGTTTGAGCTGAGAACCCTTTTTCTCTGATACTTCCCACAATCATTGGCTCCGGCTTCTTTTCCGGAGGCTCCTCCTCAGGATGGACCTCATCCGATGGCAGAGTGGAATTCGAGAGCCGAATGACCTTCGGCTGAGAACCCATTTTATGACGAGTATTTCTGATACTCAGCTACTCAAACTTCATTCTCTCTCTCACTCTCTCCTCTCCACTAGCGCGAAAGAAAAACCAGCGTGTGTGGGTGTGTGGGAGAGAGAGAGAGGGACAGATGAAACTGAACTGAAATAATGTAGTAAGGCAAGAGGCAGCTGTCCAACGAGGAGAGCAGCAAGAAACGAAAGACATATGGATAGAAAGGAATCGAAACACGAAAAAGTGAAAGACAAAACACAAGGAGGAACAAAATACAATGGGCCCAACCTGTGATGTCTATGCCTCTTCAGGCAGGCAGGGAGGGAGTGGAAGAGCCTAGTAGTAGTACAACCAGTAGGAAGTGAAGATAGTCATCCTTCTCCAATCCCTCAAAACAAGAAAGAAGAAAAATCTCTCAAATTTGGCCCCCGCTCTCCGCTCCTCCCAATCCCCTAAACTCGCTTTAAACCCTAGTACACTACTCCTAACCCCTCCTGTCACAGAAATGTGTCAATCACCTCTCATTCTCTCCACCAAGAGACCAAAAAAAACAAACACAAAGCGGAACCCTTCGTCTCTTCTTTCTTCAAGTTCTTTTCGCCTCGCATTCATCCTGTGACGATCACAATTTCAACATCACCAACATCTGTCAGTGCCTTCCTGCTACGGTATCCACATCTTTCTCCGGAGGTGGAGCCAGTAGTCAGTTCTCACCGTCGCCAAATCTCACCACTAAACCATACTTTTACTTTACCCGCTCTCCCTCTTTCCTCACCCTTTCTTTCACAGCGTAGGGGACGAGCACCAGGAGTATCAGCTGCGGCCTACCGAGAGAGTTTGCCAAGTTCTCTGGTCTTTAAGAGGTTCTTTAACAAATAACGGGTACATGTTAAATTGAATAGCTGTTTATCTTATCGCTAATATACCCTATTCATCTTGCAAATTAGATCTGATTAGACTAGAGACTCCCATGATGGCATTCAATCCTCAGCCAACTTACGATTCAGTGACGTTCAAAGGTCGGAAAGGGAAAAGATCAAGAAATTATGGTTTCCTCCAGCATAAATTCACATTTCCTGAATTGCATTTATAAACTGTACATAAGTACATCAAGTATTGGAACTCTGCTAATTATGTCGGAAGAACGCGACCGTGTGTGGGAACAAGAAGGATGCTATTATGTCCAGACATGAACTTCCTCTTCCCCTGAAAAGTCATTTGAACTTCTTCTTACCCCTATCGTCCAGAAACTACTTCCGCGTACACTATGTGTAAGTGTCACCCATTACTTGTCCTTGGACCGGAGTCCCGCTGTAATATGCAGTAGAGGGTTTCATTTGCATTTCACTGCATTGCTAAGGAAGTGACGTAATTTCCGTCTACATTTACGGGATGACTCGCAGACAACACAGCCGCTAACCTTGTATGGGACCGTAGAAATGATTCTCGAGGAAGCAGGAATATTGCCGGAACAGGACTGAATTCCGTAAAATATTGTCACCTGGGATATACCTCGGAATATTCTATCGCACCGTATTCTACGGTACTTGACGGGATGAAACGTAATCATTCTACAGAATGGATACGGAATACATAAGTACCCACCTGAAACCGCTAGTGTGTGGTACTCCGGGATTCGGTCTTCTTACAACTGACCATGGGAAAACCCATCACGCCGGATACTAGACAGACCATGGTCGTTGGACCCGCGCTCCCGGTTAATTTTCATACATGCGAATACCACGTGGGTAGCAGTAAGAAAGTTTGGATCATTGGTGTGCGGAAATTGCAATTACCCTTCATGGTAATTCCCATTTTAATCTCGCGGCGTCTACATCAACCATCACTACAGCATATGAGCAAAGACGACGACGGACGAGGGGACGGAGGGCGGAGGAGAGAGAAGAAGGGCACTTTGAAAGTATGCATTAGGTTAGGTTATACGTTGCATGATAGCAGCTACTACATAAATAGATCATTTTAAATTTTGGTTTTAATGGTATTCAAATTAAAGTTTATAGAAAATTTAAAAGGGAAAAGAGGGATAGTTATAGTTAGATATTTTACTTTGGAAGGACTATTTTAGTACAGGAGAGATAGGTTGTAATTTTGTTCTATTGACTTGTATACTCTTATTTTATTATAATTTATTTGAAGTTTTGTATATAAAAATAAAATTTTATCATTAGTGTTTTAGAGTTTGCATCTACTCAGACAAGAAAGGATGTGATTGATTATAGTTTTGCAAATATGGGAAGGATAAAGTATATGGTGTTATTTTTGTATTAATCATGTCTTCACTCTTCAAAGTCAAGGTATTGCAAAACGAAAAATGATAGTGGAGCCACCAAAGTTCACCAAAGAATGGTATGCGGGACAGAGTTCTGCAAGAATATATATGTGTAGAGAAGAAGGTAAACAAGTAGGTCGAGTCACTCTTCACCATAACTCTAAAGTAGTGACTAAGGACTAACTCTCCCTTGCTAAATTTTTTAGATTTTGGATTGGCCGTTAGATTACCTGAACATGAGTTTGTTTCAATTGCAAGTTTTGGGAGACAATCTTAATCAAAAGATATTATAGATTCCACTTGTTAAAATAATGTAGAATCTTTGGTAATGTTGGATAGTGTAGTAGAGTAACAAAAAGCACTATACCCTTTATTTATGATAGTCTCATTGGATGATGGATAATACTTTGGGTAGCATCTCATGTGCATGAATCTTTGTAGAGCTTAGGAAGATCAGTGTATCCTTGTAACTCTTTCTTTTCTCTCTTTGGTCCTTTTATAGTTCTCTTCATTCCTATTTGGCTTTTCCCAAGCAAAAGGTAATTTTCTTTGATTAATTGCCAATACACATAAGGAGATATTATTTTATGAAGACTTCTATTTGCCATAGATCATATTTAAGCTTTCCTGGCCGCACAACCTCCACTAGAAGTTGGCAAGAAACCGGGACTATGGGGTTCGTTGTGTAGTTGAAGATCCTTTGGCTCAAGCCGTTGGAGGAAGTGCACATAAGTGGGCATTACCAACTCCATAAAATTTCCGCAGATATATCCTTGTTTCAATTTTGGTGCAAACGGTCTAACATGTGAGTTTATTTTACTTTAATTTGTCTGACTTTTTTCGCTGGTTTGGTCTCTCTACGTTAAATTTGAACCAACAATCCAATAGTTCTCTTGTCTACTACTTTTATCATACTAGGTTGTATCTTGTATTCTTAACATACAATACATACATTGTAATGTCTATAGACGGGATTAGGTAAACTTTTCACCACTTGATTATTGAGTTTCATTTTATAGGGTAGAGAGTTAAGGTGCCAAAATGTAAAACATGGTCCCCTTTACCTTTAGGTATCCCTCCTCACCTTTGGCTTCAAAAGGAGTGTATTACATCTACATGGGCTTACTCATCCTTGGAGTGTTATTATAGTCTAAAGACTTTATGAGATATTTTTTAGATTTTGATTTTATAGAGGATATCCTTTATATGTATCACATGATTTTACTAGTGGTAAAATCATTCTATACATTGCACTTGATATACTCTTCTTTAGTATTGCTTGTTTGTCTTTCCATGGTTTATCTTTTTATTTTATTGTTGAGAGTCTTTGATAAGATGATATGATGGAGGTAGAGGAGGGATTCTATTCTACCATCAAAAGAGAGATGGCCTGTCTTCTCAAGCACAAGTTGATGCTCCATACTTTGCTTCTTTACCTGCCACTTGGACCAAAGGTTTACAATCTTCCTTGATGGTCCGAGATCTTGACCAACCTTTACATTCTCTTCTAGTTGATCCATCTATTACTACATATCAAAGCTTTTGACAAGGATGCAACCTCTTAGATTCTAACTCAACCTTACATTTAGGCACTTTGATCTGCACTTATTACTTTCTTTATAATGATGAAATTTTACTTAAGTTGGGTGAAAATTGATCATTGATTATTCACTTGTGAATTTAGTACTACTTGAGATCCAATAGAGACCAAATTGAAATTCTTTTCCCTTTAGAGGATGGATAGTTCCCCATAGAGGATGAATAGTTCCCCATAATAGCATCATAGATATAGTGTTTATGATGGTATGGAGGAGTGGATACTTCACTTCAGGGAGCATTTGTATGGATGGTGGATGATATAAGTACAAACCTAATGAATTAGTGCAAACTTGTATGTACCCCAAGACAATAAAGTGATACTAGTAGTAGATATGGATCTACATACTATGCAATTTTGGAGGAGACGATTACCCATCTTCTTAGATAGATGGCCAATGAGTAGCGTGACAATAATTGTGATTTCTAAGTATATATATGGATGAGATTACCTCTTTACTCCACTAGAGTTATATAGAATAGAGAAGAATACCAGATTTGACCTATTTGTCAACTATTGCGCAAGATCTTACCGTATTAGACAATATAGTATCACTTCCATTTTCCTTATTTGTAGCTACTTTACAACATGTATCCATCACCCTCCTAAGAGCACTAGGTTGTACACTCCATTAAAAGAAGCCATATAATCATATTGGAGGATTTGGTTTGGTTATTCTAATAGTATTCGTTGGATGCGGTCGAAGACTGTTTTATTTCCATAGCTCAGATTCACTTTCTAGGTTCCAAGTCGTGATACATGCAGCGTTTCACTGACATAATTCTCACACGTAAACTTCAGCACACAAAACGTTTCTCATTCCGATGCTATGAACGTAACCTCAACCATTTAATTTGTCCCTTGTTCAACTTGGTGGGGTCTTCCCATCCTCCCACTGTGTCGCGATTCTCCGGACTGCGACACCAATATTAAAGTAATAACGCTCGACAAACATCCATTCACCTACCACCCAAAACGACGGATCGTGAGTACTTTGTTGAAGGTGGGCTCGGCTGCCAGGTTCTCTTCTCATCATCAGGTGATAACTACAACTCTTCGCATCATTCAACCGACTCTCTGCCTCTTCACGATCCTCTCCCATACGTCGGAACTTGTAGTGAGCTTCTTGAGCATTCGCCGCCTCCCGCGACATGATTTTTCTCTTCCATGTTTCCTGGCGGCCGGTATATCAAGAGCCATTATTATACAGGAAAGAAACAGCACCCACAACATCTGGGATACTGTTTTTTGGACATGTTGGGGTGCCGTTCGACTTAAAGGTACTCCAAGATGGCCAGAAACTTCACAATACCCCAGATGATAGTCTGGTCGGTCAAGCCTTTGACAGAAGAAAATTGGACGGTCACTTACTCATAATATAACTCAATCAAAATCTCTGAAATTCCGCTTTCTTTCGTACTCGTTTAAGGCGCACGAAGCGAAAATGGGCTCTAATATGAACACAGTCACGGTTGTCTCCTTTGGTTTTTGCTACATGCTGCGTTACATGCTGTCTTGTGGAATATCATCAATTTCAGTCACTGTTGTATAAACAGAAATTTCTTGTTGTTGCCCGCATCCACGTCGTCAACGGCAATATGGACCATAGAGAATTCAATTCATCTCAGCTCAGAACTGTAAATCTAATGGCATGAAATTCTTCAATTTAATCCTCTTTCTGCCGTTTAGGTCCCGACGAAACGCGTCCTCGTTATACCGTATCGTTCATCATGAGTGCTAAGAAATCGAGAGGTTAGCTTCTCTTGAATCTCACTGCTGCGATTGTTTCTACCTGTTTCTGTTTCTCTACCCTGCCCTTAGGTACCGCGAGGATTCGTCAATGACATGAAGGAAGAGTTGCGAGAATCCCAAAATTACTATGATTGAAAATTGATTTCTCTGTATTACAGCGAACGTTATACGACCAAAGCGTAGCGTTCGAGAATTTCAATGCCAGCGGGGATTGACTACGGCCACGTCAAGTGTTGAAATAGGGTCAGAATGCCAGTGTTTGGGTACGTCTAAGTGAGAAAGGAGGACCGTGTAGAATAAATGAAGGATGGGAAGCCCCCATCAAGCCGAACAAGGGAGGGATGAAGAAGGTAAAATGAGGCTAAGCCCCAATATGAGAAATCTGCCCAATTGCACCTAAGATATCCGAGCTATGCAAGTCGTGTGATCTACAAACAATTGGAGCATCCAAAGAAACATCACCTAGTGTGATTGCTCTCTTATGGACTGCACCAACCATTGTACTCTGTAGAGCAATGGACACATGTTATCTAAAATATGCTACAGAGTGAGAGTGTACTCCTTGGCTAACATGATAAGCTCTCGTGCACTCCTTGACAAATATGTCAAACGCCATATCCATCGTTCCATATAACTCCAAGTCTAGAGGAACAAAGAGGTGACCTCACTGCATGCCCCCATACTTAGAGACCTTGCGACCTACTGTTGCGCTCGCTGCCCATCAAGGGGGTGGATAATCACTCCCTCCATAACTGTATCTCGCATAGGGTCTGTAACCACAACATCCGCTGCTATCACCTGATCATCTCAGACCAAGTATAAGTCTGCCCTGACATGTGTTGTCTGCAAGGCGTATCCAAGCCAAGTATCCACACTCTCACGCCATAGCAAGCACTATGTCCCTAATAGCATCATGTATAGCTATCCTTTGTCCTCCAAAAAGACACCATGTCATATGGACTGCTCCTGCATCAAGTGTAGAACCACACTCACAAGTGAGTAATGAAGATGTAGATGGGTGGACCAAACCTAGGCAAAATCTCATCGTTGGAGAGAAAGTAGCTAGTGCAAGTCGGAATGCCCTAATGCACGGTTGAGCTAGGATCCAAGAGCCTGCACCCTTGCCGGAGCAAGAGCAAAGAGGTGCTCTAGGAGCATGAGGAATGGACGAGTCAACTAAGAGAGAATATGCATATACTCACACTATCGCTCTATAAAAGACCAAGACCGAGGAGAGAGAAATAGGAGAATGGAAGCTCACATTGGGATGTTGGAATGAGGGAAAAATCCGAATGCCTAGCATGAGCTTTGGCTTTGGTATTTATAGGTAGCATACAAGGCCTTTGAGAAGTTTCTCAAGAAGCTTCCTCGAACCGCTTTCCTAGAGTGCAAGCCAAGTTAACCAAGAAGCTTCTCAAGAAGCTTCCTTCTAGAAGTAGCCTACTTGGTGTGCAAGCTAAGCTAGTTAGAAGCTTCTAGAAGCTTCTTTCTAGAAACTACTTACTTGAGGTGCAAGCTAAGCTAGCCGGGAAGCTTCCTAGATATTTCCAGAATATTCTAGGCTAATTTATCTTATTTGCTACTTGGTTAGCCCTACTAACTTCATTGCTAACTCCATATTGTTACATATTCTCCCATCGCTAGTTGGTGATGTCCTCATTGCCAGTGAAGCTTTGAAGTCCTGGATGACCGTTTGTGCATTCTGGAGATGATAAAGAGATTCCCATGTGGCATCATGAAGGGGATACCTTTTCCAAAGGACCTTGTACTCCGTATGTTATTGACGGCCTCATTGAATATGGCGACATGCAAGGATATGAGCAACTTTGTACTCCTCATGATCACTGATAGGGATAGGAGGAGGGAGAGGTTGGACTCAAGAGGAAAAGGAAGAGGGGTTCGGAACAAAGGGTTCAACTTGGAAACATGAAAGACAAGATGTATACGCATATGACAAGGCAAGGCAAGTCGATAAGCAACAAGTTAGATAATTTGGGTGACATCAAAGGTTTTCCTATCCAATTAAGAGCAAGTTTACGAACTTGGGTTATCAAGGGGGAGAGAGAGGTTACTAGAGGATAACATGACTGTATCATCAACTTTAAAGGTGAGATCACAACGATGGTGGTCCGCATATTGTTTTTGACAATTTTGAGCAACAAGGAGGTGAGATTTGGCTTGTAGGAGAGATTGGGATATAATGATCAAGAATGCTGAAGTATGAGGAACTTGAGATGGAGGAGGGGAAATAAGAGAATCTAGAACAAGCGGATCTTGGCTAAAATTGAGAAAGAAAGGAGAAAATCCGGTGCTTGCTTGTCTGGGATTGTTGTAGGCAAATTCTGCAACTGCAAGACATTCATCCCAATTGGTATGGTGGACATTGACAAAGGCACGCAATATATCTTCCAATGTACGATTTGCATGTTTGGTTTGTCTATCAATTTGAGGTTGATAAGCCATGGACAAAGCAAGCTTGGTGCCAAGTATCTAGAAGAGTGCTTGCCAAAACTTCTTGATAAATCAAGGATTGCGGTCGAAGATGAGTACTCGTGGCATCCCATGATGCTTGAAGACATTATCAAAGTAGATTTGCGCTAAGGTTGGGGCATCCACGGTATCATAGGTTGGTGCCAAGTGGATTTGCTTACTAAGCTTATCCACAAATACCACAATTGTTATGTGTCCTTGCTTTGTCTTGGGCAAGGATGTGATGAGATCCAAGCTCACATGCTCCCATCGAGTGATGGAATGGCAAGTGGTTGAAGGAGTCCACTCTGCTTTTGGTTGTTGGTCTTGTTGTATTGACAACTCTTATACAATTGGACAAATTCTTGAACATCTCGCGTCATGTTGGGCCACCACCATCAACGTTGGATGGTACCCAAGGTCTTGTCCACACGCATGTGACCAGCTACAAGTAAATCATGGGCTTCTTGAAGGCACACAAGTCAAAGATCACCTTTGGCTGGAACATAGATCCGATCCTCATGGAATAGAAGGCTCTTCTTGATGGAGAAGGTGTTGTACTCCTTGTCGCATGTTGTAAGGCAACCATGTAACATTGGGAAAAAGGATTATTGTTGTAGAGTTGATTGAAACTTGTTTTGGACCTTGGATTCAATTGACATTGTTGTAATTACTATTGTGATGAGAGGAAAAGACTTTAAATCAGGTTGTCGTGATAAAGCATCAGGTCATCCTTGATGCTTTATCACGACCTAAACCAACTTATTTTGTACTCAAGTTTGATGTCAAAAAATTGGAGTTGTTCCTCCCATTGATGATGTCTATTCTTCATGTGTTCCAAGTGTAAGGTCTACAACAATGGTTTGTGATCTGTTCGCATGATCACTTGTTCCCCCAAGAAGTAATGCCTCCATACGTTGGTGGCATATACCATTGCAAATTGTTCTCGATCTTGAGTAGAGTAGTTTCTTTTAGCTATATTGAGTCGGCCAGACACAAGCAATGAGATGTAGTCCATCTAGGAATTCATGTTGCAACACGGCTCCAATTGCAAAGTTAGAAGTATCAAAATCAACCACACAAGGTAGCTGAGTATCATATAGTTGAAGAATGGGCCTTGAAGACACCATATGTTTCAACTTCTAGAATGCTTCTTTGTGCTTGGTGGTCCACTAGAAGCTTGAGTCCTTCCCCAAGAGGTCAGTCAATGGTGTAGCTACATGAGCATAATAATGGATGAACCTTCGGTAAAAACTGGCCAGTCCATTAAATGATCGTACTTCTATAGCATCCTTTGGAGTAGGCCAATCAATAATGGCCTTGATTTTCTCCTCTTCCATCTTGATCCCCTCTGATGAGATCTTGTGCCCCAAGAAGGTAACCTCCTTTTGCCAAAAGGCACACTTTGACTTCTTGTAGTAAAATTTCCATTATCGTAGTTGTCTTAGGACTTCGTGCACATGATTCATATGTTTTGCCTTTGTCTTGCTATAGATTAAGATATCATCTAAGAACACCACCACCTACCAGTCCATTAGTCCATCCAACACCTGATGCATCTGATCCATGAAGACTATTGGAGCATTAGTGAGCCCAAAAGGTAGAACTCTCCACTCAAAATGCCCATACCTTGTGCAAAAGGCCATCTTTTGCACATCCTCCCTATCAATGGAGATTTTCCAATAGCCACTGCAAAGATCCAGCTTGGAAAAGTATTGTGCTCCACTCAATTGATCAAGCAAGTCATCAATCCGAGGCAATGGATATGCATTCTTCACTATTTGTTTATTGAGCCCACGATAATCAATACAGAAATGAAGTCTTCCATCCTTCTTTAGAACGAATAGTATCGGTGTTCCCCAAGGAGAGGTACTATGTTGTATGAAGTCCTTCTGCAACAACTCTATAAGTGTTGTTTGCAACTCCTCCAACTCCTTTGGTGAGAGCCAATAGATTGGTCTACTCATTGGAGTACTCCCAGGTAATAACTCAATCTTGAAAGGCATACCACGATCGGAGGGTAATCCCTTCGGTAGATCATCCAAAAACATATCCGCAAACTCCTGAACTATCTGATCAACCATTGCTTGATGAGGCTCTTGGCTCTCCTCAGATTGTCCTTGTGCAAACGGCTTGATCCACACTACAAAATTAGACTTATCTTCCTCCAAAGCTTGCTCTATGGCTGCTTCATTAACAAACTTCCCATCTAAGGACTCATTTCTCTTCAAAGCTTGCTCTATGGTTGCCTTCCTAGCAAAACTTCCCATCTTGGGGCTCCTCTCTCTTCAAGGCATGCTCTATGGCTACCTTCTCACCAAACTTCCCATCCAAAGATTGACTATTCTTAGGTGTCTTACTAAGAGGTGCCAGACAACCTAATCAGAAATTCCTACCTTGGTGTTGTACTTGAATTTATCTTTGGGTCCAATCAAATTGAACCTTATGACGTTCAAGCCAAGGTAGTCCTAAAGTGACATCATAGCATAGAGGTGCCACTACAAACCTCATACACTCAAAATACTCCTTCCCAATCTTAAAAGTAATAGGATGTGAGGTACAAAATACATAACCCTTTCTACCATCTTCCATCATCAATCTACTTCCAATCATTGGCTTCATAGGAATACCCAATTCCTTCGCTACTTGCATAGACATGCAATTCTTTGAACTTCCAAAATCAACCAAAATCCTATACCCTAATTAGATATCATACCTTGCAAGTGAAGCAAACTTGCATAGGTTGAGCCTTCAATCCTATTGGAACTAATCAAGCTCCCAATCGGTGGCTCAAAATCTCCTATTGGTGTTCCTCATTTCCTTGATCATTTTGTTCCACAAACTCCATCTGGGCAACTTGTCAAGGTCATCCATTCCTAAGTGGACATTCAGCAATGTGATGTCCAACTTGGCAACAATAAAACAACCTCTATTTTGTCCAAATCTTTATCATCCGTTGTACCAATTGGTCTCTATGGGATAGCATCAATCACCGTTAGTGCTAGTTTTTCCACCCGTGCGTAGTGTATTGGTAAGCTTTATGTAGGTCGAGGTCGAGACTAAGTTGTCACAACCAAGGAATCAAAGTGCTCAGCCAATTGCATGGCTTCTTCTACATTTTGTGGTTCTAGCATGGACACCTCCAATTTGGTTCGTGACTTCAATCCCCACACAAATTGATCCAAAACTTCACCTTCTTGTATACTTAGAATTTGCATGATGATATTCTAAAATTGTATGATGTAGCTCCTTCGTGAGCCAATCTACTTCAACTCCACCAATTTATCTTGTATAGCTCGGGTGATATTTATAGTTTAAAATCAACCAAGTATTATATCCTTGAATTCTGCCCATGTCAAAATTGGTGCAACAATGTGTTACTCAGTTCACTCCACTTGGAATCGCCACCAAAGTTTTGCCACACCATCCAACTAGCTAGAAGCCAAGAGAATTTCTTTTTGTTCATCTTGAAGATTGGTGGCTTCAATAAACATTTGCAGTCAAACACAAAATTCTCCATTGTGCCCAGAAGATTCTTACCTTCAAACACCTTGAGTTTTGGAAATCAAATGTGATCTTCGCCATCTTGAACTAACGCTCTCTTTATATTCTTGTCATTGTTGGTCTCATTCATCCAACAATCGAGTAAGGTGCTCAATTTGTTGTTACATCACAAGGATAATGTCAGGTGTTGCCGCTATAGCTACTACTCTATCCCACTACTCCCAGTTTATCTAATTGATTAACACATAGATGTAACACGTCCACCGTTCTCCATAAGTTACAACCGGAAGCATCAAGGGTTCCTTAGACAAGGTGATCATATGCAAAAAATCCTGCCCAAAGCACAAGGTGATGAATTGTATGAAATGATACTTTGGTAATATTTGGACATGAAAATCCTAATGGTTTGGCAAAAGTGGATTTGGTGGTCCATAAATTCCATCTATCCCATTCCTGCTTTGATACCAATGTAAAAGACCAAGACCAAGGAGAGAAATAGGAGAATGGAAGCTCACATTGGGATGTTGGAATGAGGGAAAACCCAAATGCCTAGCATGAGCTTTGGCTTTGGTATTTATAGGTATATACAAGGCCCTTGAGAAGCTTCCTTGAGCCGCTTTCTTAGAGTGCAAACCAAGTTAACCAAGAAGCTTCCTTCTAGAAGCTGCCTACTTGGCGTGCAAGCTAAGCTAGTTGGAAGCTTCAAGAAACTACTTACTTGAGGTGCAAGCTAAGCTAGCCAAGAAGCTTCCCAAGAATCTTCCTAGATATTTTTAGAATATTCTAAGCTAATTTGTTGTATTTGTTACTTTGTTAGCCCTACTAACTTTGTTGCTAACTCCATATTCTTACACATTCCATCAAGGAAGACTATAAATTCTAGTTGAATCTAACAATAGTGAAGCAAAAGATGGAAAGTTCTCTTGCGCCCATGGGGATAGACTATCTCTTGTCTGCTGCAATAATGTCTGGAGAGAAAATGATCTCCCTTCCACCTCTATCACATAAGTCTCCAAGATCGGCCTATCAACAAGCACAAAACAAGAAGAAAGTAGGGGTGCCAAGAGAGCCCAACTACCCAAAAATGTTATAGGTGCAATCTCCTCCATAGATAGCAAGCCAACTTCTCCACACGAGATTAGCATAGCCCTCTATCTATGTGCCAAATCCCCTATCACACACTCAAAATATCCTTGGTCCAATAATATATCACCAAAGACTTCTATAATCCTCCTATCAAAGGCTCTCAAACATGATAGTATGGATAAGGAGGGAGGAACTACACATATGAGGTAGGATGGTCAACAAGCAATACTAGAGGAGAGTGTATTCAAATGCCACTTGTAGATCTCCTTGTAATGGAAGGTCATGTACATGGAGAACATCCTCTACAAGGGCAATGTCAAGAAGCATGTGATAAAATCCTTGGATCCTACTAGCACTCCAAGAACACGTATTCCATCTGTAGATATGATACACCTCTATGGAAGCTTAAGGTAGGGAGGAATACCTAAAGGGAACCATATCCTACACTTTTACACCTTGAATCTCAAGCCTACTAGATGTAGCTTGGTAGTCAAGTGGTCAAAGGCCTGCCTAATCTGACATATAGGGCCCATGATGTGTGTTCATTTGCCAAGGAGGGAAATACACAACCTATCATGGCCAGAGTAGTAGATAGGAGAGCTCTAAAGTGAGCCATGGCAAATAAGGGTCCCCCTAAAGGATCTCCTTTAGGGGTCAATCTTTAAGGTGCTCATAAACCATCCCTGACAAGCCTCCTAAGGAAAAGCAAGGGGTAGTGCATAATGCTTGTGCAAAAAGTGACCTATCAAGACATAAAGGCTACTCAGACTAATAATCTAAGACCTCTAGTGGTAGTTCTCTCTATTGCTATAAGTTGTAGTGAGCATAGGGAAGAGATAGTCTCATCAATAGGACTTGCTATAGACAAAAGCTGTAGCGCTCGTGCTGCTCTACTAAACTTTCACGCCTGAAACCAATGTCCTACACCATCATAATCAAGTGGACTTTATGGTATCTTGTGGTGAAACCTATCTCCTAAAACATGTAGCCCTAATAGACTCCTCCTAAAGTGCCACCAATCCCCCACTCAAAATTGATGAAATCTAATAACCATTTCTCTATGCCCCGTACGATAACACCCATTTGTGCATGTGTGTGGTATTGTGATATTTAGCTTGGTATTACAAGTACTTAAGAGATATTATTTATATAGAGATAAAGGATGGTTCTATATTATTCATGGTTAGCTAAATTTAGTCATAGCTAAGATAGAGGGGACCTTACTTTAGAAGAAGTAGAAAAGACGAGCACCACTATTTTGGATTTTAGTGTGTTGACTTGATATTATTCCTAGGTGTTTGGCTTTGAGGAATGAGTTGAGAACTCTTGGGCTCACAAGCCTTTTTCTTTTGGATTCTTCTTTAGTCCAAGGGTAGCCCATGTGAAGGAATCCTTGACTTAGTGGTTGGGTCAAGATAAGACCACATGCTTAGGGGAATATGCCCATGTGAATGGATATTCTTTTCTACTTTTTGACTTTACTTGACTTTTAGCCTAATAACTTGAGTTACTGCAATAATAAGTAACTTTGGTATGTAATTATTTTGCAAGTGTATAAACAAGGGATGAGGAGATACTCATCATCCTTTCATTTTCAAACTATCTCTCTCATTGAGTTCTCTAGTGAATAATGTCTTGAGTCTTGGAGTGTTAAGCCTTGGAGGAGTATGATGGAGTGGGGTTTCTTGCTTTCTTAGTCCATGGTGCACTACCATAATAGCCATCAAAGATTCATCTTGAGTGAGAGACAAGAAGTCTCACAGATCACGCTAGTGTCATTCCATACAAGACATTTGACCTTGTCCGACACACATTGATGGCACTGAGGAATATGAAGTAGAGTATATTCTCCAAAAATGCATACGTGGTACTCGCCATCCGCAGGTGGACTATCTAGTAATGTGGAAAGGTTACCCACACTATGAAGCAACCTAGGAGCCTGTTCCCAATTTGATACATGCACTGGTGTTGGTGCAAGCGTTTAAGCAACATTTGCACGAGGACGTTGCGTCTTAAAAGGAGGGAGGTTTGTAATACCAAGAGCTAGCCATATGATCTAGATGTGAAATTTGGTTTGGTAACATCTGGAATGATGTTATACATGATGATAAAAATATATCAAATAGAAGTATCACCAAAAGAGTACTTTTACTAATAGTGTAGAAACCAAAATAGACTTGAAAACATTAGAACCAATAGCTACACATATGATTTAAAGATGAGAATTGGTTTAGTAACATCTAGAAGGATGTTACACATGATGGAATAAACAGATTAGAAAGAGGTATCACAAATAGGGGACTTCTACTAATAGAGTAGGAACCGAAATAAGCCTAAAATCTTCAAAGGCAATTTTGGAGGCCTAAACGGATGAATTAAGCCTCAAAAATGTGCAACCCTCCCCCCCCAAATAGAGGATAAGTTGGCCTTCCCTCCCCCCTACTTTGTCTCATTGAGAGCTTTCCAACTATACCTCGCCCATGTGATTTTGAGATTCTTACAAGAAGATTCTCTAAAAGATTCTCTCTGGTCAAAGCTTGTTTGACCAACTAGATAGGACCAAGACCAACATGTCACCCCTCCAAGTAAGTAATCCAAGGGTGGAGCTTGTTGACATATCACCTATATGTGTGCCTAATCCTATGGTGGAGCTTCCTTGGAGGAGATCCTCTTTGTGTATATAATAAAGAGAAGGTTTGCTCCTTTGGGGCATCGGATGATTGAGTGTAAAATCTGTGTTTTCTCTCTTCTCTTGTCCTTGGAGCATTACATATAGATGGCTTAGCAGAGAGAGTGGTTTAGATAGTGAAGAGAAGATTACGGAAGTATGGTTTGTAAAGAGACCACTTGGGAGATTGGGATCTCTAGTTACCTTGGTTGCCGTGGGTTATTGGTTCAGCCGGAAAGCCTCCTTAGCATCCTTCTCTCCTTACTTTCTACTCTATAGATGAGACCCAGATTTACCTATAGCTATTTGGCAAGATGTTATTGAAGTTTTGGACTTAGATGATCCAGATGTATGGATGAGTACATGTTCTCAATGTGCAGAGATCTTTTGGAGAGTGATGCCAATGGCCTTTGAGAACTTGGCAATTGCTCAACATAGGGATACCTTATACTATGCTACCATTCAAGGAGGAGGTTATAGATCCTTGATTTTTCAATTTTGTCCAAGTGACTATGTATATCTACAACAAATAGCACCAATAGCACTTGATATTTCTACAAGCCACACTATCTTGAGAATGCATGAGGTTTTGCCATCTGGAGTCCTCATCTTGAAAAGATGTGATGGTGTTGCTTGGAAGGATCATGTGCAAAATTGTGCACCATGCCACCTCCCAAACGTTGATGGTACTATGGACCCAAGCTTGGCATTTGTACATGTAGGCTTGAGGTGTATGTTATGCGGCTCTTTTGGTGGAACTGGAACTATGTTAGTGTGTGATAGTTGTTTGAGAGGATGGCATATGGCATGTATGATTCCTCCCCTCATGGTGGTTCCTCAAGGACAATGGTGATGTCCTATATGTACTTGACCTATAGTTAGTTCATCCTTCATATGGTATAGATTGCATACATGCAACTAACAATGGGGCTTGATAGCACCCGGCCTCTTGATCTTTGCACACAATAAGGTATATCATATACTTGGAGTAGATGGCTATCTAGAATTAGAGTGACCTAACTTTAGAGTCCATGTATGACTTATGTGTGAGTTGTGCTTCTATAGTGTGTAATGTTGACAATGATGTATAGTGTGTAGTGATGTTCATATGCACAACAACTGTCACACTATTGCACAACAACTGTCACACTATTGGTAGTGTCATGTCTAGATTTCTTGGACTTTGGAGTAGTAGTGTTAGTACTCAGGAGCATTTTGGTAGTTACTCATAGACTACTTGTTGACGGTCAGAGTTTGTGTTTGGGGTATTGACTACATGGTGGGGCCCACCATCACTTGCACCGTCAAGTGTGCCGTCAATGGGACCATTAGGGTTAAAGACCAAGGGGTATATTTTTGAAGTGGAACTCCAAAGAGCTCACTTCTTTGATTTTGAGCCTTCGAGTTCCTTACTATGGTGGACAGAGCCCAGCAAGCATCACCTAGATTCTCTTAGCAAGAGTGGATGTGGTTTGATTGTAATTAGTGCCCAAATGTTAGCAGATTATTGAGTGATAGATCAAGTAATGATTTGATTGAGTGTGATTTGAGTTGTGTGAACAAACTGATTATTGTGACACTTTAGAGTTCATGTATGACTTATGTGTAAGTTGTGCTTTTATAGTGTGTAATGTTAATAGCAATGTATGTTGTGTAGCAATGTATATACAAAAAAAACATATCTAGCTAGCTCAACATCCCTCAATCAACTATGCAACATGATGAGAAGTAACTTAGTTGAAAAATATTGGTTATGATGGTGAGAAAGAGTGGAGCCAATTTGCTTGTAGAGTAGTGCAATATAAGGTCCAGCAAGTACTTTAGTGAGTGCATTGGCTACATTTTCCTCTTTGGAAATGTGGACAAGAGAAATGAGGCCTTTTGAGACAATGTCTTTGATGTAGTGGTGTCAAATATCCATGTGCTTCATCTTGGTTGAGGCAAAACTACTATTGTTGGAAGTAATGGTGATCATGCCATGTAATGGTGATCAACATGGATTATGATGGGATCATGAAAAGCACTTATGGAAGTGAAGAGGCTTTGCACTCATATAACATCACAACTTGTTGGACAAGGATGTAATATTCTGATTTGACAATAGAGAGAGTAACCATTATTTGTTTCTTAGAGGACCAAATGACAATTCTGTCATTAAGAAGTAGGATTACGTATGTGTAGGACTTGTAGGATGAGTGCTGGTTGGCCCACCGGCATCGGTGTATGTGGTTGGCATACTATTGGATGTTGAGTAGACAAGGCATTGATAAACGGTGCCAGCAATGTAGCAACAAATGTATTGGAGGGCCGTCCAATGTGTACCAATTGAGTGGGATGAGTGTTGAGCAACTAGGAAGACATTGGGAGTGAGATTGGGGTACATACAGTTGGTAGCATGGTTTATTTTACCAAAAATCTGCTTAAATTTTGTGTTTGTTTGGCTTCTAATTCATTGGCAACAGTGAGTTGCATTCTTGGAGCAAGTGGCATGTGGACTAATTTAACTTTGGCAAGGTTGGTCCAAGAGAGAACTCATTTGAGGTAGTCATTTTATGTCTTTTCAATGATGCCTCTGCCTTGGCATATGATATGAAGGCCAAGGAGGTGGCGCATAAGATATTTGATTGCAAAAGCGCTCCCAAGATAGTCCTTGATTGTAATGAGGAGTGATGATGATGTTGTGATGAGGAGAATATTTTCTACATAGAATGAGAATGAGGTGCATTTTTTGCTCTTTCTTGGTGATGTGGAACAAGCATTGGTTGTAAGGTGATGGTGAAAACCCCATGTCAAGAAAATGCAATATAAAGGTTTTGAACCACTTATGGCAAGATTTTTTGAGACCATATTGGGCTTTATGCAACTTCCAAATAGTGCCAAGTGTGGCATAGCCTAGCTAGGGGGCCAAATAGACACCATGTTTGAGGATCTCATTCAAGTAAGCCATGACAAAATTGAGTTGCTCAACAAGAAGATATTGCAATGTAGCTGAGCCAAGGAAGATATACATGGTTCCCATTGTGGCAATTGGTACAAATGTTCTCCAATAGTCAATGCTAGTGCCTTGGCTAAAGCATTGTTTAATGGTAGGAGCTTTGAACCTCTTCACAATGCTTTGGACATTCATTTTGATTTTGTAGACCCATTTAGATAGGGTTACATTTGCAGAGCAAAGCATGTTAGAGCAAGACATTCCATGAAAATGTTCATCCTGATAAGAGCATTACATTCCTCGTGCATTGCTTTGCTCCAACATGCTGCATTGGCACTATGAAGCACTATCATATATGTTATGCGCTCAGCAAGATGGAATAGAGCGATTTCAATATCATGAATGGATGGACCATTATCAAAGGCTACGGTGCAACATACTCATTTTGGGCTACCAACAAGACAATTGAAATGTGTGGATAGACTTGTGCAAGATGATAATATATGCATTTGGTGGTGGTGATGGGCATTGTTATGTGATGAATAGTGCTTTAGCTTTGGGTATAGCACGTTTGTTTGCATCTATTTCTTTGACATTATTGCTAAAAAAATCATAAGTACCAATTGGTTATGATATCAACCTCAGTTGCTACATGTTGTGGTGTGGTATGCTTGACAAGGCAAGCATGAAGCAAATACAACTAGTTGCCTATCTTTGGAAGATAAAAAATGTAGCCACTAGTCCCATAGCCAATAAAAATGCCTTTGATCACATGCAAATCAAATTTTCCCAAGCTATGGAGATCTTTGAAGATAAATGCACAGTATCTCCATGTGCATAAGTGTTCCAAATTGGGCTTAAGACCACCCTAAGCCTCCCATAGAATACACTTATTCAAGTGCAAGTTTGTGCTTTGGTTTTGTAGGTAGGTAACTATTTAGATGACTCTCTCCTAATAGCTATTGCGCCTTCTTGTAGTGCATATCATAACTTGGGTATGTTTGACAAGTATGCGGATGGCTTGTTTGGCAATGCCATTGAGTTAATCAAATGAGGAGGTGGCATTTCCTTCACAATTCTGCACTCATGTAGCCATTCATTGACAATAAAGTTGAAAAATTCACCTCCTCCATCAATGCATAAGATTTTCATAAACAATTTGAGGATGTTCCATCTTGTTATAATACGCCTTGAGTGTTGATAGCATGTCCAACTTGTGCTTGAGAGGCAAGATGTCTACTATGCGCATGAATTTTTTGACTATGACCAGAAAGTATAAGTTGCCTTCAAGCAATGTAGTGCACATGCAACCTGCTAGATTTGCATGGATAAGTTCTTGTTTATTGTAGCAATATATTAGATACCATGGATGCTAAGGATAGGCACATGGTGGGATTTAGCCAATGCACAAGGTTTGCATACTCCATGAGGTAGGTTGTTGTAGGGTAGGCCTATAGCAAAATTGTGCAATTTCTCCATATATGATGCCTTGAGGTGCCCAAGGTGATCGTGCTAAAGTAGTGCATTATTCATGATAACTACAAAACGAGATAGAGAATTGAGCCATCAAGCATGTAAAGGCAGTTGACCACCTTGGCCAAGGCAAACATGTGCATATCTTTGTGCATGATGGTAGAGCTACCTTTGAAGGAAACTCAAGCGCTAGTAGTACCAAGTGCTTGGTTAGAAAGTAGTGTCATCCTTAGGGTGGGGCAAAGCAAACCTTGTTGAAAGGCAAGTGTTTGCCTAGCTGAGGTGGATACACGGAGTGTGTCATTACCAAAGGTGTTGGTAATACTACCATCTCCAAGGATAATAGGCTTATTGGTATCAAGAGTCTTGTGATCATGAAGTGCATCACCATTGTTGGTGATGTGATAGGTTGTACCAAAGTCAAAGACAAGGTTGCTAATCCCAACATATGATTCAATAAACACATCTGAGAGGTGGACATAATAGACACTCATGGTCATAGAAGGAGGATGATAGACCGTTTGTTGACCAAGTAGACATGGCTACCGCAACTACAATGGGAGGAGCTTGGCCTTGTGGGCAACTTCTTGCTAGATGTAGATGAGTTTGAATGATCCACATGATGTGGTCTTGTGATGCACATTGGTCTATGGGACATGATGCAAGTGCACCAAGGAAAATCTCATCCTATTGTAATAGACCATCTCATGATACCATCTTTTGCCACAATACTTGAAGGTGAGATCCATCTTGCTAGTATAGCTCCTTGATGTGCAATGTTGCCAAGATATTGGTTCCCTTGAAGCCTCCACACTGGCTATGAGAGTCATGGCAATGGGCAAGTATTCTACCATAGATAATACTCCAAGAAGCATTGTAGCTTGAGCATCCTTAGGGATGTCCATACAAACAATTTTCAATCCATTTATGAGCTTGTGCAAGCGGGCAATGAGTACCAAGAGATTCTCTTTGATGTGGAGCTTGAGTGTATTGAACTCATCTAGGAGGATAATATTGTTAAGCATTGTCTTTTTCTTGAACCTACCTACAAGTATGTCCCACATTTGCTTAGTTGTCTTTCTTGTCATTGGGGTGAGAGCTACTATTGGTGACATGGTCAATCCAATTTGTGCCATGTCATCCTCCTTGTCCCTAGTGACTTGTTTGAACTACTTTGTTAGCATGCAATTTCTTGAAGTCTTGTTGAGGTCCCATCTTTTGCATGATTTGAAGTTGTTGAGGTGATATCCCATATGTCTTGGGCATGCAAGATGACTTTAGAGTGGTGTTTCCATTTGTACCAATAGTCAATTTTGGTAAGGGGATCGATACGGTAAATTTTTTGGGCCATCATGGCCTACTCAACCATAGTAATGATGATTGTATGAAGAAAATAAGTACAAGCATGCATGCTTGCAAGTCCTGAACCTTGTGAGCATGCAATGTATATAATTTGTGAAAGGGAAAAAGAGGAATATAGGAGTGTTGTGTTAAGGAGCTTAGCATGTATTCATAACTTGCAGAGTTTGAATATCTCTATTTCATGATAGTAGTATTGCTAGCAACACCTCAAGATCCATACAAGAACTCATTATGGAGAGTTTAAGCATGAACTTGATAAACACCACCATTGGAAATGAGCATATAGAAGTGGTGTGCGGTCATAGAGAAGCATAAAGTAGAGTAGATAAAGCATCTTATGTAGATAGCACCTGCACCACGTGGCAGTGCTCAACAAGCAGTTCAAGACTGTCAATTTCCAAACTATCCCACAGCAAATTGGAAACAAAGGATTTTCCATTTGTTAAATGTGAGGATCTAGACCTATAACACCCATTTGTTCATCTATGTGCTATTGTGATATTTAGTTTGGTATTACAAATACTTGAGAGATATTATTTATATAAAGATAAAGGATGATCTTATATTAGTCATGATTGGCTAAAGTTAGTCATAGTTAGGATAGTGTGGACCTTACTTTAGAGGAAGTGGAAAAGATGAGCACCACTATTTTGGATTCTAGTGTATTGACTTGGTATTATCTTTAGGTGTTTGGCTTTAAGGAAAGATGTGGTACTCACATTTTTTATTTTTTTTGGTTTTATGGAGTTTTGGACAAAGAAAGGTATAGTTGATGAGGAATTGAATCTATTTTGGGAAAAGAAGAGTAAGAAATTGATTTTTTGGCAAAGCCAAAGAAATGTTACTTTGGGTCAAAAATTATCAGAAGTTGGATACAAAGGGTCAGGTCTGAAGTCAAAGTAAAGAAGAATTTGCCTTGGGAGATACAATTAGATGCAAAGAACGGGTAACAACTTTTTTGTTGGACCGCAAATCAAGAACCATTATGAAATAGCAAGACTAGCACGCACCTTGATAGTGACAAGAGGAACTCATGCAAAAGGTGTGATTTATCAGTCAAAGTTCAGCTGACTAATGATGGAGGATTGCACCACTATAAAAGCAAGGTTTCCCCAAGAAATGAAAAAACCCTATAGAAATATCATGTGTCCTTAAGAAGTTGTGTAGTGGAATCCCACAAGAAGCAACTAGTTGTGAGAAAAATCCATAGGTTGCCTGCATGAGTGAGAGTTTGCAACAAAGGGCCGGGGAACTGACTCAAGAGTGTTCAGAGCTGTGAAGGAAAGAGATGAGAGGATTCAAGAAGTGCTCTTCACTGGGAGTCCAAAATCCTGCAGTGAAGAGGTTAGATATGGTGGCATGGATTGAAGTCTTGTCGAGACATTGTATCATGTTCTTGGCATGGAACTAGAACATTAGCTTTCCAAAATTCATGACCAAGATAGCTGCAAGCAATTGTGCAGAAAGCACAGCAGCCATCAAGAAGAACGGCAATCTAGCTTGATGGACATAGTCAGATTTGAGGCTAGTATTGGGAAGAGAAGCCGGAGAGGAGATGGGTGCCTCTTTCTTTGAGAAAGAACACTTGGGGGGAGAGACTCAAGAGGTGAAGGGTTTGTTTAGTGTACATAGAACAAAGAATGGGTACAAGGTGGAGAATTATCATGATCCAATCCAGCAGAGTATCATGGCAAGTTTGATGGCAATCTTCAAACCGGAGTGCACCATGTACATTACAAAGCATCAAGCAGCCTTCTTTCACCATATGTTTGCGGGTGAGCCAATCAATTGGGCAAAGAGTTTCTACAAACGCACGACGGTGATGGTGTTGAATTGGAAGGACCAGACATCACCCCATTACTTTGTATTGTTTGCCGCTCACTTTTACCTTGGGTTGAATCTATTGCAAGGAGAGGAGAGAAACAAGGTGGTATTGCACTTTCACCCAGATTTATGAAAGGAAGCGGATGAGGAAGAGAAGTTGTACATCCAACCGCTACACAGTAATGATGAGCAAGATCAAAAGACTGAGCACAATCAACCGGCTGAGATATCTCTTCTAAAGAGAAGGAAAAGACAAGACCCAAAGAATGGAGTTCACTTGGGCAGACTACAAAGGCAAGGAGAACATAGGTAGTCCAAAGGATGAGGTTGCAAACTCCCACGACAGACAAAGAGTTAGAGGGAGGGATTGAGTCAAAGTTAGTGGAAGTAGAGGACAAAGAAGCATAGTTAACTTTACAAAGCAAGGAGCCCTGAAGTGATGGCAAACCCGATGTATAGAAGTTGGACAAAGAAGAACGGGAACTGCAAGAAGATATTGATCAAATCAGGGAAGGAGAATTGTTAAGTTTGGAGTTGATTGGGCAAGAAGAAGATGTGCTAGTTGAAGAATCGACTCAAGATTTAGAAGAAGAGGGAGACTTGAGGAAGAAGGAAGTGGATGCCATGCACTTGGAAGATGATGAAAGTTCAGGCAAAGACAGCGTGTTACCGATACAAAGATCCTAACTTTGGGTGCAAAGTCAGCTGAACGAGGTTGAAGGTAAAGATTTAGAGAGAAGAGTGTTGTGAAGGAGTGGAGTATCTTCAAGAGGTAGTGTGTCCGCTGTTAGTGCAATTGGAGAGAAGGAAGAGAGAAGTACATTGCACACAACCTAGAGTGAGAAATGTCTTGCAGGTATTTAGAGCAATGGAAGAAGAGAATGCAAAATTGAAGAAATGTTTGACAAGAGGAGAAGAAGAACTAGAGACATTGCGGGTTGACACCATGTTGCAAAAGAAGGTCAATGAAAATCTGCAAGAAAAATTTGAGAAGCAAGGAAAGGAGTTGGCGACAAAAGTGAAGGAAGTATGAGACATGAGAGACACACATGAGAGACTTTGGGTAGAGAAATTGCAGGCCAAAGTAAAGATCGCACAAGAGGAAGTCAGTTTAAAGAGAGATATAGTCACAACAGAGAAATTTGAATTGGAAACATTTAGTCAAAAGGCACATGAGAAGGATGCAGCCTGGCAACGTGAATTAAGCAAGCACTATCAAGAAGAAGGGAGATTGCAAGAGTTGGTGAAGGCATTGGAGGTAAAGATTGGACAGTATGCAAAGGAGTTGGAAGATTGCACTATGGAGTACAAAGTAGAATTACAGGTGGAGCGTGTTGCAATTCAGGTAAAGCATGAAGGACAAAGATTTTTAGACTGAATGGAGGAGGTGGTTGTTGGAGTAAAGGTGATGCTCAACACTAAGTCCGAAGTACGTCTAGAGGAGACACAATGGTGTGAGTTGAAACTTTTGGCGCAAGAGATGAAGAAAAGGCAAGCAAAGGATACTGACATGAAAAATTTGCTGATTTGCTTGAGAGACCTTGTAGAAAGGAAAATTAATGAGGTAGGAGACAATATAAGTCTTAGGTTAGATCTTGTGAGAACGGAGTTAGATAGTCTTTGTAGTGAGTTAGTAGGTAGGCAAAACATAACCAAAGACATAATCCGAGTTGGTTTGGAATGGGAAGTCAAAGTACAAGAATCAAGGATAGGTACTTTGGGTTTAGAAGGTAAAGTAGAAGTAGACATCGGATCGGATTCATAACCAATTTGAGATAAAAATTGATAGATATGAAGAAGTGAATTGTCATTTCAAATCTGGAGATTGTTAAGAAATAATTTAGGTAGTTAGATAAATATCAAGAGCTTTGCCTACTTAAAGGTGGCTTTTGTAGTGTGTTGTTGTTCAGTTTTCATATTCTTGAGAATAGATAAAGTGAAGGACTATGAAGTAGTGCTCGTTGCTTGAGCTTAATTCCAAGTATCAATTCTTTGTGTTTGTTTGTCAGTACAGGGAGAAATTTGAAATGCAAGTTAGTGTGCTTGTTGGATGTTGGATTCTGCAGCCTTGATCTTTATTCTATGTGTTTGATCTTGAGTGAAGTGCAATCAAAGTAATGCCTTGATAGATTTGAGAGGAGTTGTAGTGTTGGTAGTATTCTACATTTGTGAATGCAGCGTGGAGTTGATGTGAATCAATTTTGATCAAAGAAGTTGTGCTTTTGGTATAGAGGTGGAACACAATTCTGAGGCAAAGTTGTTTTATAGTGAAGTAGCCATATTCAAGAGGGATTGAATCATCACAATCAAGTTTGTTTTGAAAGATTTGAAAGTTTTGTGATTATGAGTATGTAATTTGTGATAAGAATCGCTATTGAGCATTTGTTACTCTCTTCTAGGCGTAGTTTCTACCTGAGAGACTAAAGAAGAACATTGGAATAATTTTGATTGTTATTATTTGCTTTTTATTTGGATATTTATGACTTGTATCTCTCCGGGAACAAACTTTACTTACTTGATTACTACAAAAGTGATATTTGTTGGTTTGTCACAAAAGAGTTGAGAACTCTTGGACCCACAAGCCTTTTTACTTCAAATTCTTCTATAGTCCAAGAATATCCCATGTGAAGGAATCCTTGACTTAGTGGTTAAGTCAAGATAAGATCACATGCTTAGAGGAATATTCCTAAGAGTATGAATATTCTCTTAGACTTTTAGCTTGGTAACTTGAGTTACTCTAATAATTAGTACTTTAGCTACTTTAGATGCTTTGCCGGTAACCCGAAACAACTTTGGTGCATAACTTTTTCACAAGTATCTAAACTAGAGATGCGGAGGTACTCATCATCCTTTCATTCAGAACTATATCTTTCTCATTGAGTTCTCTAGTGAGCAATGTCTTGAGTCTTGGAGATCTAGCCTTGGAGGAGAGTGATGGAATTGGGGTTCCTTGCCTTCTTAGTCCATGGTACATTACCTTAATAGCCATCAGAGGTTCATTTTGAGTGAGAGATAGACTGGCTCACAGACCAACCTCTAATATTTGTTGTAGATATATGAAGTAATTTGTACAACCATGTTTCCAATCTTGCCTGTACACCCATGTTTCCAATATTGCCTGTAGTGGCAGGCAGGCTCATTTCTTTTGTTCTCAAACCATGTATAAATGTCCTCATATAAATTTCTTCATATCCACACTCTATCTCTAGAAGAAAAATCTTAAGGTTTGTTAAGTGACCCCATATTCCAATCTGATCCGGTTTCATTTCCTCCAATCGACAAAATTTGGATATTTGACGCATGAAAAACTTCAGTAGTTGGTTCTCTTTAAGTTCAATTCCACTTCAACCTAGTTGAAAGGAACTCTAAGTACTCTCTTTCTCTTCTGCATAAAAGAAGAACTAAACTATATGTAAAAAAGAAATATGAACTGAAATGGTCAGCATCTACTCAGCAAAGCAAATATCTATTTGTATATGTTAATGAGACTTGAAAATCATTCTTTTTTGCCATGTTCTAGTTTTCACTAAAATTGTAGACAATTTTACCTTACAAATAAAAGATACGGAGACCAATTATCTATCAACTTGAACCATTGTTCACCTTAAACATCAGAAGAATACTCTCTTGATGTAATTATGTTTTCTATGTCCAAAATTGACATAACTTGTTTACTTTGTCTTTAGAGTAGTTCCCCATACCTCAAGTAATATCTTTCACCTTGATCACAATCCCTAAATTCGTAAAAATGTTAAATCTATTTTCAAGCAAACCTCCTTGACCCAATTCCAATCCTTCACATTTAGAACTGAAATATCTCAAATTCTGTGTATGAGAACTTTGAGATCAGAACAGAACAGAAAATAAGGTGGATACAATTGTGGAGGTTCGGGTTGGCCGCACGGTCTCATAAGTCTGCACTTCCGTGAATTCCTAGTCTGAGTAAGTCAATTATTGTTTCCTAAAGTTTTATCAAACCTCCTCTCACGGTGTATGATAGCAAGAAACTAGTGGAGAAAGGGCGATGGCTGGATAATTAAATTAGCAATGTAAGTTAAGATTTAGGAACCTACATAATCAAAATGAAAATCATCAATGTAGCGTTATACATCTTGATGAAGTATCACAAGCTAATACTCCTACTGCTTAGTGAATGCAAGAAAGTCAATCTTTAGTTACACTTTATTCTTTACTCCCCATTTCTTGTTAGTCATCACCTTGGAGTTGGTGAAGAGTGACTATAGTACTTGTGTATTTCTTCTCTACCTATATATACATTCAAGCTGGACTTGTGTCCCAAGAGACCATCCTTTGGTGAACTTTGGTGTCTCCACTCTAGTTATTCATTTCTGTAACATGGTATTATAGCAAAAGAGAGATGGGCAAGAGCCTTTGAGTTCAATTTGGCAAAAGATCTTGAATATCAAGTGATCTATCAAGTTTATACTATGAGTTCTAAACTTGATACTTATGGTGGCATCACATGTGAAGCCTTGACAAAGAAAAATTATTCTATATAGAAATAAAAAATGTCTATCTTCTTGAAAGGCCAAGAATTGTTTGATCTTGTCAATGGTGTTGAAATTTATCCTTTAGGTGTTCCTTCAGATCCTAAGGTCCATGATTGGAATACACTTGCCGATCAAGTTGTGCACTATCTTTCTTTGTTTGTTTTACCATCATTTTTTGGTTACATATAAGGTGTTGATACTCCCAAGGAGGTCCGGGATGCATTAGCAAATGTTTTTTAGACATAAACCAAGGCAAGAAAGCTTCAACTGAAGCAGCAATTAATGGAGGTTAAAAAGGACAACTAAAGCAAAACTGATTATGTTTTTCACATTTGTGGTGTGGTTGAGCAGCTGAATAGCATTGGAGTGAAGATTGAGGATGATGATTTGATTCTTCATACTATTCAAGGTCTACCAATGGAGTATAAATCATTTGAGGCATCTATAGCCATTAGAGATACTTATCCTCTATTTGTTGAGCTAGTCCCAATGTTAATCTTTGAAGAGATGTGGTTGCAAGGTGGTGGTAATGGTCTTGTTGCTCAAGATCATGTTCTGTTTGCTGGGAGAGGTTGTGGAAGGAGACAAAGGATGCAAAAGTTCACTTTGTGGAGGTGTTGTTGGTAGAGGTCAATCCTCACAAGACAATATGCAACACAAGGCAAGTCCACAACAAAGAGATTTTAGAAGCTCTGTAAATCAAAGTCTTTTTATGAGAAAACTTGTTTCAAGAAGCAATATGATACTTGAACTGGTAAACTCCCTCAATAGAACTATATGGAGAAGGATTCATACTCAAAAGATCATCTTTTAATGATGACTCACATTGCTGCATTGATGACCAAGAGTGAAGAAGAGTGGTTCATCTACTTAGGATGCTCCAACCAAATGACCCATCAAGCTAGTATTTTCAGTTCTAAATCCTATTATTTGAATTATTGCCCATGAATATGAGTGATGATACTGAACATATTATTACTCATACAAGCACTATCCCTTCCTCATCTCCATCTGCCAATCTTAGTGGTTTAGGAGAAGTCCTTCATGTACCTACAAATCACCAAAAACTTAGTTTCTGTTGGCCAAATTATTGAGAAGGGTTTTCAAGTCTTATTTAAGCAAGATAGTTTGTTTGTGGACAAGTATGAGAAATTTCTATGCCCATAGGATCTAAAATTGGATCTAAAATTGAGAGGATGTTTAAATTAGACATTAAGATCCCCACTATTACAAATCAGAATGCTATGTTTATTCATGGCTCAACTAATTTTTCAAATCTTGAGATGTGGCATAGAAGAGTGTGTCACATGAGCCTACAAAGATTAAAGGTGTTACCTAACTCAGATTTGATTATAGGGCTTCCATCTTTTCTGATCCTTTACCTATAGGGGTTTGTGAGGCTTGTCAATTTTGGTAAGCAAGCTAGGCAACCTTGTAAGCATCATGGTACAAGGGACTCCATGGTGTTAGAATTGATCCACACTGGCATATGGACTACCTTTGCAAAGAGTTTTACAAGCTCTAAATATTTTGACTCATTTATTGATGACATTTCAAGATATACACGGGTAAGCTTTTTGAAAGCTAAATCAGATGTACTTTCAGTTTTCCAAATATTCAAGCAGCTTGGCAAGAAGCAATATCATAATCATATCCTATGTCTACATTATGATGGAGGAAGAAAATTTATTTCAAACCAATTTGATGCTTTTCTACATGAGCAAGGTATCAAGCGTGAAGTTACTTGCAGCTACACACCTCAACAAAATGGAGTTGTTGAGTGGAAAATCTAACATATTAATGAAGTTGCAAGTGCCATGCTCAATGAGAAGGTAATGCACAATTGTTATTGGGCAGAAGCAATTAATTGTGAAATTTACTTGATGGATCAATCTCCTACTATAGTGGTGCACAAGATGACACATTTTCAAGCTCTTACAAGTAAGAACCTGAGTTATCACTGAGGGTTTTTTGCTGTATTTTCTTTGTTCACGTTCCTGATAAGAAGAGGCAAAAACTAGATCCTAAAGCCCAGAAATGTGTCTTTCTTGTATATGTATCCTTTAGAATTTGAGGCCTCAAATTCTAAAGGATATAGGTGTTATAATACTGATTTAATATTTTTATATCATTAGAGATGTCTTATTTGAGGAGTTAAAATCCTAGTATCAGGCTCCTACAAGTTGCTCATCTGATTTAACACTTATAGCATCCTCTACCCCCTCGGCTGATCCAAGTAATACTTTTGTTCCATAGGCTAGTACTTCAAGTGCAACAAGTGTTTCTAGTGAGCACTCTCAATCTCAGCAGTTTGTAAATCCCTGGTCAGAACAGGCTGTTGAGAAGTCTTTAGTCCAAGGTTCTCAACCTATAGGAAGTTTACTCCCTACTTTATCCAATAATATTTCTACTCCTTTGTTGGAACAAATGTTCTGTCAACCACATAGTTCAGGAATTCCTAGGAATTTAGATGAGGCTACAAGTAGCACATCTCACCCTGAACAGCAAGGGACAAGTAAAAGGGTTAAATATCCAGTGAGATGTTCTCAAGTTGAAAGTTTTTTAGCCCAAAATCATGCATATATGGTAAAGGCTATACAAGAAAGAGAACCAACTTCTCTTGAAAAATAATGCATCATGCAGATCAAGCCATGGAGCTTGAAGTTGCAGCCTACATCACCAGCAAACATGGGAGTTAGTTGATTTACCGCCTGGTAAGAAGGCAATTCACTGCATGTGGATTTTTAAAGTCAAAAGGAATTCAAATGGGTTAGTGAGTAGGTACAAGACAAAGGGTTGCTCACAACAATGCGGAAACGATTTTGATAAGACTTTTAGCAGTGTTGACAAGATGTCATCAATTTGTGTTGTCTCAACATTAGCCTCAGACGGACTTCAACAACACTTTTGTCAACAAAGATTGGAGGAGGAGGTCTACATGATACAACCACCTGAATATGAAGATCCAAGATATCTAAACAAATTTTTCTTATTGAAAAAGTCTCTTTATTTGACTTTAGCAAGCTCCACGAGCTTGGATACCAAGATAAATTCCTATCTTTTATCCATTGGATTTCAAGTTTGCGGTTCAGATTCTTCACTGTACAAACTACAAGTTGGTGGCAATATGGTTTTGTTGATCATCTATGTTGATGACCTGATCACCACTGGTAGCTGTCAAGATCTCATTTGGCAAGTACAACATTAGTTGAAAAGAGAGTTCAACATGAAAGACTAGGGAGAACTCAAATGCTTCTTGGGTTTTGAGTTTATTATTCAAGATGGAAATAACCTTTGGTTACTACAGTGCCAATAGTCTCTTAACATGTTGGATAATTTTGGTATGATGGCTTGTAAGCCTATTTCTACTCCTCTCCCAACTTCTGTTAAGTTAAATGCCAAAGATGGTGAGTTGTTGGCTGATCCAAATATGCACAGACAGATCGTAGGAGGTCTGATTTATTTGACTCTTACTAGACCATATCTAAGCTATGTTGTGTTGGTTAGTGAGTCAATTTGTGCAAGCACCAAGGAAGCCACCACATCTTGATACAGTTTGAAGGATTTTACGTAATGTGAAATTTACCATCCAATTTGGTCTTCATTATTCAGCTGGTGAATTACCCATTGTACAAGGTTTTACTGATACATACTGGGCAGGAAGTGCTCAAGATCGCAGATCAACATCAGGGTATATTTTCAGCCTTGGAAGTTATGTATTTAGTTGATCATCAAAGAAGCAACCTACTATTGCTTTATCATCAACAGAAGCGGAATATAGGGGTGCCACTAACCTACACGTGAATCTATTTGGCTTCAAACCTTATTAGAAAATATGGGATATATATTTCATAATCATATAATCTATACACTGATAACATCACCGGTATTAAACTTGCTAGCAATCCAGTATTTCATGCAAGGACCAAACATATAGAGGCTCATTATCATTTCATTAGAGAAAGGTATTGGCTGGAAAAATAGATCTGCAGTATATTCCTACAGATGAGCAAGTAGCTGATATTTTCACCAAAGCTTTACCTAGAGATAAATTTGAATATTTCAGATCTCATCTAGGAGTCAAAGATATTGACGCTAACTTGAGAAAGAGTGTTGATGAAGTATCACAAGCTAATACTCCTGGCGCTAACGCAGGAGAGTTCATCCTTAGTCAAACTTTATTCTTTACTCACCATTTCTGGTTAGTCATTACTTGTGTATTTCTTCTCTACCTATTTATATTCGAGCAGTACTTGTGTCCCGGGAGACCATTCTTTGGTGAACTTTGGTGTCTCCACTCTCATTATTCATTTCCGTAGCAATACAAGACTCATATCGTATCATTATAGGAACGTATGTTCTCATGTCATGCGTCACAGCTGCAACTGGGCTCCAGACCTTTGAATCTGAGGATTATCATGATAGCGATAGTGCACATATTTGCAGTTCTGCCTGAAGGACGGGTTCCTTAGGAAAGAAAAACAATCAAGCATTTAATACAGGTATGAGAGAAGAGCAAAAGAGTTTTTTTCCAATGTGTTCATTATCAGAGCATCTGAACGCATGCGTTGTTGTAACAATCACAACTAAGGAAAGATGTTGACTTAACGAGTTAGGCGAGGAGCTCCGCGTTAACTACAGGCAGGCATCTTCATAACCTCTTTAGAGGACAGTAGAAAGATTGGTCTTTCCCAAATGGCGGATCTTTCCCCTCCTATTTCACGACAACAGGATCTGAGACTAAGCAGATAAGCAGGAATAGCAGATAAGCAGAGCAAGGGATAAGCAGGAAACAAAATACAAAGGAAAAGAAATCCAATGCTTAAGCATTGGACGCTGAAGGGACGCTTAAGCAGTGAGTGGAAATATCGATTGTCACACTCCGATAAAAAGATATTTGCGACGGGTGTTAAAGCCGAGTTTTACAACTGCAAAGCACCTCCCGAAGTCAGAAATTTGTAGCAGATGCAAGATTGCAGGTGAAACTGCAAAATATGTTTTCTATAGCTGCCGTTTGGCCCATCACAAAAATGGTGGCAATAGAAATTACATGGCTAGAGAGAAGCGCGGAAGAGGCAACTACGTTGATTGTTCCGGTAGATAACCCATGGAACTCCGGACGGATTGGGGGTGCAACAGCTGCTAGTGGAAGTTCAGAAATTTATGTGGCTGGGAAAAACCAAAGCTGCCTTTGACAAAAAGCAACTAAGCTTCCGATGGAGGCGCTGATCAATTTGAGGAAAACAATCCGGAAGAGTTATCTGAATCGAAATTCGAGTCTGAACGGTGACGTAAATGTGAAACAGCTCTGGATGTTTTGCAGCTGATGGAAGAACGGAGGAAAACTATTTACCCGAGCACAAGAAATGGTTATGATCACGGAGGACCAGTACAGGACAGAGGACGAAGTGAGGTGGAAGCATGTTATAGAAGAGTCAAATCTTTGAACTAGTGATTGATTTAATTGATCATGATTTCACGCTTAAGGAACTGAGCAAGCAGGAAATTCTCTCATATTATTTATACTCAGTTACATTATTGGCAGTTGGAGAGGTTTCTCTTTAGTTCGAGTGTTATAGCTACCGACAGGACGACTATTTGCCATAAGGAGTTTTACAGGCCCCCCGCAAGCAATTTGATCTAAACACAGCCAATTGTGGTTGACTCACCTGTTTTGAAGAACCCGGTAGCTTCAGCTCCAGGTACTTGAATATGAGATCGAGGGGATTGCGCTGGATGCACACATGAACCTTAAAATATTTGATATAAACACAGCCACTTGCGGTAGACGCACCTGCTTTGAAATATCCGGTAGCTTCATCTCCAGGTACTGAATATGAAATCGATGCGATTCACAGTGTATACACATGAGGAGTCGTGAGGAGCGCGATGAGGCCGCCTAAGCAAGTGACGTAACGACATAACTTTACCACTAAACTAGCAATTTACTCATTGTAATTTACAGCAGGTCACTGTCACGACCATCGTAACTTTACCACGGGTCGGTGATTACGTACATTTCGTCGTTTTGTTCAGTTCTAATGTGAATCTTACTTCGTTTCTTGGAATGTTGGTGTTGAGCAGCAAATCTTGGAGACAAAGAAATTCGTTTCGCGTTTAATGGAGTTGAATTGTTGAACCGATGTAAATTTTCATTTTACTGGCCTAAATCCTGGAAATCATCACTAACCTTATTGCCTTTACTGATGTATATTCTATTTTCCTAAAACCTGGTTAAACGCTCCATTGTTACCTCCGTTCCTTCCTTCAGAACTGCAAATACTCACAGTGTCACTCCCATGACAGTTCTCCTCACATTCTGCTACGGAAAATGAATACTGAGAGTGGAGACACCAAAGTTCACCAAAGAATTGTCTCGCGGGACACAAGTCCGGCACGAATATATATAGGTAGAGAAGAAATACAAAAGTAGACGAGTTACTCCTCACCGTAACTCTAAAGTGATGACTAACGAGAACTGGTGAGTAAAGAATAAAGTGTGACTAAGGATTAACTCTCCTGCGTTCACTGAACGACAGGAGTATTCCCTTGTGATACTTCATCAACACATTCCAGGGTCTGGAGCCCAATTGCAGCTGTGACCCATGACATACAACATACGTCCGTGTAATATTACACAATATGAGTCTTATGTAACGCTACATTGCTGATTCATTTTGCTTCTGTGGGTTTCTAAATCTGGACTTACGTCGCTAATTCATCCACCATGACCGTTCCTCTACTAGTTTGTTGCTATCATACATTGTGAGAGGAGGCTTGATCAAACTTTCACAATTAATGAATAACGTACTCAGACTAAGCAGTCATGGAAGTGCATACGCATGAGACCTTGCAGCCAACCCCTGTCAGCCTCCACAACTGTATCCACTTTCTGCTTCTGATCTCGAAGATCTCACTTGCAGAATTTTAGATATTTCAGTTCTGAACGCGAAAGATCAGAAATGGGCCAAGGGGTTTCCCTTGAATTTAGATTCAGTATATGAATATAAGGATTATGATGTGGATAACAAATAATCTTTTGACGTATAGGGGAAGTACTGTAAAGAGAAACTTAACGAGTTATATCAATTTTGCATAAAAAGGATGATTACATCAAGAGAGTTATCCTTCTAATGTTCAAGGTGAACAATAGTTCAAGTTGGTAGACCATTGGTCCTCCCTGTCTTTTGTTCGTAAGTCGGCACAGATAAAATTGTCAAAAAATTTTAGTGAAAACCAGGTCATGACAAGAAGAATGATTCTCAAATCTCATTAGCGTATACAAGTACATATTTGCGTTGCTGAGTAGAGGCTGCAAGTTTCAGTACATATTTCTTTATCCGCATATTCTTTAGCTCTACTTTTATGCAGAAAACAAAGTTACTTTGAGTTCCGTTCAACGTGGTTGAAGTGGAGTTGAAACTCAAAGAGAAACAACTATTGAAGTCTTTCATGCACCATATAACGGAATCTTATCGAACGTCTCACATTCCTGTAACATTATGAATTAACAAGCAATAGTTTCTTATTGGATTAGCTAACTGGATCAACGATTGTAAAATTAGAGAACACCGGATCAGATTGGAATATGAGGTCACGTGACGAGACTTAAGATTCATCTTATAGATATCCGACATGAAAACATTTACATAAGCCCATGAAAGTGGTCTGCGGGCCGACCTGCCACCACAGGCGAGACTGGAAACATGGCTGTGTAAATTATTTCATTTATATCTGCAACGGATATTTACAGGCTGGCCTAGATACCCACATCGAACAAACGAACCATCCTTGATTTCTAACTCGTCCCAGTGACACTTTGGACATGAACAATCTTGAATTCTTCATACTGCGTCGCGGACGGGCAAGTAAGAGCTTTGCTTTGGGATAGAATAATTGCCCCAGGGTCGATCCAGTTGTACAGTTTGTGCGCTGACAAGGGTCTCATCGCGTTCGTGTTCATGATGCGAAGCTCCGCCCTCGGAATCAAATGGTAGTTATCCCCTGCATTGCCGCTTCCTTCACGAAGTTTCTCCGCTCCCCAGTGGGTTGTACTTTTGTGATAAAATTCTAAATTCCTAAACCATTGCGTATCGAATTTCCCCAACCGTAATGATTCGAAATGCTGATTGTAGAGAGAACAGATATGATCATTACTATTTATGTAAAGATAGGGAGTCCATTGAGAAAGTACGTTGTGTACATGCATAACTGCCTTCACAGCTTCCGCGTTGGGCCGTAACAGCTCAAATTTGACAAAACCTTCGATGATCTGTATCTTCGGTTTTAGGTCCCTGAAGATTGCTTTTACCAGAGTCAGTTTAGTTGATTCCATCACGCTGGAAGCAACGTCAAACAGATTAGCGAGCGTAAAGAATGGAGGGTTGAAAAGGTGACTGTCGAGTACTTCTTTGCCGTCGTTGAGTACCGCATACTTCCGAGCAACTAACATACACACCGCAGCACCTAAGGAATGGCCAGTCAAGCAAATTCTAGCATCCCAGGGATACTCAGGACGCGTCTTCTTACTGTGTTGTATCAAACGCTCGACCACCAGCTGTAGACATATCACCCACTTTGTACGATGCAATTTCTCAAATGCGAGCGTAGTGTCATCCCATAGGTCCGTCAGGTTTTTAGTTCCCCTTACAGCAACAACAAAACCTGGTCTACGTTCGGACTCTAGGCGGTCGGCATTCGACTTTTCATTACTGTACACCAAAAAGAACCCGCGACTCAATGCAGTTCTCACTTCATCTGCACATGTAGGTGCATCATATTAGTCCTATGTACATCCAATCATCAAATAGCAATGAAGGATCAACTCCATACTCTACTATGACCTCTTTGCCACAGTCACGTCGCTGATCCAAAAAGCAAGACAGTAAACGGTAAATACCTTTCTTGAAATCCTCATCGTCAAGGAACTCATGAGGTTCAAGTATCTTGTACTCATGCTTTTTGAAATATGGTGAATGGTCCCTTTTTTTGGCGTGCTGATAGACTCCCTCGATTAGCTTTGCAAGAAGGATCCGCTTATACTTTTCATTTGACCTGGAACCATTGAACGCAGGTACGCAGATTGGAACTTGGTGGAGAGATACATGGAATTGGAGGAAGAAAATTGATTGATGGCATAAATCACTGTGAACAACAGGACTGATCAGCAGCCACGTAGGCATCTGCATTCAGTTCCTTCTGATCACGAGTAAAAAGAACTGAACGCAGATGTAGACCAATTAAATGCAGTGCTACAGATAGATTGCTTAGTGGGAGTAGCTAGACAACGTTCTTACAGCGTCGAATCTATCATACTCTGCCATTGCTCGTCTTGTCTGAATTTGCGGCGGCTCTGGTCTTCTCTGGTTTTGGCATAGATGTAGCCGAACGCCATTGCAGTCAAGATCCCCATTGCTCTTGTCGGTCTGCTCTCACTTGTATAAGTTCAGAAGACGAGCAAAACCTTCGACGTAAGCTCTCCGAGAGAAGGTCTACGAAAGAAGAGGAGCACATAAACTGGAAAACGTAAAAGGTGGCAAGCGCAACGGGACGAATGGGAAAGCTGCTCCGAGAATGGACTGTACAACTTGATCCTCGTGGTAAGGTGCGGCCTCAAATAGAGAGTAGTAAAGGGCGACCGCGTAGAAAACACGAAGGATGTGAAGACCCATCAAGCCTCACAAGGGTGGGCCTCAAATAGAGAGGAGAGGAGACCATCTTCCGACATTGTTCGCATTAAGAGCCTACAAGTCTACACGATAATCAGCCTGGCCTTCTCGAACGCTTGTTCTGTCCTCCCAACTGCCAAAACACTCGTTTCAGTAGATTTCCTTTTGTCAGTTATCAAGGACTTCTTTGGCATTGCTACAATATTACTGAGTTTATTCCTCTACTGGAAATGTTTGTCAATGAAGTGCGATTCCCGGAAGCGAGTTTGGTTACCTCAGCTTTTCTCCGCCCATGACATTTTCTGGGCAACTGGTTGATAAAATTAATTTTGTAGGGTCATGCTATCATAGACTACGGTACTAGTACATTGAAATTCGTGAATCCTTATTTATATCATAGCATAAGTATAGCGTTGGGTAGTCAGGGTTGATCACAATGCAGTACTAGTATTACTACCGAAGTACAGAAGTACTACCGAACCTGGATAAGTGAGCGGTCTCCGGTCTGATTTTTTCTTAAATTATCTTCCTATTCGGAGAAACTCTAACTTCTGCATTATATTAAAAGAAGTTCTTGATAGTTTATAAAAGACTATAGATATATGATGAGAACATGCTTTTGTCAAAACTGCTCTTCAAAGCATCCAAAATTGGTGCTAAATTATCTTTTCGTAAAAGGATAGCAAAATGATTACTTTGGCATAGGAGGTCCAAACGGGAATCTGCAAATAATCTCGACAGTTTGCAATAAAATGTCTTGATACCAAGGTCACCTTAGACAGTGAAAAGAGGCCCAGAAAGTTCTTTAAATTGCAGCCAAAGCACAGTTGACCCTGCACTTACTCTAGATGAGGTAAGTTTTGTGTATTAGTCCAAACCAGGTGATATCAGTGCCAATGGTAATGTAATAATGAAATCCTTGAATCAGGCAATTTAGGTTTTTTCCATCCGATTGATGCAATTTGTGGACTTCTCTATAAGCTCACAGTGCCCCCCAACAGTGTGCAATTGTTTATCTAGTGGTAGATTTTCTCTACGCTTTCTTGAGGACAGCATCATAAGCATTTATTCTATTTGTTACTTGACATTCAGAGTCTATAATCTGCTTACCAACCATCAATTTTGTATATTGTGCTTTGAATGACTTATAACGCTTGCATCAATGGGTTGAAACCTTGAAGTACTTAAAAGAGGGATGAATTTTATCTCTATCACTTTCGATCTATTTTACGCAGTTCAATTCGGAATGAAAGATTAGGAGTGTTATCTAGCAAACGAATAACTTTTTGCCAACCATAAGTTGTACATGTCAAGTCAAACTCAAATAACCATTTCTCAAAATTATTTTGAGGTCATCCGTGCCCTTTTACATGCAACCCATCGGTTCCAGAAATTTTGGAATCTTGATGTGACTAAAGGCAAAGATTCAATGTTTAAGAACTTTCTTGATTACAAGTAGAAGATAATTGATGTTGTTATCCATATTAGTGCGCAGAACTATTGTCAAACGATCCTTAGACTTCTCTATCCTTCCAAGCACTAAGTTATTACCGTTTGATACCTGTACCTTGCACTCCAGATCACAATTAGTGAACTGCCATCTATCATTCAGAAGCAGCTACAGATGCTGATGTATTTGATCAATTGGACTAGAATGCATATGTATACACTTCAGCAGCGGCTGATCCGTTAGTTGTGAGGTATGGGTCCAAGCGGTAGTTGTGATCCACTAGTGAATAAAAGCACCCATCAACTTTTGATGGAACTAATTCTAAAACTTTTGATAGATCTAAGTTTGCTGATTAGCTATAATCAAGAGGTACAAATACCACAAAGGTGAAGTATAAATACAAATTACCTTAATTTCATAATTATTGCTGAATTGGAATCCTTTAAGTACTTCTACGTAGAATTTCATTGGAATTGACAATCCAGACTTTCCTTGTGCAAACCCTATAAATAAATTATTGATCTAATTTAGAGAAATTTATTTCATTCCAAATATTCTTACATGAACTTTTGGACCTAACACACGGACTATTATCTTAAAAAAAACATTTAGTACGCTTGAAATTTATCAAGTGCTCACTTATGTCTTGTTAATCTTGACTTTAACCAGACTGCTCAATCATCCTAGACGCCCTTATCCTGGTTCGAATGTGAGTTAATAATCACTTTACATTTAAGATAAAGTTACAACTGAAAAAAAAAACATATTAATTTTGACCAAGAATGTGCAAGATATTCATATTTACAATTGACTCAAGTTAGTCCGATCTTATAAGAGTAATACAGCAAATATTTAAAATATATAGCCAGGTGTTAGTAAGTTAAGAATCTTGATCATCTAAAGTACAACTCCATTGGATATAATATCATCTAGTTTTATTGTAAATTATTAAATATACTTTTAAACTTGCAAATTACAATTTTTTGGTGAGTTGAGCATAGGAAGGTAAAATTTTGAATCCTTTGGAATTCTCAGAAATTAAAAACTCTGTCAAAAAAAAGAAAGAGGGAGATAAGAAAATATTTATTATTTACTTGATTCTTTTAGTTATGTTTAATTTTAAAAATTTAAATGTTTTAAATTTAATTTCAATTTGGTGAAGATATTATATTTTAAATAAAATATTATTAAAATATATACTCAATAAAAAATTTATCATTAAGAGGATATGTTTTGATTTCGAAATAATTAATTAGTGGATAATTTCCTTTATAAATAAATATTAAAATGGTAATAATGAAAATATATTTTTTTAATTTCTTCTGCATTTCAAGAGTCTTTAGAGAATATATTATTACCTTATGAAAAAGTTAACTTCTCTTGCTTCTTGCTGTTTGAATACATTTACTATAATCAATAAAATTGATATATCATTATGATAAAAAATTTATTAATCAATAAGGCAGACTAAGGCCAATTTTGCTTATTTATATGTTATAAGTATTGATCTACTATAGATAAAAAAATTCATTAATATAGAATATATTTAAATTTCATAATATTATATATCTACCTTGTGAAGTCACACATTTTGTAACTCAGGATTAGAAAACGTTAATTTAAAATGTAGAAAAGGGACAATTAAAAAGAATAAAAAAGAATGTATTTTTTTTGTAAGTTTTATTTTATCTTTGAATGATTTTTTACATTTTTCATAATTATATCTTTATTTAGAATATTCTAAATCACATACACAAATATTGACAATTAGCGTTCAATCAATCCCCGTATGTAAAACCTGTTAATTAACAGTAGTGTTTTTATACATGCTTAATTAATGGATAATTTGGGAAAATAAATATCTGAATTAAAAATTGTATGTATTGATTCATCCTATATAAAAACAATGGGGAATGATATCCCTGCCCTAATATTGATATTCCTACTCTACCAAACGATAATACACCTCATATCCGTTCTCTTCTCCCATGTTCAATGACAGCAGTGGGTTTAGGGGTACCCTAAACCCACTGCTGCATGCACATCCAGTTTCCTTGACTTCAATCCATTCTCTGCCTTTCTGCTCGATGTCTCTCTCTTCTCTATAGTACCGAACCACTATGCTCTTCTCTTATCGTATGGTAGGATAGAAATATCAAAAAGTAGGATAGAGATAACATCTCCCATTAAAAAAATTTTATATTCTTATTATATATATATATTCTAATTTAGAGGTACAGTACAAGATTTTAAGGAAATTAAGAATTAAACTAGTATAGTTTACTAAATTTATAATTAAATTTTTTAATTATTTAATTATAAAATACATATTAATCTAAAATCCAAATAAACAAAACTTTCAATCATATTTATCTTTAAAAGAAATTCTATCTCTATATTATAATAAAATAAATCTGTATAGTAATATTGTAGATAGTTTAGTCCATTGTTCCCGTCTGTCGTCCCCAAACTGCCTCTAAAGTAGTGTAGTCCATAATCCCCAAACTACTTCTTGAATTCGATTGAGAAACTCGTAGCATGAGGATGGGAAAGGGAGTGTGCAATGACAAGCGGAGACCTAACAAGCAGAAAGTGTAGCAAGGCTCCTACTTTGGAGGAAGCATAATATACTTGCTTGCTGAACCTCAGGACCGTCCTTAACCCCCAGGTTTTCAGTTCGTATGGATGAACTTGGGACTGAAGAAATCAGCTCGCATTTCCGATAAAACCCTTGCAGGATTTATCTTTATTTGATTTCAGATTAGTCTTTTAAAGCTACTTTTAGTGTTATTTAGTCAAAAATTTAGTTTCAGCATATAATGAAGTTAACTTGTAATTTATATTTATGTAAATGAAGGAAGAATTACAGTTATGCTTGAATCTTTGAATAAAACTTGAAAATTATTTGATTCATGTGTATTTATTTCTGTCAATTGGTTGAGCTTATCTTCCATTTCCATTAGTTTTATAGAATTTGTTTTCCCAATTTATCTTCCTCTGGAGATCTGGATAGAATATATAAATTTATGCATAAAGAATATAGAGAAAGTAAAGAGTTAGTATGTTATACTATATATGAGAACCTTCTCCTTGAATCTTTTAACTATCTTTAATTAGTTACAACTGAATTACCAATTCCAAGAGCTTTTGAATATGTCACATCTTACTGAATAAGACAGAAATACATAGATTTAACTTACCTTATAAACCCTTTGAACTTTTCAAAGAGATGGCAAAAGAAGGCAACTGAATACATTGACCAAAAAAAATGCATTGCATTCTGTAAAAGACATAATAAAGGGAAAGTTCACTTCCATTTATAAATATCTGCATCTACATATGATTCTCTACACTTATCAATATATCTACTTTTCATTGAATTCTTCATTATTCCCTTAAAACGTATAATGCATAATTTACCAATCTCTTGGTTTGAATTGACATGTATGCATATAAGTCTAATTATTTTTTAAATTTACCCCAAGTAAGAAATAAAGTTCTAAAATTTAATTTTACTTGGGGTAATATAAATATTTTTTATTTATAAACCAATTTTGTGAATAATATTTTTATATCATAATCATAACAATAGGGATTTGCCAAGGGTAAAAGTACAAGTAGAAATTCTTTTAATAAATTTGGTATAGTTATCTACACTAGAAAAGCATTTTCACAATTACAGAAATATATTTTCAGTTTTTAATAATCTGATTTTAGTATAAAACTGGTTCAAATTCACAGGCTATAAAAACTAGAATTTCAACAAGGTTTGCTAAGATTTTTTTAGAGTTACCTCACCTCCGGTCGTAACAAGATTCTGCCAGTAGAATATTAACAGAATCCGCTAGGCATAGTCCTTCAAAATAATCATAAACTTCATAATCCTTCAGAACAAACTTGTTAAAGGCCCATGGGGTGACGAAACTTACGCTTATAGATTAAGTGTGATGGTTTCAGTTACTAGTGTATTTTAGATGAGTTCATTTGTAGAGTACGCTGTAAATACATAGGGACGATGTCCAATTAAAACGCTACTTATCCATGTGCGATTGAATATAAAATAACAGAAAATATTCAATTTTATGCGAAAGAGTTCTTGCGTGAAAATGGATAATCTCCTCGAACTTCATGAACATAAAAGAACAGAGTTATACACTTTATGTGTTGACCGACTCATCCATGGATGCAGGTTAGGAAGCATCTCAACGAAGCTCACCAGTTTTCAAAGCAGGCACCAAAGTCAGTAAAAGAGATAAAGGACAGAATAAATATCAACTTGCAAATATAATCAACTATAAAGGTAGATATCTTATTAGTTTCGCACAGCGCAAGCTACAGATTATAAACATGCAGCTTTTCTAATTTTTAGAGGTGTATTTTCTCTAATTACAAGGGTATCTTTCCTTTGACTTTGTGCAAGATAGTTGTGTACGGTAGGCTTAGTTTTTTCCTGAGCCTCTCTTAGGTTTTGGGTTTAGGGTATCTCTTGGGTTTTAGGATTCAGAAGTGAAATGTTTTTCCAGTTTTGAAAACGTGTAGAGTGCGGAATGGGTTTTAGAACGGAGGAAAGACGGACAAAATGTAGCAGGTAGTCGTGAAGCAAGTGGAGTAGAATAGGTTACGAACCATGTGCTAGTGATGAAACGGTTTTTGTTAGGAAATTGACACTTCAAGGCAAATTCGTCTCCTTGCTTTCATGAGGGTGAGTTTCAGGCTCGGTTGTCATGTAATGTTATTAAAAGTTGTTTAACTACTCTTGGAATATCAATAAACAATCCACCTAAAGAGAAACAGTTTTGTATGTCACAAATCCATGGTGTTCTAAATAATCTGCTTATCTTCTTGATCAAAATGTGCCATTATCCATGAGAATATGCTTTTGATTTTTTTTATATCATCAGTAAAAGTTTCCAATTTTATCCTAATGATATAATTTCAAAATATAGCTTTTGACTTTTGAGGGTCGTAGTAATTGAAATCACACTGGATATCTATATCGCAATAGGAAAAAAAAAATTTCAAAAGAGAAAATCTACTTTGCTTAGCTTATTCTTGATTAAGATTAGAATTTTGATGGAAATATTTGACAATAGGCAAGATTTGATTGATATAGTTCTGTTCCATATTCTCTTCTTCTCTTTGATCACAGATCAATTTTGTTGTTAAGAGACACTTTTCACAACCAAGAACTAGATCATCATCCAAAAACCTTCCTTATATTATCAAAGAAATTTTTATTTTTATTTATCCAAATTCTGAAAAGATAGTATTTGAAAATATTGTTAAGATTATCCTTAACTCTCTTCTGTTTTTCTTTCTTTGAAAATATAAAGTTTTGTGAAGTTTTTCTTAAATTAAAAGGAAAGGGGATAATACCTTATTGTTGAAGTAGGCACAATTTGATAAGACAAAAGTATGCCAAATATCCAACCATTAAAATAATTTAAAATTAAAATAAATTACTGTTAGAGGAAATGTTGCTTATACCCTGTAGGTCAACCTTGTCTAAAATTATTTCTAAAAGAAACCTCCACAAGATTCGCTCTCACTTAATATATCTTTGATAATGTAGTTCTACATTGGGATTTTCTGACATATAACAGTAGTAAGGTAGAAAGAAACCGTAAAGATTTCTGTAACGCTTATCTGAAAGCAAATTTTGATGCCCCCTAGAGGTCACCTATATTTTGAAGCTTTTCCGATTTCTTGCTTTTGAATACACCACTACCAGTAGTTCCTTAAGAGAATCATAACTACACCGTATTTGGTGTGTATCACACTAATTGTAAAGGGACTTGTTTTGCATAGCAATCCAATATTAGTGTGTATCACAGTAAATTAGTATACACATTATTTGATGGGTGGTCTAATTAGTATGATATATAACATGAAGTTTTGTCCTTTAATAGTGTGCACATGTGTACTCAATGATCGAGTATTGTTCGGGAGTCCAGGAGACCCATGATATAGAACTATGCAGTTTACGACCTGCATTCTGAAGACTTCCTGCAGACAACAATGTGCTGAATGTTGATAACCTGCAGGTTCTCTATTTACTGAAAGTTCAATTAATCATCAGCGGCAATGATTGCTTCTAAAGGGGGAGCGGTAGCAACTACATTACTTGGCGCAAATGGTGCTACAAGAATACCATTGAAATGGTGATGATACTTTGCAACAATTTTTGCAACCCAAGCTTAAGTTGCTGAACTTCCCATCTGCCCGTAACATTGAGTGACATGCCGCACTTGATCATGGCCTTGCAAGCATAACTAAGGCCATTCTAGTAGAGCTACCTTTTGACATGCCAAATGCTCGTCCATCCGCCACAATCTTCAAGAAAAAATAATTTCCCAAGATTTTGAATGACTCGTGATCTAAACTATTCACCATGTTTTTGATGTTGTAATGCACCTAATTTGATGGACTCAAACTTATACGCTCCCCACATGCTCGTCCATACATCCTTTATTTTCAAAATCACAAACAAATTTGCAGGTTGTGTTTCCTTTGTTAATGCTAGTAGGCAGTGTACAGATCTCAACACTTTGCATAATGCATGTCCGCATGAATCGTAGTGCGTCAGATAGTTGGCATAAAAAATGGTTTGCCGCCTTATGCAAAGTGAATGAAGTACACTTTGAGCGCGGGGTTCTTAACGCATTCCAACTAAACAACTTTGGTCATGAAATCTTTCTTATGGTTCTATATGATACACACAAACATCATCCAGAACTCCTCTTATAGGATAATTGCAATTTTTGTTCTGAAAGATCATGAAAGGACTTTGAATACGCCCAGATGGCCTTATGGTGATGTGGATTAGCATGGTCATCCCGTACCTCCTTATACAACATCAGTGTACTTGACATCATTATCACGAGGGAATCCTAGTGTTTTCTTGTTACCCAGATTGATAAATAATATGTGTTTCATCAACATTTTCCATGTCACTTTTGGAATACTTCTCTGATGCATACCCTCTCTTCAACTCACCCAAATGATAGGTGATGGTTTCTTCAAGGTAATCATGCTTCTTTGAACTGATCATCAATTCACCAATCTGAGCAAGTCCAATGATGAATTTTTATTCCATGGAATGATGAATCCATTGATATGTCATCTTGTTCTTGATTGCAACGCTGTTATCATCAATGAAAGTGGGAAAAAAAGAAAGGATGTGTAGAAGAAGTGATAATATCAGTTCCTAGAGTTTTTAGAAATTTTGGCAAAAAATTGATACCAACCTTTCAATATCTATTAAAATACTCCATTAGTTGTAGTTAGAGCAAAGAAAATCATTTTGATTTCTTTTTATTGTATCTAGTGCACACCTTGAATAATTTTTTTCACCTGATACTAGGATGGTGATGTTTTATTCAAACTATTTCTTGGAAATCTTGTACCACACTTTGAAGCTCTTTTCTCTTATCCAATCAGCTCAAATTTTTGCAATTTGCATTGGCAGGACCTTGAAAATGTTATGGGAATTATCAAGCTCAATGTGCAAATTATCTAGTTGCTTTGAAATCTTCAACCATACATTCATTTCACTTGATGCATTTTTGCTTTGTTGAAACTTGTCGGAATGCCCATTTTCACTTTTGCTATGGTGGATCATCATCATCTTAAACATTTATTGGTGAGATATTTTCTTGTGTATCAACCAATGGCTTGATGGGTTACTAGGCCTGTGCAAAAGTAGATACATTGGGATTCAATCTCTTTCCAAATCCGCACCAACAATCAAGCAAAGAAACCAACACAATGATAAATAGCACACCCTACAAGCACTTTTCATTGTATTGGCAAACAACACAAGAAAAGATTTAGAGTTTAAGGTTAGGTTTTAGGTTTTGCATGTTGACAACCTTCATAGTGCAACAATATTTATATCCATTTGAAGAGTCTATTAAAGTTTATATGCAATGAGTCTATATACAATGAGGTTATTAAAGACATCATAACCTTGCTAATCTAATGATAAGCAAATCCAAATAATTTTTGCTACACTCCATCCAATAAATATGATTTATTCCTTATGTGAGAATATATTGAGGCTGCTTATACCACAATTGTAATTGTATTGGCAATCTTGTACCACACTTTGAAGCTCTTATCCAATCAGCTCAAATTTTTGCAATTTGCATTGGCAGGACCTTGAAAATGTTATGGGAATTATCAAGCTCAATGTGCAAATTATCTAGTTGCTTTGAAATCTTCAACCATACATTCATTTCACTTGATGCATTTTTGCTTTGTTGAAACTTGTCGGAATGCCCATTTTCACTTTTGCTATGGTGGATCATCATCATCTTAAACATTTATTGGTGAGATATTTTCTTGTGTATCAACCAATGGCTTGATGGGTTACTAGGCCTGTGCAAAAGTAGATACATTGGGATTCAATCTCTTTCCAAATCCGCACCAACAATCAAGCAAAGAAACCAACACAATGATAAATAGCACACCCTACAAGCACTTTTCATTGTATTGGCAAACAACACAAGAAAAGATTTAGAGTTTAAGGTTAGGTTTTAGGTTTTGCATGTTGACAACCTTCATAGTGCAACAATATTTATATCCATTTGAAGAGTCTATTAAAGTTTATATGCAATGAGTCTATATACAATGAGGTTATTAAAGACATCATAACCTTGCTAATCTAATGATAAGCAAATCCAAATAATTTTTGCTACACTCCATCCAATAAATATGATTTATTCCTTATGTGAGAATATATTGAGGCTGCTTATACCACAATTGTAATTGTATTGGCAATCTTGTACCACACTTTGAAGCTCTTATCCAATCAGCTCAAATTTTTGCAATTTGCATTGGCAGGACCTTGAAAATGTTATGGGAATTATCAAGCTCAATGTGCAAATTATCTAGTTGCTTTGAAATCTTCAACCATACATTCATTTCACTTGATGCATTTTTGCTTTGTTGAAACTTGTCGGAATGCCCATTTTCACTTTTGCTATGGTGGATCATCATCATCTTAAACATTTATTGGTGAGATATTTTCTTGTGTATCAACCAATGGCTTGATGGGTTACTAGGCCTGTGCAAAAGTAGATACATTGGGATTCAATCTCTTTCCAAATCCGCACCAACAATCAAGCAAAGAAACCAACACAATGATAAATAGCACACCCTACAAGCACTTTTCATTGTATTGGCAAACAACACAAGAAAAGATTTAGAGTTTAAGGTTAGGTTTTAGATTTTGCATGTTGACAACCTTCATAGTGCAACAATATTTATATCCATTTGAAGAGTCTATTAAAGTTTATATGCAATGAGGCTATATACAATGAGGTTATTAAAGACATCATAACCTTGCTAATCTAATGATAAGCAAATCCAAATAATTTTTGCTACACTCCATCCAATAAATATGATTTATTCCTTATGTGAGAATATATTGAGGCTGCTTATACCACAATTGTAATTGTATTGGCAATCTTGTACCACACTTTGAAGCTCTTATCCAATCAGCTCAAATTTTTGCAATTTGCATTGGCAGGACCTTGAAAATGTTATGGGAATTATCAAGCTCAATGTGCAAATTATCTAGTTGCTTTGAAATCTTCAACCATACATTCATTTCACTTGATGCATTTTTGCTTTGTTGAAACTTGTCGGAATGCCCATTTTCACTTTTGCTATGGTGGATCATCATCATCTTAAACATTTATTGGTGAGATATTTTCTTGTGTATCAACCAATGGCTTGATGGGTTACTAGGCCTGTGCAAAAGTAGATACATTGGGATTCAATCTCTTTCCAAATCCGCACCAACAATCAAGCAAAGAAACCAACACAATGATAAATAGCACACCCTACAAGCACTTTTCATTGTATTGGCAAACAACACAAGAAAAGATTTAGAGTTTAAGGTTAGGTTTTAGATTTTGCATGTTGACAACCTTCATAGTGCAACAATATTTATATCCATTTGAAGAGTCTATTAAATTTTATATGCAATGAGGCTATATACAATGAGGTTATTAAAGACATCATAACCTTGCTAATCTAATGATAAGCAAATCCAAATAATTTTTGCTACCCTCCATCTAATAAATATAATCTATTCCTTATGTGAGAATATATTGAGGCTGCTTGATGATAGTGCTAGTGAGGCTTCTTGATAATTTTCCTTGATGGAAAAAGCTTTTGTTTATTAGCAAATTCTAGAAGTGTTTAACCATTAGTGAGGCATACAAAAACTTGTAATGTACACATCAAGAAAATAAAAATAACATTAAGATGCATTGCAAGAATAAATAATATAAAGGGTGATAAAATATCTAGTATTGTATGATATCTTTAAAAAGCTATCTTTATTGGATTAACAAACTTGCTTTGGTCATTTTGCTATTAAAATAGAGTTAAGCTTGTGTTATCTACATAACTTTATCAATAATTCTGTATGGTAAAATAATGGGGAATGTAACCTTTAAGGCAACATGTACTAAGAACAAAGGTATGAGGAACAAGGATGACTCTTTTATGAACTAGATGGTCATATCTAGATAATAGGTTTATACATATTAGGTGTTTAAGATTCATGGATTTGGAAGTAAGTAGGTATGGTTCAGGTTTTCTTTTAGTGTCATTGTTTGGCATCCTCCAATCATATTGAGTCCAATTACTTTTATGAGCCACAATAAGATAAAGAAGTACACACAATTTTATTAACAAACATAATTTCATTTAGATTTGGAAAATATTAAGTGTATGGTTTTAGAAGTTTAGACGCGGAAGTCTAATAGTTTAGGAGCTCAAAATCAAGATTATGGACTATGTTAGATTTGTAAGATTGAAATTTAGCCACATGGGCTTGGATTCTATGATTAATAGTCTTCTCCTACTACTTAATTATACTCCAAATTTATAGTTGATAATCCTTTATGCTTGCTATAGATTTGGATCCCATGATTGATAAATGAGTAGTCAAGATTACTATATCTTCATTTCTCCAAAACTTTGGCCTACTTTTAGTGATGTTAGTCTTATTGGATGTAGAATCAAAACTGCTTCGCTACACAACCATAAAAACTCACACTATAAAGAATTTTCATGTAAATTTCTAAATTTTAATTATTTTTCAATTATTCTACTATCTCCGGATGCTAGAATTCACCAATATGTATAGATTAATCTTTAGAAAACCCCTTTTATATTAATTAAGAATTTTTGGAGTACAATTTTTGAATAAAATTAAAGCTCTATATTTTTATCTTAATTTGATTTGAGATTAATACTTTAAACTTACCTAGAGATGTGTTTAGTCAATTTTTTTCTTTCAACAACATAATGGATTTAAACTTATAATTTACACTTATGTAAATGAAGGAACATTATCCTTAAACCTACATCTTTGCATGCAACTTCAAATATTATTTGGATTCATGAATATTTAATGATTTCAATTGGTGAATCATGTGTTCTATTTACATTAGTTTTGTAATGATCTTCCCTTAAATATCTTGCATGGAGAATATAAAATTAAGATTTATGAACGGTATAAAGTAAAGAATAGTAGTATAAATGAGAACTAACTACCTGTCTATTTAAGACAATTTCTAACAAGTTATAACTAAATTATTTCATGAGCATTTCAATATATGACATTCTACTGAATATATATAGGAAAGATTACTTAGATAGAACCTTACCTTATTACCTCTGACCAAGGTTCAACTTTCAATGGGATAAAAAAACCAAAGACCACTAGATACATTAGACAAATAAAGTGCACTTCACTTCACATTGGGTAAAAGACCATATGAAGAGAAACTTTCACTTGCATTTATAATCATTCCTTACACTTACCACAATATTATGTAACATTTTAAATTTATGAATGTACACATATAAATTGCTTTGGATCAACATATTTATAAATGTGAATATAATTTTTTGTTGAATTTTACTCCAAGTAAGAGATGAAATGCTAATTTATCAATAAAAAGAGAAATCTAGAGCCTAATATGAATAAATAATATGGGTTTTTTAATCACAAATATAACATTCTTGTTAATATTATAAATCATAATATAATACATTTAAGAGTTCATATTTATTTAAAATCAAATAAACCATAAATTAGCATCTTTAATTATTTGAAATGAGTCAATTTTCACATCCAACTAGAAAACAAGAGACAAAGGGACTGTGTAGAACACGTGAAGGATGGGAAGACCCCATCAGGCCATACAAGGGAGATACAAAAGAGGTAAAATGGGGTTAGGCCCAAATAATATCAATATGAAAAATCTGCCCTACTGCACCTAAGATATCCGGCTATGCAAGTCATAAGATCTACAAACTGCTGGAGCATCCAAAGAAGCATCATCTAGTGTGATTGCTCTCCTATGGATTACACCAGCCAATGCTCTCTATAGAGCAATGGGTACATGTGGTCTAAAGTATTCTACAAAATATGAGAGTGAGAGTGATACCACATGACATATAATATTATAAGCTCTCGTGCACTCCCTCACAAATGTGTCAAATACCGTGTCCATAGCTCCATATAAGTCCATGTAAATAGTATCGATATGAGAAATCTGCCCTACTGCACTTAATATATTCAAGCTATGCAAGTCGTAAGATCTACAAACTATTGGATCATCCAGAGAAACATCACCTAGTGTGATTGTTCTCCTATGGATTGCACCAGCCAATGCTCTTTGTAAAGCAATGGGCACATGCTGCTAAAGTATGCTACAAAGTATGAGAGTAGTACCCATGATGTCTAATGTGATAAGTTTCCGTGCATTCCCTGAAAAATGTGTCAAACACACCATATAACTCCAAGGCTAGAGGAAAAGAAATACTTGACTAATAAATGAAGGTGCCTAATGGATTTACATGATAGAGTATAATTATTCAAAAATATTTGTTCATATAGTTCTTTTCACTGCTAAAGTATGTGTATAAATTAAATAGAGCTATGAATTTATTTTCAGTTGAATTATCTGAATGTAATTTAATAGTTTTAAAATTAACTTTGATAGAAAAGTAATAGTTTAACGAGGTTTGCTGATATTAGTTTAACGTTAACTTACCTTCTTGAAGGTCTTTATAACTTAGTTATTGAAGATTTAAAACTCTAATTGAGTCTTACTGACGGTACCAAGTTTTGAAATCAATAAAAGAATTGTCCGCAATTTTAAGATATAAAGTAAGATTTGGACAGATAGCATTCAAAATTGTCTTTGATTGTATTGGATTAGGATTCGAAAATCCTTAAAAGCTTGAGTAGATAGCAGGCTGAAGATATCAAACATAGGATATATTGTACATAAAAGATCCAGCTAAGAACTTTGCCAAGAACCATTTGCAACGGGCGAAGATCTGGGGAAATTGAGGAATATATTATAGTGGGAAGATTTATGTACACTGGTTGGAGACTTGTTATGTTTTCTTGTAAATTTTTACATTCTTATATGCAAGTGCAAAGTTATAATAGACTAGGTTGGAAAATTACATGTTGGGAACCTAAATACATTGTATCATGTGGAATCGTATGAGAATATATAAGTGGAAACTTGTACTCAAATTCTGCCTCTTAATTGTTTTTCTATTAGGCCATTTGGTGAAACTTACAATGATAGATAAAGCGTGAAATTTGCAGTTACTAGTGTATTTTAGATGAGTTCATTTGTAGAGTACGCTGTAAATAACAGCGAGGATCTGCAATAATAAAGGTTGCACTTATCCATGACTCACCGAACATAGGATAACAGAAAAGACACAATTTTATGCGAGAGAGAGTTCTTGCATGAAAATGGATAATCTCCTCAGACTTCATGAACATAAGAGAACAGAGTTATACACAATGTGTGTTGACGGACTCGGCCATGGGGCAGGTTAGGGAGGTGGTCTCAACTAAGTTTTCAAAGTAGTCTTCAAAAGTCTTTAGAAGTGAAAAGGCGACCGCGTAGAGAACACGAACGATGGGAAGACCCCCATCAAGCCGTACAAGGGAGAGACAAAAGTTTAAAAATACAAAAAAAGGGGTAAAATGGGGCTAGAGGGAATATAGAAGAGAGAAAGGACAGGGTATATATAAACTCGGAAATACTAATCAACTATAAAGACAGATATCTTATAAAATTTGCACAGCGAAAGCTCCAGATTCACAAGCAGATTCGTAATTTGTAGAGGTATATTTTCTTCCGACTTGTTTTTCCTGAGCCTCTCTTACTTTTTTGGGTTTAGGGAATCTCTTGGGGGGGACCCCAAGAGAATTTTTTTCCCAAGCCTTTCTTAAATGTAGGGTTTAGGGTACCCTCTTAGCTCTTAGGTATCTCGTGGGTTTTTAGGATTCAGAAGTCACAGCTTTGAAAACCTGTAGAGTGCGGAATGGGTATTCGAACAGACGAAGTACGGACAAAATGTTGCAAGCAGTCGTGCAGCAAAGTGGGGTAGAATAGGTCACGAAAATCTGTGTTCGTGAAGAAACGGTTTTTGTTCGGAAATTGTCACCTCTCAAGAACAATTTCCTCTCCTTGCTTCCCTCACGGTAAGTTTCTGGCTCGGTTATCGTGTAATATTATTGAAAGTGTTTTTACTACCCTTGGAATATCAGTAGTCACCTAAAGATAAACAATTGTAAATAATATAAATCCACGGTATATGAGTTTAATATTCTATAATTAAGTAGAACTTGGCTTACAGCTTTTAACTTTAATAGTTGTAATAATTATGAATTGAATTGGATATCTAATCTAAACTTGCCATAGCAAAGAGTTCACTTTGCTTACCTTGATCTTTACTGCATTTAGAGTTTTGATGTGAAATTTGACGGTAGACAAGATTTTGTATAATATATTTCTTTTCGGCAGCGGCTAGGTTGATTCTGATTGGTCCACACAATGAACGCACACACAATAGCGCAAGAAGAGAGGACACTGAACTAGATAAGTTAATGAACTAAATTCTATTTATTGATGATTTGCCAGCTCTCTTTTTTGCAACAGATGATGCTAATGAAAGTACCAAGAACGTAGATTCTACCCCCATGGAAGGAGCTTTAGGTGACTGAAACATAAGGTTGGTAATGGTGTCTTTGCCACATTGATTGAAACATAGTATTAGTAATTATACAAGTAAGGCAGTGATAATAACTGTGGTAAACAATCAGCAAGGATGTCAACGTAGCAATTGGGGCTAATCAACCTAGTCGCTGTTTTTTTTCCATAGTCTTTTCTTATTCTACTTGACCATAGACCAATGTTGTTGTGATGAGCCACTCTCGACAACCAAGAACTAAATCACCATCCAGAGACCTTGATTAGTTTTCCAGAGAAATAAAATATTTTGACCAATTTTATATTCTCAATGTATAGCGTTGAAATTTAATGTTTTTTGAAATTTTTCTTGAATTTCACATATGAATTCTTTTTTTGGTTATAAACACTTGTTCCCTTATCCCGATTCATTGCCTGTTATGAACACTAGGTTCGGTAGCACGAGCACGATCGAGAACTAATTGAGCTTAACAATATCCCCAGATATTTCACCCATCTAACATCACCCAGGCTTGATTTGTCAAAGTTGAATAATACCCTTCCAATGCTATCAGCAAACTTCCCAGGCGAGATATCTATCTATCTCCGAGTTTCAGCAACCTATCTATCTCTCAGAAGTATACGCTGTCTTTACTTCCATATTTCGACGGTCATCCGGCGTTGGCAGTAAATCTGGAAATGTGGAAAGTATGCTTTGCACTATAGTTGTAGAGCTATCTGCGTGAGGAAATTGTTCTTTTCAAATACCTTCTTAAATATCCCTCCGTGTCAACCGTTCACTTTACTTCCAGGAATTCTTTTTTCCTAACTCAAATGGCAACATTATTGAAATAAATGTAATATGTAATATCCTTTGTAAGATATTTCAACAAGCTCTCCGGCTTCGCTTTTTAGATCATGGTAATACGCATTAGTAATGAGAAAAAAATCACTTATATTTAGCCAAAAGGTAAAAAAAGGTTGGTAAATCTCTGTTAACAATAGGTTGAAAATATATAACAAAAAGTTTAATAGAGTTTGGGAAAAGGAAAAAAAGAAAGAAAACAAATACAAAAACACAACTCGTTTAACAACTGTTTAGCCCCATTTCTGCTCATTGGGTATCTATCGTGTTTCTTTTCTCTTCTCTCATGGCATGTAGAAAGGAGAAGTGAAAGTGAAAATGAGGTAAAGAAGAAATCATAACGAGTCATTCAGAGGACGATTGCCACTCCCCATACGAATTAATAATAGATCTTGATGGAAGTAATACAATAATTTTCATATTAAGCAAAAATGATAAGACAAAAGCATCCAAGCTAAATTAAGCATTCATCAAAAAAATTCTTTTGGAGAAAATGTTGGGGCATATGCTCTATAGGTCAACCATGTTAAAATTATTTCCAAAGAAAACCTTCAAAATCTCTGCTCTAACCTCTTGCAGAATCTACTTCTATAATTGGATCTTCTCAAATATAATAGATACTAAGATGAAAAGACTTTCTCGACAGCTTTCTTTAGAAGTAGACGTTGAGATAAGCACCCAGACGTCACCCATGTTTTAATTTATTTTCCAATCTAGTTTTTGTAAACCACCAATATTTCTCCCAATAAAGCACATTTGAGTATGATAATTCTTTGAGAATAGGATTTAAGAGGGCCAACCAAACCAACAAGGACTAATAATAAGAAAGCACTTGAAAAAAAGCTGTATACCTGGATTAACTTTCACTATCTAAATTCATATTTAATCATTTCTTAATTATCTCTTGATGTTTCTTAATTTTCCAAATAACCAATACTCTTGAATTTGTGCTATGTTAGGTTTATATATATATATATATATATATATATATATATATATATATATATATATATATATATATATATAATATGAAGAGTTGTGATATGCAACCAACAATGGTGATTTAGCTGGTAAGTGGTTGTTGATAGTTGTGAATTTCTGATGATTCTATTTTCTGATTTCTAATGACTCGAGTTAGATTTCTCATCTTGTCAAAATATTGATTGAAAATGCATAGTTACAAGTGAAGTCGTTGACTAACCAACTAGTTGATACAGACTTAAAATTGAAATCTTTGAGTAGTATGTATGTTCTTTTTACCTTATATGGGATATTACTGATCAATATGAGAGATGATGAATGTACTTTGTAGTTTTATTTTAGATTATAAAGAAAGGAGAATGATCATTCCTTTACTTAGGGCATCTTACTTTAGGAGTCATTTTGGAGAAAAGTGATGTATTATTAAGTTATGATCACTTTTGAGTGGTTTAATGAGGTGTGCTATTCCATTTTTTTTGCCTTTTCAGGAGACCATGAGGTGGTTAAATAAGTTATTTTGAACTATTCTTAACCTTATTGCATATTATAAGAATGTATATCAACTATCTTTGGTTAGTCAAAACTGACTTTTGAGCTCTCACCTCATCTAGTCAAGGATATTTACTAGTAAAGAAGTTGATGAAAAATTGTGGACAAAGTTAAACATATATTTCTAAATGAAGTCAAAAGTAACTTTGAGTGAAATTAAGTACAAACTGTTGAGTAAAATCAAGAGTAACTTTTAAGTGAATCATAGTATACTTGATTAAGACTTGTTGGTGAAGCCTTTGACTAGTGTGTTGGTTGTGTCTTATACATCCCATCATCAACCCATGAACGTGATATTGATCATTAATTTGCCATAATTGACTAAAAAGACGTGCCTCTCAACCTTATATGAAATACACTAATGCCAATAAAAAGGGATTTTAATCTTGCTTACCCAATGGAAAGCAAGTACAAATTTATTTTTCCAAATTTTTAGGCTTTTGCTCAATAAATTCAATCTTTCTCTTTCTTGAGATTATGTTGAGGCTTCTTCATGTTTTCAGTTGATTGTGAAAGTATTTAGTGACTAAAAATCTCTATAAGTGTTCAACCATTAGTGAGGCTTCTAAAAGCTTACAATGCAAAATTGAAATGAATAAAAAATAACATTTATTGTAAGTATAAATAACACACAAGATGATAAGAATCCAAGAGTTTACTATATCTTTACAAAATTCAGATATATGGATCAACAAACTAATGTGTTTTGGTCATCTTGCGATTAAAACTTAGTTAAGCTTGCATTATCATATAGTTTTATCGGTTCTTATTGGTTGTACATAATAATAGGGAGTAAGAGCCAAGAAAAATCTTCTTTGAATTAGTACTTAGGAAGTAATAGATAGGTATTAGGTTTGCATATGTCAAAGTAAGCATTTAGGATTACAGACTTGGATGTAAGTAGGTGTACTTTGTTTGGCATCTTCCAAGAACATACAAGCTATACTTGTTGATGAACCACATTAAGGATATTTATAAAGGTCAGACAAAGTTTTGTGTTGGATTTAGAGATGTTGTTTGTAGACCATAAGACTTGCATAGCTTGGATATCTTAGGTGCAGAAGGGCAGATTTCTCATATAGACTCTATTGGAGCCTGGCCCCATTTTACCTTTTATGTCTCTCCCTTGTACTGCTTGATGGGGTCTTCCCATCCTTTGTGGTCACCTTTTTCAATCAATTTGGAGATGTTTAGTGTATGGTTTTGTGTTCAGAGGTACAAGCCTAATAGTTTAAGAGATCAAAATCAAGATTAGAAACCATCTTTCACTTTTAGGTTTGACTCAACCCATGGTGCTTTGAGTCTATGGTTGGGATTCCACTTGTACCATTTATATAATTTTACTCCAAATTTATTACTAGGAAATCCTTGATTGTTACATCTCCAGATTTGGATTCTATAATTGTAAAATGAGTACTTAAGAAAACCATATCTTCCCTTTGCAATCAGTTCTGAATTATTTAATGATTTAAGTCTCATTTGATGCAAATCTCAAGGGCGTATCTACACTATCATGCGTCCAGCATTCCCACTTATAAAAGGTTTATGCAAAGTTCATATTTAGTATCTTTTCCATTGATCTATTATCTATGGACTTGGGGTCTAAATTTATTATGGTGCAAGTCTTGATGCTTGAGTACAGAAAATTGATAACAAAATAATAAACTAAATATCCAAGAAATTTTTTCTTCATTTCTCTATTATTTTTAAATTTGGAATTTATTTTTGTGATATAATCATATCAAATATATTCTAAAATATATTCCAATGCAATTGGGATCATAAACTCAAAAGTTAATAATATTCAAAAACTGACCTAAAATCCACAAATAGAATCTCTTCTTGTCCTACTATCTATGGATTTAGATTTCAAATTTGTGTAGGTCTTAATATTGATGTTTGTAGATTTGTACACTATAATCAGCAATTGATCACCATAATAGTAATGCATATTGATAGTTATATAATATATGATATAATTAGCTCAATAATAATATTTAATTTATATTTTTGTAAATGATGATAATTTTATAAATTTTGGCTAAAAAATTGGTTTAAATTTGAATTCAAGAATATTTCTGAAGTTTTCTTAGGTACCAAAAAAAAATTTGCATCAAGTTTTGATATATTTTGAATTCTCTCCAATTACTACATAAACTCATTCCATTCCGTTGGCTAAATTATATACTACTTCATATAGAACTATAATTTGAATGGAATGTTTCTCACCTTCAAGTGGTATATGCCCTTTTAAAGCTAGATTCTTGGTGAATTAAGATAGAAAGTGCATCAATGGATCATATACTTATAACTTTGTTCCTATAATATGTGGATGAATCTTCCTTTGGCATATTTTTCTCACAAAACTATGAAACCTCAATTTTTAGAATCCATAAATATCATACAATCACGCATCACTCAAAGGAGTTATATAATTCAACAACCTTTTTCCCGCTCTTGCAAAAATTGCATCTATACTCTCATCAACATTGTTGACCGGAAGTTTAATCCTTTAGTGAAAGAATAAATTAACCTAAACTAGTGTGTTTACGAGCCAAAAGAGCTGAACTCCCATCCCCATTCAATACTTTTAATTGTTACTTGTTACTTGGTGACTTTTGTTGTGTTATCTTAAGCAAAAAAATTATTGTATAAAGTTTGCAATTGATTCTTGCTAGGTTCACCAAAAAATACATGTGGGAATTATAGTTATCATTGATTTTTAGCAACTCTGCTCACAATAAAATAAAAGAGGCTTGTTTGTCTATATAGCACCAACAAAGCTACTATAATCTATGATAATTATGGTTATTTTTTTTGGACCCTCCTTCGTTCAAGTTATGAATTTGTCTATATTCATTCATTTACGTTCAAGACATAAGAAAAGCTACTAAATAAAGTCTAGAAACTACCATAGACAGTGCATATAACACTCCTCAATCTATTTTCTTCATATACAAAATAACTATATATGAAAATTTTTACATTTGGAAATAAGAAATAATACTTTCAGAAAGCATCTTCTATATTTTACTTTCATAAAGATAAAATCAAAATATGAAATTTGGTGCAAAATGCAATGAAAAGAAATATCCTCTAGACCGTTCCTTTATATCTGATTATTTGGCATTTTACTGGTGAAATATAATTCCTACACTACAGAGCTTGTCTTCTAAATTGTGTAGCCCTAACATACTCCTCGTGAAAGGCTACACAATCCCCCACTCGGAATTGACAAAATCTAGCAGCCACTTCTCTATGCTCTGCATGTTCCCCTCTAGCATAATGAAGACCCCATTGAAGGAGTAAGAGGAATAGGAACCATGCTAACTTGTCCAAGGATCACATGCCAAATGATCAAGTGGTAGGCAAAAGGCCTATCTAGCTTCATCATGGATTGTGCGGGGTAGCCTATGGAATAGATGTGTGCATGGAAAACTAGTCTCAAATAACCCTAAAATGCAACCCATCTGAGAAGCTAACCATTCCCACGACTTGATCAATATCCTTAGAACGGTCCACGAAGGGATAAAAAGGAGTGTGCGTAATCCCGAGTGTCATTGTTGTCAATGTGGTTGCTTGCTTCATGTGGGCATCCCAAGTGGTCCAATCATAGTCCTTGTGCATCCTTCTCACATGGATCTTTACCCCTTGTGAGGTAAGCGTCAATGACACACTGGGCATGGTGTATCTCAAGCCGCTCTAGGAGGCCCCACATGGGGAGGTGTAGCCATGACTAGTAACATGTGATGCTCATCTCAATATCACCTCATACCTACAAAACCACAACCCCTCACATCCCAACTCACATAAGAAAATACAATCTCTACAAACTCTAAAAACTATAAACTTTCATAATTTTCAATTTCCATCTCAAAAATTTCCAGACTAAATTCACATGGAACTTAATCATGAAAACCAAGAAATTACAAAATTAAAAATCCTGACCCATCATTTTCAATGTGTAATGATCACTCTAAACCCTAAAAAACCTAAAAATTGTCATAAAGTTTTACTCAATTCTCCATAGTCTTCAATCTAGGTACCAATGAAACCAAAATTAAAAAACAAAAAGAATGGACAATTCACGCAAGTGCTATATGCAAGAGAGCACTCAGAAAATACAGATATTTCTTCTCACATCTCTCCCTCTCCTCTCCCGTCTCCACACTCTCCTGAAACTTTGTACCACACTAGCATATTCATTACACAACCACCTTGCAAGTATTTTCAACCATATAATACGCTCACATGGTCAAACTAGCTTGAGTCATTTGTAAATAAGAACATGTCATACATTCTTTGCAGAACTCAGTAAGTATTCTCTTGAGATTTAACTTAATTCAAATGAAAAATCTAAAATAATTATTAATTTACTCTGAACTCTGTAAAAAAACTCTGAATTTTATTAATTTGAATTGAATCGTGCTCAAACGCGGAACTTCTCCGAATGAATAAAATATCAATTCATTAACTCCACTATGTGAAGTATACCATTTAATTTTTAACACATTTCAAGATCTCAGATTAAGTGATTTATTTAGAAAGTGTTAAATGCATTCTCATCTACTTTACTTTACCGTATAAAACTTAATAAAAAATCCATTTTTTGCTTTAACATATTCAATCATTTTTCTCTATGTTTTTTATTTAGTGATTTGAGTCTAGGTAACCAAAATTCATATAACAGGTGAGAATAATATATAGTTCAATTATAATCTATATTTTTTTAAATTTTTTATATTTAATTTAGGATTATATTAATACTCAAACCAGATAAAATATTAATATGCAGAATTAGACTTAGCCTACCTCATGGATAAATATATTTTGTTATCATATTGATAAGAAGGAATCCCTTAAAACAAAATAGATGATAACTTCCAAATATTATGTAAAATTTAAAATTAAATGATTTAAAAAGACTTTTGAAATTCAAATGAAAGCACAAAAAGAATTCTTTTTTTTTTAACATGGAACTAACAAGGAAATTCTATACTCACTAATTATATTTAAAGTAATTTTTTACTACATTTCTATAATTATAAGCATATATACTATGAATAATAATATATTTTCCCATTATTAATTTCTTCTATAGATTTTACCCTTTCAAATGCCTAATTTTAATTAATTATAATATCCTATACTAAATAATAATTAGAACTAAAAATATCTAAAATATAGAAAAGTAAATATAATTACATGGATCAAACAAAGCATATTATATATCCATTATCACATAAAATAATCTATCTTTTAGATTTATAATAAAGCTCTAAGTGATATCATATCCAAAGACTTATAACAATAGATGACCCAACTATGTACCACACTAGCATCTTCATTACACTACCATCTTGCAAGTATTTTTAACACTACACTATGCTCATGTTGTCAAACTACCTTGAGTTAGTTGTAAATAAGAACATGTCATCTATTCTTTGTAGAACACAGTAAGTATTCTTTTGAGATTTTAACTTTATCTCAAATGTAAAATCTAAAATAATTATTAACTTACGACTGGAATGGGAATGGGATAAGTGGAATCCTAGGATAATTGAGCAACTATTTATAGATCAAGATTAATAAGGCATAAGTGAGCACTTTATATGTGAAAAGATTTTGGTTAGTGACAAACTTCAGTGGTAGGTCCAAAATTTTAGGAATAGTCTTATAAGGGTATTTGAAATTAAATAAATTTCTCTCTAAATTGAGATCATTGAGTGAATTAGTGGTTTGAGCATGGAAGTTTTAATTGTAGATTCCAATATTTTGTAACATAGAAGTAATCAAAGAGAGTTCCAATTAGCAAATTTGCAAATTTAGCACTAAACATGAGATCAAGGTAATTGAAAACCTCCTTGAATCATGGTGAGAAGGGAGATTTATGTATGTCTAAACATAACAAGCAAAACTAATATTTACAAAAGATTATTACTTGAGCTAATGAAAGCTTTGGAAGGAGAGTAGGAGATCAACTACATGCAGATAGAAAGAGAGATACAATTGGGTTAGAGTTGTCAAGTTGAGTAAAAGAGATTGAGTGAAAATATTGTTCTCAGAGTTGAAGGACAACTATATCAATGGTTTCTTACCATGCATGCCACAACATTTGCAGTGCCAAAGTTAGTTTGCTCAGATGTTGGAGTGATAGTCTTGGCGATCAGAGTTATATTGGCAGTTGCTCGGAGACTACTTAATGGTGGTAAAATTTTGTGTTAGGGCTACTGATCACACCATGAGACCCATAGTCATTTGCATCATTTGCACTATAAGTAGCATTTTTAGAGCTGGAGATCCAGATCAAACAGAGGGGTATACCTTCAAAGTGTAGCTCTACAGAGCTTATTTCTTTGATGTTGAGCTTTTGAGTTCTTGGTTATGATGGATAGAGGCTTGTGAGTATCACTTGGAGTCTCTTAGCTAAAGTGAATGTGGCTTGATTGTAATAAGTGCTTCTTGCTAATAGATTATTGAATTGAGGATTGATTTATGATCCGAGTCGAGTGTGATTTGAGTTGAGTGTGAACAGATTATTGTGGCACTTTGGAATTTATATATGACTTTGTATGATTGTGCTTCTATAGTGTGTGATGTTGATAGTGATGTATGTTGTATAACAAGGTATATATGCACAACATGCAAGATAATTGAGTTCCAACCTCAAACAAACTTTCTCATTAGCAAAGTTACTAATATACACAAGAATCTTACATAGTGAATAATGATAGAAGACTTTGTAAAATTTTGCATGTATATGTGTATAGATTCAAGAGAATGCATAATACTACATTGAGACTATTACATGGAGAAGTTGGGTAGTTTGTGAGATAATATTTGTGAATCAATTTACAAACTGTAATGAAAGCAAACTTACATGTTTATGAATTCTCATGAATCTCATGGAATGCTCAACATGAATGGATGAGACAGTTTTATTTTAAAGACTAAATCCATATCAAACTTTCATAGCTCAATACATAAAAGGAGATAAGAAGATTAAGGATACTTTGACAATAGTTCATAGATGTGAACATCAAACAAATATCCTTCACTTGTGATCATCAAAGCTTTGAAACTTTGAGCACCTCTAGGAACATCAAAATTCCAAATAATCTATGAACCTGATGGATTGCAAGAAAAAGAGGATTGTATGACCTGAAGTATCTTTGATTAATGGTTATTTGGAGTTTGACTTCTTGTTTGCAATTCATGGTAGGAAATTGGTTATTAGTTTGCTAGATAATACTCCAAATTATTCATTCAAAACAAGATACATTGACAATAGCTCATAGATGGAAACATCAAATATCCTTCACTTGTGATCAACAAGGCTTAGAAGATGAGTACTACATTAGTACAGTTAAGATGAAACTAGCTCTATTGTGCCTATCATAAGCTATAGGTATTACTTATAGCAATATGATCTGATTCTATGACAAATTTGAAGTTTATTCTAACTTCAATATGTTATCAAAGAGCTCAATCACGCATTCAATCCAAAATATATATTTTATTTACAAATAATATAGTCAGACAATACAGATCCAGAGTGATATGATACTTTGATATTTGAATTATTTATGAGCTATAATCCAACAAATAAATCATGAGAAGTCTCTCAAGTTGCAGGTGGTCATGGTAGTGTTACTATGTATCATCAATAGTCTTCAGGAAGAGAGAACATTAAAGCTCATCTACAATATATCTTTTGCACAAAAATTTTGTCACCTATTCAACTCAACACTACATCATGTTTAGGGCTAAGGTAGTTTATGTATAGATGTAAAATAAGCTAATTTACATCTATACATATCAGCCAATCAATCAAAGAACCTTTGTGTCTAGTGATGTTTGGATTCAAAAATTGCAGGGACTTGGTAAAATGAGGTTTTTATCTGCATTGCAAGCTACCTTAGAGGCTACATGGCCCAGCGTATAATCTCCATATGTCTGCAATTGATGGTAGAGATTAAGATATTCTGCAACAAAGTTAACAAGCTTGTGCAACTTTTCCATAAGTTTATTGCTATGATCTGATAGGGGAATGAGCATTTGAATTGGTTGCAGAAAAATCTAATGTAAGGCTTGTGAGCATAAGGTTTGTCCTAAAAGTGAAATGTAGGATGGGATTCCTTAATTTGCTAATACATATAAATGTTAATTAGCTTATTTTACATCCATAGTTAAGCTTTATGTATGTATCAAGTCAGAGTCTCTCAAGTTTCTGCTTGTTCTTGCTAAATTTTGCAATGGGATGGGATTCTGTGATTGATTGGCTGATTAGTGTAGATGATAAGTAGCTTATTTTACATCTATACCTAAACTAGCTCGTCCCTTATGTATATATCAGCTTTGGGTCTCTCAAGTTTCTGCTTGTTCTTGCTAAATTTTGCAACAATATCCTTTCCATGATGTAGCAATGATATGACTTGTTTGAAGCGTTGGTCTACTGTTTGTGATATCCCTCCCTCAACAACCTTGATGACAGAATCCTCATTCAAGTGTTAGATACACCACTAAGAAGAAAGAAAGCACTAATATCCTGAAACTGTTATGTCATGGTTGCAGTCAGTACTTCCAAAACAGGTTTTAATAATTTTAAGCCCTTCTACTTGGAAAAAACCCTTATAAGTATGTGATTTGTAGTAGAGAAGGCCATGCCTTGTCCAAGGATTTTATTGTTATCCATCCATCACTATCGGAATCACCTCTTTTGGACTAAGTATGCAAAAGTTACCTCTGGTAGATTTTATGGTCAACTGTAATTTAACTGAAAATTTAAGTACTTTCTAGGTTTTTTTTCACTATCCAATGGGACCTGAGTCCCAACATCAAAAACTATCCAAAATAATTTTTTGATCCATTTAGACCTCGCCTGCAAAAGTTATAATTTTGTGATCCTTCAAAGAGAAAAATGACTAGTACCATTTTTGATGCTTTCCAGAGCACACTGAAAAAAACATATTCTCATCATACACCCATTGTCTTTTATAACTATCAAGAACTTTGTAAAATTTTAATTCTAACCTTATGTGCATGAGTGGACAACCTAGAAAAGAATTGACTACATAGACCGCTCATTATCAAGGTTCAACTATACTTTAGTACTTATACTAGTACTTCATTTTAGCCAGCCCTGACTGTAAGAAAATACAGTCCCAAGGAACTCTAGCAATAGCACATCATAAAGCACATTAAACATAAATCAGAGGACTAACAAGAAATAATGTGGTTCACTTCTTGTCCCCCATAAGCTACCTCCATGCCTGAAACAGGCTCATACCAGCCTTCTAACCCTTATTTCTCATTGCACATATGTATATATACACACAAACAGATATAGTCCCTCAACACCATCATCAGACTAAACTCTTGAATATTGACTTGCGTGACTTCATGAGCATTGACCACTCAAGATATCTAGTCACTTTAATACGGAACCTTAGTAATGACTCAATATATCTAAACAAGTGACTGTCCCTGTCCTCATTGCATGTTTCATCAATCTAGTTTTCTCTTGCTTTTGATCAGTCAAGTCCCTAATAACAAGCAAAACATAATAATCTCCACCTTTTGCTTGTATTCACCATATCATCCCAAAAGAGCAACATTGAACATTGAGCAAGTTCATGCATAACTTGAACTTCTCAATAGGAATAGGTTAAGTCAACATATCAGCTGCATTTACCTTTGTGCCAATCTTTTACAAATTGATCTCACTATTTGTCACAGCTTCCTTGATAAAATGATGTCTCACATCAATATGCTTTATCCTTGAATGATATACTTGATTCTTGGCCAAGTGAATAGCGCTTTGGCTATTACAAAAGAGTGTGGAGTTCATGTTAAGGAGTCCAACATCCTTGGCTAATCTTTGGAGCCATATTGCCTCTTTGGCAGCCTTAGTTGTTGCCATATATTCCGCCTCTTTAGTTGAAAGAGCAAAAATAGATTGGAGAGTAGACTTCCAACTTATTGCACCACCAACAAGTGTAAAACCAATCTTGTTGTAGACCTTTGCTTATCCAAGTCTCCAGCAAAATCAAAATCTACATACCCTATAATTCCTCCTCCTTGGTCCTTCTCCATATCAAAGGTAGTGCCAATATTTATAGTCACTTTCAAGTAACAAAATTTCCACTTCACAACTTCCCAATGTTGTTTCCCTAGATTTGCAATGTATCTACTCACCATACTCACAGCATATGAGATGTTTGGTCTAGTGCAGACCATAGCATACAATTAAACTCTGAAAAATACTAGCATAAGGAATATTTGACATAAGTTTTCTCTCATTCTAATTTGATGGACAGTGCTCCAATGATATCCTGAAATGATTTGCCATTGGAGTATTCAATGGTTTTGCATTCTCCATGCCAAATTGAGCAAGTAATTTTTCCAAATATCTCCTTTGAGATATCCATAACTTTCACTTCCTTCTGTCCCAATGGATTTCAATCCCAAGCACCCTCTTTGAAGAACCCAAGTCCTTCATATATAACTCCTTACCAACTTGTGCTTTCAATTTCTCCACCTTTCAATTTCTCCATATCCTCCGTAGCAATCAGCATATCATCCACATATAGTACCAAATCAAGATGATTAAATCAAATACTCTAGGTCCATGTAGCTTCTTGAGGTACACACAACAATCTGATTCACTTCTGTTATATCCATGCTTCAACATAAAAGCATCATGTACCAAAGTCTTGGACTTTGCTTTAGTCCATATAAAGACTTTTGTAACCTGCAAACCAAGTTCTAGTTCCTTGGTACCACAAAACCTTCAGGTTGATGCATGTAAATCTCCTCCTCCAATTATCCATGTAAAAACATAGTTGTAAAATCTAATTGCTCCAACTCCAAGTTATGCAATGCAACTATTGCAAATAGTGCACAAATTGAAGAGATTTTTGCCACTGGTGAAAAAATCTCGTTGAAGTCAATACCTACTTTTTGGCTACAAGCCTTGCTTTGTATCGATCTCCACCTGATTTTGGAAGTCCTTCCTTCCTCCAGAATATCCATCTACAACCAAATGCCTTTTTCCCCATAAGCAATTTTTCAAGTCTCCAAGTTTGGTTTTTGGCCAAAGACTTCATCTCCTCTTCCATTCCACACTGCTACTTTTGACACTCTTGATCTTGCATTGCATTTTCATATGAAGAAGGCTCATCATTCTCCGTAAGAAGAGCATAAGCTACAAATGTATCATCAAATCTCTTTGGAGGCCTTCTATCCCTATTTTGGTATCTAAGGTCATGAATCACTTTTGGACTTTTCTCTTCTAATGGTTCACTTGGTAGATCTACAAGAGGTGAGATGTCTTCATTTCCAAGATCAATATCTATCTTCACCAAATCTGATTGAATTTTCTTTTCTTTTGTTTTGCTATAGTAATAGTCTTCATCATACTAGTCTCATCAAAAACTACATCACTACTCACACCAAGACAACACCTTTCTGGATCCCCATAATCTATATCCCTCTCATATCCCAAGAAAATACATTTTCTAGATTTGGGATCTAACTTTATCCTTTGTTCTTGTTGAATATGAACATAAGATATGCATTCAAACACTCTAAGTGAAGAGTAATCAACATGCCAACCTGTCCATTTTTCCATAGGTGTCTTACACTCAATAGCGGTAGAGGGAGAAATCTTTACCAAATGACAAGCCGTATTTACAACTTCTGCCCAAAAAATCTTCTCCAATCCGGCATTGCTTTACATACTTCTTGCTTTCTCCATGATGTATGTATGATAATGTATGATTTCTCTACTCTGCCACACCATTTTGTTGAGTACCCGGTATGGTAAAGTGATGAATTATCCCTTCACTCTTACAATATCTATCAAACTCTCCAGATTTGTATTCTCCACCATTATCAGATCTCAAACACTTCACTTTCCTTCCAATTTGTTTCTCCATCATCACCTTCCATTGTTTAAAGATAGAGAAGACCTCTGATTTTTGCTTCATGGTGTAGACCCATACTCTCCTAGAGTAATCATCAACCAATGATACAAAATATAATGCTCCAAATTTTGAAGCTATAGGTGCTGTGCACCAAACATCAGAATGCGCATAGTCTAAAATTCCCTTTGTGCAATGAACTCTTGTGGAAAAGCTTACCCTTGGTTGCTTACCTATTACATAATGCTCACAGAATTTTAACTTACAACTTTTAAGGCCTTCAGAAGTTGTTGCTTGGACAATTCACTTAGACCTCTTTCACTCATATGACCCAAATGTAGGTGCTATAATTGAGTAAGATCTTTGGGATCTTCAGTTTTAGAAATAGTACTTGCCACTCCTCCAATGATGGTCTCTCCAACAAGCTCATCAAGATTTCCTATCTTCTTGCTCTTCATTACAACCAATGCTCCTTTTGATACCTTCAGTGTTCCATTTTCTGCTCCACACCTCCAACCATTTGAGTCCAAAGTGCCTAATGATATCAAATTCTACCTTAACTCAGGAACATGCCTAACATCAGCAAGAGTCTTCACAATACCATCAAACATCTTAATGCATATTGTATCAATGCCAATAGCTTTACATGGTGCTCTCCATTATGAAAGATCCTCCATTGAATGGTTTGTACTCATGAAACCACTCCTTATTTGGACACATATAGTAAGAGCAACCTGAGTCCAATATCCATGACTCCTCAAATTGATCTTTGTCTCGGGTAACACATAGAATATTATCCACAACACCAGATGACTCATCAATACTTGCTTGATCTGAAAGTTGACCTTTGAACCTTCCTGATCCTCCTGATTTACTCCTGATCCGATCTCTCTCTCTCTCTCTCTCTCTCTCTCTCTCTCTCTCTCTCTCTCTCTCTCTCTCTCTCTCTCTCTCTCTCTCTCTCTCTCTCTCTCTCTTTTCCTTCCTCTAATAAATTGAGCCTTTGAATTTATCTTTTTTTGGTTGGGTCTTTTTTTGCATCTCATAGGACAATAATGCTGAAGTGACCTCCTCACAGTTTATATCATCCTTCCCAAATAGAAGATTTGTGACCAGATGCTCATATGATGGAGAAAGTGAATTCAATGACAGCAATGCCTTATCCTCCTCTTCTAACTTAACCTCTATGCTCATCAACTCACAAATGATTTTGTTGAAAGCATTGAGGTGCTCCATAATACTTTGGCTCTCCTTCATCCGCAACATATACAACTTCTGTTTAAGAAACAGTCTATTTTTCAATGACTTGGTCATATAAAGATTCTCCAGTTTGGCCTATAGTTTTGGTGCAGATTCCTCATTCATAACATTGTATAGCACTTCATTAGCAAGGTTCAACCTAATAGTGCTAAAAGCTTTGAGATTTGCATCTTCATCTTCCTCATCCTCATCACTTTTGTCCTCCTTTTTCTTCTTTAGTGCTCTATGCAGTCCTTGCTGGACAAGAAGGTCCTTCATCTTCAGTTGCCAAAGTCCAAAATTATTTTTCCCATCAAACTTCTCCTTTGCAAATTTAGCATTTGCTATGGATATCTCCATTGCTTTGCTGTGGACTTGCTTCTGGACCCACTTCCCTGCACCCTCAGCTCTCAAGACCCTCTTCAGGACCAACTAAGCGTTGATGCAAATTGTTAGAAAATACAGTCCCAAGGACCTCTTGCAATAGCACATCATAAAGCCCATTAAACATAAATCAGAGGACTAACAAGAAATACCATGGTTCACTCCCTGTCCAGGAAGCTACCCCCACGGCTGAAACAGGCTCACACCAGCCTCCTAACCTATATTTCTCATTGCACATATGTACATATACACACAAACACAGATAGTCCCTCGGCACCGTCATCCAAATGAGCTCGTGCTCCACTGCTGAAACAGGCTCACACCAGCCTTCTAACCTTTATTTCTCATTGCACATACTTATATATACACAAAAACAGAGTTCAGTCATCCGACTGAACTTGTGAATATTGAATTGCGGGACTTCATGAGTATTGACCACTCAAGATATCTAGTCACTTTAATACTCAACCTTAGTAATGATTCAACATATCTAGACAAGTGACTGTCCCTGTCCTCACTGCATGTTTCATCAATCAAGTTTGCTCTTGCTCTTGATCAGTCAAGTCCCTAATAACAAGCCAAACATACACTGACTACCCAACGCTACACTACGCTATGCATGTAAATCAGGATTCAAGAATTTCAGTGAGAACCCAAACGTACTGTTGTTTATGATGGTGTGACCCTACAAAAGATTTTTGTCAACATATTGCCCGGAAAGTCATGGGCACAGAAAAGCTGAGCTAGCCAAACTCGCTTCCAGTAATCGGACTTCATTGACAAACAGTTCCTTCCAGTAGAGGAATAAACTGCCGTTAATGAATAAAATCAATATAATCCCTAAAGCGGACATGGTCGAATCTCATTGAATATTAAAATTTGGTCTTATCCGCTCTAGTTCTACAGTCGATATACTAAACTAAATAGATTAACCTAGAGAAATTAATATTGTAGCAAGGCCAAAGACGTCATAGATAGGTGAGAAAAGCAAATCTAGTGAAACGAGTTTGTTGACAGTCGGGGCACAGAACAAGCGTCCGAAAAAGCCGGGCTGATTATCGTGTAGAATTGTAGGCTCTGAATGCGAAGAATGTAGGAAGATGGTCTCCTCTCCTCTCTGTTTGAGGCCGCACCTTACCACGAGGACCTAGTTATGGACTCAATTCTCGGTGCAAGTTTCCCGTTCGTCTCATTGCGGTTGCCACCTTCCGTGTTTTCCAGTTTATGTGCTCCTCTTCGTTCATAGATTGTCTCTCAGAACGTCTTAGGAACAGTTTAAGTCGAAGGTTTTTCTCATCTTCTAATCTTATACAAGTGAGAGCAGATCGACCAGGGCAATTGACTTCCCAATGGTGGTCCACTACATGGACGACAAAAATCCAGAGCAAAATCAGACAAGACGAGCAATGGCAGAGCCTGATAGATCCGGATTCGACGCTGTAAGAATATTGTCCACCTACTTCTACTAAGCAATCTCGACTGTAGCACTGCAATTAATTGGTCTACATCTGCCGTTTAGTTCTTCTGGTGTTGGAATTGTGAACTCAGATGCATGCGTGGCTGCTGATCGGTTCTGTTGTCCACAGTGATTTATGCCACTAATCAATTTTCGTCCTCCAATTCCAGTTATCTGTTCACTAAATTCCGATGTGTGGATATGTATTCACTGGCTCCAGGTCAGATGAAACGTATCAGCGGATCCTTGCGAAGCTAATCAAGGGAGTCTAGTAGCACGCCAAAAAAAGGATCCTTTACCATATTCTGAAAAGCACAAGTACGAGATACTTGAACCTCATGAGTTCCTGGACGATAAGGATTTCAAGAAAGGTATTCTCGGATACTTTCCTGCTTCTTGGATCAGCGACGTTACTGTGGCAAAGAGGTTCATAGTATAGTATGATCCTTCATTGCTATTTGATGATTCGATGCACATAGGACTAATATGGGGGTTCCACATGTGCAGATGAAATGAAAACTGCATTGGAACGTGGGTTCTTCCTGGTGTATAAAAACAAGGAAAAAGGTCCAAACGTCGACCAAGTTTTGTCATTGCTTTAAGGGGAGCTAAAACACCGAAGGACCTACGGGATGACGCGAACCTCGCATTTGAGAACTTACACGGAACAGTGTGGGCGAAAAGCTTAAAGCTGGTAGTCGAGCGTTTGATACAATACTGTCAGGAGCTTTCCTTGGATGCTCAGAAAATGCTCAGAAGCACGATGGGGGACCGAATTGGATTGGTGGAATTTGCTTGACTGGGCATTCCTTAGGTTTTGCAGTGTGTCTGTTAGTTGCTCGGAACTATGCAGTACTCAATGACCACAACAAACTACTCGACACACCTTTTCAATCCTCCATTCTTTACGTTCGCTAATCTGTTTGACGTTGCTTCCAGCGTGATTAAATCAACGAAACTCACGCTGTGGGAAGCATTCTTCACGGACGTACAAACGAAAATACAGATCATCGGAGGTGGTGTCAAATATGAACAATTACGGACCAACCCGGAAGCTGTGAAGAAAGTTTTGCAAGAAAGTACTTTCTGAATGGAGTCCCTATCTTTACATAAATAGTAATGATCATATCTGTTCTCTCTACAAGCAGCATTTCGAATCATTATGGTTGGGGGAAACTGATACGTAATGGTTGAGGAATTTTGAATTCCATCACAAAAGCACAACCCACTGGGCAGTGGAGAAACTTTGTGAAGGAAAAGATAAGGCAGGCATAACTACCATTTAATTCCGAGGGCGGAGCTACGGATCTATGGACACGCACGCGATGCAACCCTTGTCAGCGCACGAACTGTACAATTGGATCGATCCTCATGCAACCGTTGTATCCGAGAAAAAAACTGTTATTTGCCCCGTCCGTGGCGCAGTATGAAGAATTCAAGATTGTCCATGTGCAAAGTAAGTAAGTAACCAAGGATGTTTCGTTCGTTAGATGTGGGGATCTAGGCCAGCTGATAAATATCCATTGCAGATAAATGGAATTCAAGATTGTCCATGTCCGAAGTGTCACTGGGACGAGTAAGAAACCAAGGACGTTTCGTTTGTTTCGTTTGTTAAATAAGGGGATCTACGCCAGCTTGTAAATATTCATTGCAGATGAATGAAATAATTTTTACAGCCATGTTTCCAGTCGCGCCCGCGGTGGCAGGCCGGCTCATTCCCGTTGCCCGCAGACCGCTTTCATGGGCTCATATAAATGTCTTCATATCGGACACTCTATCTCTATAACGAAAATCTTAAGTCTCATCGCGTGACCTCATATTCCAATCTGATCCGGTTTCCTATTCTCTAATCTTACAATCGTTGATCCCGTTTGCTAATTCAATAAAAACTACTTCACAACTAAGGAAAGATGTCTACCTAATGGCTTATCCAAGGAGCTCCGCCTTAGCAACTGGCATCTTCATAGCCTCTTTATCGGGTAGTAGAAAGATTCGATTTTTCCAAATGACGGATTCAGTACTGGAGGAGGCGTATAGTTGGATTAGATGGCTACAAGTGAGCAACAAATACTCACACACCTATAGGATTGCAAGAGTAGGAATGGAGGATAGGAGGGAGAATGTTGAAATTGTGGCAGCTGACTCCAAAGGAATGGAAAGCAATTTTCAAGACAAGAGAATCCGTGGCTAAGCAGCGCAAGGGATAAGCAGAAAACAAAACGACAGAAGAACAAAATCCTACGGTGCCGGACGGTTAAGCAATGTGTGGAAATATCCAATGTCACACTCCAATAAAAAGATATTTGCGACGGGTGTTAAAGCAGAGTTTTACAACTACAAAGAGCCTCTCGAAGTCAGGAATTTGTAGCGGATGCAAGATGCAAGTGAAACTGCAAAACATGTTTTCTTTAGCTGCCGTTTGTCCCATCACAAATGGTGAAAATATGAAAAGAAGACCTTCGGGCTAGAGAGAAGCACAGCAGAGTCAACTTCCATGATTGTTCCGATAGATAGCACATGGAACTCAGAACGGATAGGGGATGCAGCAGCTGCTAGTGGAGGTTCAGAAATCTATGTGGCTGGGAAAAACCAAAGCTGCCTTTGACGGAAAGCAACTAAGCTTCCAATGAAGGTGCTGACCAATTTGCGGAAAACAATCCGAAAGAGTTGTCTAAATCAAAATTGGAGTCTGAACAGAGACGAAAACGTGAAACAGCTTTGGAAGTTTTGCACCTGAAAGAACAGAGAAAACCTTTTCACCCGAGCACAAGAAACGGATATGATTATGGAGGACCAGTACAGGATAGTAGACGAAGTGAGGCGGAAAGCATGTTGTAGGAGAGGCAAATCTTAGAACTAGTGATTGATTTGATTCATGGTGAATTCACGCTTAAGGAACTGAGCAAGCAGGAAATTCTCCCATAGGACGACGCTGGTTATTATGCGCTATTTATAGTCGGTTACATTATTGGCAGTTGGAGAGGTTTCTCTTTGTTTCGAGTGTTATAGCTACCGACAGGCAGACTGTATTTGCCATGAGGAGTTTCACCATGATTGTACAGAGGGGAAGACCCTCGACATCCTTCCTGATTTTAATGTTTACTTAGGTCTGAGTCCCATCTTGCGGTCAAAAAGTAAAACAAATAAATATGGAACCAAAAGAATAAGTACCTTCTTGGCACTATCTCGAGGATATGAAGCATTTTATGTATATATGCGGGGCGTCAGAGATGAGTTTTCTTGAATTGTGGTCCAACCGTCATCTCAGGAATTACTGTGATCAGAGTAGGTGCTTGCGACTTCGCGGTCGTGATCTCATGTTGTATCCTTGGTAGTTAGTTCCTTACTTCCGTAGTGGAGAGTTGTCTGCAGAATGAATCCAGATCAAGAAGTACATGGACCCAATTCGGAAGTTGATAACATCCGAGGGCGTTTGGAATTGGTACAGGATGGTCGAGACTGTACCTCAACACGGGTTCAAGTGGAGGAATATATGCATGGACGACCTACGGACGAGGTCCTCAACGATAAACTTAAGCTCAAGCTTGAGCTTAAGTTTATCGGATTCCCGGATTGGTGATGTGCTGACCATGCAGAGAGTAAAGCTCAAGAGTCTTGATTTTCCTAAGAATGAAGGGAAGTTTACTCCAATGCACCTGCCTGCTTCCTGTTATGTTTGTTATCAGTGACGACTGATCAAGAGCAAGAGCAAACAGAACTGATGAAACACATTGCTGTTACATGCAGTGCGGGATAGTCATTTGTCTAGAAGTTCAATCCGATGAGATGACATTGAAGGCTAGTGTGAGCCTGTTTCAGCCGTGGAGGTAGCTTCGGGGACGTGAAGTGAACCACTCTATTTCCTATTGTCCTCTGATTTCTGTTAAATGTGGTTTGTGATGTGCTATTGGGAGAGGTCCTAGGGTCTGTGTTTTCTAACAATTGGTATCAGAACATAGTTGGTCCTGAAGAGATCTGATGGTGCAGGGAAGAGGGTCAAGAAGCAAGTCCACAGCAAAGCAATGGCAAGGGTGATATCCATATCAAATGCTAAATTTGCAAAGGAGAAGTTTGATGGGAAAAAAAATTTTGGACTTTGGCAATTGGAGATGAAGGACCTTCTTGTCCAGCAAGGACTACATAGAGCACTAAAGAGAAAACAGGAGGACAAAAGTGATGAGGATGAGGAAGATGCAGATGCAGATCTCATAGCTATTAGCACTATTTGGTTGAGCCTTGCTGATGAAGTGCTATACAATGTTATGAATGAGGAATCTGCACTAAAACTATAGGCCAAACTGTAGAATCTTTATATAACCAAGTCATTGACAAATAGACTGTATCTTAAACATAAGTTGTATATGTAGCGGATGAAAGAGAGCCAAAGTATTATGGAGCACCTCAATGCTTTAAACAAAATCATTTGTGAGTTGAATGAGCAAAGAGGTTAAGTTTGAAGAGGAGGATAATGCATTGTTGTTATTGACTTCACTTTCTCCTTCATATGAGCATCTGGTCACAACTCGGCTATATGGGAAGGATGATACAAATTTTGAGGAGGTCACTTCAGCATTATTTTCCAATGAGATGCAAAAAAAGACCCAACCAAGAAAAGACAAATCCAGAGGCTCTATTTATCAGAGGAAAGACAAGAGAGAGAGATCAGATCAAGAGTAAATCAAGATCCAAGTCTAGAACTAGAGGTTTCAAAGGCAAGTACTGGATTTGTGGGAAGGTTGGACATTTCAAGAAGGATTGTAACAACAAGAGGCTCGAGTACAACAAGGATAAAGGTCAACTTTCAAATCAAGCAAGTATTGATGAGTTATCTGGCATTGTGGATGATGTTCTATGTCTTACCCAAGACAAAGACAAATTTGAGGAGTCATGGATATTGGACTCAGGTTGCTCTTACCATATGTGTCCAAATAAGGAGTGGTTTCATGAGTACAAAACATTCAATGGAGGATCTGTAACAATGTGGAACAACATGGCTTGTAAAGCTATTTGCATTGGTACAATACACATTAAGATGTTTGATTGTATTGTGAGTACTCTTGCTGATGTGAGGCATGTTACTGAGTTAAGGAAGAATTTGATATCACTAGGCACTTTGGACTCAAATGGTTGGAGATGGAGAGCAAAAAATGGAACACTCAAGGTATCAAAAGGAGCATTGGTTGTAATGAAGAGCAAGAAGATAGGAAATCTTTATGAGCTTGTTGGAGAGACCATTCCTGGAGGAGTGGCAAGCACTTTTCCTGAAAATGAAGATCCCAAATATCTTACTCAGTTATGGCATCTACGTTTTGGTCATATGAGTGACAATTCTATGAGCATTGTGTAATAGAAAAACAACGGAGTGCAAGCTTTTCCACAAGATTTTATTGCACAAAGGGAATTTTAGACTATGTGCATTTTGAGGTTGGGGCCCTGCACCTATAGCTTCAAAATCTGGAGCATTACATTTTATCTTTGGTTGATGATTACTCTAGAAGAATATGGATCTACACCATCAAGCAAAAATCAAATGTCTTCTCTATATTTAAACAATCAAAGGTCATGATGGAGAAAAAAATTGGAAGGAAAGTGAAGTGTTTGAGATCTGATAATGGTGGAGAATACAAATCTGGAGAGTTTGATAGATATTGTAAGAGTGAAGGGATAATTCATCACTTTACCCTTCCGGGTACTCCTCAACAAAATGGTGTGGCAAAGCGGATAAATCATACACTCTTGGAGAAAGCAAGAAGTATGTTAAGCAACGCCGGATAGGAGAAGATTTTTGGGCAGAAGTTGTAAATACAGCTTGTCATTTGGTAAACATTTCTCCCTCTACTGCTATTGAGTGTAAGACACCTATGGAAAAATAGACATGTCGGCATGTTGATTACTCTTCACTTAGAGTGTTTGGATGCATAGCTTATGTTCATATTCAACAAGAACAACGGATAAAGTTAGATCCCAAATCTAGAAAATATATATTCTTGGGAAATGAGAAGGATACAAATGGATATAGATTACGGGATCCAAAAAGGGGTTATCTTGTTGTGAGTAGGGATGTAGTTTTTTATGAGACTAGTATGATGAAGACTATTACTATAGCAAAAGAAAAGAAAAAACAAATTCAGTCAGATTTTATTAAGATAGATATTGATCTTGGAAATGAAGACATCTCACCTCTTGTAGATCTACTAAGTGAACCATTAGAAGAGAAAAGTCCAGAAGTGATTCATGACCTTAGATACCCAAATAGGGATAGAAGGCCTCCAAAGAGATTTGATGATTCATTTGTAGCTTATGCTCTTCTTACGGAGAATGATGAGCCTTCTTCATATGAAGATGCAATGCAAGATCAAGAGTGTCAAAAGTAGCATTGTGCAATGGAAGAGGAGATGAAGTGTTTGGCCAAAAACCAAACTTGGAGACTTGAAAAATTGCCTATGGGAAAAAAGGCATTTGGTTGCAGATGGATATTCCGAGGGAAGGAAGGACTTCCAAAATCAGGTGGAGATCGATACAAAGCAAGGCTTGTAGCAAAGGGTTGTAGCCAAAAAGAAGGTATTGACTTCAATGAGATTTTTTCACCAGTGGTAAAAATCTCTTCAATTTGTGCACTATTTGCAACAGTTGCATTGCATAACTTGGAGTTGGAGCAACTAGATGTTACAATTGCTTTTTTACATGGAGAATTGGAGGAGATTTGCGTGCATCAACCTGAAGGTTTTGTGGTACCAAGGAACCAGAACCTGGTTTGCAGGTTATGAACTAAAGCAAAGTCCAAGACTTTGGTACATGAAATTTGATGCTTTCATGTTGAAACATGGATATAATAGAAGTGAATCAGATTTTTGTGTGTACCTCAAGAAGCTACATGGGCCTAGAGTATTTGATGTGATCATCTTGGTACTATATGTGGATGATATGTTGATTGCTGCGGAGGATATGGTTGAGGTGGAGAAATTGAAAGCACAACTTGTTAAGGAGTTTGATATGAAGGACTTGGGTTCCTTGAAGAGTGCGCTTGGGATTGAAATCCACCGGGACAGGAGCAAGAGAAAGTTATGGATATCTCAAAGGAGATATTTGGAAAAATTACTTGCTCGGTTTGGCATGGAGAATGCAAAACCAATAAGCACTCCAATGACAAGTCTTGTCAGGATATCACTGGAGCAATGTCCATCAAATGAAGAGGAGAGAAAAGTAATGTCAAATATTCCTTATGCTAGTGCTGTTGGGAGTTTAATGTATGCTATGGTCTGCACTAGACCAGACATCTCATATATTGAGAGTATGGTGAGTAGATACATGGCAAATCCATTGAAACAACATTGGGAAGTTGTGAAGTAGATACTTCATTACTTGAAAGGTACAAAAATATTGGCATTACCTTTGATGTGGAGAAGGAGGAATTACAAGGTATGTAGATTTTGATTTTGCCGGAGACTTGGATAAGAGAAAGTATACAACAAGATTTTTTTTTACACTTGTTGGTGGTGCAATAAATTGGAAGTCTACTCTCTAATCCACGGTTACTCTTTCTACTACAGAGGCAGAATATATGGCAACAACTGAGGCTGCCAAAGAGGCAATATGGCTACAAAGATTAGCCAAGGATGTTGGACTCCCTAACTTGAAGTCCACACTTTTTTCTGATAGCCAAAGCACTATTCACTTGGCCAAAAATCAAGTATATCATTCAAGGACAAAGCATATTGATGTGAGACATCATTTTATCAAGGAATTTGTGATAAATGGTAAGATCAATTTGCAAAAGATTTGCACAGAGGTAAATGCAGCTGATATGTTGATTAAACCTGTTATTATTGAGAAATTCAAGTTATGCATGAATTTGCTCAACGTTCAATGTTGCTCTTTGGGATGATATGGTGGATACAAGCAAAAGGTGGAGATTATTACATTTGGCTTGTTATCAATGCCGGATAATCAAGAGCAAGAGCAAACGGAACTGATGAAACACCTTGTTGTTACATGCAGTGTGGGACAGTCACTTGTCTAGAAGTTGAGGCGGACAATCACTTGTCTAAAAGTTCAAGTGGACAATCACTTATCTAGAAGTTCAGTTCGGATGACAGTTATGTACTTGTTTATATACAGAGAGAGAGAAATAAAGCATTGAAGGCGGGTGTGAGCCTGGGACAAGAAGTGAACCACGTTACTTTCTGTTGCCCTTTGATTTTTGTTTAATGTGGGTTTGTGTGTGCTATTGGGAGAGGTCATAGGGTGTGTTTTCTAGCACTTCCCGGGGACAGAATGAAGCCTTCGACGAGCTGCTGAGCTGGGAAGGAGTGGATGCTGAAGCTGTTCCTTCCGAGGGTTTTACCGCATTGCATTTGGCGGTTCATGGAGGCCACGATTCATGTGTTGAGAAGTTGTTGGAGAGCTGTGCAATCCCTGTAAAGAATTTGTGAACATCCGGGATAATGTGTTTGGGATGAGAGCGGTGTACTTCGCAGTGGGACAAGGGCACGTCAGTGCTGCCCAATTGTTTCAAAGCGTCAAGGATGTTCATATCAGTCCGAGAGACAAAGTGAACGAGATCACTCGTCTGCTCTTGGCTGCGATGAAACTTGTAGGGGGTTCTGAAATAACTTTGTGTAGCATGCTACACGGAGAAACCCTGACACGATTAAGGATAGAGTAGGTTGAGCCAACAGACGCCCTGAAGAACTATGAGAGAGAAAGTTGCCGAGTTCACATGAGGCAACTGAGGCAGCAGAAAGTGAGCTAGACTTGTACCGAAGGTTTCGATTTCAGTGAGTGGGCATACTGCACTTCATATAGCTGCAAAACAAGTCCAAGGTTGTACGGTACTTTTCTCGGTATCCAAAAATCTTGCTGAATGAACCGGACAACGAGTATGGAATGACACAGTTACACTGCTGCACTTTGAGAACAGGAGCCATTTGGGGTTCAGGATTTTGATGGCAACTACGTAGTAAATGGGACCGCAAGATTTTCTAGCGGCGCCCTACCCAACGCCTATATTGGCTCCCCTCTGTTTCAAAGATTCCTGTACTTACGTTTGACAGGACCTCTAAGGAGGACCTCTATGGTTTATGGTTTTGTGTTGAATTTTGAATTTTTCTAATCTTTCTTTCTTTCATGACATTTCGTATAGAAAAAGGGGAGCTTTTCCAACCTTCTGAAAAAAGGAACTTTTTCCTTGTTAAGGAGGATTCCTATGTTCAGACATTATATAGACATTATATGAAGAGTCCTCGCTTTTGCGCAGAAGAATGATACCCTACCCTAAGAACCACAGACTTTTACTCTAAAGAACGATCAATAACTCGAAGATCCGAAGACTCTTAATCCGAAGATGAAGCCGAACACCTGTGCTCATTTGAATACTACTCCTTGTCGCTTAAAGAACAATCACTGAAAGCCGTTGGTGCCCAACAAAGAACTTAAGGATAGCGATGGGCCATTGATCAAATGCCGTTGCCTGGAAGTCTCGGAATATACACTTGCACTCTTCGCGAGAGATTAATTCATTTGAGAAGTAAACTTGCATTAGCAGTTTGCAAAACACTTCAGGCGGGTAATTCAGCTCTTCGGGTAGACAGTACAAAAGAAGGACAATGGTGAGGAATCCAGGACACCAGTGGTCTTTACTCCGAGGAGTCTTACGATTGACAAATGGAACATATTAGTAAAAAGAGACCTATTGCATGTCTTTATGGTTATGGAATTGGGACTTTCGGTTACCAGCAATCGTTCATGAGATGATCCAAGGAAAATCAAAGGAGAGTGGAGATATCAGGGGGAATCCGTGGATATGGACAGAAGAATAGTGGCAAATGGTCCTCAATGGGGATGCAGGGAGTTTGGCCCGGCATCACATTCGATACCAAGTTTGGAGACGTGGGAGACAAGGGTAAGTAAGCAAATTATAGATTCCTTTGATGAACTAAATCGACCAGCAATGGTTGGTGAACTCTTATCAAGGTCCAACGAGGAGAGTGGTTGTGTATTTGTTGATGCTGTTATTCAAGCCCTGCCTAACTAGCTACCTCGAAGTGAACTAGTCATCTTCTTCCAGTTTGTATACCATGGTGTAGCAACAAATTGGACTTGTATATTTTACCAATATACAGAGTGAATACTGAAATATTTGGAGGAAGATAACAAGCCGCACTACATTGTACCATCCATTTCTGAATGGGACTCAACTTGCTGACTGATATGGAGCAGCAATGCTTCCCAAGTCAATTTTTTATCAGAAGATTACTTTGCCGCACAATCCGATGCAAAACAAAATTTCAAGACTATTTGGGAGGCGGATGGCAAACATGCAAAGAGCATAAAGGACTAAGATAAGCAAAAAAGAAGAAAACCAAAGAAAGGAGATTGTAGCCATCAGGAAGAGAGCATTATCAACAGTTTCTATGAAGCCAAGGACTAGGATAAACAAGAAGACGAAACCAAAGAAGTAGAGGCCATGAAGATTTTGTCTAAACAAGAAAAGGAAGAAGGCAAATACAAAGACAAGTTCAAAGAAGATAAATGGGCTCTTAGAGAATTGAAAATGGAATCCAAGAAAGAGAGCCAGGTCAGGAAGAAGTAGAGTCAGCACCATCCCAAAAAGAAGAGGAAAAATTGATTGTGGAAGCTCTTGTGTTGGAGAGGGAGGTTCTTGAAGAACAAAAGGTGAGTTCATGGAGTAGCAAATCCATTTGATTACAAGCACACGAAGTGCAGCAAAAGGAAGTCCAAAGAGAAGTGAGTGGTACCACTTTTGTGAAGAATAATGTAGTTTCCTTATTTGGTTACTTGCACACCTCTTGATTGTATATAAAAAGACTTGGCTAGAACTTAACGATTATACCAATTTAGTTTAGAATATGTATGCAAATGAGTATGCAATGAGAACTGAGTGGGATGTGGCGAAGAGTGATGTAGAGAGATTAAGAGGTTATATTTGAGTATGTAATGAGAACCAAGTCGGATGTGGCTAAGACTGATGTAGAGAGACTAAAAAGGTTATATTTCAGTATGCAATGAGAACCAAGTTGGATGTGGCAAAGAGTGATGTAGAGAGATTAAAGAGGCCAGGAAGAGGGAAGAGGGTCAGTAAGTAAAGGAGTTGTTACAAGAAAGCCATGAAGTGCAGAGAGACCTAGGAACAAGTGTTGCAATGGTTGGTCCCCAAATGGAACAACTTAAAAAATTGCAAGAGGAACTCCGGACTCTTTGGACTGCAGCTCTCTGGAAACAGAAAGATCATGAGGAGGAGCTTCAGGCAAAGAATGCTGATACGGAAGAATTATGAGCGAGAGCAAGAGGGGTTGATCACTTTTCCGTCCACGTTCATTGAGCATTATAAAGAAACTAGAGTGCAGCTTAAATCTTGCAAGAAAAATTGAGGAAGGCACACACAGAACACAAGGCACTTGAGCGAGAATCAAAGGAGAAGATTGAAAACCGTGCCTTGGACCGACCTCACCACTCAAGTCCAAGAGCTGTTTGATGGGATGTGCAAGTGCAGATCAGTCAAGAAGAAAGGCAAAAGAAAGGACCCAAAGACTATAGAGAGAGATAACTCTTAGGGAGGTCAAGGAGCAGTTAGTAGAATTGATCAAGAATGGTTTGGATGAGTTTATGGTGCAAACCAAACTCTATGAATTGAAGCTGCACTTGCAAGAGCTCAAGAAGGAGAAAATTAAAGATAAGGATGTAGATAGGTTAGTGGTCAAGCTCTTGGATCATCGCGACCAAACAGTAGGAGAAGCACAAGGCACCTTGCTATTGAGCAATGCCAGATTAGAGGATAAATTAGCACAATTAGTTCATTTAGTTACATCATTAGTTGATTGCTCTTCAGAGCATGCTCCTGAGAGTAGTGATAGTTAACCAGAGGACATCAGTAAATAGTGTACATAGGAACGTTCCAAAGAAGAAAGAAGTTTTGTGAACTAAAGCAATGTACAGGGGCAAAGATCTGTGATGCATGAAGTGGCCGCTAGGTAGTTTTCTTAGGTTTTGTAACTTTCAAGTGGTCTAGCTATTTAAGTTGGTCATTCAAAGTGCTTTCTTATTCAATAAGAACAGAAGGTGAATAAAGTGGCAGAGCAACCACTCACCATTGCTTTTCTTAATTCCATTTCTATGTCATATCTTTGCCTTGTGTATGTTGAGGAATATTTACATTGAATGATGCTAGATACAATGTGTGTTTGATTCTTGGTGTAATCCTCATGAATCAATGCTTTGATGGGACTTAAATGACTTGTATTGTTGACATTACTCAACATAAAGCAAAGATAAAGACTTGTCACTGATGCAAAGGACTCTCTGTGGGAAGGCATGCCTTCAAAGAAGGTAGAATAGTGTTCTTCAAAGTGCTACTCTTTATAGTGAAGTAGTGTCTTCGTCTCATATTGAATCATTATTTTAGAGTTTAGTTTGAATTTATTCTTTGTAATTGTGATCTATTTTCTTTTATCCTTCTGTAGTGTGCTTTCTTGGTGATATCGCCCTCATCTGAGAGTGGTTTATGTCCAAGAGGTAATATAGGTGAAAGTAAAAAAACTACTTTTGTGAATGTTTTTAGTAACTTTCGGAGCATTTTTGCAACGCCAATTGGACAAACTTTCGTTAATTGTAGTATCCGAGTGGTAAGTTTATTCTGGGTACTCAACGGAAAATCCCTCTATTGTCGCCATGTACACCATAGTTAGTTCTTTGTCGAGGATAGCGTGGACTACCACCCTCCGGTAAAGTGTGACATGATTGAATATGTTGGAGATCTTGAGAGCAGTTTCGCATATATGTAGTTCACCATGTTGTTTATCTAATCGTATGCCTTCTATCTGGAAGTTACAGAAACCTGCCTTCCGGACGATTGAACCACATTTTGGTTATTGTGCACCCTTCTGGGTTGCGCTCGTGTTTTCCTATGCCCTTCACTATGATCTCGTCGTTTATGTTTCTAGGTCAGAGGCTGCCTAGGTAGAAATATATGAATGACTACTACAAGCAACTCCTACTGATCTTCCTACTTCCAATCTTTTTAGTTTTTAGCTTTGCTTTTATAGATCTATTGGGCACAAGTTTCCATCACACAATGATATTCATGGGTAAAGGTCAGATGTACATGTTCTCTCAACTATACATAATAGGTTCCATTACATTGTACATTGTACTCGAAGCTTAGTGCTGCGCTGGGAGACGGCATCGTGGATGTAGGCAGCACATGTAAGGAAAATATTACATTGTTGTGTCTCGCTTACCGTGTAGCTCACTCCGTAGGCAATCTTGAGTATCATCAAGCAAGAGTTGTCCGACAGTGTGACTGCTTAAATGTTCAGCCGACAGTGGATATGTCGGTTGCTGCACATACCTCTCCACTTTAAACCGTCGAAAGGAGACCAAATATTTATATTTTTATGGGGTACATGAAATCCAAACATCGAAGAATTTGAGTACTGTATCTGGCCTCTCTGCTGTTATGTCTTCATACTCATATTAGACACTTGCAGACAGTTGTCATGGAGGGAAGTTTTCTGTTCAAACTCGTCCCTAAATATCGACTAAGAAGGCCGGTGGCGGCTCGAGAGAATTTGGCACTAAGAAGTTTGGACCCACGGGATGTAAGTTCACAGGATGCTCACCTGAGAGTCCCAAACAAACAAGAGTAAAGATGAAACACACGCAGCATGCATCGGTGTACAGCTCAAAATCGTTAGATTCTGATTTTCCATGTAAATTTCTCTTAAATTTGGTCAGCCACGGCAACGTCGAGTGGCACTAGACTCCGCTACCTCCTTGAGTTCTCCCATTATCGCCCGCGGTCATGGAACCCTGCCTAGCTCGTCGGGTTCCGTGACAGGAGGTCGATAGGGGATTAAAGGTACAGAACATCTACAGGACATGGCACGGTCCTGGAAAGAAACTTAAGCTCTACATTTTACCTCTGGCTGTCTGAATTGGTGCGGACCGTACTGTTGCAGGAAAGAAATCTCAGAAGCCTCCAACATTTAGATCACCTTCTGGCGGCTTTTGACCCTCCACCTGGATACTTCCCCTCAGGGAAGCAGTGGATGTAAGAGCCGTTTCACCGCCTGCATCTGGCGGTTCGCGGAGGGTACGCCGCACCAGTAGAGAAGTTGCGTAAGAGCTGTGTAGACACTACACTGTCAGTGAGTTTGTGAATGCTGAGATTGAGCTGCACTAAAGCATTAGGGGTTTTCAATTTGGTAGAAGAAAAAGGCGACCGCGAAGAGAACACGAAGGATGGGAAGACCCCATCAAGCCGTTTCAATTTGGTTGTTAATAGAACTTGTTAGTAGAACTACTAATTTCGTTAGGAAAGCAATCGGGTTTTAAGTAGGCGGTTAAGACATCCTTCAAATTTGTTATTGGTGTCTTTTCACTTTGATGAATTTGGTCATCTTTTGATTTTAATTTAAAGTCAATGTTTGCATTTCTAATACGGAATATTATATTTTCACATCTGGAAAAGTATGTACTATGTACACGAGGTATCTATATATATAAGCCTGAAGTTTTAACCTCACCAACTATCAGGTAGTCGATCGGTATACTATACAAAGTAACAATCTTTTCAACAAGAGATACTAAATTCAACCAATATAAATACCACTGGATGTGCTTTATGCGAGATGTATCTAGAGAGAGAATCATTGGAAGAATTCGAGCAACCAATTATAAACAAAAGACTTCATATGCACTTTATTTGGCAGACTAGCGAGAGGTGTGTTGAGTTCAAAAAAAATGACGATGATATACATATATGGACAATGGACACAAGGTAAACCTTAAGAATTGATCCAAATCAATACATTATAGATCTACAAGAAACGATAATTACGGGTTTTGAGGACTCAATGTTAAAATAATGTTATGTTCAATTTATGGTTCCATCTAGTATGGCATTCCCTATACTTCCGAACAAAAATAACTTCCATTAATATTTTGTAAACCCTAATTTCATAGTATGATAATCATGGAAATTGATCTCATTTGAATTTCAAGATGATACAAATTTATATGTTTACACGTGGGACTGTTGCAAGGAGTGGACGAACTTTGCTATCGCAAAGTTAACTTATCGAGTTATTGAATGAAATAATTCAATAAATGAAATGCTAATGAAAACTTGTTTTGGTGAAATATATTGGGAACTTAAATGTACTTTTATTATTTTTCTTGATTCTATGATTTTTCATCTTCTTTCTTTAGTCTTCCCGATCCAAGTTAACCTTTATCAGCATTTCATTATGTAAAAACTATATAAAAATATTAAAAAATACTTTAAATATATAAAATATATTTATTATTAATCTTGTTATTTCAAGCTATCCAAAATAGTGATTTTATAACTTCAATTATAAATTAATAATAGATAATAAAATTCTTATATTATAATAAAATTCTTATATTATAATAAAATTCTTATATTATAATTATATTTTTTTGTTATATTTTTTAATTTATTAATATTGAGAATAAATTATATAATTTATACATGTAAAAAAGATTAAATTGATCTTATCTAATCTTAATTCCTTTTCATACCATATTAAAATATTAGTAACTATTTATATCATCCTAAAAAGGCTAGATTAGTATAAATGATATCTAATAAATTTTAATAATACAGAAGACTCTCTTATATTTTATATTTGTTAGGGGACTGTGTTTTTATAAAAATATAAGAGATTATTAGGCCAGAATTTGGCCACCATGATTTCTCATAAGAGTAGGGTTAGGGTTAATGCCATGTATGCCGCCACATTTCGCCATCCGCCTTCTCTACAGTGGCAAAGCTGGTCCTCAAAGCCATTGGTAGGTTTCATGAATTGAACTCAATCTTTATGAAAAGGCATGCTTTGGATATAGAAGAGGGAGAAGGAGGAATTAAGTATGGAAGGTGAGCAGGCTGGGAAAAGCGTTGCCAAGTTAAGCAAGGAGCAAAGGGAGGAGATTGCAACAAAGAAGAGGCTCAATCCACACATGAAGTAGGACTAGATTCTTGAAGGGATGAAGATAGGTTTGGTGTGCAAGTTAGTCGGGCTACCATTTCAACGATTACAGTGTAAAGCACCAACAAAAAGATTGGCATGTTGGATGGTGCTGCAAAGATGAGAACATGTGAAAAATCTATTTGGGTCCCAAATAAATTTTCAGAAGGCAAATATGCAAAATATACCAAGCTTCATCTTAATCTTTCAAAGGTCACACACAATGAACAATTCATAACATCCTCAAGCAAAAGTTGGAGTTCTTGGCTATGCTTTCCCTTGAGGAGTTGGTAGTGAAATGTCAAGATAGGCTAGGTTATCCTTAGATTGATACTGCATTAGCAAATTGTGTACTTAAATGCCAGTTACGCAAGGTGACTATAAATGGCCACCTTATTCAAGAAAAATCAAATAGCTTATAGTTCATGGAAGCTGAGTTGCCCCAATTCTCCACTGGATGGCTAGACAAGGTTCAAAAAAAGATGCAAATTTTGGTACTTCCACTCCCATGGTGATGTACTAGGCATGGAAATGGCCCATATGCAACTCTAGCAAATTATAGATAATCATTTTTAATATGATGAGATAGGTCTCTTCTATTCAATTGCAATGGATAGAACTGTCACGGCCAACCAATTGGAGCGGCTAAAAGAGGATAAGATCCAAATTACAAATGCATTTATTGGGAATGCATATGGTAGTGAAAGGCTGCCAATCTTGTTTATTGGAAGGGCAAAGAAGCCTCATGCTTTTGGAAAGAAGTTTGGAGAAGAATCAATGTTCTATTACCATTATAAAGGGAAAGCCTAGATGATAAGATTGTTTTTCCGGAGTGGCTTGTGAAATTAGATGCAAAAATAGAGAAGCAAGATAGTCACATATTGTTGATTAATACATCATCATCATCGTACACTGAACCTAACAAGAACATACTTGCTAATCAATGCACACCATTTGACTCAAAAGATTTTTGGACTAGCTTCATGCAGTTATGGCAAGGCGTTATCACTTCTTTGAGTGAGGAAGAGTATCCATCAACTCACAAGCAATACCACCAATGTGGTTTTCCATTATCTTGCAACAGCATGACTGTGCCACAAGGAGAAATGTTTTTTTTGGATGGCTTTGATATATTTTTCACTTTGAGCATACATCAACTTCTTGAGTAGAAGGTGCACATGCAACGTGTTGAAGTGTTGGATCCAGAGGTCAATTAGAGATTTACTTGGTGTTTATGAGTTGCTTGAAGTTTCTTGCAACAAGCAGCTCTCCAACATCTACCGGGCCAACAGGTACAAACAAACTCTATCTCTTCTATCCTATGGAAAGGAACCTTTGTGGAAAGACATGATGAAGAAGATCTCAGTCTCTCTGCAACGAGGGAAGCTCTCAAACAGTACCACAAGTCGCTTTCTCTGTCAATGGATGATCAATGCAACAATGTGTTCTTGTCAACAATGTGCATTCCTTGTTCACATCATATCAGACAAATGAAGGAAAGGGATGCCAATGTGTCTTTGTTGATTTTTCATTTTGAAAAGCAATGGTAGCTTCAACAACCATTCACCAATCAACCAATGCAGAAATTTCAAACATTTGTGTAGATCATGGAGTGTATTCAACAAAAGCACAACACATTGCATCATCATTGTTTCATCAACAACACATGATGGAACAAGCTCTTGTTGAGATTGTTATGTATGACTTTGTAGTGCATAACCCCTTAACAATGCAACCAAGAGGTCTGCCTTTCAAAACATGTCTTGCAACACAAACATTGAAGAATTCCATGAGTCTTGACCTGTTTGCCTTTGAGTTGGTGGAGAGTAGCTTTTCTCAAAATCTACCTAATGAGTGTCATTGTGTTGTCTGTCATGAGCTTGGCCACAATGCTAGAACGTGTTGTAGAATGAATGTTGGGGTCAGGCTACAACAAGTAACCATTTCTAGTTCACCGCAACAAACTACAGTTCAAAGCAATAACATGGAGGAAACATATAAATTTTTTGATCAAAATTATTCTTCCGTGCCCTGACAAGGGAGGCCTCCCCTTGACCTCTACTTGCTGTTCAGGCAACGAAACTCACCATTATTTGTTGTTGTTCATTACTTGCTATTGTTCTTTATTCATTTGTCAAACCAAACCATCAGATGAGGTTGATTTGAAGAAAAGGTAAAGTCTGTTCATCATCTCCTTTTTCTTAGATGATCGGATTCTCTAACTTAGGAAAATTATAAAATATATAACTTTGATTGAATCAAAATTATAAAATTTATATGCAAATTATTTGTAGCAAGATATAAATCATTTATATTCCAACAGCTCTATTTTCGATAAATATCCAGGACACGCAAGACACACTGGCCCATACATAACATGGGCACCAGACTAAACGTAGCGACATGCAAAGTTCATTCAGTGTTCTAGTTCTCATCAATGAGAAACGAAGAGTCCTTCACAGGTTCACAGGCAAAAGACGGTACCGGTAGTTGACACCTGCCCTGCTGGTGGACTAGGTAACCAACCACATAGGGAATGTTCTTGAGGTAACCCGAGCGCGCCTGTTGGGGACGATGGGAGGGAAGGATCGAACGAAATCGTCATGGAGCGGATCAAATTGTCGTCAAAAAAAATTTTCAACTCGTTCTTCTGCGGCTGAAGTTGCAGCTCACACCACCACTTTTTGTTTGTCGACGCCATCGTTCATAGTTCATGAGCGTGATGAAAAAATGGTGGACTGACTTCTTGTTTATCGACGCCATTGTTCATAATTTATAACTGTGAAGTTTCCAAGGATGATAATGAGAGTCAACAATTACAAGTGCGATGTCTTCTACAACCGTTGCTCTTGCAAAATTTCTGCTTGGTTGTGAACACCGACGAGTAAACGATCGACGAGAGGTCAAACCACTACAGGATTGATTCCTTTTGCAGCTGTCTGTGGATGGGAAGGAGACTGCCTCGCCCATGAAGAGTGCAATTGGATAGACGTTTCGCTTGATAACGAACAAAGAAGAGTAAACTCTCAAGAGGATGATTGAACAATTGCAGGCTGATTTTAGTTGTGAAGCGAGGATTTCTATTGAGTGACGTGAAAAGCGAGGTAGAAATGGAAATGGAAAGCGATGAGAATGTGAAGTGGCACGGGAGCATCAAGGCTTCCATAACTGCTCCACTCGGTATTACTTGGCAGATAGCATCAGACTTCAGCGGATTGCATAAGTTCGTTCCAGTCGTCGAGATCTGTGAGAGACTGAAGGGGTGCAACCGCGTCCCGGGATGCCATCGATTTTACACGTTGGACTCGCCATCGGGACTTCCTGGAGGAAGAAGAAAAGGTTGGGCGAAAGACTGTTTGCTGAACATAGACGACAGCAAGCACTCCTATCAATACGTTGTGGAGAGTAGCAACATGAATTTGGACGAGTGCATGGTAACCTTCGAAGCTTCCGAAGAAGATGCGGGAATAACAATTGTGGATTGGTCTTATGAATTGAAGCCAGTAAGGAAAAGCACGAGAGAGAAAACCATGAGCGACATGTCCGAGTTTGGTTGGATATTTATTAAGGGACTCGAAGCCGCAGCCGCGGCACAATCCAACAAATTTGAATTTGAAGGTCCTCTTCTTGACCATTTCGAAGTGTGAAAATGATCATATGTGCCGACTTCGTGGATATCGATTCTCTAACTTGGTTGCAAGAAGTTGCACGAAGTCGCAAGAAATGACGGATTCTGCATTACGAGTACGAGCTAGAACATTTGCTTAAAGGTCGTCTCATATCACAACCATCCTGTTGTCCTCGTCGTGGAAATTAACATCGAGATTACCGTCGAGAAGTAATGGGAGTTCTCGTAGCAGTGAGAGTGACGAATTAAATCTTGAGCAGTTGATCCGATCCCAGTCTCGGAGAAGGACGGCAAATAGGGGCCCCCCAAAACGGGGAAAGTCCTGCCGCAGTCAGATTTGTGATGAGGAAATTTCTACATCCCCTAGTTGTTCCGAGTCCTCGAACATGGCCAATGGTCGTTCAGACTGGGCAAGACTCCGCAGAACTCGCGAGGCAACGCGAGCTCCGGAATCAAAGGACAACGTTATGCTGTCCCGAGGAAATCCAAACGACGACTACGATTGCAGAACGGATTCATCGTCGTTGACAGCAGGTGGTCCTTATGACGCTCTCCAGGTTGCAGCACAACGCTTGAAAGACGAAGTGCAGGACGATATTGCCCACCAATTGCAGTCTGTGAAGCTACAGCTTGAGGCAGTGGGCCTCCAAATAGACGAAGCGATAGCCGCAGGCTTAAAAGATAGCACTTTGAAGAGTCCTCTTAGGGGCTCTTATGCAGAAGCCTCTGGTCCTAATTCACTTCCTTCACTACCAGAAACCACCGGTTTCCCCGCAGGCTTGAAAGATGGGACTTTCAAGAGTGGTCTCAAGGGTAATTTTGTAGAAGCCTCCAGTTTGTACTCACTTCCTTCACTTCCAGAACCATCTGGCAATTCTCAGCCTACTGTCATTATGAAGGCTCACGCTTCAATCTCCACAAAGATAGACACGGGGTCACAAACATCACTCAATAGTGAGCAATTTCCGGGATTTTCTTCAAAAGGTGTCGGACATAAGGTCTGGAAAAATCCTTCCACTGACGACCATGATGAGGTTAGGACTGAAGCTCAAGAATTTCCGGGACAAATGTCTGAAGGTGGTGGTGACGCAAAGCCATCTGGTAACAGCTCCGGCAATTCCCTTTGCCCGATGGGCAAGTGTGTCTGCGATGAGTCTGAAGATGGGGTTTCTGATACAAGTTCTATTCAATATGTTGCCGACAAGTCAGGCTATGAATATCAAATTCTGAAGCTGGAAGGCATGGTTTCGGATAAGAAAGGTTCAACGAGTCGGGTGAAGGCAAATGTTCACACTGACTCGACATCTCCGGAACAGAGACAAAAATCTAAAGCCAGGGTTTATGAGGCCACGGCTAGAGGCTGCCAAACCTGTCGCTGTCAAAGTTGTCGGGTTCCTGTACAACCTCCTCAGACTGTCAAAGTCCTAGGTGTGCTTGACAGCGGGCAAAGCTCGTTGGCTTGTCCCCAGCATGAATTCGTGACACTGGATGTAAAGAGTGGTTGGATGCCTCCCAACCTTGGATTGATTGAGATTTGTAGGGACTTCGAAGCCCAACCAGATCACTATCAACAAACCTGGAAGCCAGCACAATTGCCGCAACAATTCGAGGTGGATCGGGCTTCAAATGGAAGCGCCCAAACTCCTTACTACGAAGACGAGCTCGTAACCAATGAATCTCCCACCCAGTATAATCATGGGGTCAATCTCTCCGGTAGAGCTTCTGAAGGTCCCGATGAGACCTCCCACAGGAATCACCATGGGAGTTGGAAAACCCAAAAGCTTGCGTCGAACGATGACTTCGAGAAAATTGAAGACTTCGAAGACACGAACGGATATGGCTTCATTTCGCTTACATCTGGCTGCAACTCGGAGGAAAAAACGCATGAGAGTCCGCGAGGTCTCAATCAAGCTGCCAAGAATCTGCGTAACGGTACAGGGAGTACTTCCGGGCATCCAAGTTATGAGAGTAATTCACAAGGCAGGGAGACTGATAAGAAATTTCATCACAACTATCAAAATGACGTGCTAGAATTGCTCGCTACAGGAAGTGATTATCAAGCCCCTCGTTTACGAGGTAAGATCTCCAACGCTATTATTGAGTCTAGCAAAAACCTCAGAGTTGAAGACTACCCCTTGGATCAGGATGGTGGATCAGCAGCAAGTCGCTGTGACGACCCCATGCCATCACATATAGACTCCTATAAAAACCATAGCCCTCGATACCTTGAAAGCGGCTCGCGGTCTTCACTTGAGCGGGACGAAATATTTGGCAGAAGAAAAGAAGCTGACGGATCTTGTTCTCAACTAAGCACTTTGCGTCAACTTGATGCTGCTATAGACGGGGAACTAGCCGGCAGAGGAGAAGGAGACGATGAATCCGGGATTCTTCTCAGCAGTCTGCGGCCCCCTAATATGGATGGGAAAGGCCAGAGTTTGAGGAGCCGAGAGGTCAAAGCGCTCGAGTTTGAGGAAAGTCATATACTGAGTGGTCAGAATCAGAATAGTGGAAAGGAGACGCAAAGAGGAGACCATCATGATTTCGAAATCCCGATTGAGACCGGGACCAGATCATGGAGTCACCAAAGACGAGAGCCTGAGGTTGAGACAAGTTCCAGCTACCAGTTGATACACAGCATGGGAGAAGGCTTTGCTTCGCAATTCAAATGTCGGGGAGCGACCGCTGGTTCAGCTCAGGAATTCGCGGCTCGTAAGTCTAGGGTTGAAAGACCCTCAGCAGATGTTTTCCCTGGGCAATTCATGTACGAGGCTCGAAAAATCAGATTGAATAGCCCGAAGGCTAAGTCTAAGAAGACTGATACAGGTGAACTACAAAAAACCCGCCAGGCCGCGCAAAGTCGAGTTTGCATTGACGTTCGACAGGAGTTTCAACCTGAAGACCGCCTTAGTCCCCAGGAAATTCAAAGTCGGATGGAGGACGAGATTGCTAAGGAGTTCGCACTTCTGGGCATTCCAAGCAAACTACCCCTTAGTAAGAAGTCAAGTAATGAGAAGCTTGAGTCCGAAGGTCGGGGTCCTAGTTCACAGAAATTACACAGAAACAATGCCGTGAATCCAGAGATGTCAAACCATGGGGACTCTTTATTCCGATACGATATTGCAGCTCAGGTTGCTGCTACGCCTCCAGAATTTTCTGACGGCCATCGCATGGACCGAACTGGGGACATCTGTGAAGATGCTGTGGTCCGAATTTTGGATGATAGACGGACGACTCGTCGAGTAGAAAATCATGACAATTGTGTCCACAGAGGTGATGGATCTCGAGACAAAAAAGTAACGGAGACTGATATGGATATATCCCGCTGGGAATCCACTCACAACTCAGGAATAGTGGCAAAGGGCGAGGGTTTAAGAAATGATCAGCTGCGAAGGACAGAAAGAGAGGATGTTCAATTCGCTAACTCGACACATCTTGAGAGCCAGAATGCCACTAAAACGACTGTCCGAAGACCGACACCCCATCCTTCACAACTTTCGGGAGATTTTTCAGCTCAGCATTTCGGAGAGGGGACGCATGAGTCCGGGAGTAGAGGGGCTCCAAGTCGTAGAAGCAACCAGCAGGATCGGGCCTTTGAAGTCTCCAATGACTCAAAAAACGATAGAGTAAAAGGTCTGCATGATTCACAAGACTCGGAATCTGCCAAAGAACTAACCAGCTGGGAAAGTTATAAAGAGCGAGAACCAGCAGAGGTGGGCAGAATAGATCCCATCGTACAGATCCTTAACAGAAAGTCATCTCGGTCTGAAGGTCGGCGAAATTCTAGAAGCATGTCTATTCAACACATTACCAGTAACATTCCAACGGAAACCCCCGATATGTTCATGCCCTCTATCTTTGACATCCAGGGTTCAAGGAGTCGCCAGACATCGATAACTCAGATGGAGACGAACATGTCAGAGCTTAGGGGTACCGCGGAGATGGACTCTTCGGCTCACCAGAATCCTCAAGCTGGTTCCCAGATTGATCCAAACCGGCAATCCTGGGATAACCCACCTCAACAGTCCGGACTATTGAATGCAAGGCGTCGGGAGTCAGAGGATCACGGCAGATATGGGAATGTGAGTGATCGCACTGGCCAATCGCATGCGGATCGTTCTGTGGCCAGTGATGACAAATCCAAACGCAAACTGAAAACCCTAAAATCAAGGGGCTCACAGCAGTATCCGGCTAAGATGTTGACTAAGTTGTTGGACAATGTAGGAGTCTTAGAATCGAGAGGGCTCATTGAAGTCATTGAACCCGACAGTCATACATTAGGAAGATTAGAAATGGGACGTGAGGGCAAAAGTCGTAGGCCATCACGACGTCGTTTAGGAAGTTTTGAATCTGAAACTATAGCGCACTCTGATGTACATGGTCTGAGGAGTAGCCAGTATTTCACAACTCAGCTGCAGAGGAATATGCCAGAGCTATTGGACTTCAGTCCTGGAGTATCTGGCGACTTCTCGGGAGCTCAAAAGGTCAATGCTCTAGTTAAGGAGAAACTACATTGGACCCAACAGAATTGCCGATCAAGCATGTTGACTAACAACTTGCTATTGGTTGCCGAGGAGATGGCTTTTGGAAATCACAAATTCAGAGACCAGGAAACACAGTCAAGTGTGCCTGGAACTCCACGTCTTTGTATGCACGAAATGCAGCAATCTGAAAGAAAGGAAACTGAAGGCGGGCGACCTCAGCGTACTGAGTCTCGACAGGCCTCTGTACACCTCCAAACAACTCAAACGAGCCAGTCAATTCAAACTCAAACGATGGATGAGTTGACAGCCCTAACCGCGGCCGAGGAGATACATACCGGAGGTGGAAAAGGCGAAATTGGGCAACAGCCATATGGCAGTGAACGACGAGGATCGGATCGTAGCTCTGAAGCATGGGATCCAAGAGCCATTGTAGCCCGCACCACTGCTAAGGAGAAGCATGCCGGAGGTGGAGAGAGAGGAATTGAGCAACAGTCATCTGGCAATGAAGCACCAGAATGGGATCGCAGCCTAGACACCTGGAATCCAAGAGCTAGCAAACCAAGAATAACAAGAAACGTATCAACGGATATTCCCCAAAGTGTGCAAGATCTCGCTGCTATATTATCTGATATCGTGTTGTCCCACGGGCAGTCGAATGGTCGAACAAGAAAGAACACAGCGGCTGTACAGACTGAAGAGGACCAAATCAGATCTCATCCAAGTCAGAATGTTCAAAGAACTAATAGTATGGTGGTTGAGTTAGGAGATTTAGAGTCTCGGACTCTTCCTATCCCAAATTACCAGCTCGGAGACGCTAACATTGAGAATCACCAATCTCGACTTCCAGAAGCACGATTTCCTGGAGACATGGAAGATAGCAGTTGGAAGCACGCCCATGGAAAAAATAGCATGAGAGCGGAATTCAATTTCAGTAACCATGGCCAGAATAGTCAGTCACAGCGAGGAGATCCAGGGAGCCGCCAGAACTCTCAATATCTACCGATTACAGACTTCACTACAGGGATGCAACCGAGAAATTTTCAACCGCCAGACCATGGTTACTTCGGAAGCCGTCGAAATTCCCAATATCTACCGATTACACACCTCTCCGCGGGCATGGAACCGAGGAATCCTCCGCAGACCCAGTTTAACAGGATGAGCATGGCAGAGGTTGCTGATGTGAGGAACGTTCATCCAGAAGGTATGGATCCCAGGTTCTCCATTATTTCACCAAGCCGACTGCCAAACGAACCCAATCATTGGGATCCCAGGCTTCGCCAGCATTCTCAAATTGAAAGAATGTACAGCTTTGCGGTACAATTACCGGAAGGAAATGAACCCAGGTACACACCAGATGTTCTTGTAACTAGAAGTCCCCAACGATCCCAGGGTGAAAGAATGCATAGCTTTGTAAACGTGTTACCAGAAGATATGGGATCCAGTTTGGCGGTGACTTCACCAAATCAACTTCCACGAGACTCTCATGCTTTGGACCCGAGGTTTCGTCAACCCTCTCAAACGGAGACAGTGTATAGCTTTTCGTCGCCCCATGAAAGCATAGGACCCGTGATACGACATCCCTCTCAAAGTGAAGCGCTGTACAGTCATGCAGAGCAACCGGACGGCATGGGTTCTGGAAGTCGTCATTCTCAAACCCAAAGAATGGGGAGCCTGGCCCATGCTGGGGAACCTGGAGGCATGGAGTCTGGGACTGGCCATCACTCTGAAGGTGTCAGGACGTACAGTTATGCAATGCTACAGGAAGGCATGGATTCTGGGAGTCGTCGTCTTTCTTACACCCAACATGGAGGTAGCTTTGCCGGGAAGCCACTGGAAAGCACGGAAACCGGAATTCGTCATTCCCATATGGCAGCGGAACCGGGAGGGTCGGACACCAGAAGTGGCCATTCTTCACATCCGTTTGGAGTTGGTGGCGAAAGGAAGGGTGGCATTAGTGATTTACCATTGGAGGTTCCAACTTCGGAGGCTCAGAATCCACGCAAGAGTTCGCAAATCCAGGTGTTGAATGACATGCTGAAGGATTTGGAAGCAACAGTTAATAAAAGTCGCCATAATTCTCAGACTCGTCAGCAGAATCATCTGCTGGTCCATGAGTTTGACGCTGTGACCGGCAAAACTCGTCAACAGTCAAGATCTGAGAACGATAGAATTCACGGTCTTCTGAGTTCTCCCGTTGCCACAGCACAGGAGCTGATACCTGATGCTTCCCACGATGAAGCATCTATACTCACTGAACTAACGGATAGAACTCTTGACCATTTGGAAGGTGAATCTTATCCGGAGCAGTTTCATGGTGAGAATATTGACCAGTTTGAGGGTGAGCTATCGGAATCCCATCCTGAACAGTTTCATAATGAGAATTTTGACCAATTTGACGGTGAGCACGCAGGACCCCGTCCTGAGCAGTTTCATGGGAAACATCCTGACCACTTTGATGGTGAGCAATCTGACCCTTATCCTGAGTATTTCTTGCAGGGCGGAAATCTCGACCATTTTGAGGATGACCAAACCCAATCTGATCATAAGCAAATTCAAGTTGACAATTTTGAGAATCTTGATAGTAACCAATTTGAAGCTCATCGTTATATTTCTTACCAATTCGGGGATGAGAAACCTGAGTCTGAATTTAATATTTCTCGGGTTGAGGATTATCATGATGAACACCCCGGCCAGCTCGAAGGTGGGCACTATGAGTCTCCACTTGAGCATTATCATGAAGGGCACGACGAGCAATTTGAGAAAGAATCCAAACATTCTCAACCTGAAAGTTCCCATGAAGGCCCTGAGCAGGTGGAGAATTATGAGTTTCTACCTGAGCCTCACCAGGATGGAAACTCTGACCAGCTCGAGGGTGAACTCTACGATTTTCAGCCTGAGCCTAATCGGGATGGAAACGCTGACCAGCTCGAGAGTGAGAACTATGAGTCTCATCCTGAATATTATCAGGATGAAAATCTTGATCACCTCAAGGATACATATGGACAAACCGAACTTAATCTTGAGCAGTTTGATGGTGAAAGTGAAGTTGGTGGTTACACTCCTGATAACGCTGGTGTTCCACTGCAGCCCGAAGAAGCGAAATCTAAGGCACCTGATCCTATGGTAGAGGAATTTGAGGGTGCAAAACCTAGAAGTCGTCGATCTTCTCACTCGGGTTACGAAGATCCTGAGCCATCTCAAGTTGTTTACTTGACTGTGAACCTCTCCGGAGATAGTGGCGATGACGATGCTTCACAAGAGAATCAGGCTTCTTCTTCTTCTTCGCCTGGGACATCTCAAACTTATCGGAGTACCATAAATTCTAGGCTTGATAGGGTTGTGATGACTCGACGTCTGAGCGCCAAAGGCCAAAATCTGGACTTCGTATCACGGGGATCTAGCAGCCAGAGCAGTTCAAAGAAACTGGTACTTTTCACCGTCATACTCTTTTTCATCTGCTGAAAGTAGACTAGCGCATTCGGATACGCACCACGGAATACCTTTTGACGTGAGATGCAGGCACTATATCGGTACCGGTACATCTACTGTAGGTTGAGTATACCGGTACATACCTCCTATTCCTGGTTGTGCAACTGGGCATCCCACAGATTGAAATTGTTTTATGGGGATCAGTGAGTTTTAAGCAGAAACCCGTTAAGACTGGTAGCTAGATTGATGGTCCTCGACTTGAACCTGGAGATAGGTCTATGTCGATGTCATTACTCTCAGTGTTTCTCAAAGAGTCTGCTACCTCAACCAGCAGTTGGTTGATTCCGTCTGCCAAGGAAACCATCAACTTCCATAGGGTGCACTTACTTTACCACTCACAGGTTAAATTTTCTGTCACTTTTGCACTCCGCCACTCAAACTTTTCGGAACTCAGAAATCCATAGAGCACCTCGCCCATGAACGCTGAGCACACCCCAGACAAGATAGAGATAGAGGTATGCTGAGAGCAAAAGTGCATCGTCAATAGTGAGTGTGAATAAATCGCCAGAGCATACAGTTCCTAGCTGGAAAACACCGTAAATAGTCTGTCGTCGATGATGGGCAACCAATTGTAAGTTTTATAACTCCTTACAACCCTGCATCCGTTAGTAGAAACAACATCTAAGCGTGTTGTGTATGAGGACTCCAAGTCTAATCGAGTGCTGCTTCCATCTTTGGCTCGTATAGTGGCTGGTAATACTCGGGATTTTGATGGACAACCTTCACACCCTCTTAATAGGGTCTTTGTTCCACCAACAAAGGATGTTGTCAAGACTTGTCCGGGTGAAACAATGTTATGTCTTATCCAGCCAAATGCTCGAATAACATCTGTAACAAATGTTGTAATTGGTACAAAGGCTAGTGACTGACCTCTCTGACAAGCGCATATGCCGAGATGCTGTGTACATTGTGGGTTACAAGTGAATTGGCCATGTAATCAATAGCTGTGTTCAGCAATTCTGACGGATCCTTATTAATGACGGCACGCAGAAATAACAAAATTATCAGATACTTCTGCGCTATCATTTTCCAAGGAAGATACAGACTGCGACCCTGGGTGGGTCCTGAATTACAAGTTGGAGGATTTTCCTATGCCATTTTCAGCCTTAGAGGAAGAGTCAGACTACGAGTTGCAGTGGACTTCAAATCCCGAGTTGGAGGATCCTCTCAAACCTTCAGCGTCTCTTGAAGCAAAGGCAGATTGTGGATTACAGAAGACCGTAAAGCACAAGCTAGACGATCTTCTTAAGCCACTACCATCTTGTAAAAAAAATTTGGATCTCCAGCTGCAGTGGATGCTAGCCCATGACCCCGAGGATTTTCTTATGTCCCTACCATGTTCTACAAGAGACTCGGATTCTCAGTTCCAGTGGATGCAGGATCTCAACCTCAAGGATCCAACATCGAACAAACGGAAAGCAAATGCTCCATTTACGGTGGAGGCCACTAGAGGTCGAAGCTAAACGAGGCCGCTTGGAGAGTCTCTTTACTGCTTTCGAACTCAATTTCCTGAACACGAACAGTGATGATTTGGCGCGGTTGCAAACTGAACTTTATGGTGTTTGAGCAACAGTTTGCATTTCAGCAACGTTTCAAGCGGTAGAAAAATCGTACAGATGCATAGCTCTAGTCAGTATTAACAGTTTTGTTCACCACGGAAGTTGAGACATCGACAGAGACGTGTATATTTGTTCATGCTATTGAAGTAATGAAAATGCGTAGCAAAGAACCGCACTCGGCTCTTTGTTCTCTACAATGTCAAAGTTCCCAAATGCCAGTGAATGTTCTATCAGCATGGAAAGCGGTCAGTGGTGACAGCCACTTACTGAAAAATGGTTTCACGACAAAGACCTATTCCGCTTTTGAGTAACATAGTGGCTACAGAGCAGTTGGTCTGCTGTTGAGTACAACGGATGTGGCTACAAGTGCGTTCTCTGCAGTGGAGGACCACCAGTACAATGGTACTAAAGTGCGGAACACAACCATTACTTGAACTTGTCCAAGTTGGCCAAAACCAGTGTATGCAGATAAGTACACCTTCGTGGTCAGCTTCAGGTGCTAGTATTCTATTTCACTTGCAGCGGGTTCCAGGATGAACTGTCCTTAGTCCAGGCAACCACCATCTTTCCTTCTGAGAGTATCTTCGTTTTACCCGGAGAAGATGTTCACATCTCAGCTGCCTACTTCGGATCTTCGAAGCACGCACAAGAGCACCATGACGATGAATAGTTACTCGATAATGATTTCCCACAAGTTTGATTTTCAGCAGTGACAGTATTGTTGGAGCCCGTCCAAGATGTGATATACAGGGGAAACCAGAGATAGCATCTATGGCATTTCTTCCACTTCTCCGTCAATTGCATTAGTGGAACCTCAACCTCCGACTATCCAGTAAGGTTTTTGCCCGGGGATGAAAGTGGGATTCTGTAATAAGCCGATACCCTATCCCGCAGCGAGCTACATAAAGTACTTGCCTGTTGCAACTCTGGAAAATACCGTGGTTACTAGCCTCAGTATCTTGGAAAGTCGTGGTCAGGAACTGTAAGCTGCCGTCAGCAACACTACACAGCCTTGGAGGTAAACGACGAAGCATCGGCAATTCATGTCTATTGTCGCACTGCCGAAGCTGTTCAAATCCCGAGTGTGATTCTTCACTAGACAAATTCGTTAAATCCCTTTACGAACGTCATACGCCCAGTCATGTTGTGGTCTTGGAGTAAGGACCTATACACTACGGACATATTTTGCAAGTGAGCAACTGATTCCATCAGAATGCTCACAAAGAGGTAGATAAAAAGCTGAGTCCGGCATAGGGAAAAGCACTCCATGAGCGGCTGGCGAAATCACAAACATCGGAAGAAATGATTGGAACAGTTTGGAGAACGAGACATACAAAACCAAGACTGGAAGAGGTTTACGAGGAGTCTCCGAGAGTAAATATTTGGACTCCTTGCGCTCTTTAGCTTGAAAGTTAGTCGACTTAGCACCCGCGGCAGTGCCTGGGGGGTTCTCTACCCATGGATATGAGATATGTGAGCAGAAGCCGTTCGAGGAACGGGAGATCCGGATTTCATTAAGCGCACATGAAGTCCAGATGGAATGGCAATAAAATGAAAGCAAAACTAAATGAAAAGAACATGCGGAAAGGAGATGAAGTGCAACTCGCACATCGAAAGTGAGGCTAAGCACCGACATCATAAATTATCAGAAGATAACGACATGCAGAGAAATTGTTAACCGACGTGTTAACGAAAAGCGGTAAGCAACACATGTAAAGAACTCGCTAAGTAACGCATGTAAAGAAATCGAGGACAACGTGTAAACCGAATAGTAAGCTATGGATAGTAAGCTCCAGATTAATCAACTCAATCAAGTGCTTAAGACAAGCAGATACAAGAGAAGATTGCAAGCAGTGCACTTAGTGTCATACTATAGGCAGATACGACCATCTAACGCGATGGACCAGGGAGTTCACAAGATCTACTGTGGGGTACAATCAGTCCTCAACGGACCTCGGAACCTCGCCGAGACAAAAGACACAAATGAGAATCTGGAATCACATCGGCTCTCCAGTTTGAGAAACCAGACGGCCTATATTATACATCTCACTAGGCGTGGTAGGAAAATCCATTGCACCGTTCACCCTTTAGAGACCGGAAAAAGTTGAATGATACAGCTAATTTAGCTAATGAGCAAAACTACCGCTGTACCTAGACAACGAATGAATCAAAATCATGTGTGAGTACTGGCTGACCCGTAACATATCCGGACATTGAACAAATTCCATTTTACGTTGAGGGAAATCCAGTCATTATACAAAAGCCCATGTTGAGGGGTCCCGTTTCTGCTTGAAATGCTCTGCTGTGTCGTTTTCTCTACTCCAAAATCAGGTTAGGCTAAATGGATTCCCAACATATCTCTTACCTTAGAAAGGATCTAATGCTTCAACGATGGTACACTCCATTACCTAGAGTTTCTGGAAGTGGTGCGAGAGTGATTGGTATTAAGGCCTGCACAACCAGAGCTCCTGGGTAACCAGATCATAACATATTCAAGATAAAAGTTACAGTTTACGACTGCCTTCTAAATCAACTCTATCCAATACCACTATGCTCTCTGATTGGCTGTCAAACATCTCAAGTTCTGTCGGCAACGATGGAGCATTGCCTTCGACCGGCTTTGCCACCCCTGAGTTTGCTCCGATCGGAGCCTCCTCAACGTCCATCGCTGTTTCCGTATCATTTACACCTTGACTAGTGACAAGAGTGTTCTGCTCAGAAGTATTAAGAGCACTGCTCGCAGACTCTTTACCGGGCTCTGAAGTAGACGGATCTCCTTCCATCGTGGAACTGGAAACCGGTCCAGTTAGAACAGTTGGTGGACTGTTAGCAGCTGATGGTGTGGTAGAGATGGATGCTTGAGCTATTCCCTCCGATCCACTGACAGGAGCAGTGGTTGCTGCACCATTATCAGGCACATCACTCGCCAAGTCACCGGCTGCTGTTTCGGATTTAGATACAGCCTGTAACGCTTCTGTTGGCACGGGATTCTTCCCATATGATTGAAGCTTCAGTAGGCGATATTCTGTTTCTGGTCTTCGACACACCTTCCTCAGTGGAACCACCTCCTGCAGTCAGTTGCGAACCCTTAGATTGAACTGCTCACTACTACAAAGAAAATCGTTGTCTTCCTTCAATCAACTTACAGAACTCTATGAATACATGAACATCGCACCAAGTATTCAGCCATGTCACTCCATGCCCCCTCAGAGACCCTCCTCTGTTCAGAAATATACTAAACCATGTGGCAAGTGATGTCTCTAGCTCTATCTCTTCATGGGACCTACGCCTATGAAACATTGGTACTCCATCGTCAGGATGGAACGCTTCCAGAAACTTGAGAAGTGAATACAAGCACGGCCGATTTTAACTACAATCATTATGGGTACCGAGCTTCGGCAGCCAAGGAACCAAGAAACGGTGTTTCAGATACATGTGAGTTGAAGGAAACTAAGGCTGAGAAGATGCTTTAGGTAAAATGTTTACTGCTATATAAAACCAGTATAGAGGTAGGAACAGTACGTATATACAGCCAGGGTCGATAACCACTGAAGGGCCATACCTCTTGTGGACAAGGTGAGGTATGGGGACAAATGTACGGAGATCACACGAAGCCAATATGATATGCAGCAACGATCAGGAGAATAAAGCACGCTACTCAACTTGGAAAGAGAGCATGGGAAGAGTTTCACCTCTGCTTGATCATGTCGATAGCGAACCCAGAACCTACATCGACAGCCCCTTACATCATGCCGACGTCTTTGAACATCCAGTATATCTGCATCATAATACAAGGCCTGCTCATTGCCCTCCTGCATTGTAAACAGTTAGACATGGACGTTAGTAAACATGACCCTTTCTGCGAGAAACGCATTCCTACATTCTCGTTTCACTTAAATGTGTCATACGGCAGATACATTTGTATTCATCAGCTGCATCTTTAACACTTTGATCATGTGACCCAGTTTCCGTCACTTCCATTGTCTGACTATTGTCATGTTTAACCTCGGGGACGTCCCCATGAATTAAATACTAGTACTAATCTATTGGCTACTCGGTTTAATAGGTCTAAAATCAGGCAGCAGAACAATAGATCAATTTGGTAGAACTCCAGAATCAGGATAACGAATGCGGAAACTTGGAAAGTTACCTGAAAACAAAGAATCAGATCCCCAGGAAGGACAGCTACGCATTCGGAGGCTTCGCAAGGCAGGGATCGCTGCCGTACTGCTGTACGGACATTTACCCACTCATCTTCCTCCGATCCAAATCCGGCAAATCTCACCCGGACCTCCTGGTCGAAGGAAGGAGATCACTCATTAAGAAACAGTGTCCAACTCTTGTACCACAAGTAGAATCAATGTGGCAGAACAAAATGCACACAAAAGCTGGATCCTGACCACAACTGCTGATTCATGCAAGAAATAAAAAGTAAAAATTGAAGCTGCTCACTGGATCTCCTGTAGCTGCTAGACGATGAGAAATAAATGTCGAAACATCATACCTGCATTTTTAATAAAAATGATCCATGAGTACTTGCAGTGTTTGAATGGAGAACACCATTCACAAGAGAGAAAAAACAAGTTTCGTTAAAACGTTCCTAGAGTGACCGTAAACTCACGAGGAACAATATCAGCATCCACATTCCGAAAAGTAATGCAGTTTAAGGTCATAGCGGTCTTACCAGGCACCATCTCTAGCAGACTTAGCTTCAAACTCCATCTGAGCATCATTTCCTCTCCTACCCGTGCTAGCTGAAACAATGTATACACCAAGAGTACGTAGATGTTATGTAACGAATGTTCAACCCGTTATTACTCCAAAGCATGTAAGTATGTAGGGACAAAACCAAAGCAGACTGTCTCTTTTGCACCAGAGTTTGCGAACGTATAAAAAAAATTAGGAGTAGAACCGGTTATCGAAGCTTTGGATTTGAATAAGGCGAATCAGGTCAGACATTTAAAAGCTGAAAATCTAGTACGTTCGGATTCACAGGCTTGACAAAAACACAAAACGCTTATTACCGATGGTTTCAGGTGTCCCCAGGCTTTCACAACCAAAAAACTATAAAGGAAAGCCTTATGGCATTTTAAAACTGTTGTGCATCGGAGATAAGATCCCAAGAGATTGGTTCGGCTTCGATGACAATAAGTTAGAGGAAAGTAACAATAGGAGAGGAAGACACGAACTTTCTGACAATGATTCGTGAAAACCGTCGCTTGTGGTAGAGCTAACCATAAAAGACGCTTCTGAGTTACCTTCCAAGTAGCAACAGGACGTTCCACAATATATCTGGCGAAATCGATGATGCTTCAACCCCAGGCTTTGAATCTAGGCTGCTGAGCTTCATGATAGAACTAATTCCTCGAAGATGTACTAAGTAGGATATCTAATCGTACTTTTGCGTTCAGCAATAAAACAAGTCCACTGTTCTGGCCTTACAGACATCACGAGTCACATCATCCTGCTTACCCGCTAATATTATAATTTGGATAGTGTCAGTAGGATACCGCTAAGCTTTCTGATTCAGCAGGTTATTAAAGTGCAGGAATGCCAGTAGATTAGACTCCAAACCTAGTTCTTCAGGAAAGGCCTGAGCCCAAGGATACAGATTACTCATGGGGAACTTACAAGTTATCTATAACTGGTTTCTGCTTCATTTTGCCACATCGTTGGCCGTCTTACAGGCTGAAGGTGAGCGCCATAAACTGTCAGTCCATTTGATCTCCTAATCTCCGTTTGAAATGTTTCTCGTCCACAGGTTTGTTCCGGACACAATCTTTCTAGCCTATCCTTCGGGTACTATTACATGGCATCTAACGGTGTGTGAACGCCAACTAAGTGGATGAGTGCAAAACGATTTTCTTGTGCTTCCTTCTTCAGATAGTAATGACAACAGAGAGGAAGATATAAAGTGATGGTAACAACTCTCTTGGCGTTTTGATACAATGTGTCACTCTTTTTAACCAGCTTCCTTACGGGGCAAAGTTTCATCCTACCGTTTACTTCTCAACCTCGGATGTATAAGACACTCATCCCTTGATGATGGGAAGGTGCATTATATTGATAGTCTAAGCGAGAAATGTCTAGACTTACTGCACGTATTTTGTGATGAAAGCTCTTACCTGATGATACAGCAGCTGAGGCAGCAGCCACTCTTTTAGGATGAGAGGGCTCAGGGACGGCAGCTGTGACTCCTTTCACTTTATCTGGACTCTTGGCAATCTTAGCTTTTTGAGAGTGCCGTCGGTTTTGGAACCAGTTCCAGACCTTCATCCCACCATATGATCTTAGGGGAAAGGCAGATAATTCTCACAAGGTCCATTTCGTCCCGAAGCGATCAATGCAGCTAAACAAGCAATCAAACTCAGATATAGATTTACTTTGCTACAATAGCACCAACACTTAAGGATCTCACACCGACAATTGATCATAAGCTATATATGTTCTGCAGATAAAAATTCCATATGTACTGGGTTTATGATTATCGAGCACAACATCAAGATCCGCACAACTCAAGCAATGAGAGAGAATTTGAGAAAAATTGGGACTTACTTGTTTCCACTGTATTGGCCTCTGGCCGGCTCGATCAGCGCTGGCGCTGCGTACCAGAATGGTCACGACTTCAAAAGGAAATTCTTACATCGACATATAATGTGCAACGAAATCCTAACGTGATGAACCCCAGATTAGGGATGTCACAGAAGACTAAAAGTTCACTGTAGTTACCTAATGCAAATTCAATATACGTCTATCCAAATTTCTCTCTTCGTGTGGCGCTTAGATTGGTTGATCTAGACTAGAAATAAGGTCTGATATATTCCAACATGTGTTACCATCATCCAAGACTATTTGACAAACCGTGATTTTGGCTCGCTGCTCCTACGACAACTGGGGACTGTTGCATTGCTACACTATTCAAGCAAATTCTCACCTGAAGCTTTCAGAAAGATGCTGGACGACAGAACGAGCAGGAGTAGAACCCTTGTTAGCATCCAAAGCCTTCTCCATTTCCGCAACCTATATTCAGAAAGAACCAGTTCATAGAGCAGCTAGTTTTGCGACTCTGAAGTTACTGGACTAAAAAGCGGAAAACGAGGATAAGCATCCTGATAGTTCCGACTTAATAGTCTTACATAAAAACAAAGCAAAGTCCTGGGACAAGATAGGTTGGATTACCGCTGAATTTAAGTTCACCTTAAATTCAGCGGTAATCACTACAATAAGTTCTTTGAGCAGTAAAAGTATTTGTTAAACGGGACTGGTCGTTGGTGAAGGTCAGTATGAAGTGGAGTTTGTGATAGTGGCATTCTGTGAGCAGAGCATCATAAAGGTACACTGCTGCTTAAGTAAAAGCTTACAGAGCCCGGAAAAGTTGACCTTATAACTGTAATGGGAACAAGACACAAGGCCCACTTCTTTACAGGTGACGCATCCATCAGCAAGATGCGTGTTTTCTCAGGCCGGTTTCTCCGACCATAGAATCTCATTGTCCGCAACATATTAAGTCATCAAATTCAAGACTATGGATATGTCCTTCTTTCTTAATCACCCGTACTCTTAATCCGAATGTGCGTTCAAAGCTCTACTACATTCAAAATTCTGCAGTCTTTTTTTCGATGAGGTCAGCTTTCTTCAGATCTTATTTCCAGCATAATAGTTACACCACTCTAGTCGAGGACGTCATACGCAGGCTAAGTTACGTCAGGAGACCAATATTAATTGATGGATTTAACGGTGAAGATTCGCACTCTAAGTTACGTCAGGAGACCAATATTAATTGATGGATTTAACGGTGAAGATTCGCACTCTAAGTTACGTCAGGAGACCAATATTATTTGATGGATTGAACGGTTACGATTCGCATTTACTTTAAGAACGTAAGTTGCAGAATACCTAGCCTCTCATGTTTTTTGCCACAAATCTGGGACTGCACACTCAGATTTCCTCCTACTTAGAGAGCGAGGTAATCGCAACAGACGGAAGTCTGGAGTACATTCTTAGCAGGGGTCTGAAGTTCTAGGGGGACAATGAGAAGTTTCTGATGACTATGCTTCTATGAACCTTCCAGTTAACCAGCGGTCGTTTGGCACCATCCACTACTGGAGCGAGGCTTCCAAGGTTAAGGTTCCGAACAGAAAACCATGCATTCGCTGATGCAAGGGTAAAGATCAACTCGTAATCCACGGAGTCCAAAGACATCAACAAATAACTTGCAGTAGTGAAAATTATTGAGCCAAGGGGCCTCTTGCCTCAAGTTTTCACAATATCGCAAGTTATCGACAATATCGCAAGTAGAATGAGAGTATATACACAAGTGAATCGTTGAACAAATGCGACCCGCAAGTAAGTCTTACGTCACTCTTCGTCTGGACTTGCAATGACGAGCGTGGTCAGATCAATAAGGATGTGAACGTGATGGAAGTAACCCGAGTTTAGAGTCATAACATCAACCTCCCACTAACCTGACAGGTTGCAACCTGTTAAATTATCCTGCTTTCCTGTAATTGCGTCAAAACTGCGCAGAGAAAGCTCTTCATTGCCTTTGGGCATAACCGGCTAGTCACTAGGCTGAATCCTTGCCCCGTAGCTATACGAAACTCTGTGCATACAGCTCAGGAGATAAAACATTCTAGGCGTTACTTATCGTAATTTCAGACCAGTGTGGTATGTCATCATCTTTGTATGGACAAGTGTGGAGTGAAGGATCCTTCGAATCTCAAAATCTCACAAATCACATGTGACTCGAATCTTCAGGATTCTTGTTCTTCCCTTCCGGTTAGAAACACTATTAGAAGAACCCGAGTGGACACCGCGCCTCCATATACTGTTATTCTCCAGCACAGTCCACCCGCGCGGAGAAATTTAAGGACCACTCCGAACTGTAAATCGACTGATAGCTCTCTCGAGCTCATCAATAACACTCAGAGAGCTACAAGGAGGACTTCTTGAGTATTTGACAGACCTCCTAAACCTTTTTACGCGTAGGGTTTAAGACAATAGGGTCTTTGATTACTTGCGATGGTTACTATATCTCTATAAAGCAATATCCTGAACGATGGTCTGATCCTTAACTGAACTAGGACTAGTTGACTCGTCGTCCCCACGAAGCTTTAAGATCTTTTAGTGTTGAAAATAAAATTTATTGCCACCGAATATCATTTCAGTTGTTCTCAGACTTGACTTCGGTACCTTTATATGATGGTTCGTGTTAGCTCTTACGCTCTCAAAATATGACTTTCCAAGTTTTACCTCAAACACATAAAGCCTCGCGTATTAAAGGTAAATCGTAAATTTCGCATGCATGATATCAGGTCCCGACTAAACCTATCCGCATGTTATCTAACACAACCTGACCTGAACATTCGTATTTTCCAAAATAAACTCTACCGAGCTATTCCTTTGCACAACAGAAACAAGAAAGATACCTCTCGTGCGGTGAAACGGAAGGCTGGACCCCCTGCTGTACCAGATGCCCTCCCCATCTCGTTCTTGTGCTGAAAATCCTGAGATCGTAATATACTTCGCTTGTTTCTCGCTTATTTTTCGCTTAATCTGTCGCCTCAATTTCCTTCCCACCGGCACATTTACAGCACGAGGAACTAACCCTACTGTCCGATACCCTAGTTACACTAGCTGTACTGTGGTATCACGCCTCCAGAACAAGATACAAATTTCTGTACTCTTCAAAATGTTTTCGCTTTCGCATTCCCTGACTAGCCCGCTCTTCCGTCAATGGCGCCTCCAATTTTCTGCTAAGTGTAAGCTCCAGGACGCGCAAAACGGTGGTGTAAATCTGCAGGTATTGAGCACGAGGACGTAACCGGTAACACAAGTGTGTAGGGAATAGGTCGGACGTGCGTTCACCCGAGACGCGTAGCGCCTACTGCAGATATAAATTTTGATTTCAAACCCTAATCAAGTGAGCTGGAGAAAGAAACAGGCTTAAGAGCTTCTTGATTCAAGCTCTTCCACTCAAAATATTTCACTCCGTACCACATTCTCCAACTTCCAAGACCTCGTCCCTGATGCATTGCTTCCCATCATCGAAGAACAATTCCAAAGAAACATGCATGCCTGTGCATAACCAAACTACTAGCCTATTGCAAAACCCCGGAGAGAACAGAACTCGCTCTCCATCTCTTATGCTACCGCCGAAAACCACTCCACCAATCACCACTCTAAAAGCACCTTCCAATCGACCAAACTCTCTTTCTCATGTCGAACATCCAAATTTCGCGCGATCGACCGAAAGACCGTCAGCAATTCCTCGTAGAAGCGCCAGAACCCGCGCGTACGTTTTCACCGGCCACGCAGCTAGTCCGTCGCCTAAATATCTATCTCTGCAGTGTAGAGACGTCGAGTCTTGCGGGACGAAAAGGCAATTTCAAACTCCTAGGACTCCCAAAACCCCGTAAAAATCAATCAACCAACCGAAAGAATCGAACCTCAAAAACCGTGCTAAACACCACTATCCTGCTTTGACAATCAGCTGGTCTTTCCTAGAAATTAGCTCTCTACTAATCCAGGCCACACCAGAGCGAGCTTGTAGGCGCGAACCGCGACTCTAATGATCTTCGTCTTCTGCTTCCTCTCTGCCTCCCTTTCCTCCTTCCCTCACTCCCTCTGCACGAGTAAGTTCCTCCCACTGTTCAAAAAATCACTGGCCAGATCTCCTTCGCCTTCTCCGTTCGTTCGTTCGTTCGTTCGTCTCCTCCCCCGCCATCTCCAGCATGAACACATTCCCCCTTCTTCCTTCTGACAAAAAATGCGAATATTATTATTCGTTCCCTTTTTTTCTCTCTTTCTTCCTTTGGTTGTCCCATTCCACCCCTTTTGTCTAGCCCCTTTCTAGCCCCATTCTACCCTGCCTTGTACGTCTTGATGGGGTCTTCCCTTCCCCTCCTTCTTGTGTTCTATGAGGTCGGCTTTCTACCTATGGTTGTCCATGTTATACATTTTGAAGAGTCCTCATCCCTTCCAGAATATAAACAATATAAGTAATACAAGGTTGTTTTTTTCTCTTAATTCGGTGATCTCTTATGACATTATGATTGAGAAAATTCCAATCTTTTGTGTATTATACTGTCTTTTGACTTGCTAATGCACAATTTTACACTTTTAATTTTTAATGATTAACATGAGAACATCATTTATTTATTTTATATGAAACTCTGTAGAATATTAAAAGAGGCAAAGTAAAGATACTAAGAAATTATCTATATATTCTCCTCTTTATATCAATATCAAAGTATTAAAATATGTCATCAACTTCATAAAGTAGTGGTAACATAAGTTTACATCTAACTAGAACCATCGACCTATCATGTTAGATCTTAAATAAAATTACTTTTATATTTTTATGATTATTTATAAATAATTTTTATTAAATTAGCATAAATAAAGTTAATTAGGGACGAGACATCAAATTTTAAGTCAAATATCTTTATCATTTAATTATATCTATAATGAGGAACACGTTTTAAACATTCAATCTAATTCTAACATATTGATTTATCTTTATTTCCAGGTATCTTAGATCTAGAAAATCTATATATTGATACTATATTGATTATTATATCTAGAATAAATATATATATATATATATATAATTATATTTTGCTTTCAAAAAAATTCATTTTCATTTATTTAGGTATATGTAATTTTGATAATAAGATTGTAACATTTACTAATATCAATTTACTTTTGGTTGATATTGATAAAATTTAACTGAAAATAATTTAGATAATTAAGATTTTAATCTGTTCAACGACTTAGCTCAAGTTTTGACTGATGTCAATATTATGGATTGCTATATAGTAGTCTAACCTTATCTAGAAAAACTAACTATATAATTTAAGATCTTCTTATACAAATAGTGAAAATATATATTCTCAATATTTAGATATTGTTCCAGATTATAAAATCATTTCTATTATGTTGTATTATACCATAGAGAAAATCACATTATCAAAGTTGTAATATTCAAATGAGATTTGATTTTTTATTTACTTTTCTACTTAATCTATCTTAATACTATTTCTTAATTTATCAACTTATTGATATAGTATTTATCATTCCACCTTCTAATTAAGATAAAATTTATAATATAATGTATAGTGATTATATAGGTTATTATAGATTTTCCATCTTATATATATAACAAATGAGAAAAATGTACACAAATTCTAACCTTTCATTTTAATCATACCTAAATTATATATTGTTTAGTCAACAGCAAATTTCATTCATCTAAATTTTAAAGCACTTTATAAAAAATAGTATATATATATTAGTATTTAGTATATAATATTATTGTTTTTAATAGTATAATAAATTATGAAATGGAAATGATATATCCACCTCACCTTTTCTACACATCCATCTTACCCTCTTATTCTAATAGTTCTGGCCTATCAAAGTGGTTAATTGTGTGAAATTGTTCATTGCTCCGCACACCTTGATATGGTCATAGGATTTCTACATCATATTCTAGCATTGTAGACAAACTCATAACATAGCAAGAGTGGTTTGATTGGTTTATTTGCACCTTGCATAGTATCATAGAGAGTGAGGTGGATGAGCAAAAAAGTGAATTTTTTAAAGATTATTGAAGATGTAAGAAATATGTATTCTCATTATTGTGTGAATAAACTTTATCTTCAATCAATGATAAATTAGAAACTTAAGATTCTGAACATTTCAAATAAAATTATTTCTTCTTTATATTTCTATGTTATAATATATATGGATTAATGAAAAGATAAAATAAATTTTTTGGTGGTTCTCATGTTAATCTACCATCCATCTTGTTTACACCTTGGTTTACTTTACTTAAATCAATTGTTGAAACTAGATGAAGAGTTAAATATTTGGTTTAGGAAAATCACTTGTTGAAATTAATTAGAGAGCTAAAAAATTTTGAATGTGGAGGGATGTGCTGAAACTGCCATGTCATGGCTACTTGCATTCCTTATTTGTTACTAAGCATAGAAGCACTTGCTTATGGCTGATTTAAATTCAAGTGTTCTCAAAGATAATATGTAGTATGCATGTACTAGTGAAAAACTGATAAAAGTGATTGCAAAATGGCTTACCTTTGTTCTTATATTAGGGAGGTTTCACTTTAAATTTTGTAGCCAATGTAATGGTCTATCAAGAAAATTTACAAGAAGTCCTACGTAAACATTTATGGGACATAGATGGAGATACTCATGATTTTTACAAGCTATGGCCATAACACATAAACCAACTATGGGTTATTCTTTTTGTGACCTGTAAATCCTTACAAGACTTTAGGGTTTACTGGCCATCTTGCAAATATTAAATAGATTCATCGATTGATAAGTGTAATCTCTCAAAATATCACAATTTGAAGTTAATACATTTCCTTGATATATCTACTTTTGTTATCTCTTCCCTTGGTTCCAATTGCATATACAATTTGGATTTGATAGTTAATGCTCCAAATAATTGTTGATCCAATTTTGGCTGAGCTTTGACATAGGCAATTCTTGTTCCAATTGTGCTCTTGCCAGATGAAAATCATGGCGTGCACTTTGGATTTTGTAGTTCATGTTTCTATTAAGCTCTTTGTCTTTCTTGTGATAATTCTCCACTTCCAATATGAGTTTTCTCAATGAATAAAGATCCCACAATACCTCACCTTAGTAAGCAAAAACAAGTGTAAAGATTCCACAATGTCTCACATTAGTATGCCTAATATATTGCAGAAAGATTTGAAAATAATGATAAGGAATGCACCGATGATGGCTAAACTTGAAAATAGTGACAAGGAATACACCCACGATGAGTGGTTGGATTCTTCTTGGGATTGGGATATAGTGGAATAGAGCAAAGAAGAGGAGTACATAGATATTATAAAGAGGCTTTCTAAATGGTGTGGATTTATCTATGAGAGGCAATATTAGAGGGAAATACTTCAAACATCACATACTACAAAGTTTGTATATAAATTTTCTTTCATTGCTTGATCTTGTTGCTTTCAAAAAACTAGCAAGGATGCATATGGACTCTTTTGCCACTTATTAATTTTCTTAAAGTGCAGATGTCTTTCAAAGAAGGAGTGATGTGTGAAGATACCAAACATTAATAATGCCACTTATATGTCCACAAGTGGCTTTAGCATTCAATTGACTCGGCCATAATAGGAATAGAGCTTATGTTTCTAGAGGAATGAACTTATGAAGACTTAGTGCAAGGTCCACAACCAAGTTTACTCAAAGAGTAATCATTACCATATTGTCCATTCTTAGAAAAGAAGTGAAATAGATTGAGGAGAGAGGTAGAATTTCATCTATGTTTGTACAAAAAGGATTTCCCAAGTGTGTAGGGCTAGTGGATGGTACTCTCTTTCCTTTTTCATAAAGGACCACTATAATACTCCGAGGACAAAAGAAGAGAGAAAACACAGATTACACACTCAACATTCGGTGCCCCAAAGGAGCACCTTCTCTTTATTATATAGACATAGGATCTCTTCCAAGGAAGCTCCACCATTGGATTAGGCACACAGATAGGTGACATGTCATCAAGCTCCACCCTTGGATTACTTACTTGGATGGGTGACATGTCGGTCTAGGTCCTATCTGGTTGGTCAAACAAGCTTTGACCGGAAGGAATCTTTTTGGGAATCTTTGTGTATGAGCCTTAGAATCACATGAGTAAGGTACCATTGGAAAGCTCTCGACGAGACAAATCAGGGGGGAGGGTAGGCCAACCATTCACCTATTGGGGTAGGAATTTGCACATTTTTTAGGCCTAATTCCTCCGTTTAGGCCTCCAAAATTGCCTTCAAAGATTTCAGGCATATTTTGGTTCCTACTCTATTAGTAGAAGTCCCCTTTTGGTGATACCTCTTTTTGATCTGTTTAGTCAATCATGTGTAACATCCTTCCAGATGTTACTAAACCAATTCTCACCTTTAAATCATATGTCTAGCTATTGGTTCTAAGGTTCTCAAGTCTATTTTGGTTTTTGCTCTATTAGTAGAAATACTCTTTTGGTGGTACTTCTATCTGATCTATTTTGACCATCATGTATAACATCATTCTAGATGTTACTAAACCAAATTTCACATCTAGATCATATGGCTAGCTTGTGGTATTACACCCACCATTGATAGCAAAATTTATGTTAGTAGTAAAGACAATTACTCAATCAATGGTTATGTGATATGTGATTACAAGCACCAAATCATCCACTTTGCTAGAGGTAAAATGCTTTCTATATTTTGAGCTCTCTTTATGAATGTCTAGGATGTTTATGGAATTATGGATTAGTGTGTGTTTAGTTGGTGGCTAATGAAGGGGTAAAAAGCTTTCTATATTTTGAGTCCTCTTTATGAACGTTTAGGGTGTTTATGGAATTATGGATTACTGTGTGTTTAGTTGGTAGCTAATGAGTATGTGTTGTACAAGAATGCATAAATCATGTCATGATATGATATATTTAAAGAAGTCAAAGCTTTGGTTAGATTTGAATCACAAAGGAACATGTGTTTTATTTGAGAGCCATCAGGATTTATAAAGAGATGTTGGATATGTGCCAATGAGTCATCTCATACCTTTTTTTAAACAAACACACTCACAAAAGAAAGGACTTAAACCATTTGTGGCTAGAACAAGGTCTCTAAATGAACATTGCATAAGGATACTCAAAATGCATTGGGATTCTCCATAAGAGTTGAAGATCCAATTAAGTAAAGTATTTCCTATATCCTGTGTTGGATTGCTACTTGTGTTATATTGCATAATTTTTTTTGATATAGAGTAGTGATCTATGGGAAGATGAGGAAAAATACTTTAGAGATGAGGTAGATTCCATACACTTGTTCATGGAGGGAGGTGGTGGGGGCAATCACCATGTTAGAGATAAAGCTAAGCAATAGTAGTAGAACTTACCTTGCTTTGAACTATTCCCCTAATGAATTTTTGTATGAGACCTCTCAATTTGAATAAATTGAAATTGAAATTTTTGCCTAACTATCTAAATTTATAAGTTTTGGCTATAGATTCACTCATATCAAATTTTTATATTCATTATTCTATAAGTTTGCATGGTCAAGGTCACTTGTTTCATGCTCATAGTGGGTTTTGGATCCCTTGTTCTTGGATGGGACCACTCGTGAAAAGGTGAGGAGTGTAAAGGTTAGAGGTTGAAGTTGTATATTTTGGAGTCACTTGCTCTATTTGTCGGCTTGATTATATTTTACTAATGTTATGACATAGTTTGATGCATCAGAAAATTGGTGGTTGGCTTCAAAATATTCAATTGATTTTAAGAAAAACTTTTTATCATATAGATTTTTTAGTTTTATATAAAGGAATGTAATTCTCCCAAATTTGATGAAAGTGATGTCTTTCAAAATTCATCCAAGCAATTTGAGTAAACATATTCAAATTTAAAATGAGCATACATGTGTGAATTAAGATACCAATAGAGGTTTAGTTTGCATATTCATGAGAAGTGTGCACTTTTGATGAATTTAAATCCTCTTTAGGGAAGAAAGTAATCTTGGGCTTGATCCATGAGACTATTTGGAAGAGAATTCAAAGGCAAAGAGGATCTTTTATCATAAGAGAGTTTTGGGAGAGTGAGAAGAGAATACAATTTTCAAATGGTGTGGAAATTGGAAGCAGTAATAATTGAGGAAACAAGAGAAGGTGGAGTTTTGTAGAAGTAAAACAAGGAGGGAGAAAATGAAGGAAATCAAGGATAGGGGTCAATTTCATGCAAGAGGGTTTAGAAGAGAAAATCAGAGCAAGAGGGTGCAAGAAAGAAATAAGGAGCAAAGGCAATTTCACACAAGAGTGAAATTCTCTATAGGAGGCAACTCCATGCAAGAAAGCAAACCCCTATAGAAGGTGGAAGGCAATTTCAAGAGTAGAGTTGAAGGAGCAAGAGGGAAAGTTTGGTGAGGAGAAGGAAAGGCAAAGGGGAGAGGTAGAAAAGAAGGAAAGAAATCTCAAAATCAAAAGGTTTAGAAGGCAAGCCCATTTTGAAAGCACAAGGGAAGGGAGGGAAAGGTGTGGGGAAATTTTGGAAGCAAAAGGCTAATTTTAGCCAATTTCAAGAGCTGAGGGAGAAGGGAAAAAAGGCTACTTTCAAGAGAAGAGGAGGAAGTGTAGAGAAGGCCAATGTTGAAAGCTTGGTTTAAAGCAATCAAAGATCTATTTTTGGCTAAAGAAGTAAAGAAGGTCAATTTCAAGAGGAGAGGAAGAAGAGAGTGCAAAGAGAGGGAAGAGCAATGGGAGAGTCATTTTTAGGCAGAGAAGCAAAGAAGGCTAATCAAGAGCAAAAGAAGAATATGGGGCAAAGAGGGAGGAAGAGCAATCATAAAAAACCAATTTTGGAAGCATGGAGGAATAGTAATTTGGAAGGAGAGTGTAGAGTAGTACACTTGAGTATGAGAAGTGTTAGAACTTTCCAAATATAGAGGATATCAACAAGAGATAATGGTTGATCAAATTTCACCAAAGTATGGATAACATGAACTGAAAAAAATGGGCATGGCTTGACAAGAACTAAGTCAGAGCTTTAGTGGAAAGAATTTGGGAAGTGGACCTCAATGCACTAGGGTTGAAGATTTTTTTGGGTTTAGAATACCCTTGTACCAATGTGAGTTATTTTCATTTCTTTTGATCAAAAATTGAATTATCATGTTCTATTGTAAAATCTAATTGTGAGGTCCTTTTGTGTTGAAATGTTCTATCAGAATGAAAAACTCATGTGGATTAAGGTATCAACCTTAACCCACATGAATGGACTTATCCACCTTAACCCTTGGTCTGCCTAAACCCTTGATAGGGCTCATGTTCACTTGTAGGGAGATAGGTTTAGGATGACCAACCCTAAACTCATCTTCCTACAAGTGAACTTATATTTGGTTCCTCAAGTAAAGTTTTGTTTTACATGGATTCTTAACTTTTACTTTCCATTTATTCTTAGTTCACTTTTAGCAATTCAATTTTAGCACTCAACTGTTTACTTAGAATGTGTTTTTTATGTACCAAGTTTGCACACAATTGGGACAAGGTCACACACACAAGGATGGTGCATAGTAGGCCTTTTCACTTTGATTCTTGCTTTCATATGGAATGAATTTGCTTTGGTGGAGGGTATCATGAGTAAAGGAGATATGTTCTTCATGGATTGATCAAGGAATGGTTCCCGGTTTGAGACTTCACCGCAAAGAGATATCTTGCTTGATAGTGCATTTAGTACATTTGGAAGAATGAATAAAGACCATTATTTCATTTTTTGAGTTCATTTATGATCCACACTAAGTAGCCCAAGGTAGTACATGGGCGTTTCATTCTCCATGTGATGACAAAGCTTTCTTGTGTTGTCAAGGATTATGATGGGATGGAACTTGAACTACATGTAGTTGAGGTAGAGTTATAGTTTTTGTAGAAGCAACTAAGGCATCTAGATGGTAAGCTACACAAGATGAGATTTGTTGAATAGTTTCTACTGCATTTTATTTATAGAGAGTAGAGTTATGGATGAGGGAAAGATCAACCACAAGCACAGTAGAGAGCAAGAGGTCTACATCCACAATGTAGTAGTGGAGGATGTAAAGGATGACCATGTTGATGAGGAGGATGAGTGAGGTTCAGAGTTGGGAATTATTTTGGAAACATACTTTGTCTTTCATTGTAACACCTCTCCTTATATATAATATATGTACTTTTCTTTTATCATTATTTTACTTTGGTTTAGTTATGAGAATGCTGATTTCATATTTGAATGTATTTACATCAAGGTCACTATGTTGCTATGTATCCCAATGTATTTCCTTTGCATGACCTTCTCTCCCATGAGCACCTTTTAGAATTTCACCTCCTTTGTGTTGAGCCTTTAGAGTATCTCCTTTTCCATGTTGTTCCTTTAGAGAGCTTGGATTTAGATCGTGGGATAGTGAAAGGAGGTGATGTCTTTACTTTACCCATTATGCCCATAGGGGTAGAGGTAGAGCTATGAGAGAGTGAGACTTGAGCAAGGGAAAAAGTTTTAGAGCAAAGGAAAGATGCTCTTCTTGAGAGAGTCTAGTAGAGTGGGAGGATTACTTTGTGGTAGCCAAGAGGACTAGGTTGGAAAGATTAACCAAGTTAGATAGGTTGTGTCCAAGAGAGATTTTGAAGCCAAGGATCTACTAGGGATGGAGGAATTTTAATAGCAAGAGTTAGTTTTTACCACAAAGCTATTAGAGGAGGCATTGAGGGGGTATGAGGAATGTGAGGATATAGAGAGAGCAATCTTTATGTAGACTCTGCCAAACATTATATTCAATATCACCCATGGTACACAAATAGATCCTTATATACATAGCATGCCTAAAGAGAAGCCTAGAGTGATAGTATGTATGCATACTCAAACAAACACTATACCTAGTATCACCCATGGGATACAAACAAAGCCTCATTTGTATAACATGCCTAAAATGATGACAAATGATGGTGAAATTATTTCATGGAAATCAAGACTTGGGACTCCTTTCTCTTTACACATATGAAGGACATGTGTGCATGATAGTGTGAGTGGCTTGAGTAGAGGAAGATTTCACTCTTGGATGAAATTAATATGGTGAAGTGGAACATGACATTGTCTAGGTAATTCATTCCTCGTATAGTTGATGCTCATTAGAAGCGGAGGAAGATTTAAGTGTTGGATGTTGGTTGTCTCATGGATATTATGTGGGATACTAGTAGTCTCTTCAATTAGTGGTGTGATTTGGTAGTGTAGTATTGATGGTCAAATTATAAAGGAAGGAGTATATTTAGATACATTCTACAACCATGAAAGTTTATGGAGTATTATGCATAATTCTTTGAGGTGATCATCTAGCTTGATAGTACTAGGGTAGAGTTAGAACACCTACTCTGGTCCATGTGGGATAAGGACTTCTTGCCGGATGGAATGCATATGGAAGCCCGCCTCATGGTATTGTTTAGTGATCATGATATGTATATAGAGCTAGGGAGAGGTTATGTGGTTAGACCTTATGCATCACTTTATGCCTTAGGTTCATCATTGAGGGATATACTCATAGTTGATAATGTTGTGCTTCCTTATGTAGGAACCATCTCCATGATGCTATACATCCTACATTTACTCCTTCTTACACCAGGGTAGGTATATCAGATCCTTTGTTAGGGGATATCTTGACCCCTAGATAGATTCCATATAGACACTTGCTTTACTATAGACTCTCTCATTGAGGAGTGGAATACAAGTTATCCTAGGGACTCTAGTGCAGATTTGTATAAGTTGCATCCTTGCAAGATCTCCCTAGGTGCCACTGTGAGTGGAAGTGGATATGTAGATATAGTCTAATGGATCCATCAACCCATGGATGGACATCTTGACAACAAACTTAAGTACATTAGAGTAGAGCACCTTCTATTTGATATCTCTAATATTGACAAGATGACTTGTCCATTTCAAAACCACTATTATATATTGATTTATACATGTGAACTATGCATTTTTCCACATTTATAAATCTCCATGTTCTTATGATTTGGTGTGAAGTTTTGTTGTAAGCATACAAACATCCTACCTTAAATTATATAACCATTTGAGTCCATTGAAATATTCTAATATGTTAAGTTTAGTTGTAAGTATACAAACATCCTAGCTTAAATTATATAACCATTTGAGTCCATTGAAATACTCTAATATGTGAAGTTTAGTTGTAAGTATACAAACATCCTAGCTTAAATTATATAACCATTTAAGTCCATTGATTTACATACTCCAATATGTGAAGTTCAATTGTAAGTATCCTAACACATCCTACCTTAAATTATCTAACCATTTGACTCCATTGATATATTCTAAACATATCTAGGAAAGCACACCACTTGTATTATATATGGTTATGAAAGAGTAGTACAAATGGTTTCAAGAAATATCTCAATCAAGTTAAGATTTCAAATATCCCATGTTTATCAAGAGATTTAAATTTTTTTTCCTTTTTTATTAAAATTAGAGTTTGATAATTTTTAGAAATATACCATCATTTAAGAGGAAATACACCTTAAATCAGCTTTAAATGCATTTAAATTCAGATTTTCATTTAAAAATATATAAAACTATAGCTTATAAGGTACAAGTTTATGTATTTATTTGAATTTTCACCAAAGGTTTGTAAAGAGTGAGAAGAGCAACATTTTTCTATACTTATTCCTTATTTCTAAAGGTTGAAAGCAATAGAAACAATCCTTATTTTTGAGCAATTCATTGCTTTTAGTGTAAGGAGCTCGGAAAATGCATTAAGTAGAGCAAGGGGCCCTTATAATCATGCAATTAATTCTTGTTGCTCCCAAGACCTTATAAGCATTTTGAGCCTTTGAAACCTTCCAATCCATCTTTTGATTTCTTTTATTTGTCATAAGAAAACACCATCTTGGAGAAAACCATGGAAGAGATTGGTGAAGACATGGGATCTCATGTAAATTGTAAATCAGATCAACTCTAATCCTAAACCTTGTTATTCAACTATATAGCAATAACAAACTCCTTGAGTGAGCAAAACCCTACCAATAAAGAGCAAATCCATAACAAGAATAAGCAAATCCATGGAGGCAAGCAAACCAATATCTACATGGGTGAATTTATGTCATGCAATTGCTTGCATGAAATGGATTCAATCACATCCTATCAAATCCCAAGCAATCTATAACAATATGGAATTTAGCAACAAAGTTAGTCGGACTTACAAAGTAGCACATCAAACAAATTAGCATAGAATATTCTGGAAGTATCTAAGAAGTTTCTTGGGAAGCTTCCCGGCTAGCTTAGCTTGCATCGCAAGTAAGTAGTTTTTAGAAGGAAGCTTCTAGAAGCTTTTAACTAGCTTAGCTTGCACGTCAAGTAGGCAGCTTCTAAAAGGAAGCTTCTTGAGAAGCTTCCTAGTTAACTTGGCTTGCATTCTAAGAAAGCGGCTTGAAGAAGCTTCTTGAGAAGCTTCTCAAAGGCCTTGTATGCTACCTATAAATAACAAAGCCAAAGCTCATGCTAGGCATACGGATTTTTTCCTCATTCAAGTGTCCGGATGTGAGTTTCCATTCTCCTATTTCTCTCCTTGGTCTTGGTCTTTTACATTGGTATTAGAGCAGGAATAGGATGGATGGAATTTATGGACCACCAAATCCACTTCCGCCAAACCATTGGGATTTTCATGTCCAAATATTACCCAAGCACCACTTCACACAATTCATCACCTCACGTTTTGGGCAAGATTTTCTACATATGATCATCATGTATGAGGAACCCTTGATACTTTCGGTTGTCACTTATGGAGAAAGGTGGAAGTGTTGTATCTATGTGTTAATCAATTAGATAAATTGAGAATATTAGGATAGAGTAGTAGTTATGGTGGCAATACCACACATTATCCTTGCAATGCAGCAACAAATTGAGCACCTTACTTGATTGTTGGATGAACAAGACCAACAACAACGAGAACACATAGAGAGTGTACCCGTCCAAGATAGAGAAGATCATATTTGTTTTCCAAAACCTAAGGTGTTTGAAGGCAAGAATCTTTCGGGCATAGTGGATAAATTTGTGTTTGATTGCAAACATTACTTCAAAGGCACCAATCTTCAAGATGAACGGAAACAGATTCTCTTGGCTTCTAGCCAATTGGATAGTGTGGCAAAACTTTGGTGGCTATTCCGAGTGGAGAGAGCTGAACAACAAATTGTTACACCAATCTTTACATGGATGGAATTCAAGGATACAATACTTGGTTGATTTCAAACTATAAATGTCACCCAAGCTGCACGAGATAAATTGGTGGAGTTGAAGTAGATTGGCTCAATAAGAGGCTACATCACACAATTTTGACCATCATCATGCAAATTCTAGATATACAAGAAGGAGAAGTTCTGGATCAATTTGTGCAAGGATTGAAGTCACAAACCAAATTGGAGGTGACCATGCAAGAATCACAAAACCTAGAAGAAGCCATGCAATTGGCTGAGCACTTTGATTCCTTGGTTGCGACAACTTGGTCTTGACCTTGACTTATACTAAGCTTACCAATACAATATGCACGGGTGGAAGAACCAATACCAATGGAGATTGATGCTATCCAACGGAGGCCACTTGGTGCAGCAGATAAAGAAAGATTATGATAAAATGGAGGTTGTTTTTATTGTCGCCAAGTTGGACATCACATTGTTGAATGTCTACTTAGGAATGGGCGACCTCAACAAGTTGCCCAGATGGAGTTTGTGGAACCAAATGATCAAGGAAACAAAGAATCCGAGTAGGAGATTTTGAGCCGCCTACTAGGAGCTTGATTAGTTCTAATGGGATTGAAGGCTTGACCTTTACAAGTTTGCTTCACTTGCAAGGTATGATATCTAATTGAGGTTGTAGGATTTTGGTTGATTCTAGAAGTTCAAAGAATTGCATGTTTATGCAAGTAGCAAAGGAATTGGGTATTCCTATCAAGCCAGTGATTAGAAGTAGTTTGATGATGGCGGATGGTAGAAAGGGTTTTACATTCTGTGCCTTGCATCCTATTACCGTCAAGATTGAGAAGGAGTATCTGGATTGTACAAGGTTTGTAGTGGCACCTCTACATTATGATATCATTCTGGGTCTACCTTGGCTTGAATGTCATAAGGTTCAATTCAATTGGACCCGACGCCAAATTCAAGTACAACAACAAGGTATTTTTGATTAGGTTGTCTGGCACCTCTGAGTAAGACACCTAAGAAAAGTTAGTCCAAAGATGGGAAGTTTGTTGAGAAGGTAGCCATAGAGCAAACCTTGAAGGGAGTGGAGTCCAAAGATGAGAAGTTTGCCAAGAAGGCAAAGAGAGATGAGTCCTTAGAAGGGAAGTTGGTTAGTAAAGCAGCCATAGAGCAAGCTTTGGAGATAGATAAGCTTGTATCATGGTGTGGATCAAGCCAATTGCACAAGAACAATCGGAGGAGGACCAAGAGCCTCATCAAGGAAAGGTTGATTAATAATTTCAAGAGTTTGTAGACGTGTTTTTGGATGATCTGCCAAAGGGATTACCCTCCAATCAAGGTATACCCTTCAAGATTGAGTTATTACAGGGAGTACTCAAGTGAGTAGACCGATCTATCGGCTCTCACCAAAGGAGTTGGAGGAGTTGCAAACAACACTTAAAAAGTTGTTAGAGGACTTCATACAACATAGTACCTCTCCTTGGGGAGCACCAGTACTATTTGTTCCAAAGAAGGATGGATAACTTCATTTTTATATTGATTACCGTGTGCTCAATAAGCAAACCGTGAAGAATGCATATCCCTTGCCTCGGATCAATGATTTGCTTGATCAACTAAGTGGAGCATGCTACTTTTCTAAGTTGGATCTTTGTAGCGGCTATTGGCAAATTCATATTGATGGAGAGGATGTGCAAAAGACTGCCTTTTGTACAAGGTATGGGTATTTTGAGTGGAGAGTTCTACCTTTTGGACTCATTAATGCTCTAGCAGTCTTCATGGATCATATGCATTGGATGTTGGATGGACTATTAGATTGGTCCATGGTGGTGTTCTTGGATGATATTTTAATTCATAGCAAGACAAAGGCAAAACACGTGAATCATGTGCAAGAAGTCCTAAGGCAACTACAACAATGGAAATTTTACTATAAGAAGTTGAAGTGTGCCTTTTGGTAGAAGGAGGTTACCTTCTTGGGTCATAAGATCTCATCAAAGGGGATCAAGATGGAAGAAGAGAAAATCAAGGCCATTATTGATTGGCCTACCCCAAAGGATGCTACAAAAGTATGGGCATTCAATGGATTGGCCAGTTTTTATCGACAATTCATCTAATATTATGCTCATGTGGCTGCACCATTGACTGACCTCTTGGGAAAGAACTTGAGTTTCCAATGGACCACCAAGCATGAAGAAACATTCCAAAAGTTAAAGAATATGGTGTCTTCAAGACCCATTCTTCAACCATATGATCCTCAACTACCTTGTGTGGTTAATTTTGATCCTTCTAACTTTGCAATTGGAGTTGTGATGCAACAAGAATTCCCTGATGGACTCCATCCCATTGCCTTTGTGTCTTGCCAACTCAATACGGCTGAACAAAACTACTCTGCTTGAGATCAAGAACAAATTGCAATGATATACGCTACCAAGGTATGGAGGCATTACCTCTTGGAGAAACAAGTGATCATGCAAACTCATCACAAACCATTGTTGCAGACCTTACACTTGGAACACATGAAGAGTCAACATCACCAATGGGAAGAACAACTCCAATTGTATGACATCAAACTTGAGTACAAACCAAGTCGGTTCCATGTCATCCATGATGCTTTATCATGATGACTTGATTTGAAGTCTCTTCCTCTCATCATAGCGGCAATTTCAATGGTGTCAATTGACTCCAAGGTCCAAAATGAGCTTTAGTCAGCTCTACACCAAGATCCCTTCTTCCAAATGGTACATGGTCACCTTACGGCATGCGATAAAGAGTACAATAGCTTCTCCATCAAGGAGTGCCTTTTATTCCATGAGGACCGGATCTATGTTCCAACTAAAGGTGATCTTTGACTTGTGTGCCTTCAAGAAGCCCATGATTTACCCATTGCTGGTCACATGGGTGTAGACAAGACCTTGGGTACACTCCAACATTCATGGTAGTGGCCCAACATGACACAAGATGTTCAAGAATTTGTCCAATTGTGTGAGAACTACCAACGTAACAAGGCCAGCAACTAGAAGCCGAGTGGACTTCTTCAACCACTCACATTCCGTATGCTCATGCATGTGAGCTTGGATCTCATCACATCTTTGCCAAAGACAAAACAAGCACACACGGCAATCATGGTGTTTGTAGATATGCTTAGTAAGCAAATCCACTTGGCACCAACCTATGATACCGTGGATACTCCAACCTTAGTTCAAATCTACTTCAACAATGTATTCAAGCATCTTGGGATGCCATGTGTACTCATCTCCGACCGTGATCCACGATTTACTAGGAAGTTTTGGCAAGCACTCTTCCAAATACTCGGCACCAAGCTTGCTTTGTCCACGGCCTATCATCCTCAAACCAATGGACAAACCAAACATGCAAATCATACATTGGAAGATATGATGCGTGCCTTTGTCAATGTCCACCATACCAATTGGGATGAATGTCTTGTAGCTGCAAAATTTGCCTACAACAACTCTAAACAGGCAAGCACCGGATTTTCTCTTTTCTTTCTCAATTTTGGCCAAGATTTGTTTTTTCTATATTCTGTTCTTGCTCCCACTTTGCTCCATCTCAAGTTCCTCATACTTTCACATTCTTGGCCACTATATCTCCTTCTCTCCAACAAGCCAAGTCTCACCTCCTTGTTGCTCAAAATCACTAAAAACAGTATGCGGACCACCATCATCATGATCTCACCTTTGAAGTTGGTGATAAATTCATGCTATCCTCTAGTAACCTCCCTCTCCCACTTGATACCCAAGTTTGTAAACTTGCCTCTAATTGGATAGGACCCTTTGATATCACCCAAAATGTCCCTCATGTTACTTGTTGACTTACCTTGCCTTGTCATATGCATATCTATCCTGTCTTTCATGTTTCCAAGTTGAAACCCTTTGTTCCTAACCCCTCTTCCCTTTCCTCTTGACTCCAACCTCTCCCTCTTCTTGTCCCTATCAATGATCATGAGGAGTACAAAGTTGATCATATCCTTGCATGTCACCATATTCAACGAGGCCGTCACCAACATACGGAGTACAAGGTCCTTTGGAAAGGGTATCCTCTTCATGATGCCACATGGGAACCTCTTTCTCACCTCTAGAATGCATAGACGACCATCTAAGAATTTGAAGCTTCACTAGCAACAAGGACGTCACCAACTAGCGGCGGGGGAATATGTAACAATATGGAGTTTAGCAACAAAGTTAGTCGGACTTACGAAGTATCACATAAGACAAATTAGCCTAGAATATTTTGGAAGTATCTAGGAAGTTTCTTGGGAAGCTTCCCAATAAGCTTAGCTTGCACCGCAAGTAAGTAGCTTCTAGAAGCTTCTAACTAGCTTAGCTTGCACGTCAAGTAAACAGCTTCTAGAAGGAAACTTCTTGAGAAGCTTCCTAGTTAACTTGGCTTGCACTCTAAGAAAGCAGCTTGAGGAAACTTCTTGAGAAGCTTCTCAAGGGCCTTGTATGCTACCCATAAATACCAAAGCCAAAGCTCATGCTAGGCATTTGGATTTTTCTCTCATTCAAGTGTCCGGATGTGAGTTTCCATTCTCCTATTTCTCTCCTTGGTCTCGGTCTTTTACACAATCCCAAGCAAATCTAACTATAATGTGAGCAACTCTATCTAAACCAAGAAAATCCACTCTTTCACTATGAGTGTCCTCATATGTGTCCAAGCAAGCCAATAATTAATAAACCATTAAAAGCACAATTTTTTTTATTTCAACATGGCAATATTTTAGCAACAATTTTTTTATCACCATTAGACTCACAAGCTATGGGGTATTATGGGTGATTACTACACATATCATAACAAGTTTTATCTATTTGAGAAAGGATACTAACCAAGCTCTTGATTTCCTATGGGGTTTTCATGCCTTATATAATTCCAAAGTCATTTGAAAGTTTCACCAAGATTTTACAATCCTTTACTTAAAATCTTAATTTTGAGCTTTTGCTCTTCCCTAAGCTCTATATTGACCTTGAGATTCTTATCTTAATAGCATTTTGAGCATAGATTTGAATTAAATTGCACTTGTCTTTAGCTTCCACTAGATTGGTCTTCAACTTTGTATGGCTGGCCATGTCTTGGGAAAAAGTAGTAAGAGTTGGGCAATTTTTGGAATGTTCCTTCAAGAACTTCCTCCTCTTGCATGATTCATACTCTTGCCCATGCTCTTCCTCCTTATCTTGTGCATCTCTTCCATCTTTCTCCCCTTTATCTCTTGCTTGTGGATGCATATCTTTGCTACTCTTTGCATGTCCTCAATTGAGACATCCTTCTCTTTGTGAAATCTAAATGGTTCACTTGATGCATATTCATGTGGATTCAATTTGAATAGCCTCTTCTCTTAGGTGCTTAGAATGCTCACTGATATTGATCCCTACAAAAGAAAGGCTCATGAAGTTCTTGACAAAGGAATATTTTCTTCCTACATTTCTCCTTCCTTATTGGGTGTAATTCTACACATTTCATCCTCTTTTCCCAACCATTTGGAAAGATCTAATTCACTTTCCATCCCCAAACTTACAAGGACGGGGAGATATATATACTCTACTCTCAAAAAAAGCATCCATTTTGAAAAAAAATAAGGACATAAATTTGTAAGTTTATCCTCTATAGTGGCACATCCACATTTGGTCTCCTTAATGGTGTGAAACTCACCCATGGACTTGTCCTTCTAATTACAAGCCATCTTGTAGGACTTCAAAAACCTGGCATATTTCCACCTTCAGTTTCCCTCCATTCATGAATATTGTGAACCCATTACAAAATCTCATGAGAATGTTAGCCAGGTAATCAAATGCAATATGTGTTGAATGATTTCTTGCTATTGCCACCATGAATATGTTTAAATTATTAAACATCTTCTAGATAATCAATAATTTGACTATAGTGATGTGAGACCATCCTATATCTATCTTCCTTACATTTTACTTTGCTTGAAGCACTAATAAAATATGAATGATAGTTTCATTTATCCATGGAAGGATAGATTACATAGATGTTATAGAGAACCATATTCATGAGTTCTTGAAATCCTAAACTCTACATGGGAATGGAACTACTATGGGAGGAATGGAAACAAGATTAGAATTTTGAAGACTAGCAAGAGAAATGCACTCTATATATGAGAGAAGAGGATTGGGAACAAGATCAGCATCAGTGATCCCAATGGGTGTGCACTCCATGGTCATTAATCTAACTTCAATCTCCATAGGCTAAATGTTGCTTCAAGAAATTCATAATGCCATGAATTTCTCCAAGCAAGAATACTATGAATTTCTCTTAGATAACACTTTGTTTAAACTCCCAGATCCCACATTGGTGCCCATAAATCAATCAACATCAAGAGTGTTTTTTGCTCCAATTGCATTCCTTCCTCCAATTTTTGGAATGAAGACCTTACTCGTGTTTAACTTCTCTTCAACTACTAGAATCAAATCTCTCTTTGACCCACAAATTCAAATTCTTGCAGCAATTGTTTGAATCTTCATTTGTAACACATGGCATGTTAATACATGCTTTCATTAACACATACTACTTGCAGTGCTTGCTCTAAAACTCTCATAACCCTCAAATCCAACCTAAAGTCCAATTTATGAAAAAACCCGTAAAAACTTATAATAGCCCATAAAATTTCTTGATGGACCATTCTCTTTTGTGTGATTTTTCTTTATTGGGTCCTATAGAAAAATTTATAGCACATGTATCATTGCCATAAATAGCTCATAAATTCCACAATTGAAACCCTTTATTGTGATTTCAAGTGTTCTTTCACCTTTGTAAGCATATCATGGAAGAATTTCTCAACGTTCAACTTATGTGCAATTTTCATAATGGTATTGTTCTTATTGTACCTCAAGACTTAGGAAACTTATTGTCAAATGATTTACAAAACATCATAAGAAATTAGGATAAGAATTTGGATTGAGGTAACTTCACAATATTGAATTTAAGAAAGTTGATTGACTAATTAATCACTACCTATAATTTTTGCATAATTTGCACTTAATGAATCACTTGTGCATTCTTTTGCCAACACTTAGATCAAACTCCAAGGTAATAAGTAGAACATCATAATCTTAGCAAATGTTTGTTGGATCAAACTTTAAGGTCATGAGGAAAGCAAAGTCATACTCTTTTGTAAGTTATTAATTTGATGTGAGTTTTTTGAACATTCAACAATCTAAATTTCAATTTTGTAGATTCATAGTTACAAATTGCACTTTGAAGTGAAAATTCTAGGGCTTGAGTGCTTGCACTATGATCTATACCAATAGCAATAATGATTGACTTTGTTGGTGTGTGCATAATAGTGCATTTCAAATAGAGCTTTTTCATTACTTATAAGGATCTCCTAACTTTTTGTATGGGTACCCATAAATTTCTTTATGGGTAGAGTAAAAGAGTACTCTAAAAATATTACCTACAATTTTTTACAATGACTTTTCCCTGTAAGTCTTTATTAACTAGTAGAGTTCAATTAAGATCATTAGTCATAGTCTGAACTTGAATTTGAATATGGAGTACAAGGGTCATCTTTGTATGAAGCGGGCTATTATTCACTTTTGAATGTCTTATAACTAAACCCAAGGTATGAAAGAAGGATTTGTGGTGGGAGAAAATTTCTCCTCAACATTTCTTGTGAGAATTTTTCAATTGTGTGAGATTCTAAGATGTTGCACTATAGCCCATGCCAAATAGTAGTGAAGAAAGTTAAGAAATGCACGCCAAAGTTGATTTTTGATAACAATGGTAACGGTAAAATTGACTTTCATGAATGAGGAATGGACAAGGGACAATTGGAGTAGTGGGATTTAGGAAAATTGGATGAAATATGGATTGATGGAATTATGACATGGAAAACAACAAACTAATTTTGAGGTGGAGATATTTAGTACACTTTGAGAGATACTTGCTCAAGAGAAATATGCCCTATTGTTGTAATGGTTTTGCTTGTAAATTCTTTAGAGATCTTGCTCCTCATTTTTTAGATAGCTAGTGTGGATGCTGATTCCTTTATTTTTTACTTGAACTCATTAAAGATAAGATATTCTCAAAAAGAGAGATTCAATAAAAATAATGCTTGTGTAGCAAGAGGCACCAATTTGTGGGAGATTAGGTCAAGATCTACAACAAATTTTTTTTGGATAAAGTCATGGCAACTATTGCATCCACTCTCAAGACAGAAGTAACCTAATTGGATAAAGAGGAGAGAATCAGAATTTCAAATGTTTTTGTATTGAAGGGGTTTCATGAGTGTGTTGGATTGGTGGATTGGATGTTGGTACCTTTAGTGAAGAGACCCAAAGTGGATGGAGAAATTTACTTCAATCGGAAAGTTTCTTATTCCATTAATGATAAAGTGGTATGTAATGACATCCATAGAATAATTTAATTTTCCAAAGGTGAGTGGTCTATAAATTATGTGATGAGTGTGAATTCTATAAGTCCCATCCTATCCACTACATATTAAGTTTTATGAGTTTCGAACATAATGAAGAGTATGAATTCCAAGATCAAAGGTGTGTGTCAAATTTGGTTCACTCAAGTATGTGTTATCATCGCATGAATGGTAGGGTCCTATCATGACATGACTTGTATCAAGAAGCCACCATTGTGGAGCAACATGGATCAAAGAGGGTTTAGTAATTTTGTTGGGCCCCACCTATATCTATTGAGTGACTTGGGTCATGTGCCAATGAATCTTTTGATATCCTCATTCAAGTGCCACTCACAAAGGATTAAATTTACATTAATAAATGTGTTGGAAGAGCCCAAGTACTCAATGAGTATTGTATAGGGGTGTTGAAGGTGCAATGATATGTGTTGTGTAACTAAGAGTGCAACTTAAAAGAAGGAATATAATTTCATATTTGATGAAGTGGAGTAGTTGTTGCATCATCTTGTACAATTTTCTCATAAATAGTTCAAATGTGTGTATAGAAGAAGAGGAAGAGGAACATGAAATAAATTTTAATAAGATAGAGACTGTGAGTATGAGGTAATTGATCCCATAGGATTCTTGGTAGAGAAGAAACTAGGGAAGCATTGATGCAAAATTTATATTGCATACAATTAGCAAATCAATGGGTTTTTGAATCCTTAATGAAACTTCATACCATTTTTGGATTAATTTGGTTGGTGGTGGTGTGTGTCAATTCACAAGTTGCAAATTTAGAGAGTTTAGGGAGAGTGAGTGTTGAGAAAATCAAAATATTGTATGAAAAGTATTGCTTTTCTCTTGACCAAATATCAATACTTTGTGAATGAATATCAATTTCTAGTGGCATGAATATCATTTCCTTTGGTGAGAGTATCAATCCTTTTGTGAGAGATTATTCCTGCATGTATTTAAAGAATTAAATTTTTTGAGTACATTAGTTTCAATTTCAATTAAATACTTTAGCTCATAAGGATAGTTCACAACAATTCTAAATCCTCAAAGGAGATTTTTTGTTTACCATGCAATTTTTATAGAGTTCTTTCAAGTGATTATTGTTCAATCTGCCATTTCCATCAAATTCTCACAAGAAAAAGATAATTAAACAAAGGAGGGAGGGAGAATTTCTACTACATTCTTATAAGAAAATCAAATACAGAAGCGAGTAAAGAAGAGATTTTTTCAAATGAGAAGGAAAGAGATTAGATATAGGGAAATGAGGAGAAGGGAGAATATATTAGAAACCCCAAGCAAGACGTCAACAAAACCCAAAAGCACAAAGCAACCCCCTTTTAACCCCCGACCTTTAAGCAAAACCAAAAATGCTTCCTCCCAATAATCCTCCTTATTTTGTAGTCTGAAAGCAAAAGGAAGAAGCCTTCATTTCACAATCTAAATGTATGTTGTTTTAGTTGAGGGTGCTTAAATTGCTCAAATCTAAGCCTTGCTCAAATTACTTGAATTTTCAAACATCAAATTGTCATAATGAGCTTCTAAATTTCACAAAATGGAACAATTTTTGTATATAAGTTTTGGTTATGTTACAACTTTGTACTTGTCAATTATAAAATCTCTTTAATCTAGTTAGTACACTCATGCAAAATCTCCCTAGAGTCAGCACCGCATGGGAATTTGTATAACTATTATTTTCAATCTTCATGCATTTGTCTTGCACACATCTTCAATTTTTTATTTGCTATAGTTTTTCTATTGACAAGGGAAAAGATCACATCTTGTGCCCATATTCAATTCAATTCCAAAGTGTAAGGGCAAGGAACTCCAAAAGTGAATGCCATGTAAGCTAAGTAAGTCAATCTAGAGAAAATACATAACCACCATGGCAATTATCATGCACATCAACTTCTTCTTATGTACAAGTTTGGGAAAACTCAAATAGCATTAAGGTTTCTCCCTTGGTTACATGTACAAACTACTTTTCTATCAGTTCTTATGACACATGGCAAGTTCCATTTCCTAACATGTGCCATACTAATTAATCTAGAATGCCATTATGACTTAATTAGACCCATAATCCTTCCTCGTCTTGCAAGTCTTTGCACTCAATTAGGATGCTTTAAATTGCATGTAAATTCTATGACTACCAATAAAATATTTTATGGATGTTTCACTTATGCCTCCTTTTTTATATGGGTACTTATAAATTTCTTTACGCAATTGCTAAAGTTCATAAAGAACCAATAAATTTTACATTTGAAATGCTCTAATGTACATCTTAAGTGATTTCTTGATGTATGATTTATAAAGTCCATGTAAGCAAATGAACACAAACTTGTGAATTGTGCCACATATATTCAGTATTATTAAAGATAATACAAATATCTTAAATTTTATTTATGTATATATTTTGAAGAAAACCTTTTGGATGATATTGATGTAGTTATTGAGCAAGCTAAGTATATTATTTGCCCTTTTTATTGAGTTGAAGAATTTTATACAAAATGAGTTTTTCATATAGTGTTTAATGTTGTAATAATTATATACTTTAATATACATATCTTCTTTATAATTCCTATTAAGATAACACTTATTAATATGAATATAAGTCAATAAAGTATATTAAATTATGAGTGAAATTATATTATTGCAAAATAAAGTAGATTTCTTAGAATATAAGATATTAAATATTTATTTCTAAAAAATTAAGTAAAATATTTATGTATTTTACTTTAACATATAAATAAATCACAAGCTAGTCAAGTTTATATAATAGCAATAAATAATAATAATAATAATGGTATAATCTCTACTTAGATTATTATTAATAACTACTCTATTGGTTGTCCTTCATACAATAAAGGAAACACGATTATAACTCCTAAACAACCCACAAAAAGTCTGATTTGACTGATAGCCACTTAGGACTAAAAATCTGCCCGTTGGAACACTAGAATCTGACCACTAATAAGGACTACTTGCCAGCCATGCTAAGGACCACTCCAAAACCCACAGTATATGTATAGATTATTATATATTTTTAGAGATTTTGTTGGGCTTGGTTAGTCACACCATTGTCCTTCAACATTGATCTCACTTTTGATAGCACCTTAGTCAACATTAGTTTGGAGTAGCTACACATAGAGGTTGTGAGGCTTTTCATAGGCATCAAGGCACTCTTAGATATCCATTCAAAGTTGGTTGTTCTATAGGTGGATCTTGAGAATGATTTTAATAACATCTATAAGGTATCCATCTTTAGAGAGCTTAGGGAGGCCGGTGGATCCTTGGCAAGTCTCATTCCTTTTGTGTGGTCATTTTATGGCTCTCCTACTACCCTTTACTACTTGCATCAATGGTCACATGAAGGAGTCACTATCTTGGAATCAATTGTTGATGCAAGCATGGAGATCTTTTAGGGGTGTAAAAGACCAAGGAGAAAAATAGGAGCATGGAAGATCAAAGTGAAAGATCATAATGAGACTCTTGAATGAGGGAAACTCTAAATGCCTAGCATGAGCTTAGACTTTAGTATTTATAGAGAACATACAAGGCTCTTGAAAAGCTTCTCAAGAAGCTTCATAGAAGTTGCTTTCTTAGTGTGCAAGCTAAGTTAACCAAGAAGCTTCTTCCTTCTCAAAGCTGTCTACTTTGCATACGAGCTAAGCTAGTTGGGAAACTTCCCAATAAGCTTCCCTTTAGAAGCTGTCTATTTGGCATGTAAGCTAAGTAAACAAAGAACTTCCCGAGAAGCTTCCTTTTAGAAGTCACCACTTGGCATGCATATTATGCAAGACTTTGAAGGTGCTAAGTAGCTTCTTAGATGCTTCCAGAATATTTTTTTAATTCTTGGCTAATTTGGCTTATTTGTTTCTTTATTAGTCTTGACTAACTTGTTTGTAAGCTCCATATTGTTACATATTCTCCCACTGCTAGTTGTTGATGTCCTTGTCACCATGGAAGCTTCAAAATCTTGGATTGCAATTTGTGTATTTTGAAAATGAGAGAGAAGCTCTCAATGGCATCATGAAGGGGATATCTTTTCCAAAGGACTTTGTACTTAATATGTTGTTGGGGGCCAGGTTGAATGTGATGACATGCACTAAGATATGATCAACTTCATACTCCTCATGATCATTAATAAGGAGGTGGTTGGACACAAGAGGAAAATGAAGATGAATTAACTTGGATTTAACTTGGAAACATGAGAGATAGGGTGGATTTGCATATGACAAGGCAAGCCAAGTCAATAAGTAATGAGAGAAATGATTTGGGTGATATCAAATAGACCTATCCAATTAGGAGCAAGTTTACAAACTTGTGTATTCAAGTGGGAGGGGTAGGTTACTAGAATAAAGCATGACCTTGTCACCAAGTTGGAAGGTGAGATCACAATGATGTTGGTTTGTATATTGTTTCTAACAATTTTGAGCAACAAGGAATTGAGATTTGGCTTGTTGTAAAGATTGGGATATTGTGGTTAAGAAGGTAGAAGTATGAAAAATATGAGATGGGGGAGTAGTAAGAATGGAATTTGGAACAAGTGGATCTTGGACAAAATTAAAGAGAAAGGAGATAAACCGGTGCTTTTCTATTTAGAATTATTGTAGGAAAACTCAACAATTGCAAGACATTCATCAAAGTTGGTATAGTAAACATTGACAAAAGCACAAAGCATGTATTCCAAGGTATAATTTGCACATTTGGTTTGTCTATCAGTTTGAGGATAATAGGCCGTGGAGAAAGCAAGCTTGGTGTGAAGTATCTAGAAAAGTGCTTGCTAAATTTTTTTGGTGAATTGAGGATCATGGTCAGTAATGAGTACACAAGAAATCCCATGAGCTTGAAGACATTATCAAAGTAGAGTTGGGTCAATGTTGGAGTATGTGCTATATCAAAGGTTGGTGCCAAATAGATTTGCTTACTAAGCTAATCCAAAAACACCACAATTGCAATGTGACCTTGCTTTATCTTGGGCAAGGAGGTGATGAGATCTAAGTTTCTATCAAGAAAATGGGATGGGAAGTGGTTGAAGAAGTACATTCAGTTTTTGGTTGCCGGTCTTGTTGCATTGGTAGCTCTCACAAGATTGGACCACCTTTTTGACAATTTTGAGCAACAAGGAAGCAAGAATTGGCTTATTGTAGGGATTGAGATATTATGGTCAAGAAGGTGGAAGTATGAGGGATATGAGATAGAGGAGGAGCAAGAAGGGAAGCTGGAATAAGTGGGTCTTGACCAATCAGGGAAGAAGAGAGGGAATCTAATGCTTGCCTATTTAGAATTATTATAGGTTAACTCAATAATTGCAAGACATTCATCCTAGTTGGTATAGTGAACATTGACAAAGGCACAAAGCATATTTTACAAGGCTCAATTTGCACATTTGGTTTGTCTATTAGTTTGAGGATGATAGGCTATGGATAAAGCAAACTTGGTGGCAAGTAGCTAGAAGAGTACTTGCCAATTTTTTTTGGTGAATCAAGGATCACGGTCAGAGATGAGTACATGAGGCATTCCATGATGCTCGAAGACATAATCAAAGTAGATATATGCCAATGTTGGAGCACCCACTATATCCAAAGTTGGTGCCACATGGATTTGATTACTAAAATTATTGACAAACACCATGATTGTTGTATGACCTTGCTATGTATTGGGTAAGGATGTGAAGAGATCTAAGCTCATGTGTTCCCATTGAGTAGATGGGATGGGAAGTGGTTGAAGGAGTGTACTTGGTTTTTGGGTGTTGGTCTTGTTGCATTGGTAGCTCTCACAAGATAAAAAAAACCTCAAACATCTTGTGCCATGTTGGGCCACCACCATAGGTATTGTAGGGTACTCAAGGTCTTGTCTACACCCATATGACCAGCAGTTGGTAAGTCATGGGCTTCTTAAAGGTGCACAAGTCATAGATCACTCTTGGGTAGAACATAGATCCAATTCTCACAAAATAGAAGGTCTTCCTTGAAGGAGAAGGTCTTGTCTTCCTTGCCATGTGCTGTGTAATCTTCTAAGGATAGGAGACCTTAAGGGAAACACAAGAGAAAACACAAAGCTTTCCACTCCATCTCTGAAGTCCCAAAGGAGCACCTTGATTGTATTATACAGTAAGGGAGACTTCTCCAAAAGAAGCTCCATCCTTGGTTCAAATACATGGATTGGTGACATGCCAGCAAGCTCTACCCTTAGATTATTTGAATGCATGGGTGACATGTTGGTTTTGATCCTATCTGGTTGGTCAAACCATCATTGATTAAAAATAATCTTTAGGGAATCTTCTTGTAAGAATCTCTAATTTTGTGGGTGAGTTACCATTAGAAAGCTCTTGATGAGAGAAGCTTGGAGATAAGGAAGGCCAACCTTTTCTCTGATAGGGAAAGGGAGGAGGATGTGCACATTTTTTAGGCCTAATTCACCCATTTTGGCCTCTAAAATTGGCTATGAAGTTTCTAAGCTATTTTCAACTCTTGCTCTATTAGTAAAATTTCTCTTTTGGTGATATCTCTATATGATCTACCTAGCCCATCATGCACAATATACTTCTAGATGTTACCAAGATAATTTTTACCTCTAGATGATTTGTCTAGTTCTTGGTATTACAAACCTCCACTCTTTTAAGATTCAATGTCCTCGTTGTGAACTTGTTGCTCAAAAGATTTCACTAACACCAATGCATTGGTCAAGTTGGCTATTGGCTCCCATATTGCCTCATATAGTGGGTACACTTTCTAATGTACAAGATATTCCACACACAAATGTGTTTCTAGAGAATGCTTTTGACTTCATATTCCTCCCTATCATCAATGAGTGTTGAACAAGGTCAAATTTCCTATACAAATAGAAAGTGGTATGGTCGGGGTGCATATATGAAGAGTAAGGAAACATGGAATACTAGATGAATCTTCATGTGTGGCGATAGCTCAAGGCGGTAGGCCATTATGCTAATTCAACAAAGGATGGGAAAAGGCCCAATAAAATGAGGTTTGAGCTTGCAAGGACCAACTAATATGAGGTTGGTTGTTGATAACCAGATTTGATCCCCAACATTTGAACTCCAATGTGCCAATAATATGCATTGGTATGCTATTTTTGTTGATTTTGGGTGAGCTACAACCTGTGTTTGGTGTTCCCCACTACTTGTTTGATTTTGGAAACGGAAGTGCTTACAATATCCACCTTGGTATCTACCAGGCGGATCTTCATCAAGTTCAAAGGTGTGAAATGATGCTCTCTATACATAAGGAAGAATAGTGTGATTTGTGTATATAAATTCACTAAGTTGTTGAATGCAAATTCCACCAATGGAAGTAAGGTGTCCCACTTTCTTGCTCTTCTAAGGTGAAGCTCTAGAGCATGTCTTCAATAGTGCAATTAGCCCACTTTGATTATTTATTGGTTTGTGGATAGTAGGCCGTAAACATGGCCAATTTGGTTTTGAAGAAACCAAAGAGTGTTCTCCAAAACAAATTGGTCAATTGAGTGCTTCTATTTGGGATGAGCACTTGAGATAGGCCATGGTGAGAGAAGACTACATCTAAGTACAATTGAGCTAATTATGAAGCAATTATGTCCTTAGTGGTAGGACACATGATTAATTTTGTTGAGTTGGTCAACAAAGATTATGATGGAGACAAAATTTGAGGTGGTCTTGGGCAAATCCCAAACCAGATCCATGCTTACCTATTCCCAATGTTGTGCAAGAGTAGGAAGGGGTTGAAGAAGTCCTACGGTAGCTTGATTAGAAGCTTTATTTTGTTGATAGAGTAGGTAGTTTCAAACATACTCCATCACATTGTTGCTCATCTTGGGCCAATAGTAATTGCATTTGGTGACATCCAAGGTCTTGTCCACTCTAACATGACTTAGAATGGTAAAATCATGACATTTTGCTAGGATGGTAGTTCTTATATCCATGTCATCCAGGATCCATAACCTACCATCACAAAAAGTGAGTCCTTGGGTATTAGTGATGCCTTTGGATGATTGAGCTCATACAATCAATGGGTCAATTTTTGTAGTAACAAGAAACCTTGGATAGAATTCAAGATTTATCTTGACCTCTACCACCAAATTGCTTGTCATAGGCATTCAAGTGAATGTATCTACAAGTTGCTTCTTGCCTTCCACATATTTGATTGTCATGTTGAACCTTTGTCTCTACTCTACCCGCCAAATCTATTGATGAGATAGATCTTTTTTTGTCTCAAGGTAGACTAGAGGTTTGTGGTCGGTCTTCACTACATATGCCTTCTTGCTAAGATAGTGCTTCCAATGCTTGGTTGCAAGGATAATGGTCAACTCTTATTGTTTGGTGATGTGGTAGTTGCATTTTGCCAATAACAACTTCCAAGAGAAATATGCAATTGGGTGCCTTTGTTATGCCACTCTTGTTGTAGGACTGATCCTATTGCTACACTTGATGCATCTACAACCAACTTGATTGGATGTTTTAGGTCATACTATTTCAAGATTGGTGTATGTAGAAATGCATCTTTTAATTCCTAGAAGGTCAATTCTTGTACGGTTTGCCACATCCACTTCTTTCCCTTTTTGAGTAGTGCCATTAAAGGTTGTGAAACCTTAGAGAAGTCATTGAAAAATCAACAATAGCACACCAACAATCCCAAGAAAATCTTGAGTTATGTCTGATCTTTTGGAGCACTCCATTTTTGAATGATCTCTATTTTATTTGTTAATACTTGGATGCCTTTTGCACTTATTTTATGCCTCAAGTAGTCTACTTCAAACTTGCCAAACTCACACTTTAAGATTTTGGCATACAATTGATTTTGTTGTAGAATCTAGAGGACTTCTTGTAGATGTTACTTGTGTTCCATCATCATCCTACTATAGACAAGGATGTCACTTAGAAACATGATAACAAATTTATCCAAGTATGGATGAAATATGTCATTCATCAAACTCATGAAAGTGGTTGGTATATTGGTGGGGCCAAATGGCAGCACTAGGTACTCAAAATGACCATTTTTTGTTCAAAAGGCAATTTTGTGAATGTTTTCCTCCGCAATTTAGTTTTTGTTGTACTTGCTTCACATATCAAGTTTGATGAAGTGGTTTGTCCTATTGAGTTGATCTAATAGGTCATCCATGCAGATAAGGGGTATTTTTTCTTCACCATTTGTTGATTTAGGCCTTGATAGTCAATGCACATGCACATTGTAGCGTCCTTTTTCTTCACAAACAAGACAAGAGCTCCATATGGTGATACATTGGGTAAGATAAACCCTTTGTGCAACATATCCTTGATTTGAGCCTTATACACTTCCAACTAATGATGTGATAGATGATATGGGGCCTTACAAGGAGGTGTCTTCATAGGATTACCTTGATTTTATGGTCTACTTTCCTTTTTGGTGGTAATCTTGAGGGTAGATAATCTGAGAAGACATCTTGAAACTCATTAACCACATCTCTCAATTTCTTATGAACTTGTCCATTGAGAAGTGTACTCTGGACTTCTCTTATTAAACCCATGAAACATCTATTTGTCTTATAGATAATTATTGTTCTTATGACATAAAGAGGTAATTCTTGCTTGTGTGCTCTATCTTTAACCCCAATGATCTTCCATTGGTGAGTTCTCACTACTTTCTTCCTCCAATTGACCATGGTATTGTAGTTTTCTATCCATGGTATACTTAATATTGCATCATAATGAGCTAACTATGAGCTCACCACTCAATTGCTTCATGATACTCTCCTACAAAGGGTGTTACCTTTTTAGGTAATGATTCAATCTTCTCTATATGCCTATTAGGTAATTCTACTTTTTCATTCTCATCCTTCTCTAGATCCATCTCCAACCATATTGTAATAGAATGAGACAAGAAATTATTGCTTTAGGGTTTACTAATACTCTAACTTGATTTTCTTTTAGGGCTCTATTTACAACAATCAATTGTGAGTTTATCTTCCTCAATCTCTATGTACTTGTTTTCTTCCTTTCCTTGCTTCTTTGCTTCATAGTTGAGCCAGTAAGGTTGTGAGGTGTATTTACTAGTGATCTTCATTTTTTGATGTGTTTTTTGCATACTCTTCTTCAATTTTTCTCTCCATGTTATTCAAAGATTGTCTGTATAGAGGCCGAGGGCCTCTAAGAACATAAGTATGAAAATTGATGGCTAGGTGCTCAACTTGACTACAATTGTAACAATGATATTGTTTTGCTTGAGTCCCTTCCCCTCATGGGACCCCATCTCTCCTTTCATTGGCCAGTTCTTGTTCTCCTTGTTGTAGTCGTGCTCCTTGTTCTCAAAATTGAATGTTGCACAATTCCATAGGAATTGATCTACCAAAGTGTTGTAGTTTAGTCCAATAATGTGGAACTAAAGCTACCTTTTCACCTCCTCCAAGTGCTCTTGCTATTCTTTGAGCTCAAGCAATGGCTTCAAAAACCATGCAAGGGTTTTGTACCATTACTTCTTGGTGAATTTGCTCTTTAAACTTTTATTTGAAATTGTCCAGCTTTTACCAGACTCATTTCAATTATTGCAACATGTAGATTTAGGACTGCCTTCATGTACTCTTGTACACTTCTTCTACTTCAATCTCCATAGTTGGAGTTGGGTCATCTGCACAAAATCCATGAATTGGAAATCTTTTAGCAGCCCTTCTTGCATGGCCATCCAAGTGGCCCCTCTTTCTTATGCCAACATTGATTGTTCTCAAGTGTTGTACCATATGAGGGCCTTATTGGTCAAGTATCCACATACAAACATGCCGACAGAATGATCAATGATTTCAGTTATGAACAATTGAAAGTATCAATTCATTCTTAAAATTCAGTTCTCCACTACTCCCATGTAACATTATCCCTTATAAGGCTCAATATTGCATGTCTTCTTCATTGCAATAACAATGTGGCTTCATTGTTGGCTGGGTTTGATGTTCTTTGCATGAGTGACTCTCCAAGTACTTCAGCCATTGGTATTGGATTTTGAGACAATTCTCCTTGCATTGTTTGATCATTCCTAAAAGTATATAATTGACTTTGCAATGCCTCCATGGTCATCTTGATCTCCCAAAACTTGTTCAACATTCCCTGCATTCTTTGCATCAAATCTTGTAACTACAAATCCATGATTCCTACATACAACAACTACTCAATTGCTACTTCTTACTTCAATAAAGGGTTAAAATGATCACTCAAGAAACAACACAGACTATTAGGATTTCAAAGGCTATCACTTGTCGATAATATTCCTTACCAAAATTGCGGACTATGAAATCTCTAAACATTACTTTTAATCTAACCACATAATAAATTTCTACTTGAGTGTTGAAAGGGGAGGATTTGTGTAATACTCTGAGGATAAGAGATCTGAAGAGAAACACACCATGAGAAATACACACTTTCACACTCAAACTTTGATGCCCCAATGGAGCACCTTCTCTTTATTATAAAGATAAAGAGGATCTCCTCCAAGTTAGCTCCACCATAGGATTAGGCACACATATAGGTGACATGTCAGCAAGCTCCACCCTTGGATTACTTACTTTGATGGGTGTCATGTCGGTCTTGGTCATATCTGGTTGGTCAAACAAGCTTTGACTAGAGGGAATCTTTTAGAGGATCTTCTTGTAGGAATCTCAAAATCACATGGGTGAAGTATCATTGGATATCTCTTGACAAGACAAACTAGTGAGGAAGGAAGGCCAACCTTTAATCCATTAAGGGGAGGAGAGGGAATCTGCACATTTTTGAGACCTAATTAATCTATTTAGGTATCCAAAATTGCCTTCAAAGATTTCATATATATTTTGATTCCTACTTGATTAGTAGAAATCCTCATTTGGTGATACTTCTTTCTGATCTATTTATTCCATTATGTGTAACATCCTTCCAGATATTACCAAACCAATTCTCACCTTTAAATCATATGTCTAGCTATAGGTTCTAAGGTTTTCAAGTCTATTTTGGTTTTTGCCCTATTAGTAGAAGTACTCTTTTGGTGATAATTTTATCTGATCTATTTTGACCATCATGTATAACATCATTCTAGATGTTACCAAACTGAATTTCACATCTAGATCATATGGCTAGCTCTTGGTATTACAATTTTGCACATGGAATCCATCATAACAAAATGTAGATTGTCAAATCCCACTCTCTATCATAGATCACCATAGGCAAAATCACCGAGTTTGGTGAATTCATCACTATATCCATAAACTTTGCTCTAAAATGGAAAATGAGTTATGCTCTTACTTGCTCATGTTGGATGTACATAACCTTGAGCTGGAAGAATGGAAAGCGGGGTGCAAGATATTGTCCTCTTGTAGCCTCCATCCCATCCTCTGTCTAACACACTCCTAATTTATTGATTGTACTATCGTTTCTCTCTTCAAAATCACTCAATCTTAGTAGCCCATGTTCCTCCAAGAGAGATGATCCACTCTCTGGAATTAAAACACCTGCTCTGATACCATTGTAATCTTTTGAGGATAGAAGACCTTAAGAGAAACACAAGAGAAAACACAAAGCTTTGCATTTAATCTCTAACGCTCCATAAGAGCACCTTGACTACATTATATAGCAAGAGAGACTCACTCGGAGGAAGCTCCACCTTTGGATCAATACATGGATTGGTGACATGCTAGCAAGTTGTACCCTTAGATTAGTTGTATGCATGGGTGACATGTTGGTTTTGATGTTATCTGGTCAGTCAAACCATCTTTGATCAGAGGGAATCTACTCATTTTTAGGCCTAATTCATCCATTCAGGCCTCCAAAATTGGTTCTAAAGTTCTCAAGCTATTTTTGACTCCTGCACTTAGTAAAATTCCTCTTTTGGTGACACTTCTATATGATCTACCTAGCCTATAATACATAACATCCTTCAAGATGTTACCAAGCCAATTTTCACCTCTAGATGATATGTCTAGTTCTTGGTATTACAATTGACAACCTTGTATCATTTGAAAGAAGAGGTCTTGTTGTAAAGTCAATTTAGCCTTTTGAGTCAATTGACTTGGTTGTAATTACTACCATGATGAGAGGAAGAGTACTCAAATCAGGTCATCATGATAGGGTATCAAGGATGATATGGTATCAAGGATTATATGGAACCTATCAGGTTTGTACTCAAGTTTGATGTCAAACAATTATAGTTGTTCCTCTCACAAATTGTGTTGACTCTTCATGTGTTCCAAATGTAATGTTTGCAACAAGGTTTTGTGATATGTTTGCATGATCATTTGTTTCCTAAGAGATAATGCATCCATACCTTGGTGGCATATACCATTGGTAGTTGTTCTCAATCTCAAGTAGAGTAATTTCTGTCTACAATGTTTAGTTAGTGAGACACAAAGGCAATGGGATGTAAGTCATCTAGAAATTCTTATTGTAGCATAGCTTTAATGGAAAACTTAAAAGCATCAAAATCAACCACACAAGGAGGATCATATGGTTGAAGAATGTGTCTTGAAGACACCATATTTTTAGCTTTTGGAATACCTCTTTGTGCTTGGTGGTCCACTAAAATATTTACAAGAGGTCAATCAATAGTGTGACTACATGTGCATAATAATGGATGAACCATCTATAAAAACTTATCAATCCATTAAATGCTCACACTTTTATGGCTTCCTTTGGAGTAGGTCAATTAGTAATGGCTTTGATTTTCTTATCTTCCATCTTGATCCCCTCTGATAAAACCTTATGATCCAAGAAGGTAACTTTTTTTGCCAAAATGGCACACTTTGACTTCTTATAGAAAAACTTTCATTGATGTAATTGTCTTAGGATTTCTCACACATGATTCCTATATTTTATCTTTGTCTTGCTATAAATTAAAATATCATCCAAGAACATCACCACATACTGGTCCAATAGCTCATCCAACACCCAATGCATTTGATCCATGAAGATTACCAAAGCATTAGTGAGCCTAAACGGTAAAACTTTCCATTCAAAATGCCCATACCTTGTGTGAAAGGTTATCTTTTGCATATCCTCCCTATCAATAGGAATATACCAATAGTGGCTTTGTAGATCTAACTTGAAGAAGTATTATGCTCCACTCAATTGATCTAGCAAGTCATCAATTCAAGGTAAGGGATATACATTCTTCACTATTTGTTTATTGAGGCTATAGTAATCAATACAAAAGCAAAATCTCCCATCCTTCTTTGGGAAAAATAGTACTACTGCTCCCCAAGGAGATGTACTGTGCTGTATAAAATCCTTCTCTAACAACTTTTTCAATGTAGTTCAAAGCTCGTCCAACTCCTTTAGTAAGAGCATATATATTGGTTTATTCACTAGAGTACTTGTTGGTAATAACTCAATCTTGAAGAGCATACCACAATTAGATGATACCCCTTTATTAGATCATCCAAAAACACATCTACAATCTCTTGAACTATTTAATCAACCATTGCTTGATGAGGGATTTTGGCCCTCATCCAATTCTCCATGCGGAATTGGCTTGATCCACATTGCAAAAATAGGAATATCTTCCTCCAAAGGTTACTCTATGGCTACTTTACTAAAAAACTTTCCATTTTAGGAATGACTATTTTTAGATGTCTTACTCAAAGGTCCCAGACAACCTAATTGATAATTCTTACCTTGGTGTTGTACTTGAATTTGTCATTGAATCTAATCAAATTAAATCTTATGATATTCAAGCCAAAGTAAATCTTATGATATTCAAGCCAAAGTAAATCTTATGATATTCAAGCCAAAGTAAATCTAGAACAATATCATACTATTAAGATGCCAATTTACAAACCTCATACACTCCAAATACTCTTTCCCAATCTTGAATGTAATAGGACGTGAGATGTGGAATGCAAAACTCTTTTTACCATTTTCCATCATCAATCTAATTCTAAACATTAGCTTGAAAGGAATACCTAATTTCTTTGCTAATTGCATTTAAAGGTAATTTGTTGAATTTCTAAAATCAACCAAAACTCTACAACCATGATTAGATATCATACCTTGCAAGTGAGGTAAACTTGCATAGGTTGAGCCTTTAATCCCATTAGAACTAATTTGAATTCTCTTATTGGGATTTTTCATTTCCTTTGATGATCATGCTACAAAACTCCATTTGGTAATTTGTTAGAGTTATCTATCCTTGAGTGGAAATTAACAATATGGATATCTAATTTGGTGATAATAAAGCAACCACTATTTTGTTGCAATATTTTCCTATTTGTAGTGCCAAGCAATCTCCATTGGATGACATCAATCTCCATTGGTATCGGCTCTTCTACCCATATGTAGAGTGTTGGCAGGTTCTATGAAGGTCAATGTCAAGATCAAGTCATCACAACTAAGGAATCAAAGTGCTCAATCAACTACATGGCTTCCTTCAAGTGTTTGGGCTCCCACATGGTCACTTCCAATTTGGTGCATGACTTTAAATCCCTCATAAATAGATCTAGAGTTGCACCTTCTAGTATATCTAAAATTTTCATTATAGTGTTCTGGAATTGAGTGATGTAGCTTCTTTATAGAACTAATATGCTTCAATTTTGCCAATCTATCTTGTACAACTTGTATGACATTTATAGCTTAGAATTGTTCAATTATTGCACTCTTGAATTTTTCCTATGTCAAGATGGGCATAACAAATTGCCATTCAACTTGCTCTACATGGAATCATCACCATAGTTTTGCTACTCCATCCAATTAGCTTGAAGCCAAGAAAATTTCTCTCCATTCATCTTGAAGATTTATAACTTCAAAATAACATTTGCAATTAAATACAAAATTCTCCACTACACCCAAGAGATTCTTGCCTTCAAATACATTGGGTTTTTGGAAATTGGATTTGCTCTTCTTCTTCTCAAGATGGTGTTATCTCTACATGCTCTTGTCGTTGTTGGTCTTGTTCTTCCAACAATCACGTAAGGTGCTTGCTTTATTGCTATATAGTAATGATAAATTTGAGCATTGCTGTTATGGTTACTACTGTATCAAACAACCTATAATTATCTAAGTTAACACATAGATGCAACATGTCTACCATTCTACATAACGTACAATTAGAAGTACAAGGGCTCATTGGACAAGGTGATTGTATTCAAAAAATTTTTTCCTAAAGCATGAGATGATGAATTGCATGAATAGATGCTTGGGTAGAACATGGACACAAAAATCCCAAATAGTTTGGCGGAAATAGATTTGGTGGTCTATAAATTTGATCCATCCCATTCTTGCTCTAATACCAATGTAAAAGACCAAGAAGAGAAATAGGAGAATGGAAGATCAAAGTGAAAGATCACATAGGGACTCTTGAATGGGAAACTCCAAATGCCTAGCATGAGACTAGGCTTTGGTATTTATAGTGAACATACAAGACTCTTGAGAAACTTCTTGAAAGTTGAATTTTTAGAGAGAAAGCTAAGCTAATTGGGAAGCTTCTCAAGACTTCTTTCTAGAAACTACCTACTTGGAATGTAAGCTAAGTTAGTCAGGAAGCTTCCCAAGAAGCTTCCTCCTAGAAGTCACCACTTGGCATGCACATTACTTGATACTTTGAAGGTGCCAAATAACTTCCTACATGCTTATAGAATATTCTTATAATAATTCTTGGCTAATTTGGCCTACTTACTACTTTTTTAGTCTCAACTAACTCATCTATAAACTCCATATTGTTACAAGGGAGACCTTTGTTTACTATGGCTCACTTTAGAGCGCTCTTATCTACTACTTTGGCCATGCCAAGTTGTGTATTATCTCCTAGGTAGATGATATACACATGGTGAGCCCCATGGATCAAATAAGGCATGGCTTTGATCACTTGACTATCGAGCTACATCTTGTAACCTTGAGAGTCAAGTTTGTCAAAGTGTAGAGCATGGTCCTCTTCAATTATCTCTCCCTAGCTTCAACTTCTAGAGGTGTGTGCTACATCTACATATGGACTATATATTTTGGAGTGCAAATAGGATCCAAGGATTTTATCACATGCTTCTTAGACTTTGCTCTTGCAAAGTATATTCTACATGTGGATGACCTTCCTCTACTAGGAGATCCATAGGTGGCATTTGATATACTATCTTCCATTATTGCTATCAACCAACTTGCCTTCTCCACATAGTTCTCCTTTCCTTGACTTTCCTATCATGTTTGAGAGCTTTTGATAGGAGGATTATGAGAGTCATTGATGTATCATTGGACAAGAGACATTTGAGAGTGTGATGGAGGATTGGGCATATAGATAGATATCTTTACCAATCTCATATTGGTAGACTCCATATTGTTACAATATGGAGTCTACCAATAAGTTAGTCAAGACTAACAAAGTAGCAAGTAGGCCAAATTAGCTAAGAATTATGAGAATGTTGTAGAAGCATCTAGGAAGCTACTTGGTATATTCCAAGTATTGGATAATGTGCATGCCAAGTGGTGAATTTTAAGAAGAAGCTTCTTGGGAAACTTCTAGGCTAGCTTAGCTTGCATGTCAAGTAAGTGACTTTTGGAAGGAAGCTTCTTTGGAAGCTTCCCAACTACTCTAGCTTGTATGCCACGTAGGTGGCTTCTAGAAATAAGCCTCTTGAGAAGATTCCCAATTAGCTTAGCTTGTACTCAAAGAAAACAACTTTAGGACGTTTCTTAAGAGCCTTGCATATTCCTTATAAATACCAAAGCACAAGCTCATGCTAGGCATTCAAAGTTCCCTCATTCAAGAGTCCCAATGTGATCTTTCACTTTGATCTTCCATTCTCCTATTTCTCTCATTGGTCTTTTACACCTATTATCATTGGAAGAAACAACACCAATAGTGTTTTTAGGTAGTTGGGCTCTCTCAACATCCCTACTTTCTCAGCACCTCTACTTTCCTCCCATTTTGTTGTTGTTGATAGGCCAATTTTCAAGACATATGTGACCAAGGTGGAGGAAGGATACTTTTCTTTCTAAGTGTTATTATGGTAGGTGAGAGATGGTCTATCTCCACGGGCATGGGAGGACCTTCCATCTTTGCTTCACTACCATCAAATTAGACCAAAGGTTTGCAATCTTCCTTGATGGAGTGATAATGCCAACATATGCTATATTCTCTCTTAGTTGACTTGTCCATTCCTCATGCCACTAGAGCATATTTTTGCTATTGCTCTCGCAAGGGTGCAAGTCCTTGGATTCTAGCTTGACTATAAAAGACCAAGGAGAGAAATAAGAGAATGGAAAATCAAAGTGAAAGATCACATTGGGACTCTTGAATGAAAAACTTTGAATGCCTAGCATGAGCTTGGGTTATGGTATTTATAAGGAACATATAACGCTCTTGAGAAGCTTCTCAAGAAACTTCCTAAAGGCAGCTTTCTTTGAGTGCGAGCCAAGTTAACCGAGAAGCTTCTCAAGAAGCCTCCTTCTAGAAGCCATCTACTTGGCATGCAAGCTAAGCTAGTCGGGAAGCTTCCCAAGAAGCTTTCTTCTAGAAACCATCTACTTGGCATGCAAGCTAAAATAGCCAAGAAGTTTCCTAAGAAGCTTCTTCCTAGAAATCACCACTTGGCATGCATATTATCCAATACTTGGAAGGTACCAAGTAGCTTCCTAGATGCTTCTAGATCATTTTTATACTTCTTGGCTAATTTGGCATATTTGCTACTTCATTAATCTTGACTAAATCATTGGTAAACTCAATATTGTTATATATTTACTCATCGCTAGTTAGTGATGTCCTTGTCACCATGGAAGCTTCAAACTCTTAGATAGTTGCTTGTGCATTTTGAGCAACAAGGAGATGAGATTTAGCTTATTGTAAGGATTGGGATATTGTGGTCAAGAAGGTGGAAGTACGAGGGACATGAGATGGAGGAGGAGCATGAAGAGAATCTGGAACAAGTGGGTCTTGGCCAAAATTAAAAAAGGAGAGGGAATCTAGTTCTTGCTTGTTTAGAATTATTGTAGGCAAATTCAACAACTATAAGACATTCATCCTAGTTGGTATAGTGAACATTGACAAAGGCATGAAGCATATCCTCCAAGTTGTAGATCATCCTTGGCTAGAACATAGGTTTAGTTCTCATAGAATAGAAGGCTTTCCTTGAAGGAGAAGGTGTTGTTTTGCTTGTCATGTTATGCAAGCCAACCTTGTTATATCTAAAAGAAGGGGTATTGTTGTAAGGTGGTCCTAAACTCAATTTGTAATTTTGAGTCAATTGACATGGTCATAATTACCGTGTGATGAAAGGAAGAGAATTAAAATTAGGTCATTGTGATAGAGCATCAAGGATAACACACAAATTTTTGGGTTTGTACTCAAGTTTGATGTCAAAAAACTATAATTTTTCTTCTCCTCAATAATGTTGACTCTTCATGTGCCCTAGATGTAATGTTTACAACAAGAGTTTGTAATTGGTTTGCATGATCACTTGTTTCTCCAAGAGATAATGCCTCCATACCTTGGTGGCATATACCATTACTAATTATTCTTGATCTCAAGACTACTAGAGCATAAGTGAGCCCAAAAGGTAGAACTATCCATTCAAAATGCCCATACTTTGTGCAAAAAGTAGTCTTTTGCATATCCTCTCTATCAACAAGAATATACCAATAGCCACTTTGGAGATCCAACTTTGAGAAGCATCATACTCCACTCAATTGATCTAGAAAGTCATCAATGCAAAGCAAGAGATATGCATTCTTCATTGTTTGTTTATTGAGACCACGGTAATCAGTACAAAAAGCAAAATCTTCCATCCTTCTTTGGGACAAATAGTACCAATGCTCCCCAAAGAGATGTATTATGTTATATGAAATCTTTCTCCATTAACTCCATCAATGTTGTTCAAAGCTCATCCAATTCCTTTGGTGAGAGCCAATAGATTGGTGTACTCATTGGAGTACTTCTTGGCAATAATTCAATCTTGAAGTGCATACTATGATCAAGGGGTAATCCTTTTGTTAGATCATTCAGAAATACACCTACAAACTCTTGAACTATTTAATCAACCATTGCTTGGTGAGGCTTTTGGCCCTCATCAGATTCTCCATCCACAACCAACTTGATCCACATTGCAAAAATTGGCTTATCTTCATCCAAAGCTTGCTCTATGTCTACTTTATTGATGAACTTCTCATCTGGGGACTGATTATTCTTAGGTATTTTACACAAAGGTGCTAGACAACCTAATTAGTAATTATTATCTTGGTGTTGTATTTGAATCTTTTGTTGGGTCCAATCAAATTGAACCTTATGAAGTTCAAGCCAAAGCAAACCTCAAATGATATTATAGTGTAGAGGTGCTACTACAAACCTCATACACTCCAAATATTCATTTCTAATCTTGAATGTAACAAGATGTGAGATACAAAATTTAAAAACCTTTCTACCATCCGCCATCATCAATCTTCTTCTAATTATTGGTTTGATAAGAATACTTAATTTCTTTACTAATTGCATGGACATGCAATTTTTTGAACTTCAATAATCAACCAAAATCTTACAACTATGATCACGTATCATACCTTGTAAGTGAAGCAAACTTGCATAGGTTGAGCTTTCAATCCCATTGGAACTAATCAAGTTCAAAGTAGGTGGCTTGAGTTCTCTTATTGAAATTCCTCATTTCCTTTATCATCATGCTCCACAAACTCCATTTGGGCAATTTGTTGGGATCATCCATTCTTGAGTGTACATTCAATAATGTGATGCCCAATTGGGCAACAATGAAAGCAACACAATCTTTCCCTATCTATAGGGCCAAGTGGTTTCTATTGGATAACATCAATTTCCATTGGTTCTGGCTCTTCCACCCTTGTGTAGTGTATGGGCAGGTTCTATGAAGATCAAGGTCAAGATAAAGTTGTCGCAACTAACTACATAGCTTCCTCTAAGTGTTTTGGCTCCCACATGGTCACTTCTAATTTGGTGCATGTCTTAAAGTCCCACACAAATGTGAGGGACTTGAATCCAAAGCTTTACCTTCTAAAATATCTAGAATTTGCAATAAGGTGTTATCGAATTGAGTGATGTAGCTTCTTATAAAACCAATTTACTTCAATTTTGCCAACCTATCTCTTGCAGCATGTGTGGAATTTATAGCTTGGAATCACCCAATAATTGCACTCTTGAATTCTTCCCATATGAAGTTTGGTGTAATAAACTACCATTCAATTTGCTCCACTAGGAATTGCCATTATAGTTTTGCCACTCTATCCAATTGGCTTGAAGACAAGAGAATCTAACTTTGTTCATCCTGAAGATTTGTAGCTTCAAAATATCATTCACAATTAAACAAAATTTTTCTCCACTATGCTCAAGAGGTTCTTGCCTTCAAATACCTTAGGCTTTGGAAATTGAATTCTCCTTGTTGAAATGGTACTCTGTCTACATGCTCTTATCATTGATGATCTTGTTCTTCCAACAATCAAGTAAGGTGGTTGATTTGTTGTTGCATGGCAAAGATAATTTTGGATATTGCCACTATGGCTACTACTCTATCAAACTATCTAAAATTTATCTAAGTTAACACATAGATGCAACACATCCACCGTTCTCCGTGAGTTATAGGAAGTACCAAGGGTTCATTAGACAAGGTGAACACATTCAAAAAATATTGTCCAAAGCTTGAGATGATAAACTATGTGAAGTGATGCTTGGGTAGTACAAGGACAAAAAAATCCCAATGTTTGGTGGAAATGGATTTGGTGGTCCATAAATTCCATCCATCCCATTCTTGCTCTAATACTAATGTAAAAGACCGAGGAGAGAAATATGAGAATGAAAGATCAGAGTGAAAGATCACATTAGGACTCTTGAATGAGGGAAAAAATTGAATGCCTAACATGAACTTGGGCTATGGTTTTTATATGGAACATACAAGGCTCTTGAGAAGCTTCTCAAGACATTTCCTAAAAGCCGCCTTCTTTGAGTGCAAGCCAAGTTAACCGGGAAGCTTCTTGAGAAACCTCTTTCTAGAAATCGCTTATTGTGCATGCAAGCTAAGGTTGTCGAGAAGCTTCCTTCTAGAAGTCACCTACTTGGCATGCAAACTAAGCTAGCCAAGAAGCTTCCCAAGTAGCTTCCTCCTAGAAGTCACCACTTGGCATGCATATAACCCAATACTTAGAAGGTACCAAGTAGCTTCCTAGATACTTCTAGAATATTCTTATAATTCTTGGCTAATTTGGCCTATTTGCTACTTCATTTTTCTTGACTAATGCATCTTTAAACTCCATATTGTTATATTGATGGTGGATTAGGGCATTCCGACTCATACCAACTACTTTCTTTATAGCAATGAGATTTTGCTTAGGCTTGGTCCACCCTTTTGCATCTTTGTTACTCACTTATGAGTGTGGTTCTACATTGGATGCAATAGCAGTCCATATGACACTATGTCTTTATGGAGGACAGAGGATAGCTACCCATGATGCCATCAAGGATATCATGTTTGCTATTGCACGAGAGAGTGAATACCTTGCTTGGAGAGAGCATTCATATTCTTTGCAAACAACATGTGTTAGAGCAAACTTATACTTGGTCCAAGATGATCAGGTGATAGTGGTAGATGTTGCGATTATAGACTCTATGTGTGATGCAATTTTAGAAAGAGTGATTACTCATAAACTTGGATGGGCAGCAAGCGGAGCAATAACACGCAAGTTCTCAAAGTGTAGTGGTATGCAACAAGGTCACCTCTTTGTTCCTCTAGCCTTGGAGTCATATGAAGTGATGGACATGATGCCCAACACATTTGTCAAGGAGTGTACAAGAGCTTATCATGTTAGATGCTATGAGTACCACTCTCACTCTTGTACTTTGTAGCATACTTTAGACAATGGGTGTCCATTGCTCTAGATAGAGTATTGGCTGGTGCAATCCATAAGAGATCAATCATTATAGGTGATGCTTCTTTGGATGCTCTAGTAGTTTATAGACCTTACGACTTGCATAGTTCGGATATCTTAGGTATGGTAGGGCAGATTTCTCATATCGACTAGGACATCTATTAGGACCTACCTCCATTCTACCTCTTTTGTCTCTACCTTGTATGGCATGATGGATCTTCCCATCCTTCATGTGTTCTATGTGGTCACCTTTTCTCAAGATGTACTATTTCATAGGTTTTTTTATGTATATTTTGATCATTATAGTTTCTCTTTGAAGTTTATTACCTTGTCCTTCTCTTTATTAATCTTGTTTTTCTAAATTAATTAGCTTAAATTATTTATAAATTCAGAATTAAATAAAAATACATTAAATTTTTATCAAGTTGAATTAGTTTAATAATTGAGAAGCTATATAACATATATAACATATCTTTAAAAATCTCTTTTGTATGGAGTAGAAATTAAATATGCTATTTATTAAAAATTAAAAGTGTAATTTGAATATTATTTAGAAATATAACAATAAAATCTAAATATTGTAAATTTATCATATTCTTAAGGAATATTTAACTCACATAATTGAAATTGATGTATACTAAACATAAAATGTTTGATATGATGTGGTAAAGAACAAGAATAAAGAAAAATGATTTGCATCTCATACCATTCAACATGTAATACTTAAAATGATCCAAGAAGGTTATACAAATAATTTAATCAATTTCAATATCATTCAAACCTTCAAATTAATGTATTAATTTGTAATTTAATATAGACCACATGTCTTTATTAATGTATGTATAAAGAGCACTATAATCAATAATAGAGCAATCAGAATAGATGATACTAGGATGTTCAAAGTATTTAGATAAGTTTTTTCAACTATTTCACTTATGTACCTCTCACATTAACATATTCCAATGATATTGAGGTTGAAATATATTTTACTTCTCAAGGTTTAGCCTTGTAAAATCTCGTTCTTATCCCTTTTATCTTTTGCAGATAGTTTTTTTATTGGATCTATATTGTGACGGAAGGAAACTAGTGAGTTATACTTAGAGTAGAGACTTTCAATATGGTTAGAAACTCAAGAGTAAATTGTGAAAATTAATATGAATATACTATACATCCTATTTCTTTTAAATAGGTTAAAAAGTATCATTTTGTAATTGAATTCTATGATTATTGCTTAAAAGAAATTTCTTTAATCCACATTAGAGCACTATATGATTTTTTGGTCTATTTCAACAAATCATATTATGTAATAAGTCAATTGTAGGTATATAAAGAATTTAAAAACTCAATAAGAATACACTCATGTATATGTGAAGTTCAAATCCTAAAAGTAAATTGAATTTTAATTTTGTAAATAAATATATTATTAATTACAAGAGATGGTTTATTAATACAAGAGAAATAAAATTTTTTTTATTAAAATTTTAGACATTTTACAACCACAAATAAAATTTTTTAATTAATTTCTCACTAATAGAGAATTCATATTTATTTGCTTATTAATCTTAGAGCACTATTAGACAAATAAATACTTCTTATATTTTTCTACACATCAAAATAAATTAAAATATAAATACTAGTTGTTTATTTTCATATATTGCACCAAGTTTATAAGAGTTTGCATGTTTAAAAATTATAATTAAATTATATTTTGGATTGGAGCCAAAGAGCCATTATTTAACCTATATGCAAAATTGTTTTCTCACTCTAAGCTATATGACTTAAGAAAACATAAAAATATCACAAGGAAATGTTATATTTCTCCTTTTATTTTAGTGAATATTCCTCTCTCATAAATCCACCCAGTATTTGAAGAGAAAAATCAAACATAGGAAATTTGTTGCATAAATCTAGGCTATGTGATAGATTCTATGATAAACATCTATATTATTTTTTATTCAAACTTGATCTATATCATCAGTTTAAGAAAGAAGATAGATTGCGAGGACATAATGGTAAGTGAGTGAAAGCAGTGATGAGGAGAGAGGAAAGATAAGACAAAGAGTAAAAATTCCAGAATTTCTAAGCATACCATAGGAAATAGAAGATAAAGGAGTAATAAACTCTCCTTTTATTTTAGTTTGGTTTTATTAGTATCTAAATTTAAAGTTATGGAGAGTTCAATAAAAAGACACAAAAACATTTATCTTTTTTAGGATTTAGAGTGATTAATTCACCATGAGAGTGATAAGTTAAGATTTGTTCCTTTTTACTAGACTTCATGCTCTAGTTTTAATGTTGGAAATTATTTTGAAAATTATGGAGATATAAATTAAAAGTTATGAGAGATTATAGTTTTTAGTTTTCTAGAGTTAGCATTTATTCATATGAGGTGAGATGTTGATGGATTGTGGTTTTAGAGGAATACGAAGATATGAAGAAGTATATCATGTGTTACTATCATTGTTCTTGTGCTAACTATGGCTTCACTTCTCCACATGTGAGGCCTCGCCGAGTAACTCAAGATATACCATGCCCATCATGTCATCAATTCTTTACCTTGCAAGGATAAAGACTCATGTGGGAAAGATGCACAAGGCTATGCTTGAACCACTTGGGATGCTCATGTGAGGCAAATAACCACATCAACACTGTTGACACTTGGGATTACATATGCTTTATCTATCTCTTTGTTTACCATTTTGGGAATATTGATTGAGATGTGGAAGTGGCTAACATCTCAAGCAGGTTGTTTTGGGGTTATTTGAGACTAGTTTTCCATGTCCATGCATATTCCATAACTTCTTTGTACACTCCATGATGAGGCTAGACAAGCTTTATTTTACCACTTGATTGATTGGCATGTGATCTCTTGGACAAGTTAGCATTGTTCTTAGTACTCTTACTCTCATGATGGTGTATTTCTTATATTAAAATTAGCTATATAGAGCAAAGAGAAATGGCTACTAGTTCCTATAGATTTCAAGTGGGAGATTGAGCTACCTTAAAGAAGAGTTTGTTTGGGCTACGTGTTCTTGTAGACAACTTAGCCACATGATAGTACATATTCCACTTGATTACAAGAGAGTAGGATATTCTATCAAGTAGAGAATATATTCTATCAAGCCAGAAGTATATTAGAGTAGCACAAGCTCTACATCTTTTGTCTATCGTTAGTCCTACTAACAAGACTATCTCTTTCTTATGGTTATTACATCCTTTGGCAAGAGAGAGATAGTCTCATTAGAGGTCTTAGACTATCAACTTGAGAAGCCTCTATATCTTGATAGATCACTTTTTGCACTACCTCATGCTATGTTGCCTCATACATATTAGGTATTGTGCACTATCTCATGCCTCTACTTAAGAGGCTTGTTAAGGATGGTATATAAAAATCTTAGAGATTACTTCCAAGTAGATTATTCCTCTAGTGGTTTATTGAGTTGTTTTAGGAAGCTACAATGGTAGCGAGAAGAGATATTCCTACATAATTTAGTCAAGTATTAGGTGCAAGTTTGCTTCTTACCATGGAGAAGGACATATAGAGTATTAGAATTATTTTTATTAAGGAGGTATTTTTGCATCATGTTAGCCACACATTGTCCTTTAACATCATTCTCACTTTTGATAGCACCTCAATCTACATCAATTTGGAGTTGCTATACTCAAAAGTTGTGAGATTATATCTGTAGGCATTAGAGCACTCCTTGATATCCAACTTGAGTGGGTTGTTCTACATGTGGATATTGAGAATGCTTTTAATAACATCTCATGTGCATACATTTTAGAGAGCTTAAGAAGGTTGGTGGATCTTTGGTAAGTCTTATTGCTTTTGTGCAATCCTTCTATGGTTCTCCTTCTTCCCTTTATTACGGATATAGTTTCTCACACGACTATCCTTCTTTGCTTTATTACTTGCATGGTTTCTCATATGAGGGAGCCATTGTCTTGGAGTCGGTTATTTGTACACAACAAGAAGATCCTTTATTTACTATGGTTTACTTTAGAGCTCTTTTATCTACTACTTTGGACATGCTAGGTTATGTATTTCACTCCTTGTCAAATGATACATACATTATGGGTCTTGTAGATCATATTAAGTAGACCTTTGACCACTTGACTATAGAGTTTCATCTTGTAACCTTGAGAGTTAATATGTCAAAGTGTAGAGCATGGTCCCTTTTAAGTATTCTTCCTCACCCTAGCTTCCACATGGGTGTATCACATTATAAACCCTAAAGTTTAAAAACTCTTGGAGTGCCAATAGGATTTGAGGATCTTAAACACTTGCATAGGATATTGTGGATGAGCTGCTTCTACTAGAAGATCCACAAGTGGTATTTGGTATATTCTCCTCTAGTATTGCTTGTTGACCAACTTACTTACTTTTCATGGTTCCCCCTTCTTTGATCTTCCTATCATGTTTGAGAGGTTTTGATAAGAGGATTATAGGAGTCCTTGGTGATATCATCAAACTATGGACACTTGTGTGTGTGATATGGGATTTGGCACATTGATAGACATTTCTAACAATCTAGTTAAGGGTAGATCTATTATCTATGGAGGAGATGATACCTATAGCATTTTTATGTAGTTGTGCTCTCTAAGTACCTCTACTTTCCTCCTATTTTGTGGTTGTTGATATGCTAGTTTTGGAGATGTATGTAAACAAGATAGAGAAGGGATCATTCTTTCTTTAGATGTTATTGCAACAAACAAGAGATAGTCTATCTCTATAGGCACAAGATAGCCTTCCATCTTTTTTTGACTTACCTTTTGATTGGACTAGAGGTTTGCAGTTTTTTTTTATGGATAAAAAATTTCAATGTTACATTCTCCCTTAGTTAACTCATCCATTCCTTGTGCTACTAGAGCAATCTTCACTCTTGCTTTGGCACGGGTGCAAGCTCTTGGATCCTAGCTTGACCACACATTAAGGTATTTTGACTCGCATTCTCTCTTAGTTGACTCATCTATTCCTTGTGCTACCAAAGCACATCTTCACTCTTGCTTTGGCAAGGGTGCAAGCACTTGGATCTTAGCTTGACCATGCATTAGGGTATTCTGACTCACATTCTCTCTTAGTTAACTCATCCATTCCTTGTGCTACTAGAGCACATCTTCACTCTTGCTTTGGCAAGGTGCAAGCTCTTGGATCCTAGCTTGACCATGAATTAGGGTATTCTGACATGCACTAGCTATTTTCTTTAAGATGTGAGGTTCTTCCTAGGTTTAGTCCACCCATCTTTATTTTCTTTATTCACTTATGAGTATGGTTCTACACTAGATGCAACAATAGTCCATATGACATGACATCTTTTTAGATGATAAAGGATAACTACCTGAGATGCCATTAGGGATATAGTATTTTCCATGGCATGAGAGAGTGGATACCTTGCTTGGAGGGAGCATTGGTATGCTTTGTGGCAGACACAAGAATTGATGCATACTTATACTTAGTCCAAGATGACCAGGTGACAATAGCTGATATTTTGGTGGACGTACATGCGATAGAGTTTTAAAGGGAGTGATTATACATCCTCCTAGATGGGTGGCAACCAGACAAATAGCAAGTATAGGGTATGTAGTGAGGTCACTTCTTTATTCCTCTAGCCTTTAAGTTATATGGAGGATGGATACAGTTTGCCAGAGAGTACACAAGAGCATCTCATATTAAATATCATATTTTATAGAGAGCATGTGTCTATTTTTCTACAAAGAGCAGTGGGCTGATGCAATCCATAGAAGAGCAATCACACCAAGTGTTACTTCTTTGGATACTTCATTAATTTGTAGACCATGCAACTTGTATAACTATAAGGGCAGATTTATCATATCGATCTGTTGGGGGCTTAACCCCAGTTTACCTATAATGTCTTATCATTGTTTGGCTTGATGTTTCCATGTCCTTCCATGTCCAAATAAGTAATTCTATCAACTTAGTAAAGCAAAGTGCTACCAACGGAGCACATGAACGCTAGTTTTAGATAGGATAGATTATCCATGCGTAGCTAGAATAAGTGGTGCTCGATCATTCAATGTTAACTTTTGTTCCAGTTTGTGCATATTGTTTAGAACGCCAGAATTCGACGCTTACCAATTTCAGTTAGTGCACCTATACCGTACTAGTGTTCCGTACCGGTTACATCGATGGTTTCATGCCAATTTCAACAGTTAATTCAGCAGGAGAGTTTTCTCCTACTTTGAAAGTCCTTGGGTCCTCGGGTTTCACTGATAAAGACATGGACATCCTTCCCATCCTTCTTTCTTGTTATTCTACGCGGTCGCTTTATTCTAACTTCAAAATGAGAAAATGACCGAATATAGATACCAAAAGAGAGAGCAACCACACCACGACCAAGTTCAATGTACCCAAAGATCTACTGTGCAGTCGTCGCCGGTTGGGGCCCCACACACCACTCTTCGTAGCTCTTAAGTAACGAGCGTGATCCGTTCCTGTTTGCAAACTTCCGACGTGGAAGCGCCATAGCAGACGCCCGAGGCACGTAGAAATCCACGAAGACAAACGGGGTCTGCGAGATTCGCTGGTCACACCGGGACGTTGCCGGCCGACGTCAAATTACGGTAGACGTCGAATTTACCCCCTGCAGGGCAGTGCCTCGGGAAAGGGAAATGAGGAGAAGAAGTCGCCGGTGTGGGCGTGGGTTTGCATGCTGGTGATGAAGCAGTCCCAAGAGACCGACAGAGGACGAAATCGTGTCTGAAATTTGGTAATAATAGCACGGCCGGATTTATCTGCAGGTAGGAAAGGGAGCATCATCGACCAATGGTTGTGTAGCGTAGCACGGACGTGAGTTGGAATTTCACCTCGAGCATCGAAGCAGCAGCTGCAGTGTGATCTGCACGGGATGTATAAATCGGTGGGCATTTGGTAGGGGGTCGCATCATTCATGTGAATGAATGGTGGCTCAGCTCAACAAACGCGAGTAGCGATTGGAGTTCGTCTGCGTGGCAGGATCATCCGAAAACTTCGTGCTCCGATGTGAGCGAGTGAGTTTCTTCGGTGTGTCCTAGATAATGGATAGTCTCTGCAGAGATGCAGTTAATCTGAGAGAGAGAGGGAGAGAGAGGAGAGATAGAGTCGTAGTGGAGGATAGTTTTAATTAATTTTAATTTTCAAGTGTTCAAGAGCTGGAAGGACACGATCTAAATATTATTTGAAATCACACTCCTTTTCCTTAACGGTCGAGCTTAACTAGTGATCCGAAATTTGAACAAAACTTTGAAACTCAGACAGTGGATGCGGCAAATATTGACAGGCGATGTATGTTATCCTCACGCCCAGATTCAGGCAGGAGCTGCTGAAGTGATACCACAGATCTGGACAGGGAAGAGGCTGTGCAATGGTGGACGGAATGGAGGCTGGCAGCTGCTGTGGTGTAGTCAAAGGACCAGGCTATGCGAGCCCTAAAGAAGCTCAGTACGGTCCTCGTGAGAAAATTGTGTACATTACTGGAATATACACAGGTAAGCTCACCTTGTCAATTTCTGGGTTCCTCATCATCCAATCCAAACACTGCAAAATACTGTAGCAGAATGCATGAATCGAAAATTTCTGATCAAGATCTTAAGCCGTGAGGCTTCTCATAAGATTCTCTCATGCAGAAGCATATCCAGCCTAGTAGCCAGATCACGATGGTTTATTCGCATAAGAGTAGGCTGATGAGATGGAACCAAATTGCAGGAACAACGATTAAGAAGCCTGATTATCTGGCGACGGTGGATGTGGACCCGGAGTCTGCGACCTTCAGTCAAGTGATTCACAGACTGCCTGTGAATCACCTGAACGACGAATTGCATCACAGTGGCTGGAATGCTTGCAGCTCGTGTCACTCGGACACTTCCGTCAAGCGTCGTTACCTTGTCCTACCTTCACTGGCGTAAGTTCTATACCACCTGAAGTCATCAGAGCTTCATTAAGTGCACAGGATTCTAAAACTCGAGTTGAAATTGCAGTTCTTTGTTTCAGAATTCTGATTGCAAAAATGTGTCTGTTTTGCAGTTCGAGCCGAATATACATCATCGACACGGTCACAGATCCTCTGAAACCGTCGCTGCACAAGGTGGTCGAGCCGGAGGAGATTTTGGAGAAAACTGGGCTAGCTTTCCCTCACACTGCCCACTGCTTGGCAAATGGGGACATCATGGTGTCCTGCATGGGAGATAAGGAGGGTCGTGCAGAGGGTTCGGGCTTTCTTCTTCTCGACTCGAAATTCAATGTCAAAGGAAGGTTAGCTACGTAGCTGTTGCATCTGTTTCCAAACTCATTCTAGCTCACTGGATGTCTCTATCTATCTATCATCTGGCAAGTCGTCCCCTCTGTGTCTATCTATCTATCACAGTTGATGTAAAGTTAATACTCTTGCAGATGGGAGGAAGAAGGCCACAGTCCACCTTTTGGATACGACTTCTGGTACCAGCCTCGACACAAGACTATGATAAGCTCTTCATGGGGAGCGCCAAGCGCTTTCACTAAAGGGTTCAATCCAGCACACGTCGCTGAAGGTCTCTACGGGCGCCACTTATTCGTATATTCATGGCCCGGAGGCAAGTTGAAGCAGACTATGGACCTGGGGAGTACGGGGCTCATCCCTCTCGAGGTGAGATTGTGCTTGACTCGTTTAAGCTTCCTCTCTATAATCAGCATTAGCTTAGCTTAACCACGTGATTGATTTCATCATCGGACTCTGTTCATGTTCTGGTTGGCAGATACGGTTTCTTCACGATCCCCAGCAGTCCGTCGGTTTTGTCGGATGCGCTTTGAGTGGGACCATGGTGAAGTTCCACAAGAAGGAAGACGATTCCTGGGACCATGAGGTTCGTTGTTTTTGTCGAATACGAAGTTATTTGGACTTCCTTGACCATGAGTATCTTCGAGCGTTTAGGAATCCATCTCGTGTTCTTGTTGAATGTAGGATGGACAGTCATGACACTAAACCTTTGAATTGATGATCACTTCATGCTTTGTAGGTGGTGATTTCCGTGCCGAATCTCAAAGTTCAAAACTGGATCCTGCCAGAAATGCCTGGCCTTATTACTGATTTTCTGATATCGTTGGACGATCGATTCCTCTACTTCTCCAACTGGCTTCACGGAGATATCAGACAATATAATATCGAGGATCCCAGTAAGCCCGTTCTGACAGGGCAAGTCTGGGTCGGTGGACTCTTTCGGAAGGGCAGCAATGTGTTTGTAGAAAAAGAAGATGGAGAAGTGTGGCAACCTGACGTCCCTGATATAAAGGTAAGCTCACGTTTCACCTATTATCTGCTTTATATGAGTCGCAAGAGTACTTCCCATAATTACTGAGACAGTATCGGCTACCGTATTGTGGGGTTTCAGGGGAAGAAGTTAAGAGGAGGGCCACAAATGATCCAGCTGAGTTTGGATGGAACGAGGCTCTACGCAAGTAACTCATTGTTCAGTGCTTGGGATAATCAGTTTTACCCGGACATGGCAAAGGAAGGATCTCACATCGTTCTCATTGATGTCGATAAAGTACAAGGTGGATTGTCGATAAATGAGAAGTTCTTTGTGGATTTTGGAGATGAGCCTGAAGGACCAGCTTTGGCGCACGAAATGAGATATCCAGGTGGTGATTGCACTTCTGATATTTGGATATGAACTCAACAACGAGGTGGTTTCAACCGACAAAGCTCTGTTTGTAAATGTGATACTTACATTGTCAATGGATGAAGATTTCCCGTTCATAGAACGCCTTCTACTATCATTTCATATATTTGTAGAGAGGAAGGGAATGGTGATGGAGGTTTCTTTTACACATTAGTTCCTCACATCCGTTGGGGGTCCATGCGTGCAAGCTGGTCTGATGCTCAAAGTGTGTCTGGCAAACTGTGTATCGTTTCCACTTGTCGAATTCATTAGTTTTTTAATTTAAGTAGGGCAGTGCTGTAGTTTATCTTGCCACTTCAGATTTTCAGAGGAAGCAATCTGGCCCTAGATTAACAAATCAGTGGACATACTAATCAGAAGGCCATAAAGAATCAAAATCAGAGAGTAAACATCAAAAGAAGCTGGAGTGTGCCAGCTTCCAAACTTCATTCCCTTGACTCAACTAAGTGTTGGAAGCTAGAAGGTTGGCTTCTCTACCTACTTGAATATGGACAGGAATAAGGTGATGCACGAGGAACTCTTCGGTCCGATGGCCGAAGCTTAGTTCTCTGTCCCTGAAATTCTATCAGCAGTACTGCCTGCCAGCAATCGTGATAAAATTTCAATAGCCTTACTTGCATCACTGGCTGTTCTATGAGATTGCTATGAGATTGCTGATAGCATCCAGAAGAACCAGGATAATTCTAGGATAATAACAGCCAAGGAAGATGTTAACCATCAAACGCTCCAGCTGATTTCGTGGCAGAAGAGTTGTATTCCACTATATTGATAACCAAATTAGGAGTCACTCATAATTTCAGTCTACCTTCCCCTACTTTCAAGCAGTGAAGCGGGGGATTATACACCAGGAGGTAGGCCAATCCTCTTCGATTAGACTTGGCTAATCGACTATGACTTTGCGCATCTACAGTTGAAAAACTCAACTGTCAGCAAGATTCTGGAATGGTTGGAAGCGGGGTTCGTTCTTCCGTGTTCATTATGCTTGTAACTCCAACTGAGTAGTCATCGTTTCGGAACAAGGTGCTGTTAGCCAGCTTAACTGTTTCTGCAGAAGGAAAAACAAACAACGGGCATTCCCCAAATCATCAGTACGAGCACATTGATACGTACAATCGTCAGAAGAACTGTCACAACTTCTCGAAATGTCGACAGAAGTACACTCCAGTTCACATGATACACTGCTAGAGATCTTTATTGCTCGGAGGACATTCCCTTTATCACATGGCTTTCTTCACATTTCATGAAGTACGATTTATTCCCGACCAGTCCAACCCGCCAAGCCAGTTCCCGTAACAAGTCAAAATTTTGTACAAACTAACATTCTGAGAAAGTTGCACTTCCAATCTAATCTTTACTTCGACTCCTTCTTGCTAAGCGCCAACCGCTCAGCATTCTCTTCCTACCTAAGGATCAAAAAGTGCAAGAGCATATCTGTCTTAGACCGCATCTTGCTGTGCGCTGGACGCCCAATTCCATAGCTTTACATGACCTTCATCCTGTGCTAAAGTCGTCCCACGGGAGTGCTGGCAACCATTTGACAGGAGCTGGGAGTGCTGGCAGCCATTTGACAAAATATGCTGCTGCTGCGGACTTGCTGCTTGGGTGAGCTGCTTCCTTCTAGAGAAGAGAGCAATCTGTGATGCGTAGCCTGGTCCTTCATCCTCCCCAGATCCACCCACTCCGGAAAAAATGACATCATAAGAATAAGCATCAGCCATATTCGTAGCCCACACTCGAAACTCTGCTCTAGTCCATTCAAATCGATGATCTTCGTTTCTGAACTTTACTGAACGAAGGGAGTTGTCGTTGTTGCCTCCGGCCGATCCATGCTCTGACAATCTGATTCTCTTCCCTACTGAAACTTGTTCATCATGAGAGATGGATCGATCAAGATCCTCTACGGGGCTTATCAGAGAGTTAGTTGAAGAATCCCAAGGCAACCCTTGTAATATTGGGTTGTATTCAAAATTGGGAGTGGACACAATCAACACTTGTGGTTGAAGCATACCAAGAATCGTACTGCCAAACTTCTCAAGAGGTTCTGGGTCCATGTGCTCCACCACCTGACACGAATTTCATGTGGACGACTTAGTGCAAAACAAGGTTCTTATAGAAACAACAGCACCACATCAACTTCAAAATCTCGCCAACACAAACGGGACTGACAGGTTTCATGAGTTAAACTCATGTAAGTTGACTTAGCAAACTGCCCTCCCGCGTAGGATCCCGAACCAGATCGTCCAGCGCGGAAGAGAACAGCTAGGATCATGAGCTATATAAGATGAAATATTACACTGTGAAGCTGGGGGAAGAAAGCACCTCTATGCAAGTCGCCACATCTGCACCTCCAAATTGACGATCAAAGTCTGTGATCGATCCCTCATAAAGATCGATCTTCTCTAGTGACTCTTTACTGGGAATTTTCTCGCTTTTGAGCTTGAGAGTTAACAGCTGAAAAAGTGAGCATTCTGTCAGTTTTGAGTCTAAAACAAGTTTTTGCATAGAAGTCCGTATACCAAGCAGGAAGGTGGAAACCTTGCCTGATACATTTCCACGCTCACTATGGAAGGTCTTTAAAGAAATAAAGCAAGTAGACCGGTAGTACAGCAATTAGACCTTGGCAGCTCGGATAAGACTTTTGTGTGAGATGTCCACTCCAATCAACTCTTTAAGCTGTGTAGGCTGGTCCAGCAAGGACTCCAGAAGACTTCCTGATCCGCAACCTAAGTCGATCTAGAAGACAACAGAATCACTGTAAGCACTTGATCAACCCTCGATGTCTGTTGAATGAAAAACTGGGACTGTCGTCTCAGGTTTCAGACCACGAAGCAACATTGCAAAGGTTCCAGTTGTAGCAAGCAAACCACTACTAATAGAAGCCAGGGTGTAAAAGCAGATACCAAACGTTTCGCTTGCAACTTCTCTATGATCTGGAGGGCGTATTCCACCCTCTGTTTAGACAAAGAGGGCTTGAAATGAGCTGCTTCCATCCGCTCTTCTGGTGCTTCCACATACTTCACAAGCTGCACAGTGTACCTTATTCTCTCGATTCCTGCTACAGAAAAGAGAAAAACATTCAACTTCAAAACATTTGATTTAAGAGTTCCACCGGAATGGGAAGAAAAAAGAATCATAATCACGAATCGAAGATCCAGAAGAAGTCACCTCGTGAAAAAAGTTCATTCTTCTCTCCAAGGTCATAAGATAAAGCACTAAGCAAGCCACGTGGAGGAGGAGATGTGACAAAGTATGCAGTCTCCCCAACACTCATTTTCATAACCAGTGCATCCAGAACCCCTATGACGGCCCCACTGCCGAGTTCAAACTCGAGCTTGTCGTGCTTCTCCAACAGAATGCTAGATTCTCCATCAGCATCCGGGTACGACCTTACAGTGTACCGCACCGTAACCATAGACCCGGAAGGAGGCATTTTGTCAGTCTGGGAGCTATCCTCCACTGCATGAGATCCGAAGAATTGCTCATCAGCAGGATCCCAACACTCCCCTCTTGATTCAATGGCGGGACGCACGTCGTCACAATCAACAATCAACTGGTCTTTGTCCAGGGTCCCCTCTGTTCTGTCAGCAAGTATTGGTTCATAATGCCCATTTACGCAGTTCTCGAACCAGGATTCGAACTGTCGCAGAGCCTTCAAAGCAGCACTTTGCTGAGCATCATGGCGGTTTCTGTAAGGGCCATCTGATTCAAATTCAAGGACAGACCCCTTCTGCCATTCGACTCTGACCTTACAGGTAAAGGGTCCACCTCGCATTGCTGCCGCATTGCTTTCATCGTCGTTCCTCGCATCACAACCCTCACACGGGCGATTGTCCAACTCTTCTTGGAGCGGCGCAGGGTCGTTCGACAGGCTTCCAGTCGCAGTTAGAGTAAAGACCGGGTCAGGTAGTCGGTGATGCTGACAAAACTCGATTAAGAGCCCCCGAGGAGGCATTCCCTTCCACTGGGACCGACTGGAAAAAACATTTGGAAGTTTTATGGTCAGGATTGCTCCCCGACTGACCTTGTAACTTCCCTGAGGAAATCTCTGCAGCAGCATTCTGCAAGAAAGCCAACATTTATCACCCATTGGTCAATTCGGCCGTCAACATTAGCATTCTCTGAATCAGTCACTGAAACCGAACGAAAATCTTAACTCTCAATTTTCGTCTCACCTGCTGAAAGTAGATGAGGTGATATCAACAGAGTAAAGTTTCCCATAGCTAGACCAGTCTCCCCCCACGGCGGCCAGAATTACTTCACCGTACACGGCGTAGCCCATGAGAAGGCTGGCTCTCACATTCTGCGCAGCGTGGAGCCCGCATGATTCTTCCTCCTGTTTTCTCACTGAGTACCTCCGAAGATCCTCATCAGCGACTTGACTATTAGCTTTGACACCGCCGGTCAAGTTGACAAAGTCCGAATCCCCACCCTGCAGTTGAGGCAGATGTTTCGATGCGGACCAGTACAGCCGCATGGATGGATGAGTCTTCCCAATTGGCCTGCCGAGACCAAAACCATGTTAAAATTAGAGTAGCCCGTCCATGCACGCTCTCAGTGGGCACGGAAAACATGGCATGGGCGAACTTTGGGAATTCACAGAAAGGCTTGTACGAACACACCTTGAAAATAGGACCCTTCCGCCATCTTTGATACCCAGCTCACGCGCAATCACGTCTAGGTAATAGTCCTCCGGTTTCACGACCAGCTTCGCAGCGAAAGCAGGAACGTCGGAGGTACACGGGATGTGGACGACCGAGAATTCGACACTGGTGTCGGACTTTTGACCCGGTTCTTCACTGAAAGCCATGGTGGCAAGAATCTCTTTGACGAGGTCGGCCGAAAACGGTTCTTCCCTGCTTAGAGAAAGGTTTCCCATATCGGTTTTGATGGACGGTATTTTGCTTGCGGCCTTGCAGAGCAATGCCATAGCGTAAGCGGGGTCGGTTTCGGCTTTCCGGTCGATAACTTTACAGAGACTGTGGATTTTGGCGTCCAGTGTGACAATGGCGGAAATGGGCACCTGCCCATGTCGGCTCCCCTCGCGCTTAAATGCAGCCTTAAAATGCTGCCTCAGAGGATAGTAAGCTTGAACGTTCTGCCACATTTAAAACGTTTTAGAAATCCAAATCGAGAGCAATCGAAAACTGTGTTCAGAAACAATTTCCACAATACGAGCATTCCCATTCCCCAAAATGAAGTTGAGACTTACCTTCTCCGAGAAGATTACAGCTATTCGGGATCGAAGATTGTCCCATTTCTCATCTGGCGTCAGCACCTCAGGTGACTTGGCCATCTGTACATTGATCTGCGCGAGGGATCAAACGATTTAATTTAATTTTCCAGTATATCAAAAGTATTCAGTAGGGTTCAATCACTTCTCCTTCTAGCCAAGATTCGGCAACCAAGCATTCAAAGAAAGTTTCCAAGTCATAACCAGTTAAAAGAATGAAGGACTGCTAGACCTCCCGGGGAACCGAAGAAATGTGACATGCTGCGGATCTCAAAGTTTTAACAGGAGCAAGGCGCCACTAGAAACATCCTCATAAGCGAACAAGTATCGCATATGTTCAATTTAAACGTTTCACCATTGCTCGCATGCGGATTAGTTCAGCCATGGCTCTCAGGCTGGCATGCAGTTTAGAAAATTCCGATTGAGCGTTCACTGTAACCTAGAAATTCGCCATTTGTGTTAGAGTTACCTTTACCTTACATATCGACAGCAACAACCTACTGCAGAGGACTATCTCCCGAACTCATTAAACCAGGGAGAGGTCGCCAAGGACCCACCATCATCATAAGTAAAGTTCAGTTCAGAAATCACCTGCTCCAGAGCTTGCTTGGAAGCATGCTGTTCGGCATCTTTTTTCCGAGGAAACAGGTCGGAAACGACTGTCGTCCCGTTAGGAAGATTCAATGTACATCGAAATTGAACCGAATGAGTTGGTTTGAAAAATGCAGTGCTGCCGGGAAGTACATCTGCATCCTCTTCTTTGAGTGTATTCACCACAGCCTCGGTTTGAAATTTCAGTCCCTCCCCAAATTGGTAAATCTGATACAGCTTTGCCTTGGGAGTCGTCATTTTTCCTGGCAAGTTGGTTCAGCAATTCAGAATGCAGTACCTGTATTCCACAAACGATAAAGGAGCGCAAGCATCTCCAAGAATATCACTTATCTCCACAAAGTGACTATCTCCACCCCACCACAGGTAGTAGTGTTTTCCTTCACCCTCTTATCCCGAACGCTTTGAGCCCCCCATATCTTCATTAAACCCTCAAACGTCGCCAGTTGCGTCCTATCAGACCACCAAGTAGGTGTCCAATCGCTGTTCCACCCAGTATCCACTTCAAGACTCCAGGACTAAAGGCAGGGTTGGACCTGAATCGCGATTTTGTCAAAATCAAGAACTGTCTGAGCGACATGGGTTCTTACGAGTTCAACTTCCATTGGTAAATGAGTTTGAGAAGCTTTATATTTTCCCCCTCTATAACCAGATGTTGAAAGGTACAAAGGCACCGTCCCATCAATAGCATACCTTGGACGCTGGCGATCCACCCTGTTGTATCCGAAAAGGCCGTTTCCTTTCGCTCCGGACAAGTGTTATTGGTCCGAAACAAGGGAAGTGCTAGCTTACATTGGATCCTCGTCGCGCACAACCGAAGGCAATTATACAGTGTCAGACATGCCCTTCAGCTCGGCAAATTGTACATCGCCAACGTAATTGGACATATCCTAGCTCAATTACTATCTTGGCTGCAAACGTCCCTGCAATTCAGCATTTCTCCAACACTGAGCTATGTGCACAAACATGCATCTCTAACTCGGCCAACATCCACTGTATTTTGTATATGCAGATTGAATCACTTCATAGGGATCGAACTACTTATTTGATGTAAATGTGGGTAAGGTATATGGACTAATATAAACCAGAATCAGAATTCTTATGACTTCAGAATGCTTGGCATTGTTAGGCAACTTTGAATTATGATATCTTTCATCACAGCCTTAGAACCTGGCGTTGTAGCACTACGAAATGCAAGAATGATGGCCTTGGTTAGTGTCAAAAATGCCCGAGAGGCCCGAAACCGCATATGAAGCATTTCAATCAGTAGAGTTTCAATGCGTTGTGGCATTACATAGATGCAATAATCTTAGTAGTCTTAGATGCTTTCAAGAACAGGAGAAGGGCCTAACCTCGCAGTTTAAGCCTTTCCTCTCAAGGCCAGGGTTGCTTCCGCCTATGCCAGCCGAGAAGCTGCATCATTGAGATAGGTCTTCCAATGCTGTAGACAAATGTTCCAGACTTCCTGAATCCGACTGCTGCTGCGAAAGCGATCTAGTCCATGGCAGATTATATCGCCATCTACTAACGTGCAAATTGCGTGAAGCACAAGCTTGCATACAAGCTATCTCAAGGCGTTCTTGATCTGATTTGACCTCTCAGAGCTCCTCTGACAGAGAATTCACATCATCGCCCTCTCCTCCCCTGAGTCTCACACATGTCGAACACCTCCCCTGCCAATTTCTCTATCTCTCTTCGACAATCCAAACACGCAATCTCATGAAGAAGTCACGATTGACCTCCTCCACCTACTGCTTCGCGGAAAGAGAATTCAATCCTTCCTTCCTCCGAGTGACATGTTCTGTCTTCTCTCTCCAACTAAAGTTCAAGACTGCTCTCTCTAAACGCTGTCCACACCTCTACCCTCTCTCTTAGAAAATCCAAACCCCTCCCCTGCCAATTCTTCTCTCTCCCTTTCAGAAATCCAAACGCGCCTTCTCGTGAAGTTGTCCCACCCGATTGAGCTATTCCTCCCCACCCTCCGCAGACAAGAGAATTCGCAGCTTCTTTCCACCAAATAAACACATTCCCCCGTCTCTCCCTTACTAATGCTCAAGAACTAACTTGCTCAAGAACTCCCTTACTAATTCTCAGTCAAATGCCGAGATGTCAATCCCTCCTCAACCCCTGTCAATTCCCCTGTCACTATCAGTCTACGGTAGTCTCTCCATCGTTCTCCTCCTCCTAACTACGACAGCACTTCCCGACCCACCACCATCACCACGTTCCCCGCCCGTCCCCACTGCGATCGAACTCCCTCTCCCATAGAAGAAGAGTATCCGCCGCAGCAAAGACAGCAGCTGCTCCCTCCTTTCCCCTCCCAGCCTGCGCCCCCACACTCGAAAAAAGACTCAAGAGAGGGGAACCAGAGGCGAGAGGCAGCCACCACGCACGGGACTTGTTTGTCGGTCTCACTTCTGCCACCACGCCCCATGCCGTCCTCGTCGCCAAATTCCACACATCTACCAAACCTGTATCTTGCCTAACGGTGTGCAGACGATACCGCGCAGTGGATCACGCGGAAGTGTATTCGGAGCGAACTGCAGTCATCTGACAGTATGTAGAGTTTAGTTTCTGTGGACCCGATTGGATGAGAATCGTGATCGTGCGGCTAAGATGAGGACTACAGTAGGTTGGCTCTCGACTGTGCAGGTAATCACCTTCAGGGATTCCTTCGAGCGGAGGGCAGCGGTTATATACCCGGGTTTTACGTGATGCAAATACTGTACATATAAATTAATACGTATAAATGGACAAATAGGCGGACGAACTACTGCACTGTTGTGTCCGTCCGATAAAACTGGTTCCGTCCAGTCCTTATTCGCTTGTCCTTGCGCCCCCAATCAAAGTCCGGTACTGCTTCCCTACCGTCACGTTGCTCCTTAAAACTATCTTTTGGTTCGCCTATTACATGCCTTCCCGCAAAGTCTTTTCACTTAAAATCAAAGTTATGACGTGTTTTAATCAGTCATTTGAGTCAAGTCAATACACGAACTTGATTCAGGTTCGTGTATTGACTACTAAGTCAATTCAGAATGAGTGGTTGAGTAAATTCTTTCACTCATTCTGTCTCACGTAAGTTTACTTAATATCTTATGATAAATAATAATTTATTAAAATCTATGAAGCAAAAATAGTAACTTTCTAGCTCGACATCGTGCTTAATGTACTCTGAAATCTCCTTTTGACTTAATTGGCCGATCACAAAATCTTATTTAAATGAAATTGATGATTGCTACGTCAAGCAGAACTCTTGATGCATAACCCGACTTGGGAGAGCGGTAGGAGAATGAAATTGAGAATTAAATTCAGAATTAAGCAATGTAACAATCCAGTTTTTATCTAGACTGATTTAAAAGAATATTATATAAATATTACTATATAAGAGTTCTAAACATCATATAGTCCTTATATGAAAAGACTGTTACCTAACACTATTTAATGTAATTTCAACTCCTTTACTTTAGAGTCCTTATATTTTTGATGATAAATATTTAATAATAATAATGATTATAGACCAAATGATTCTACGGAAAAATAAACTAAAAATCGGGATTGATGGTAAAATCATCACTAGGAGATATTATGATTTTAAGTTTTAAACAAAGTTCTTGTTGCATGCAAGAAAACTTAGAATTATGGTCATATAAGAGGATAATAAACACTTTCATTATAGATGAAAACTTGCATTCAATTCGTATAATCTTAAAACTTAAAATATAATGTATGGCCTACTTCTGACGTAGGTTAAAATTTTCAATTTGATAAAATGGTTGAAAAGAAAATAGCGACGAAAAGAGTAGTCAGAAGTGAAAGAGACTAATTAAAAAGATAGGTGAGGAAAGAAAAAAAATACCGAGTGACAAGAGTTAATAAAGGCGGGTATTATTGCAAGAGATTGAGCATTATGCTGAATTTTAGTTTCCGTCCAAGAAAGAATATAGAGAACTTAAATTTAAAACAATGTCTTTCAAATTAGATATGCGTTGAAATTCCTTTACTGTGAAAAGAAAGAAAAAAAAAAAAGTTCTTACAATTCTTATTTCTAACAGGAGGAGAGCTCGCAATACTATTCATGAGTGAGAAGTAAAAATTGAAGTGAATTTAACCTGCGAAGAATCTGAATTAACAAAAGAGAAACATATATATAAAAGAAATATATTAGTAATATGATCACCCGCATCCAAAAGCATAACTAAATTTATAATAAATAAAAAAGTAAATAAATAAATGTGGAATTCCAATGTCATCTATTTTTATTATTTTTCAATATCCATTCTTTGTATAAGGTTAAAATCGTCTATTCATTCTCACTTTAAAGACATAACGTCTATAATGATTTCATTTGTCCAATTTCTAAAATTTAATTATGGAATAATCCCAAGAGAATTGCTCTTGTTTCCTCTAGAAATTCGTGGGGTCTTAGGATAAGAAACCCTCGTTTAGACATAATTGAGATTTAGTTTAAATATCTGAAAAAATAGGAAGGGACCAAATAAAACGACAATAAACTAAAGATAAAATTTCCTAAAATGGAGGAGGAAGTAAAAGGGTGACCGCATAGAAAACAGGAAGGATGGGAAGACCCATCAAGCAGTACAAGGGAGAATCAAGCAGTACAAGGGAGAGACAAAAAAGGTAAAATGGGGCTAAGCCCCAATAGAGTCAATATGAGAAATTTTCCCTATTGCACCTAAGATATCAAAGCTATGCAAGTCATACGGTCTACAAACAACTGGAGCATCCAAAGAAGCATCACCTAGTATGCTTGCTTTCCTATGGATTGCACTAGCCATTGCACTCTATAGAGCAATGGACACTCTCTGTCTAAAATATGCTACAAAGTATGAGAGTGAGAGTGGTAACCCTTGGCGCCTAACATGATAAGCTCTCACACACTCCTTGACAAATGTGTCAAATGCCGTGTCCATCGCTCCATATAACTCCAAGACCAAAGGAACAAAGAGGTGACACCGCTAAATGCCCCTATACTTGGAGACCTTGCGACCAACTACTACACTCACCGCCCATCCAAGGGGATGGGTAATGACTCCCTCCAAAATTGTATCACGTATAGGGTTTATAACCATGACATCCACTACTATTACCTGATAATCTCGGACCAAATATAAGTTTTCCTTGACACGTGTCGTTTACAAAACAGAAACGCTCCCTCCAAGCCAAGTATCCACTCTCTTGTGCCGTAGCAAATACTATGTCCTTAATAGTATCATGGGTAGCTATCCTCTATCCTCCAAAAGGACACTATGTCATATGGAACACTACTGCATCTATTGTAGAACCACACTCACAAGTGAGTAATGAAGATGTAGATGGGTGGACCAAACCTAAGCAAAACTTCATCGTTGTAGAGAAAGTAATTGGTGCGAGTTGAAATGCCCTAATGCATGGTTGAGCTAGGATCCAAGAGCCTACATCCTTGCCAAAGCAAGAGCAAAGACATGCTATGGTAGCCTAAGGAATGTATGAGTCAACTAAGAAAACATGTAGCATATGCTCACACTGTTGCTCTATCAAAGAAGACTGTAAACCTCTAGTCCAATTTGACAACAATGAAGCAAAAGATGGAAATTCCTCTTGTGCCTGTGGGGATAGACTATCTCTTGTCTACCGCAATAACACCTAGAGAGAAAAGGATCCCTCCTCCACCTTTGTCACATAAGTCTCCAAAATTGGCCTATCAACCACCACAAAATGAGAGGAAAGTATGGATGCCGAGAGAGCCCAACTACCCAAAAAGCTATAGGTGCCACCTCCTCCATAGATAGCAAGCCAACCCCTCCACATGAGATTGGTAGAGCTTATGTGCCAAATCCCCTATCACACACTCAAATGTCCTTGGTCCAATATCACCAAAGACTCCCATAATCCTCCTATCAAAGGCTGTAAGAGGTGATAGGAAGGACAAGGAGGGAGGAACTATACAAATGAGGTAAGATGATCAACAAACAATACTAGAGGAGAGTATACCAAAAGCTACCTACGGATCTCCTAATAACAAAAGGTCATCCACATGGAGAACATCCTCTGCAAAGGCAATGTCTAATAAGCGTGTGTTGAAATTCTCAGATCCTATTGGCACTCCAAGAACACGTAGCCCATTTGTAGATGTGATACACCCTTTTGGAAGCTCAAGGTGGAGAGTGATACCTAAAGGGTACCATGCTCTACACTTTAACACCTTAACTCTCAAGCCTACTAGATGTAGCTCAGCCTACCTAATCTGATCTACAGGGCCCACAATGTGTATATCATATGCAAAGGAGGGAAATACACAACCTGGCATGACCAAAGTAGTAAATAATAGAGCTCTAAAGTGAGTCATGGCAAATAAGGGTCCCCCTAAAGGATCTCCTTGACGTGTACCAACAATTGACTCCAAGACTATGACTTCCTCATATGAACAACCGTGTTGATAGTAAAGGGAAGCAAGAGAGTCATTGTAAAAGACCAAATCCAAGGAGAGAAATAGGAGAATGGAAACTCACATTGGGACACTTGAATGAGAGAAAACTCCCAATCCTAGCATGAGCTTTGGCTTTGGTATTTATAGGTAGCATACAAAGCCCTTGAGAAGCTTCTCAAGAAACTTCCTCAAGCCGCTTTCTTAGAGTGCAAGCCAAGTTAACTAAGAAGCTTCTCAAAAAGCTTCCTTCTAGAAGCCGCCTACTTGGCGTGCAAGCTAAGCTAGTTGGAAGCTTCTAGAAGTTTCCTTCTAGAAGCTACTTACTTGAGGTGCAAGCTAAGCTAGCCGGGAAGCTTCCCAAGAAGCTTCCTAGATACTTCCGAAATATTCTAGGCTACTTTGTCTTATGTGCTACTTTGTAAGCCCGACTAACTTCATCGCTAAACTCCATATTGTTACATATTCCCCCGCCGCTAGTTGGTGACGTCCTCGTCGCCAGTGAAACTTCGAATTCTTGGATGGCCGTCTGTGCATTTTGGAGGTGAGAAAGAGGTTCCCAGGTGGCATCATGAAGGGGATACCCTTTCCAAAGGACCTTGTACTCCGTATGTTAGCGACGGCCTTGTTGAATATTGTGTCGTGCAAGGATACGATCAACTTTGTACTCCTCATAATCATTGATAGGGATAGGAAGAGGGGGAGGTTGGAATCGAGAGGAAAAGGAAGAGGGGTTAGGAACAAAGGGTTTCAACTTGGAAACATGAAAGACACGATGGATACGCATGTGGCAAGGCAAGGCAAGTCGATAAGCAATAAGAGAGACAATTTGGGTGATATCAAAGGGTCCTATCCAATTAGGAGCAAGTTTACAAACTTGGGTATAAAGTGGGAGAGGGAGGTTATTGGAGGATAGCATGACTTTATCACCAACTTCAAAGGTGAGTTCACGATGATGGTGGTCCGCATATTGTTTTTGGTGATTCTGAGCAACAAAGAGGTGAGACTTGGCTTGTTGGAGAGATTGGGATATAGTGGTCAAGAATGTGGAAGTATGAGGAACTTGAGATGGAGAGGGAGCAAGAAGAGAATCTGGAACAAGCGGATCTTGGCCAAAATTGAGAAAGAAAGGAGAGAATCCGATGCTTGCCTGTTTGGAATTGTTGTAGGCAAATTTTGCAATGGCAAGACATTCATCCCAATTGGTATGGTGGACATTGACAAAGGCACACAACATATCCTCTAATGTAAGATTTGCACGTTTGGTTTGTCCATCAGTTTGAGGATGATAGGCCGTGGACAAAGCAAGCTTGGTGCCGAGTATCTAAAAGAGTGCTTTCCAAAACTTCTCAGTAAATCAAGGATCACGGTTGGAGATGAGTATGCGTGGCATCCTATGATGCTTGAAGGCATTGTCGAAGTAGATTTGCGCTAAGGTTGGAGCATCCACGGTATCACAGGTTGGTGCCAAGTGGATTTGCTTACTAAGCTTATCCACAAACACCACAATGGCGGTGTGTCCTTGTTTTGTCTTTGTCAAGGATGTGATGAGATCCAAGCTCACATGCTCCTAGCAAGCTGATGGAATGGCAAGCGGTTGAAAGAGTCCACTCGGCTTCTGGTTGCTGGCCTTGTTACGTTGGCAACTCTCACACGATTGGACAAATTCTTGAACATCTCGTGTCATGTTGGGCCACCACCATTGACGTTGGAGGGTACCCAAGGTCTTGTCCACACCCATGTGACCAGTGATGGGTAAATCATGGGCTTCTTGAAGGCACACAAGTCAAAGATCACCTTTGGCTGGAACATAGATCCGGTCCGCATGGAATAGAAGGCCTTCCTTGAAGGAGAAGGTGTTGTACTCCTTGTCACATGTTGTTAGACGACCATGTACCATTTGGAAGAAGGGATCTTGTTGTAGAGCTAACCAAAACTTGTTATGGATCTTGGGGTCAATTGACACCATCATAATTGTTGCCACGATGAGAGGAAGAGACTTCAAATCAGGTCGTCGTGATAGAGCATCAGGGATGACATAGAACCAACCTGGTTTGTACTCAAGTTTGATGTCGAACAATTGGAGTTGCTCTTCCCATCGATGATGTTGACTCTTCATGTGCTCTAGGTGTAAGGTCTGCAACAATGGCTTGTGATCAGTTTGCATGATCACTTGTTTCCCCAAGAGATAATGCCTCCATACCTTGGTGGGATATACCATTGCAAGTTGTTCCCAATGTCGAGCAGAGTAATTTCTTTTAGCTGTATTTAGTCGGCGAGACACAAAGGCAATGGGATGTAGTCCATCTGGGAATTCTTGTTGCAACATAGCTCCAATTGCAAAGTTAGAAGCATCAAAATCAACCACACAAGGTAGTTGAGGATCATATGGTTGAAGAATGGGTCTTGAAGACACCATATGTTTCAACTTTTGGAATGCTTCTTCATGCTTGGTGTTCCACTGGAAGCTCGAGTTCTTTCCCAAGAGGTCAGTCAATGGTGCAGCCACATGAGCATAATAGTGGATGAACCGCCAATAAAAATTGGCCAATCCATTGAATGCCCGTACTTCTGTAGCATTCTTTGGCGTAGGCCAATCAGCAATGGCCTTGATCTTCTCTTCTTCCATCTTGATCTCCTTTGAGGAGATCTTATGACCCAAGAAGGTAACCTCCTTCTGCCAAAAGGCACACTTCGACTTCTTGCAATAAAATTTCCATTATCGTAGTCCTCTTAAGACTTCTGGTACATGATTCACATGTTCTACCTCTGTCTTGCTATAGATTAAGATATCATCCAAGAACACCACCATTGACCGATCCAGTAGTCCATCCACCACTCGATGCATCTGATCCATGAAGATTGCTAGAGCATTAGTGAGTCCAAAAGGTAGAACTCTCCACTCGAAATGCCCATACCTTGTGCGAAAGGTAGTCTTTTGCACATCCTCTCTATCAATTGGAATTTGCCAATAGTCGCTACAAAGATCCAACTTGGAAAAGTAACGTGCTCCACTTAGTTGATCAAGCAAGTCATTGATCCGAGGTAAAGGATATGCATTCTTCACGGTTTGCTTATTGAACCCACGATAATCAATATAGAAATGAAGTCCTCCATCCTTCTTTGGAACAAATAGTACCGGTGTTCCCCAAGGAGAGGTACTATGTTGTATGAAGTCCTTCTCCAAAAACTCTGTAAGTGTTGTTTGCAACTACTCCAACTCCTTTGGTGAGAGCCGATAGATAGGTCTACTCATTGGAGTACTCCTTGGCAATAACTCAATCTTGAAAGGCATACCTCGATCGGAGTGTAATCCCTTTGGCAGATCATCCGGAAACACGTCCGCAAACTCCTTAACTATCCAATCAACCATTACTTGATGAGGCTCTTAGTCCTCCACAGATTAGTCTTGTGCAATCTACTTGATCCACACCGCAAATATTGACTTATCTTCCTCTAAAGCTTGCTCTATGGCTGCTTTACTAACAAACTTCCCTTCTAGGGACTCATCTCTCTTCCAAGCCTGCTCCATGGTTGCCTTCTTGGCAAACTTCCCATCTTGGGACTCCACTTCCTTCAAGGTTCGCTCTATGGCTACCTTCTCGATAAACTTCCCATCTTGGGACTGACTATTCTTAGGTATCTTACTCAGAGGTGCCAAACAACCTAATCGGAAATTCCTACCTTGGTGTTGTACTTGAATTTGGCGTCGGGTCCAATCAAATTGAACCTTATGACATTCAAGCCAAGGTAGACCCAGAAATGATATCATAGTGTAGAGATGCCACTACAAACCTCATACACTCCAAATACTCCTTCCCAATCTTGAAGGTAATAGGATGCGAGGTGCGGAATGCAGAACCCTTTCTACCATCCGCCATCATCAAACTACTTCCAATCATTGGCTTGATAGGAATACCCAATTCCTTTGCTACTTGCATAGACATGCAATTCTTTGAACTTCTAGGAATCAACCAAAATCCTACAACCCTGATTAGACACCATACCTTGCAAGTGAAACAAACTTGCATAGGTCAAACCTTCAATCCCATTAGAACTAATCAAGCTCCTAGTAGGCGGCTCAAATTCTCCTATTGGGATTCCTCATTTCCTTGATCATTCTGCTCCACAACCTCCACTTGGGCAACTTGTCGAGGTCATCCATTCTTGAGTGGACATTCAGTAATGCGATGCCCCAACTAGCGACAATAAAAACAACCACCATTTTGTCGCAATTTCTCCCTATCTGCCTTGCCAAGTGGTCTTCGTTGAATTGCATCAATCTCCATTGGTGCTGGCTCCTCCACTTGTGTGTAGTGTATTGGTAGGCTTTGTGGAGGGCGAGGTCAAGACCAAGTTGTTGCCACCAAGGAATCAAAACATTCGGCCAATTGCATGGCTTCCTCCAAGTGTTGTGGCTCTCGCATGGTTACCTCTAATTTGGTTCTCGCCTTCAAGCCCCTCACAAATCGATCCAGAGCTTCACCTTCCAATATATCTTGAATTTGCATGATGGTGTTTTGGAACTGCGTGATGTAACTTCTTACAGAGCCAATCTGTTTCAACTCTACCAACTTATCTCATGCAGCTTGTGTGGCATTTATAGCTTGGAACCAACTAATTATTGTGCTCTTGAATTCTGCCCATGTCAAGATTGGTGTAACCATTTGTCGTTTGGCTCGCTCCACTTGGAATCTCCACCATAGCTTTGCTACTCCATCCAATTGGCTAGAAGCCAAGAGAATCTGTTTTTGCTCATCTTGTAGATTGGTAGCTTCAAAATAACATTCACAATCAAACACAAAATTCTTCACTGCACCGGGAGATTCTTACCTTCAAATACCTTGGGTTTAGGGAATCTGATCCCATCTTCTCTTTCTTGGATTGGTACTCTCTCCACCTGCTCTTATCATTGAAGATCTTGTTCATCCAACAATCAAGTAAAGTGCTCAATTTGTTGTTGCATAACAAGGATAACATTAGGTATTGCCGCCATGGTTGCTCCTCTATCACACCACTCCCAATCTATCTAATTTATTAACACATAGAAACAACACGTCCACCGTTCTCCATAAGTTACAACCAGAAGCACCAAGGGTTCCTTAGATATGGTGATCATATGTAGAAAATCTTGTCCAAAGTGCGAGATGATGAATTGTGTGAAAAAATGCTTGGGTAGTATTTGGACGTGAAAATCCCAATGGTTTGGTGGAAATGATTTGGTGGTCCATAAATTCCATCCATCCCATTCTTGCTCTAATACCAATGTAAAAGACCAAATCTGAGGAGAGAAATTGGAGAATGGAAACTCACATTGGGACACTTGAATGAGGGAAAACTCACAAATCCTAGCATGAGCTTTGGTATTTATAGGTAGCATACAAGACCCTTGAGAAGCTTTTCAAGAAGCTTCCTCAAGCCTCTTTCTTAAAGTGCAAGCCAAGTTAACTAGGAAGCTTCTCAAGAAGCTCCCTTCTAGAAGCCGCCTACTTGGGGTGCAAGCTAAGCTAGTTGGAAGCTTCTAGAAGCTTCCTTCTAGAAGCTACTTACTTGAGATGCAAGCTAAGCTAGCTGGGAAGCTTCCTAGATACTTCTGGAATATTCTAGGCTACTTTGTCTTATGTGCTACTTCGTAAGCCCGACTAACTTCATTGCTAAACTCCATATTGTTACAGCCATAGAGAGACCACACAAAAGGAATAAGACTTGCCAAGGATCCACCAGCCTCCTTAAGCTCTCTAAATTATGGATGCCCATGAGATGTTATTAAAAGTGTTCTCAACATCCACCTACAGGACAACCCACTTTGGGTGGATATCTAGGAGTGCCCTAATGCCTAGACATATAGCCTCGCATCCTCCATGTGTAGCTACTCCAAACTAATATGAACTTAGGTGCTCTTGAAAGTGAGAATGATGTTGAAGAACAATGGTATGACTGACGCAAATGCAAAAGATCTCTCCAATAGCAATCGGTCTAATGTTCCTCGTGTCCTTCTCCATCGTAAGAAGTTGACTAGCACCTAACACCCGACTAATAGACATAGAAATATCTCTTCTTTCCATTGATACAATCACTTGAAACAACTCGGTAAAACCACTAGAAGGATCATCTACCTAAAAGCAATCTCTAATGTGCTCATAGACCATCCCTAACAAGCCTCCTGAAGAAAGGAAAGGGGTAGTGTACAATGCTTGTGCACAAAGTGACTTATCAAGACATAAAGGCTACTCAGGCTAATAATCTAAGACCTATGGTGGTAGTCACTATATTGCCATTAGATGTAGTGAGCATAGGCAAGAGATAGTCTCATCAATAGGACTAGCCATAGACAAAGAGTGTAGCGCTTGTGCTGCTCTACTAAACTCTCCCGCCTGACCTAATGTCCTACACCGCCATAATCAAGTGGACTTTGTGGTATCTTGTGGCAAAACTTGTCTCTTAAAATGTGTAGCCCAAACAGACTCCTCTTGAAGGGCCACCCAATCCCATGCTCAAAATTGATGAAATCTAGCAGCCACTTCTCTATGCCCTGCACGTCCTCCTCTAGCATAACAAAGACATCATTGAGGAAGTAAGAGGAATAGGAACCATGCTAACTTGTCCAAGGGATCATGTGCCAAAAAATCAAGCGGTAGGTGAAAAGCATGTCTAGCCTCATCATGGAGTGTGCAGAGTAGCCTCTGGAATAGACGTGGACATGGAAAACTAGTCTCAAATAACACCAAAATGCAACCCGCATGAGAAGCTAACCACTCCCATGACTCGATTGGTATCCTTGAAACAGTCAACAAAGGGATAGAAAAATTTGCACGTAATCCCGAGTATCACAACTATCGATGTGGTCACTCGCCTCACGTGGGTATCCCAAGTGATCCAATCATAGTCCTTGTGCATCCTTTCCACATGGGTCTTTTACACCTTGCGAGGTAAAGCATCAGTGACACACCGGACATGGTGTATCCTGAGCCGCTCTAGGTGGCCCCACATGAGGAGGTGTAGCCATGGCTAGCACAAGAATAACGATAGTAACACATGATGCTACTCACCACATCTGTCCATACTTACAAAATTCCAACCCCTCACATAAGAAAATATAATCTCTCCAAACACTAAAAACTAAAAACTCTCATAACCATTCAATTTCCATCTCCAAATATTTTAAATTCAATTCCCATGAAACTTAATCAAGATAACCAAGAGATTAGAAATTAAAATTTCTGACCCATCTCTCTCAACGTGTAATGATCATTCTAAAAAGCCTCTCTGGACGAAGCAAAAAGGATAGTTTTGATAAGAGCAAGAAAGACTCATAACTTTCTATCCAATTCGCCATAATCTTCCATCTAGATACCAATGGAAATGAAGTTGAAAAAGAACAGAATCTACTATTCACTAGCATAGTACTATATACTAGAGAGCCTCAGAAAATATAGATCTTTCCTCTCACATCTCTCCTCTCCTCTCTCCCCCCTCTCCACACTCCTCCCTAACTCCAAAAGAAAAGGACACTTAGAGTATCCAATAAAAAACAGTTGATAGACATATAAAAGAAATTAAAATTTGGATACTCCTTACTGCGTCTAGTATATCACTCGAGGATGACTGTGATCTAATACTCTGGCCAATAATCTGAGCCAACCATATATCGATATCACCTTCTTGGAAAGCTTAAATTGGAAAGTTTAAATGGGGCCTAGCCCATTCTTTTGTCTCTCCTTTGAAGTGTCTTCCCATCCTTCTTGTGTTCTGTGTGGCCAGGCTTTTCTCGAAAGCTTAAATCCGATTGAAATTCATGGTCTACTTGATTAATACTTGACTTGATACTTGATTGGGATTGACTTGATACTTGATTAATCGTGATGCTGACACTTTGAGATTTCTACCTAATGCTGGCAATCTTTACCTTCAGTAAACTTATCCATGATTTGTCGAGGCTGCACTTCTATCAATAAAAGATCCGCTGTGTGCAGTGTGAAATCCAAGTTCTCATCGTGCACTGTTATAGATACTAGATGACTACACATGCCATGCATGTATTAATGACTGCACTAATTCTTAACTTTGGAAAACGTGAAGCGAGCTGGTAAGGGGAGATTGTTATAAATTGTCAACTAATACTTGCTAAACTCATCTCAGCTTAATCATTCACCGGTTGATTCAACAGATTCAGTCGTAGCTGTCGAGTTTAACAGATTCAGTCGGAGTATGTCCACTGTCATGCTGGACCTCATCTTCTGTTATTAGTATCGATCGTCGTTTGCTTTATCGTTTAAGAGATGACAATTCAAGTTGCCACTGAACCTAACATGGTGCAGTGCAGTAACGTCTGGACCCATGATGAATAAAGCGGACTTCCAACCTTTGAATTCATATTCTATCCAGCAAGAAATCGACTTCAAAATGGCTGTTGCTGACTTTGACTGCAGGTATCCAGTAAGTCAACACGAGATATTTCTGTGCTATATATAGAACGAGAACAAATATATAAATTGACACAATGTATCACACCCGTTGATTTCACAGTCACAATTGTGGGTTACGACTCGCAAGAACGTAACGCTCATTTGTTACACACTGAGCTTTTTCCGGACATGGTAAAGAGGTTTGATTTGTAGTTTACTGCGACTATGAGATCCCGCTTCGAACTCGGCCAGTCCCAAACACCGTGGCATTTCCGAAAGCCGTCTCTCGCGTATACTGTACTATTCGGTGGTGCTTTTGTTTCACGACTTTCAGTGAATCAAGATCGTTGTAAGTGAATGCATAGCGTCTTAAGATGCATCGTGTGTGGGGGCACGGTTGAGTCTTCTTTCATAACAAACAAACACTAACCGGAAACTCCGAATCTGCAATATCTCCTAAACTCAAAGTCTTCTCTACTTATGGTTCCCCTATAGCAGTTTTGGGTAATTGGGCCCTTTCGACTCTGCCCGATGGGTGATAAGTTGGTTTTGGAGACTGATGTGATCTAGGTGAAGAGGGATTTTAGTCTCCCGGCGTGATTGTGGTAGGTAGGAGATGGTCTATCCCCATGGTCACGGGAGTATTTTTCAAGGGAAGATTAGACCAAAAGTTGACTATCTTTCTTGATGGAACAACATATGTTACATTTTCTCTTAGTTGATTCAATTATTCCTCGAGTCACTAGAGTATAACTTCGCTCTTGCTTTGGCAAGGGTGCAGGCTCTTGGATCCTAGCTCACTATGCATTAGGGCAATTTGACTTGTACCAACCATTTTCTCTATTGTAACGAGGTTTTGCCTAGGTTTGGTTCGCCCATTTGTATCTTTGTTATTCTCTTAGTGTAGAACAACACTCTCCGGAGAGTGGTTTTACACTAGATATAGCACGATCCATACGACCCAATGTCCTTTTGGAAGATAAAGGATAGCTACCTATGATACCGTTAGGGATATATTGTTTGCTATGGCTCGAGAGAGTAGATACCTTGTGTGTAGCGTTCTTATGCTTTGCAAATGACATGTGTCAGAGTATACTTATACTCGGTTTGAGATGATCAGGTGATAATGGTGGATGTTGCAGTTACAAGCTCTACACATCATGTAGTTTTGGAGGGAGTGGTTATTCATCCTCTTGGATATGCGGCAAGTGGAGCAACAACAACGCGCAAGGTCTCCAAATATAACAGTATGCAATGATATCACATCTTTGTTCCTTTAGCATTGGAGTTAGTGCAACGATGGACATGGCATGCTACCCTTTTGTCAAGAAATGCATGGGAACTGGAAAAAGGCAACCGCGTAGGAAAAACAAAAGATGGGAAGACCCATCAAGCCATACAAGGGAGAGATAAAAAAGGTAACATGGGGCTAAACCCCAATAGAGTCTGAATTAGAAATCAGAGGTATTATTTTCACTCTCATATTTTTAGACAACATCTCATATTTTAGACACCAGGTGTCCATGGTTCTATAGAGAACATTGGTTGGTACAATCCATAAGAGAGCCCGTCACGCTAGATGTTTGAACCAATAGTTTATAGACTTTGAGACCTTGTATAACTTGGATCTCTTAGATACTATGGGACCGATACCTCGAATTGATACTATTGGGCCTAGCCTTATTTTACCTCTTTTGCCCTTGCGAGGGCTTGATGGAATCTTCCCATCCTTCATGTGCTCTACGCGGTCGCCTTCTTCGCCTCTCGCTATGAAACCCCGTAGGCCATGAAGCTTTTCTTTGCTCCTCCGAGTTCGGAGTAGAAGAAGCCCAAGCATGTACTTTCCCTATCCTCCCTCAGGAAAGGGAAAGTACATGCTAGCTAATAATAATAATAGCTACAGGACTGTAGACCGTCAAGGAAATAGCAAAGTTTGCCCCGTTTGGCCCATGCTTGTTGAGGCATGGTTAACTGCAGTAGGGACTTTTCCTCGCAACCATCGATTTGATTTCTACGTGGTGGACGAAAGAGGTAGTGATTCATCAATGCACAGTACCTAAATTCGGGTTCCATCCACGAAGTTTCTGCGTTTCTCACATGGTAAGGATTGAGCCACAAATTAAGCGGGTAAAGAACTGTCCGTGTATCATCACTACGAGCAGATGAAATTGACAACCTACCAATAAGGTGATCTTTATTTCCACTTATTAATTTTAGTGGTTGACCTAATAACATGTATAATTCACTTGAAACATATTTTGTACTTTTGTGTATGCCGTGTGCCTTTCCTCAAACTTAAATAACACAAGGACACTGCTGTGAAGAAGGTACAAGGAGTTCATCACGTATTCTTAGAATCACAGGCGCTTAAATTAACTGAATACCTTGAGTTGATACACCTTCGCCACATTTTGCTTTCAATGTACTAATAAATATACTCTGCAAGGAATATATAAATAAAGCTCTAAGTCATCTGGTTGGTTCTGCATGCAATCGATCAAATTCAATACGGAATAGAAGGGTTCTCATTCTCCACATGAATGTCAGAGCAAATCCCATGGATATAACGTGCAAACAGTAAAACTTCTTTTTTGGAGGTTAATAACTGATGAAGTAGTGTCCTATTTCTACCTCATCAATTATTAACTCCTCTTTCAGTCTCACGTCCATGTATAGCCTAAATCAAAAGAGGTAGCAGGCATTATGATTTCAGCGATGGCTAAAGTAGTTCACGGTTAGTGTATGCTCATTGAAACTTGAAAGAAGGATGAGGCGTGGAAGATCCTAGAACATTTATTGCCAAGTTGTCACTTTAAACACCATATATTCTACTCATGAATAGAATACCTCCGTAACATGATACTAAGATAAGCCGAAATGATACAAGAGTAAGTAATACTTAATGAAACTTCAACAAGATACTAGAAGGAAAATATGTAATCTTCATTTTTTTGGTGGGTGGTCGCTATGGTTGCATGAACGTCCGAGCCCCGTCCGTGTGGTTAGCCAGGCCTGGGTTCGAACCCTGGAGTCGCATCTTGGCATCCCAGGTGGAGGCCAAACTGACTCTGCCGCGAGCAATAACCAGTGGAGGCTTGGAACATGTGTAGGAAAAGAGCATCCACTCAATAGAAAACAACAGAAACTTTAAGGAGGATTTCGCTGGGTACCAGACGATATGGCAATGTTACATATTGGATACACAAAAGTATTCCTCTTATATATTGTTTTCTTGAATAAGAAATAATTTGTGTAAATGACTTGGAATAAAAAAAGAATGGGGAATAGCGCTCAAAACAGAAATCACCTGGACACATGCATAAACAAACCAAGCCCGCTGCCACATGTACAGAGCTGCTTGACTCCACCCCAAGTATGAGGCCACGTGTACAGAGGTGCTTGCCGGACGCACGGACAAAAGACATTCTCGTCAAGGTAGGACCCTGAACTGTACAGCGTTTGACGGGGAGATTCACTCGACTGCAGTGAAGAACGTGTACTACTCGTTCAAGGAACGTGGGAGGTTCCCATCCCGAATTATGCTCCTCCTTTCACATATGATTTGGCCGTCGAGTTGCGTACCGAATATGCAGGTTACTGTTCCATTGACTCCTCGAGTTTAAGAGTTCGTTCTTCAATGCGACGTGCATTTAAATCTCCCCGCTTTCTTAGTACAAAATTGACTGAAAGACACAAAAGTGGTTTATAACAGGTTCTTGGTGAACAAATTCACTTTATACTTTCGTCGGCTACATAGTCTCTCCCAACATTCCTTTGTACTTTAGGGAGGCGTAAATCAAAATGAGCGCATAAAATTGCGCATCTTTCATCGTACTTCAATCCGTTTAGCAGCAATGCAAATATAATCAATCTCTAGCATCCCCCCGTGACATGTCTATTGTCTTTTGGACGCAGATTCTCGATGTAGATAGCGCATTGTACATTTTAGCTTTAATACGAAGAGAATATAACTAGAGGCACAAAAGCGAGGTCGATACTCTTCTGTGGAAAATGTCCTAGAACCGTCTAAAAGGATTGCTGTTTATCTTGTTATTTAGAAACAACGTTGTGTTAAGATTTAGCTTCAGCAACACCTTGGAATGATCTTGCATGCACGCTGTGACATACAGGTTTCAAAATCCAAAACTAATTCCAAGGAAAAGAAGGGAAAAGATGACGCAGAGAATTGCCACCTATCAAAGAGCATGACGAGAAAGTGCTAGAACGTAAAGCCCATGAGAATGAAGTTCATACCCACATTGAACTACACAATCCATAATATCTGGGTGCAAGTACGAGTTCTGATATAAAACATGTCAAGTAATTTAGAAGACGTCATTATCATTTAAGCTGAAATAAAGTCGATGCTCACCTGCAAATCTTGCAACTTGCATTTTATCTAGGCGTTACTAATTTGTCTTTGTTGGCTGGCACCGTGCATATTCGTGACTTTTCACAAGTTTACCTTTAATTTACTGACACTTTCTTTTTTCGCTACTCAATTCCGAGTGATCAGAACTCTCTGGCTAATAGAGAAGGGGTCCACTAGTACTCCTGCATCCAGGAAAAGATTATAAGATAGATACAATATAAGATCATTGTAAATGGTTCATGCCTTTAAACCATTTTTTATAGGTGATTGAAAAGGTTATCCAGAATAAGATCTCCTAGATCCTACCTTCTCCTTTAATTATTTAATCTCAACATGAAGGCTAGTCATGAACTGCGTCAGTACCAATAGAATCTTTCAAGACGTAGATTATAGACCCAACAACTCCCTGATCATGATGGTGATATCTTTCATGGGGAAGAGAAAATTATACTACGGTGCCCCAGATTGCACTCGTGGTAGAGGAGGAAGCAATAAGAATTATTTATCTTTCTCATCCTTTTCTTGCCTCTCCTCTGGAATTAACTGTCACATTAAATATGTCTGAGTTTGAATCTGGTTGATTAAAAATGCTTTTATTAAATTTTACCCCTTTAGCTTTTGTCTGTTGGCAAACTAGGCAATAATAGGGACCATCATAAGATGCTAAATGTAGGAGCAAGAATCTTAGGATTAGGAAACTTTGTATCAAGATACCGGCAACATCGATCATCATGAAACTCTAAGAAGGAGCTTCACTGTTTTCTCCAACTTTCGTTCCAAACAAAATACATAAAAATCCTACTCGAGATTTATACACTCTCTTCCCCTTTACCGTTGGATTCTTGGTCTTATCAAGAAGTACAGGAACACTCAACGAATGGAGGATTAATGGCAAGAAGACGAAAAGATGGATATGGCCGGAAGTAAAGTAGGTAAGATTCGGACCCCCCCACCCAAGATGAAATAACTGCAGTTAAGGTACTGGGCTTGGTCGCCGGCCCATGCAATGAGACGTGGAAATAAGGTTCGTACCTTGTGAGTTTGAAGAGACCAAAAAGTGCCCTGTCGGTCCAGACGTTTCTCTAGAAACCCGCGGGGTTCCGTTTCAAGACCGAAGATCGACGAGAAACATGCCTGTTTCTCATGGTTTCAATCGCTTACGGCATCGGCTGCCAGTGAGTCAAATTGTGCGAATAATTGTTTCGATTATTTATTGGGAGCCTGTTGAATCATGCATGGATTTTGTGTGGGCAGTTTGGTGGGAGATTTCCATCTCGAACCACTTCAGTCTGACGAGAACGAAACGGAAAATGCAGCCGATGAAGATGTCGAGAAATTAGAAGGCGGGCCCCGAAGGAGATGAGTGTGGAGCGTATGGGTATCGAGGAATTTTTGTTTCGCGACTGTCTTACAACCGTGAACATTGGTTGAACTGGACATTTGCTCCCACATATTGAGCAAATTTCCGTACAACCAACCTACCTATCAGATATGCCCATTATCATGATCGCTACATAATGGGAATCCTAAGAATGGCTGATTAGAAATGATGCCAGGAATTTTAGACAAAAAGCTATGATGGAGCGTCTCTGCGTTCTCGTGGGAGGAAACTTAGCGGGCACACGGAAAGATGGCACTGTATTCGAGATGGTTCCGTCATTTACTTTACAATTTCACAGAGTGGTCAAAGACAAATGCTCGAGTTGCACTGTTAGAGTGAGACACTTCTATTCTGGTTTCAATCTTGAACTTCGAGACCAGCCTCTTCGACTTCTACGCACAAACTTGAGCTGTTTGGTGCAAGCTCATTGCACAGAATCAAACTTTTGGCCCTCCTTACCAGAAAAGCCGAATTATCGGGATCTTATGGTTGTCCTTGTTGAGATCGCGGTAATTCGTCGTTTCTCAGGTTTTTCATGGTTCACAAGAGATGGACTGATTGTGTGCAAGGAGTAAGCGTAACTGAATCAGAGAATCTCCAGAGACCTTGCCTTCTCTTCGTTGTGTCCATATTGTTCCCCCTGTTGACCACAACTGCAGATCCACTCACTTTTAGTAACGAACTCGCATGCACAATCTCGACAGAAATTATCCGCAGGAGATGCAAAACCACATGGCCCAGAGACTCCGAGTGTAGTCAACTACAGGGACTGGATGGATGGTCCAACGTAATTTGACCACTGTAAGGTCCTCTGCTTTTTCTTCACAATACTAGAACGGTTACTGAACCAACCCATATCAAACTGGAGAACGCCTTGTCGAAATTTTTTGCATCTGAGTGATACTCCTTCGTAGGAAACCTTAAAACTGCAACTCTAGAGCGTTACTATGGCTTCCAAAATTCCTTCACATGCTTCACAGTAACGAACAATTTCGTATGAGCCAAGCCTGTGTCAACTCCGCATTGTGATGCATCCATCGAAGCACATGATATGTCACAGCATGTCTCGCAATTAGCAGCTTTGACGTTTGGAAAAAAAGTACAGTTTCAGAACTGAAACAGAGTTGCACCACGGACGTCCGTCAAACTAAAATCTTTAAATAAAGGTACTCAGTAAAACCCTACTTTGGTAATTATATTTGCCATGCGGGTTATGAACTGTTTGTTGTTATGAAGTTTAGTATTAACTGATGAGTTGGAAGTTTGATGGTTTGACTCGTAGATCCATATATCTCTTCTGAACTTCCTGAAGTAGATGGCCGACTGAATGTATTTGAAGATGTTCAGTTGGTATGTCCACGAACGATTTACTGGAAACCGTTTCAACATTCTCAAGAGACCTGAAGAATAAGAGTACAAACTCTACATAGGAAAGGTAAAATGATTCGGGTGGTGAGGTAAATTTGCAAAACCACTGGTGTTCCTATCACTCCATCCTGGAGTGCATGCAGAATGTTTATGACGGAAAAGCATGATTGCTCAAGCTTTCAGGCTCTTTCTTCTTCACTGATTCTCTCTACAGAAGATAATGCGTTGACTCCTTTATAAATGACGAAAGATGTGGCGATCATCGAAGAGACCGAAAGCTGCTGCAGGGAAAAGTTCACATCGAAAATAAAGTGTGTTTTCAGAAAAGTAACATGAGATGTACGTTTCCTGGGGACTCACCTCAGATCGGGTATAAACAAGCGAACATCCAAACTTCATATGATGATTGTCTGTCCGCGGAGGAAATGAGACTCGACAAGCAACACAAAATAAAGGGAACAGATCTTAAGGTGCCAGTAAGTTCGGCAACGAATGAGAAAACTTGTACTTCAATGCATGCAGACCTCGTACCGTACATCACTACTGTCTACCTCGAGCCTAAGTCGTTACGAGACTGAGAGTGTAAAAATTGATTACCAGTTCCTACTTCGGGTGCAGGAATCCGAGACCATTGAATGTGAGCTGACAAGCTTAGCTTGCTTGTTTTGACCCGTTTAGAGGAGAGATTAGATTGCCCATCATGAGATCGGTTCTACCCGCTCAGCTTTTCATCTACGGTACCTGTGCTCACCTGTAACCTCTACAGCCACCGAGATCTGGCCCGTAAGCAAAAAGGCTCGTTGACAGGCACCAAGCCTACCTACGTCACTTGTACGACCATGGTCCTCGTGTATTCCACGCCTGCACTCTTCGGCTGCAATGTGCTCTCTTTTTGCGCGCGGACCCTACGCATCATTGTATATTATCTTTTTACCTGTGCCTTCCATGTAACATGGATTTCGTGTTCCCGTTCACAATCTGTCTCGTAGAATTCCAGCAGCCCGTCTGCCAGTGTTGCAATGATTGTCTGTCTGAAACTCAGAGTACCATAATCGGGGATCTACCAACTCGAGAGAATGTTAGATATGATTGATTGTACAGGGAGTTGACAATCCAGGTTTCTCACTACCCAATAACGGAGCAAGGTTTCCTCTCCACCGTTGTATCCATCCATCATGAGTTTCTAGTCCGGTCGTGTGCACATCCGAGTAAAGGACATTTGACCTTCTCAACAATACTGTATCGGTAATCTCGTTCTGGATTACTACTTGATTTTTGCGATTCCAACCTCAAAATACCTTCATGGGTTCTTATTCAGTTATGGTCAGCATATATTTGTGACAATGTATTCAAACAATTCTTTCATTACTATATTTTCACGAAGTATTGTTTACTGGGTCACGAGAAATTTTCACGGCGGGATGAAGAAGATGTATCCGAGAATTATCACTATTGCTGATGACGATTTTGATGTCTGTTTATCGAGATTAGTAATCATTTCGAGGATTTTCGGCGGTTTTAGTGCATTGTAGCAAATCATATTTGAGCAAATAAAGATCTGACGACAGCATTTGTGACTGATTCGGCTGCAGTAACAATAGTTCAGTGCACTGAGCAGGTTCGACAAAGTGAGTACGAAACGAAATTGAATTACGTATTGTACTTCAATTCAAATACATGCCCCGATAAATACTTGATGCGGAGAATCACTCCTTCGTGAATAGTAGGAACAATGCAGATTGAAGAAATGTCGTCAGATTTTCTTGATCTCAAGACTTAATATACAGCATGATAGTTCGTATCCTCTATGGGTTCATGCGACGAGAAAATAAACATTCTACGTCGTTTCCAATATACATCTTGAAGCTTCTTCCGCACTGCGTCTGAACACAGGAATCACTACCGAGGACCAGGAAGTAGTTCGTCGTCCTCGGGAAATATCACAATTTTCAGCATTAATTGATCAGATTTTGTATGAGGTGAACGTTCTCAGCGAAAACTGATAATCAAACTGAGTATATGAATCAATGGAGAGCAGTGATGAAGGGCATGCCACGGATGGCTTCGTCGATGATCAATGAAGCGAAACCGAGCATGGCAAGACGCCCATTCCACCTTTCGGCTTGAGCCCTGAAAGGACCCCAGCGACGGGCATCCGTGGACTCGCCCTTCAAGAATGGAATGATCGACGCGAACGTGAAGATTTGCACGACAGCTACGAAGTTGATCAGACCCGCAGCACCGGGGTTGGAAATCTGCTCCAGAACACCGAGTCCGGTCGCCTTCTCCGCCAGTAGTGCCCACACGAATCCCACCATGGCCTGCACAGCGCGCTCAAAGCTTATTACTCACCAGCCAGACTGTCTAGACACAAGATCTGCCAACCTCTGATAGATTCCGTGATACATGAGAAACACCTAGGAGGTACGGATTTACAGCCGCTTACTATACTCCTGTAGCAAATTTGGGTTTGGAAAATGCCAGAGGGTATTAATCTACTTACCATGCGTCCGTTAATCGTCTCGGGTGCAGCACCATCGAAAGCAAAGATGCTTCCCAGAGACCTGTCGCCGGTCTCCGGTCTTCTCTCAACCTCAGGACGTGGATAAAAGCTTCCGGAGCTCGGAATAGAACCGAACACTGACTGCTTCTCTGACTGGTTCGCCTCTTGGTTCTTCAAAATGTCCTCTCGTGTAATATCAACCTTCGTGTTCTTGTCGATAGCTTCTTGCAGACCTTCCTTCGCCTCACAACGGATCAAGCTCCTGCTCACCAATCCCGGCGATCTGATCGTACTCCTCACATTGCGAAGAGATTGAACACTGGCTTTTTGTCCGACAGTAGAGAAGACTGTCGAAGCTTGCAAGACCGAGCTCATAGATGCCATGATTCCTCTCAATCAATTACAGGGAAGAGTAACAATATCAAATGCGTCCTTGTAGAAAGGAAAGAATATACACTGTACAAGATGTTTTCCGCTTGATACTTAAAATTTGGAGTATACTCGATCGCTTCCGTTGACAAACTATATGTTGAGACTCATTTTTATAATCGCCACCATGGGAAGACGACCGCTCTGGAATCATGTGAATCATTCTAAATGTCGTCGGATGGAACATGCAGTTTCATCTCGTGTCGATAATTGTACCCAACACGTGGGCGAATTTAGAGAGATTTACGAGCTACTGAAGGGGGACGACACGCGAAAAGCTGCTATTCCTCGTGTCAGAAGTCCGATGGGTCGAAGTTTCGAGTTGAGCAGAAAGGACATGCCAAAAAGCTGATATCCGTAGTGTCAAACTCCGATGTGTCGAAGTTCAAGTCTTCCTTGTGTGCGTGGGATAAATTGGTCCAAGTGATGGGATAAGATGCATATTTCTCTAGTTAAGAAGGTTTCGATTTATCCATTTCCTCTGAGAGCTCCATAAAGCCTTGCCACATCAACAGTTCTGTTTATGATACATGTCGCTGCGTTCAGCGCCAATCAGTTTCTGAGACGTGGGCGATCCAAGTGGCGGGTGTACTTCACAAAACCCACCGGAATATTATAGAGGAGATTAGAGAAATTTGATTTGCCGAACTTTGAAGGCGACCAAACCTCGACTTGCGAAGGTGGTACTTATCGCTCCGGGCAGCTGCTCCTCGTTCTGAACTGCTGGAATTTGTGTTTAAGGGTTTGTTGTTTGTCACTTTTCTGCGACAATCTCCTACTATATTCTGGCACTTGGATTGAGCTGAGGTTCAACTGAGTTGAAGGAACTCGACTGGTGAAAGAGTATGGAGGGGACTTTGTGTTTGAGGAGCGTTTCTGCTTTGAGTGGCAAAGGTGTAGGACATATTACCAGGCAAATTAGACCCTACACTCGTCGTACCAGAAAGGGACACATTCGGTGGACATCTGGTCTAGGCCTGGGGGAGAAACTGGGCGGATTGAAAGAAGCGGTGGACAGAGTTACCAAGACGCCGATTACAAGGGAAGATATTCTCCGGAACCAAGAGGAGAATCGATCCGAGAAGCAGTCTGTATTTGGTTCCATTCCCACTTCTGGGTCCTTTTACCCTCGGCCAGAAATTGAGAGACGCCCTGAGACTGGATCCCGGTCTTTTGTTCGCTTTCGATGGAGCAGCACCAGAGACTATCAATGGACGATTGGTAAGCATCTTCGGACACCCATAAAAGCAATTTGAGTAATTTCGCCTCCTTCAACTAACATAATTTCGTGGCATGTAGATGACCAATAAACTTAGCTGAAGTACGATGTGATTTCGGACACTGAAGTAAGGGAACTTCTGACCTTGCCGAAGTATCTTCATCTGATTGCATGATGCGTTCGTTTTTGCAGGCTATGTTGGGGTCAGTGTGGGGTCTCTGTGCAGAGAAGGCGACAGGCTTGACTATTATGGAGCAGATATACAACCCGGTCACCTATGGCCTGGTATTCTTTGTCTTAGCTGTGCAGATTTTCACTTATGCTTCTATGGTACCTATCTTGAACGCAGAATCCACCGACAGTAGAAGATTTGGCCCGTTTACAGGTAGAGCGGAGCGTTGGAATGGGCGCCTTGCCATGATTGGGTTTGCTTCATTGATTATAGATGAGATGATCCGTCAAGAACCGCTAATCCACCAATTGGTCCAATAGTGCAGCTCATGGAGAGAGGGAGTCTTGTGTATTGAAGAGTGCACAATGACTAACAAGCTCGAGCTGATGGAAGTACATTGATTTTAACAATGGAAGTACATTGAATTTTAACAATGCACTTCAGGTTTCCTTTCACAATTGGTCTTTAGGTTGACATGTCAGATAGAAATCATGAGACCTAGCACATGTTCTAGCTCTAGGTAGGAAAACAATAGTGTTTTTGTACAAAACATAGTTCAGTGGCATGGTCCAGTTAAAGTTAAATGATAACCATGTAAAGTAGGATGTTTGGACTCATAGCAAGGTAGGACCTGTTCTGTCATTATGGCGCTTATGTTTCTTTAACAATCCGAATTGTAGAGTCTGGAGACAAATGTCTTTGTCGATGAATTGAGTACTGCAATTTGTCTTTTTGTCACCTTGCTGATTTATACACTGCCCTCGTCTCATCGTTAGTTTCATTGCTAGTTGACAATGACAACCATCTTGCATCCTACCTCAAATTTAGTTGAAACTCCATAGAGAGTTGATTCAATAGACAGGTCTACCTGCTTCCAGCAAGTATACAAGGTCGTTTACTGTGATCTCCATTTTAGATTCATCACATAAATAATCTCATGATCTGATTTACCCATTCGGAATTTATTGCCCAGAAATTATGTTTCCTCTCTCTAACCATTTCTTGATTCGTAAATGTGATATATCAACCAGACTCCCTTGAGCAGTAAACAAAATTATGATGATTAAAATATAGAATAAAATGTTAAAGACCTTCAATTTGACAGTTCAGATATCGAGTATTACATTCTCTTTCTCGAACGTTATTATTGCAAGTCCTGTGTGACACCTACCAAATTCAGATCTTATTTGTAACAAGAAACAACTCATTCAATACATGTGACCATATATCACTCACTGATCATTTGCAGTTGGTTTTTAAAGTTTTCATATTTTGCTACCTGCCGCCTTGTACGAACCGTGTGTTTTCTAACTTAGATGAAGATCTCTAATGTCGATATCCCATTGTCTCGAGGCGATCTTGACCTACCTCTCCATTCTTCACTTTACTGCGGTCGATTATACCAAGTGAGGCCAAAAAGTCACTTTAGTAAAGTCTCTCTCCCGTCATCTGGTGGAATATCCTTTCCAGCATGAATGACTGAAGTTCTACTCTTTTACCCTAAACTCTTTGATGCTTTCTTGCGTATGTAAGTAGTACTACTCAAATAATGTTTCATTCCATGATTGCCAAACGCCATACTCATGTGGAGATGTGCCTCATGTTGGCATCACACAATCAATGATGTGCTTATCATGTCACCTCCCCACCCCGTCAAACTGGAGCATAATTTTCCCGGTGCTCTTCTGGTTCCAAGTGGAGAAAACGAGCGATGTCTCATCAGTGTGCTATTATAGTTAAACTAGGCGACATCTTAATGACCTGAGGTTACGAGTTATGTAGCCCCTGATGTACGACCAATAAGTTACTTGTGTACGAAGTGTTAATCCTATGGTCAAGTTCTCTCTCAGCAGCACGTAAAACATCACGTTGTTGATGTGATAGGCCAAAGAATAATAGCTCTCACATCCCTCTGAGCGCTATGTACATACTAGGGATTTTGCCGGAATTCAAGATCCTCGTATAACATCCTCGTAGCGTTCTAACCGCAACCTTATGGGATTCTCAATTGACATCAGTTCTCTGCGGGGAGGGTCTATTGAATGGTTCGAACGCTACTTACAACTGTGATCTAAGCTTTCCATTACTAGCATGTCCAGTGCTCACGTGTGCTAATTATAAGGGCCGAAAAACTTTCCATCAAAAGTAGAAAAACTTTTCTTCAATTCGTTCCTGATAAAGAATTTGACGTTTATACGTTTCGATTACCAAAGGTTCGTCACTGGGCATGTTAACAATTGATTACAAAATGTGAAGCTCGAAAATTGGTGTGCATTCGAGTTCAAACTTCCAGTGTTTTAACACACCTACAACTTTCATCGCAACTTTGTTATGCTGCAGCCTGACGAATCTTTCTGAAGGATATCTAAGGAGGTGTCCCACGAGGAGAAGATGAAGAAACCAGTAATTTTGAATTCCATACAATTTGCATGAGATTGTTGTCGATATCCCAGATCATCACCAATTTTGAATAAATTCTATTGTCTCCCAGAACGAGGAATTGAAAGCCCACACTGTCCACCAATCGCTCGCATGATTGAACTGTATTAAGAGGATATTCTTGGCAGTGAATGCTCGTAAGGAGCATAGCTGCGATATCCCTACCTTTTCTATGGGTTGTCATCTTAGTTGTTCTCTATGGGTTGCCACTTTCACAAATGCTACTATAGAAATTGTTCTTGATATGAGTATTTCACGCGATAGTGTATTCTAATTTCTAAATAAATAAATTTAAATTGATAATAATTTATAGGAAATATATAAATTATTATATTATATTTCATAAATACAACTATCGTAATAAAGTGCACATCTGTTAATTCTCGATATTCTTAATCACTCCAAAAAAAAATTGGTTGTGGTACACATCTTAGGATATCACGAACAAATCCTTTATAGCGCAAACCTCAAGAGGCAAAGGAGGCATTGCAATCAATTATCGAGAGGTGACTGTACATCAAGCAGGGCATTCTGCGCTGTAGATGTTCAATGAACAATCGTTGAGAAAAGCAGGCGTGAGTGTGCGTCGGTTAGGGGGCTTGGGAGTCATCGGCCTGTTATCCCCGGCTGCCCTATAACTTGCATTCCATATGCGTATAGAAATAGTTTAGAAATGGAATTTACAAAAGTCACATGAATCTCAACAGCAATCAAACAATAGTCCTGATGGTGTAACTAGCGTGAACTTCTGACGAGTTGGGCTGGCTCGACTGTTCATGAAGAAAATGCTTGGCAATCATGGTTGATCGTGTCTACTGTAGAAACTCATTGCACATACAGGCGAGAACTCCTTCAATAATGACCACACAACGCCATGACGAATGACTGACGATTAGATGATTCAATTGTATCTAACTGTATAAAATGGAGATCAAATTTTACCAGCAGAGCAAATTTAGTCTTGGCATTCGTCTGTATGCGGGATCTGCCAAATCACCTTGTATGTGACCACGAGTCACAACAAGATGACTTGGCAGATCCCGCTTGCTGCATCATTTCTTCTACAAATTGGTCTACAAATCGGGAATCTGATTTCTGGTGAGGTACTCTGTTACCTAGAGTTTAGATGGATTCAACAGTGTATCCAGCTTAGTCTTTGCTAGGTCCTATTCTTCACCGATTCTCTCCGTCATTGTTAAGTTATTTTTACAAGTCGCATTAAGTTGTTATCTCATGTAAATTGCTTACCCTTCCCACACCTGAATTAGTCTCTGAGCTCGAACTGCTGTAACTGCAGGTTGTGACTCTCTATCAGTCTATCTACCTTTGAATCAAATTCACCAATTGTGCAATAACCTCGCGATGACTACGGCAGAGAACCCGTATCCCCTGTAATACTTCTGCCCGTGGCATCCTGATGCAACTCTCAAATATTTCTCAACTGTACTCTCATCTTTATCTTAAATCTTGCACAAACTCATTACACCACACGACTGTAAGAACCCTCGAATTGATATTGATTCAAAGATTACTTCCATACACGATAACCTATCTCTAATTCAATTTTCTGACAACCTGCAAATCTGCAGACTGTACAAGATAGCTGGGGTCACGAGCACGCTAATTCTACAACCATCAGAACTGTCTACAACTAGTCAACGCTAACCACTACTGAATACCGAAGGAACTGAGAAGTGACATGATCTTAACTGAGATTGATTTAGTTCTACAACTAAGACTAGATTTAGCCCCATTTAGTTCTACATCTAAGACTAGATTCTATAAGGGATTCATACTAGAAGGGTAGCAATTATAACCATGAAAGCACTGCAAATCAAAGTTCCTGCAGTTTGAAGCCCAGAAGCAGCAGATGGAGGGCTGACAACAACCGCTTCTGGTACTGGAGTCTTGGTAGCAGGAGTCTTTGGTGCAGGGCTGGAAGTCTTGGCAACAGTCACGTGAAGCTTCTGGTTGAGAGTGCAATGGATGGAAATCCCGCAAATAAAGTAGTAATCTGCGTCTGCCAAAGTGATTGTATCGTCTCCACTCTCGAACTTCTCAAGGGGATCGGTTATTGTGCAGCTTTCAAAATCTGCCTTTGAAACCCGCAAGACATTGTGTGCCCCTTTCGTGTAACCAAAAACTGCAAACAGGAGATGTGTCACAATTTAGCATATAGACGAAATTTTGTTCCTGAACATCGACATCGTGAAGGGTTTGGTTGCCGTGTGGCAACCTGAATGTTTGTACATGTTCTTATATAACGGCCTGCAACTCTTTGACTTATTTACGGTTGTAAAATATGAGGCAGAGAGCGGCTGTTGACTGAAACCAAATCCAAGAAGCCACAAAAGCATAGAGTGATTTGGATTGACAAGGAATTGTATGTGCAGGTTACATGATATTTGTTATCAAACTACCCCTTCACATTCACGATGTCACTACCATGAACCCATGAAAAATCTAGCCCAAACATGAAGTTGAACACGATGTGCGCCACTATTTCTCATACCAAGATCGTCTCCGACGACGAATTTATGCTCAGCAGCCCAATCTTCGTAACTGGTAGGCTTTGCAGCAACCACCCATCCAAGAGACGCATCACCAACTTGGTATGTCTCAGCTGCTGCCACGTTCGAAGCAGCTAGTACACCAAGCACAACCAGAGCCGACATTGCAAGAGAAGACATGACAGAAACGGAAGGAAAGGATTCACCACTAAAAGGTACAAGAGATTGTATTGCCTGTCTTCTCCCTGTTCAAGTCTCAACAGCACCAATCGATACTTAATCCTGGAGCTCTCAGATATCAGTTAGTACCTGGTAATATTCCCGCGACCTCTCCGAGAAAGTATCGATTTGAGATGCAGCTGGTAGAAGAGGAAGAGGAGAGTTGATGGAATACTGCGGTACAAACAAAGCTTATGTAAAGAAGTACATCCCAAACGTGTGCTGGCTACTGTACGCACTGTAGGCAACAACTTGCCTTGCTTTCTCCTCCTCTGGCTTACATTATCTAGGAATGATGGTATGTTGGTTGTGGTGTATTGATCTCTTAAACAGTAAATGTCTCCCACTTCCAACTAAGCATACGAACTAATCTTGCCAATTTTGCAGGACCGCCTCCCCAGCAACCGCTTCCGTGAACTGTAGCAAGGGCTTGCTCGTCCATAGCACGTGTGCTCTCGCTCTCTCTCTCACACACTCAGCCCTTGACTCCGTTGATCCATATATGCAACTCTCGTTCTCATGACACTGAGCCATCGACTCCGCCGCTAGGAGATAGTAGAGGATTGACGATAGTACCCGTGTTCAGTTAAGGGTGAAGCAACCGCTAGCGAAAGATGTTGAAGCTCTCGATTTTTTGCATGTTTCTGCACTAATAAACAGTCCACCCCAAGACAAGGCAGACATTCTGCCCATGTGAAGCAGATTCGAGCAAGTGCTGCTGGGTTGGTGCAAGGTAAACTGATGATAGTGGGCATTTTCCTTTGATGGATAAATATCCTAGTAAATTGGTACATGTCAGGTTGGTCAAATGTAAGGTCACATGCTTACTAGAGCGACTTTGAGAGGAACTATAAAGGCTACAAGGAACTGACCCGAGCTCAGTATTGAGACCCAAGTTGCGAGTCGCTTGAATTCCTCTGTAAGAAAGAAGTATTGCCCTAGAGAGAGATAGTATTTCACAATGGCGGCACCCATGCATACTATACCGGCGCCAGTCAGCCCAAATTTCTGTCTTCCTTAAGTGGCACAATTCATCATCGAGCAGAGGGTGCTGACACTGAGTAGTGGCAAGTTTACAATCAGTGATCCCCAGGGCAATCTACTTTTTCAAGTCAAGAGTAAGATCCCGTGTGCATACCAAACGGATTCTGTGCGATGCTAGCGGAAAGCCCCTCGTCCTATTGATCAAGAACGTAAAGAGTCCTGTCCAAACATCCGATCTAACAGATTGGGCTTCTCGACTTTGCCATCGTGACACTTCTATTGATCATGAGCAGTGAGCAGAAAATAGGACATGTCTCTGGTTGATTCATTTGCTGCATACTGGAATATGAAGGGAGGGCCTACGTAGAAGTATCATATGTTCTGAAAATTTGTGGGCTTATCTCAAATGTCCTTGGAGTTTGCTGTCTATGTTCGTTCTCCAACGAGATCCAGCTGCTGATGCCGAGAAGACATCGTGCCTTGTACTATCGGACTTATAATGTGACAGTCGTACAAATGGTGTCCATCAGGTAGTGACCATGCACGACACATGGGAGGCAACAAGTGCTGACGGCAAGGATCATCTGTTGTTTACCATGAAGAAATCCAGTCTCTTTCAGTTGAAGCCGTCTTTTCACGTTGTCTTGGGAAAAACTAGCACCAAAGCGACTCCTGACTTCACGGTGAAAGGGGATTTCTTCCAGTACAACTACACCATCTTCTACAACGACGTTCCCATAGCAGAGGTCCTTACTCTTAGTGCTCCTCTCCCGATCTAAATTCCAGTTTCATGATGATCTGAATGTTGAACGTACTCTCCAACACATCCGTGGACTTTTCTCCCCACACTGCTGCTGCTTTGTGCCCAATTATCACTCAAGCTCATGTACTAGCACTAGTAAACAATCGCACAATAAATTTGGCAATCAGTTAAGCATCCTCAAGATTATGTCTGAAGAAATTAGCCGAATTTAATACGCTGTCATCAGAATGTGATCATCGAAGATCATCTTTCAATGTGCAATCGAGCTAATGATCGTGACTGTCAACAATCTGATGCAGGCCAGTCGCAAAATAAACACCTCCGCCATTTTAATCGGGAAAGACCAATATGGCGTAACGGTTTATCCTGGAGCAGATCACGCTTTCGTCGCATCTTGGTGGTGATTATGGACCAAATTGCACAAGGTGACCATGACTGAGTCTTTCACATTTCTTCAGCACTACGCTTGCATTGGGCCTTGTGTTTGTGGTTCAGCTCTGTAAACTTCTGTACGTATCAGTTCTTAAGCCCTCAATAAAAGCATCGTACCGATCTGGCTCTGTCAAGACTTAGGGCATCTTCTGTATTGTCACTGGGATCAATTCTGGGGCTTGGAATGTTGCCGGGTTTCATGGATTATACAGATTGTTTTGAACATTAACTATGGACAGTACGGCCGTTGTCACCGCCTGGTGAGCGCACTTCTTACACGAAGACAAGACGCTTCGAGCCTCATTTTCAACAATGTGAAACGGAATTCTACATACTTCACCCAGTTATAAACTTATTTCGACCGCAGAGTTCTTTTTGATTACGCACACAGTTGTTCTCAGTGTGTAATCCTCCGTCTCTCCAACCGGACACCTCTCACAGCAAGCGCAGGCGTAATTCTTCTCTTCACCAGCACAAACTGGAGGGGATGCCCAGAGATGGAAATAACTTTTCACTGTTGGGACACACTCGAACTGAACGATGAACGAATCAGATGTTGTGAGTTTCAGCTCTATAGCGTGCGCTTCACGGTGAAAGGGGACCGTTCAACTGGAAGAAAAAACCTCTACACTTCACGGTGGAAGGGAATTTCTTCCAGTTCTCACGCATGTGTGCGTTGTGGTCACGCTAGCGTGAGCACAACGCACACATGGAGCCATGTTACCCCCACTGTTATCATTGGAGCGTCCATACGAACCTTTTCTCCACTACATCGCTACATCCGACACTCCAAACCGTAATAACGTATTAATGTAGAAAAAAGTAAGAAATCGGTAAATCCATCGCACCATACAATATCACCTAATGGTTCTGTTTGACTAGATTAGATCCAAGAAATAAAGAAGAATACGACGTTCAGTTAGACGAGATTAGATCTTACGAGTAATGAACAACAACGACTAATGGCCGGGCCGGGGACCTGCTCTTGGCTTGGTCTCGCGGGCCTGGCACTGGGACTCCATCACGGGTTTGTCCTTGGATGGGGTCTCGTTGATCTAGCAGCGAGACTCCATGGGGCCAAGGGGAGGCCTCCCCTTGCGGGTCGTCGAGGACGATGGCGGGGGGAGTATTTTGGATCAAAGAATTTCTATATTTTATCAATGTTATCATTTTGAATTGAAAGATTCACAATAAAAATTGGTTGTTACCGGCATCTTCATCCCAACATTAGACACTTCCTAGTGTTGTGACCAAGCTCATGATAGACACCGCATTGCCACTCACCAGGTAGATTTTGAAAAAAGAGACTCTCCACCAACTCAAAGGCAGAAAGATCACACCTCCTGGAATTTTGGAATGTATGTGTTGCACCACATGTTCCATAAGGCATACCTCTTGGTTGCATCGTTAAAGGATTACGCACTACAAAATCTTATATAATAATCTTAACAAGAGCCTGTTTCATCATGTTTTATTGATGGGGTAGCAACATTTTATGCTTTTGTTGAATATACTCCATGATCTCCGCTAATGTTTGAAATTCTTGCATCGGGTTGGTATGTGAATGGTTGCTGAAGCAACCATTGCTTGTCAAAATACAAAATAGACAAAGACACATTAGCATCCCTTTCCTTTGTTTGTCTCATCTGATGTAAATAATGAATGCTCCTTGTTGATTAGAACACATTGTTGCATTGATCATCCACATAAAGAGAAAATGACTTGTGGTATTGTTTGAGAGCTTCTCTCATTGCAAAGATTGAGATCTTCTTCATCACGTCCTTCCAAAAAAGTTCCTCCATCGGATAAAAGAGATCAACTTTGTTGGTAATTGTGGGTATGACTGATGTTGGAGAGTTGCTAGTTGCAAGAAACTTCAAGTAACTCATAAACTTTAATATCATTAGCTAAACAAATTATCTAGGGATGGAAATTGGCTTGGTAATATCTTTAGAGATATTATACATGGTGATCTAAGTAGATCAGATAGAGATGTCACCCAAAAAGGACTTCCACTAATAGGGTAGAGGCTATAAACACACTAAAAGCATCCCTAAAGATATTACCTCCAAAATTGGCTCAATATTTTGGATGCCTAAACAAAAGAATTAGGCTTTGAAAAATATTTTCTCCCCTCCCCCTCCCTTTAGAGAAAAGGCATTTTCTCCTCATGTTTGTCTCGTCAAGAGCTTTCCAACAATACCTCACCTATGCTATTTTAAGATTCCTATTGGAAAATTCTCCAAAGATTCTTTTTGGTCAAACTTGTTTGACAAACCAAATAGGACAAAGATAGACATATCACCAATCCATGCAACTTATCTAAAATTGTAGCTCATTAACATGTCACCAATCCATGAATCTAATCTAAGGGTGTAACTCCCTTTGAGTGGATATTCTTTGTTATATAATAAAGACAAGGTGCTCCTTTGGGGTATCGGAGTATTGAGGAACTAAACCTTGTGTTTCTCTTGGGATTTCTCTTGTCCTCAGTATGTTACATAAACACTAGATAAATCTCCAATTGGCATCCAGATCCAACATTTCAACGTGGCAATCCACCTTCCACTTGAAAGTTGATGTATGCCTAAAGTGCAAAGCATGTCAAAGTCATGCAACAACAGATTTCTCCTTCTGATATAGCCATGTCATGCAAGATAATGGAAAACCGCACTAAGAGTATTGATAGACATATCACCAATCCATGCAACTAATCTAAAATTGTAGCTCATTAACATGTCACCAATCCATGAATCTAATCTAAGGGTGTAACTCCCTTTGAGTGTATATTCTTTGTTATATAATAAAGACAAGGTGCTCCTTTGAGGCATCGGAGTATTGAGGAACTAAAAATTTATGTTTCTCTTGGGATTTCTCTTGTCCTTGGAATGTTACATAAACACCAAGTAAATCTCCATTGGCATCCAGATCCAACATTTCAACGTGGCAATCCACCTTCCACTTGAAAGTTGATGTATGCCTAAAGTGCAAAGCATGTCAAAGTCATGCAACAACAAATTTCTCCTTCTGACGTAGCCATGTCATGCAAGATAATGGAAAACCGCACTAAGAGTATTGATGGTAAGTTGATGGATATTTTTGTGATACTCTTCCTCACTTAAAGAAGCAATAGTGTCTTGCGATCACTACATGAAGCTAGTTCAAGAATCTTTAGAGTCTAATATTATTTTTTGATTGGAAAGTACATTCTTGTTAATGTGCCACAAACAAAATATGTTGATTGTATCCGAGAAACCATTGATATTGAATTCATTAATGCAAGTTCACGGTCAGTTGCAAAGATAAAGTGATGACTTGCATCAATTCCAAGCTTTTTACTAAAGGTCCTCTACAGCTTTCTCATTGCTCAATTATAATCCTCAAAAGATTCCTATCATATAAAATAATAGAACAGTGTGAACATTTGATTTTTTGTTGAAATGCAAAGACAAAGTGACAACTTGCATCAATTCCAAGCCTTTTGCCAAAGGTCCTCTATAGCTTTCTCATTGCTTAATTGTAATCCTCAAAAGATTCTTATCACATAAACTAATAGAGTAGGGTGAGAATTTGATTTGTTGTTGAACCCCCAATTCCATGCAATAAAGGCATTTTGTATTGATTTTTTTTGTATGTGGAATCCAAAGGCCAAATCTTGTTTGTAGAAAATGTATGTTTTGTAGAAAATGTATGTATGATTGCGTCAATAGATGTTGGTACAATGAACAGATGGATCAGATTTCCACCATCATCAAGTTGAAGGTTGTAATTAACACCACCCTTAATGAAGCACATCCAACAAGGCCTCTATAATAGATTTTCCATCAAGCACTTTCCTTTTTTGTGTACAATTTATGTGGTAGATATCTTTCATTGTTGCACAAAAACTTGTGTTGGTTTCATAGAGTACCAAGGAACTAGATGTGGTGCCACGCCAACTCTGCTCAATTGATGCACAATTTGCAACTCTACAATTGAGAGTGCTCTTGTAGTTGGATATGCAGCAATCACATCCATCAGCTCGTGATTATGATTCCCATTGATGACTTTTGTCATCCAACTACCATTTTTTTCCTTACAAATGACTACTTGGAAAGGACAGTGTATGCAAACAATGTTGGTGCTACATGAGGAGACTTTGTTAGTGTTCTTACCACCGTGGACACAATACATTGTACAGTTTTTGAGTGGAGCATCTCTCTGGTTACCTATGGTGAGTGTGGATTCAATTTTGGTTGCAAAAACCTTCCGGATATGCATGAGATAGTAAAATTGTGATAGTTTCATCAAGAGTAATATATGAACATGAAGGAGGGATGTTCATAGGCATGACAATAAGCAAGCATATTATGAGCAACCAATTGTAGCGAATGCAAGCAGATTACAATCAAATAGTGGTAGCAAACACAAGCAAATTATGAGCAAATAGTAGTAGTAAACGCAAGCAGATTACAAGAAAGCATGCAAATGATCAAACTCCAACTCTTGTGAATTTCTAGCAGGAGGCAGTTCGCCAAATCCCCACCATTACTTGTTGTTGTTCATTACTTGCTACTATTCCTTACTCATTAGATCTAATCTTGTCATACGTACACTCAGATTGGTTGGTATTGTTTGGTGAGGTGGATTTGCAAAAAAAGGCGAGGTGGGTTTACCAATTCCCATCATAATACAATTTTAAAATAATGTAAAAATCTACAAAATAATAATAATTTTGAAGTAAAACTGATGCATCCACTTGAAAACTCACTTTTTAGTTTGAATTCTTTTCTCCTATAGAGAACTCAAATTTCTTCCCTTGTATATTAATGTCTTTGGACATCGCTGCAAATTGACTCCTTTTCTTCTTTTACTATTATCTTCCATCGTTGGTATCACTTTTTGCCTCCTATAATTAGCCTCCATCATAATATATTTTTTCTCAAGAATATTTTATTTACATTCAATAAGAAATTCTAACAAAGGTAGTGGACCCTTACTATATAGTTCTCCGTGCAACTTCCGAACTTGCTTTAATACCCTCGCGGTTTAGTTTTTTGCAATAAGTTATAAATAACATAACGAATCAAAGCTCTATGTTTTATACAGATAAAATTGTCTTCTACTGTTGTTGTGCGCCGTGGCTTGCGTAGCATAGTATTCTGTTCATTTTATATGGTTGATTTTAAATAATGTCTTTTTCGTCACAAATTTAGATGAATCTACTATAAATTACTTAGACATACATATTCGTGTATGTGATAAAAAAAAATACTTACCTAACACTCCAGATGAATTTGAGAATAGACATTAATAGTCGTTTCAGTCTGCTCATAATTTAATGGATATGATATTCTAACGATAATGATGTGCAATTGAGAATACTATTTATAATTGACCATGAGTGAATTCATGAATTTATCACCTATTTTGTATTTTTTATTCTTTAAACTTGTTGATGATCATCTCTACATTTTTTTATCTATTGCCTTTGAGAATTCTTGACGGTGATAATAACAAAGGATAACAAAGTCTTTCTGAAATGGTCATCTTATGAATTTGATTGGAAGTTCCAAGATGTACTGAAGATGATCCTAGAGATCAACTATAATTCAACTATACATTCTCCACATAATAATTTTGCATAGAGTCACCTACACATTCTCCATCGAGTATTCTTGCATCTATAACTTGATATATAATGCACTTCATCCATTGCATAACCTAGTCTTAGGATGTATATTTGCTCACTTGTGTGGACATTTTTATTTAAATACAAAGAAGGTATCCAGTAAGAGTAAGAGAATTAAAAAACCTGAGAAGGATAAATGTAGCTGAGCATCAATTTCATGACTCTTTTTCTAAAATAGAGCACTCAAATATGTTCTTGATTCACATTATTATAGACTATATATTTTGAATTGTAAAATTAAGTTAATATTTATTATTATTATTATATTTGTAAAAAAAATTTTATAATATAAAATTTATGTCCTAATATAAATATTTTTATTATTCTCATGTGTAATAATTAATTGATTGAATGTTGATTTGTGGACAAAGTATGAAGCAAGAAAGAAAAATTTTTTAATATATGGAGGAAAACCCTAGCATGCACTCTATTTCAGCTTCAAATAGTATTTTGGTGATTTTTAGCTAATAAGGGCTACTTAATTTTAATAATAATTAATTCATAATAATTTTAATAAAATTAACATGGCCAGATAAGGAGAAAGACCAAATACAAGCAAGATCTTAAAAAAACTTATCATGAATTTTAGATTAGTTTATATCAATTTATATTGGAAAGTGGGACTTTGTCGAGAATTTTATATTTGATGATATTAGAGCATGATTTATATCTTGAACTTTTTATGATCAACTGACTTTGTATAGTAGATGTCAAAATCTTCTTTGTTTGACCCAATTAGCTCACTTTTTTTTTTATAAATGAAGTTCAATGTAGTATAAAACTTAGAATATTTTATAATTTTTAATTGGGAGAAAATTTTAGATTTCTTCACCATGAGGAATTTTGCAAAGGGAGGCATATGAGGCTAAAAAACCATGTGAAGTCTTATTGATATAATATTTCTTATATAGGATAATTCAGGTAACATATGGATTTTACTAAGGTTCTTAATAAAGTAACTTTGGTTAGTATATGAGTGCTCATGGGAAGAAACTCATCCATTCTTTTGTGAGCTAAGAGCTTATAATGAGTTTATAGAATGAGGCTTTATGAGCAGTACCTATATTTTATAAGAAAGGAGAGAGTTTGTACGCATGAGAGTTACACAACTATGGTTATTGAACTTAGAGGGACCTCCCACTCTAGAGGATCCATATAAGAGTTTAATTTGTCCGCATGAGAGTTACACAACTATGGTTATTGAACTTAGAGGAACCTCCCACTCTAGAGGATTCATTAAGAGTTTAAGTGAAGGATCTTCTATGTTAAAGTTGGTAAAGTATTTCCTTATAACCCTTTTTGAAGAAGCTATAGTAATAGAGAAGAACAAATGATTTATTGAATGAATAAATCATTTTGATATTTAATTCTTGAGGGAGCCAAAAGACAAGAGTGAAGTAACACAATGAGCATTTGGTTTTATTTGGTTCCATGTGGTTTGAAGCATTACAAATACAACAAGACTGAAAAGCAAGGGCATTTGGCCGACAAGAAGACACATATTTATATCTTGCCTTCAAGGAAGTGTAGTAAATGCCTTTGAGATCAAAATCTTTAGGGCAAAGTGAATCATCACTTTTAGGAGTAACTTGGATTATATATGTAGTTAAAGTGATTGTTAATTTTTCTCTTTTGAAATGTATCAAAGAGAGGTGATAGTACTCTCTTTTGGTGGTAGTTCTTAACAAGTGCCACTCCAAGTAAATCTATTGCATACTACAAGGCTAACTCCTCTAGAATCCTCAATGAACTTCGTCGTGACAAAGTAACCGCAAAACGGAACCACAAACTGCAACCACAAGTTGTAACCGCAAGTACCTCACCAAGTGCCAACCACCAAGTGCCAACAACACCAACTGAGCACCACCAAGTGCCAATACCCATAGAACATCACCCACTAATGTAACTCTAACCAAGATAACTCCACTAGGGAAAAGGGCCACCTGTAACCTCCCATCACAACATGCACTCTCACGGTCTGCATGTCATCACTTCCTGCCTCACCGGAGAGAAACAAAGGTAGTTTGACTAGTCATCACTCTAGCCTCACTATCAAGAGCACACCAGAGCACCGATGCTTGAAAGTTAGGGCACCTCACACAAACGTGGTGCACAAACAAGAAGTAAAGAATGAAGGGGGTCCAATCACAAGAAATCAAACAAAAACCCTCCATCTCATAAAACAACACGAGATTGACTCTGCTACCATTTGGCATTTAATATAAGAGAAGTTTGTGTCTAAGTCTTAAGCTACCAAGATCACCAAGAATGGAATCAAATTGCCTTTCTTAGCCAAAGCTACAAGTGTATAGATAACAGTGGCACAATCACTAGGACAACAAGTGAAGGTGGACCAGTTGACTAACGCACCAATCTAGGAACAAGAGATCTAGGGGTCAAACCCTATTGCATACAATCTAGCAAGATAAGCAGATTCTGCCAACCAATGACCAAGATCTACTCTAAACTAGCTAGGCTCACGCCAACAAGCTAGCCCTTCGTAGCCTCTTATAGCCCATAGCTCTATGCCTTGAAGCCTCTAAACACCAAAATTCAATCAAAATGAGGCCTTCTTTCTTGCCACTTCAAACCTCCTCCAAAATCTGGCGAAACTCCTCCAAACTTGCATAACTCCTCCAAGTCTGGCCAACTAGCAAAACTCCTCCAAATTTGGCCAAAATCTGACGTAGACTCCAGCAAAATCTGATGTAAACTCTAAATTTGGCTGATTGTCAAATCCTCTACTAAATCTTCACTCGGAGCCAAATTGAAAACATGGGTTTCTACAAATCACAAATTTATAAGAATAGCTTCCCAACTCCATCTTTAATTTTACTTTTTGAGCCCAACTCTCAACAAATTGGTCTTGCCTTCACCTCTTGAGCTCAAAATCACAACCACTACTCAAAAAATTGCTTCTTCTTTGCTCAAAAATTGACCAACACTTTTGCACATTATCTGCCTTATTGCAAAATCTACAACAAGCAACAAGCTTTTGCACACCAAGGAAAAACCGAACTTCAATTGAGCTACCAACGATCCACCAAGCTTGGAGATACCACCAACACTCAAAGTTCTTGCACCCAATTTCCTCCTAACTTCACTTCTTTGATGTAATCAGATTGTTTACAACTCTCAAATCCACTCAACTTAGATCTTTATGGGCTAGTATGTGGAATGCTTGTGAGCCAACATATCTTGGACTAAGATGAACCTTTGATGGTTGTAAAGGAAAAGTATCTTGGACAAAGAAACTAAACTCCATAGTACTTCCCTAAGGTTAAAACTCCAAAGCACCTCCAAAACTCAAGATATTTCTCATGAGAAAGCCCAATGAGAGAGAAAATAACTGCAAATGCAAAGATGATTAGTATTTCTTCATCCACTTTCTATAAACTTATGAAATTTGTACATACCAAAGTTATTAATTACTAAAGTAAATTTTTTTTGGTCATGGAGACCAAGTAGGATAACAAGAAGGATGGGAAGAGCAAATCAAGTTGTACAAGGACAAAAAAAAATATATAAAATAGAGATCTAGAGAAATCTAGCATGCTACACCTAAGATTTTACTAAAGTGACTAAAATCATTACGCAAGAAGTAATCTAAGTCAAAAGTCTAGGAGAATATCCAAACTTATGGGATTAAATCTCAAAAATAAGTAGTCTTACCTTGCACCAAAAACTAAGTCAAGGAATTCCTTCACATACCTTGAACTTTAGAAACATCCACAACAAAAATGCATCAGAAAGACATCTTAACCTTTTTCTTAAAGTTAACCTTTTAGAAATAATACTACTTCAATATACTACAATCCAGATTAGTAATGCTCACCCTTGCATGCTCATCTAAAGCAGTATCATCTCTATCTTGGCTATGACTAATTCTAGCTTGTTATAACTAATTTAGAAATTTTATTACACTCTTAAGAGATGATATCTTTAAATAATCACAACTAGATAGTTCATAAGGCACACATTATCAAAGTTATGTGCATCAACCATGTGCTTCACAAATCATGGAGAGCTCTTACCTTGCAAACAAAATTAATTTCACCATACACATTTATTCCTCTCCATAGGGTAGGGTATGGTTCAATATACAATTCAAGGTAGATGAAAATACAAAATACTATAGCCTTTTGGTTGCAAGTTTGGAAGTTGATGATTGAGAAATGAAAAAGAAAACCACATAGAACACATCAAACCGTATAAGGCAGAGACAAAAGAGGTAAATTGAGGCTAGGCCCCAATAGTATTGATATGAGAAATCTGCCCTACCACACATAAGATATCCAAGCTATGCAAGTCATAAGGTCTACAGACTATTGGAGCATCCAAGGAAGCATCACCTAGTTTCATTGCTCTCCTATGGATTGCATCAACCAATGTTCTTTGTAGAGCAATAGACACACATTGTCTAAAGTATGCTACAAAGTATGAGTAAGAGTGGTACCTCCTGATGTCTAATATGATAAGCTCTCCTGCACTCCCTAACAAATGTGTCAAATGCCTTGTCCATCGCTCCATATAATTCCAAGGCTAGAGTAACAAAGAAGTGACCTTGCTACATACCCTTATACTTGGAGACCTTGCGTATTGCTGCTCCACTCGCCACCCATCCAAGAAGATGAGTAATCACTCCCTCCAAAATTGCATCACGCGTAAGGTCGATCACCACAACATCTGCCACTGTCACCTGATCATCTCGGACCAAGTATAAGTCTACTCTGACATGTGCAAAGCATACGAGTGCTCCCTCCAAGCAAAGTATCCACTCTCTCATGTCATAACAAACACTATATCCTTGAGTGCATGATGGGTAGCTATCCTCTGTCTTCCAAAAGGACACCATGTCACACGGGCCGCTGCTACATCTAATGTAGAACAAGATGCATAAGATGCATCTAATGATGATTCAAGGAGAACTTTGATTTAATTAGCATTCAATAACCATGTACACCAAGTCAAAAAATTGACATGAAACTTACAAGGAGAACTTTGATTTACAATTACCATTCAATAACCATGTACACTAAGTCAAAAAATTGACGTTAAACTCACAAGGAGAACTTTGATTTACAATTAGCATTCAATAACGATGTCCACAAAGTCAAACAAATTTGACGTTAAACTTGCAGTGAAAGGTAATTATACCACACTTGTTTGGCCATTATATCGCGAGTTGTGCCAAACTCACAAACACCTCGAAACTAGATCCTTATGAGTTTACAACGAGTTTGTGCATGTAGTCCAGAGTAAAATTCTCATCTAGATCAGGTTTATTGTCGTCGTCTGCACTTTAAAATTTACCATAAATGTCATCATATTCTCTTGAACATACCCATCGTGACCCTGGGTTTGGCCCCAGTTAAATCTCAAAATTATACTTAGGTCGCATCAGTTTATCGCGAGTTTCAGAAAAACTCACCTTTGCTTTGCGGACCACGTTAATATCTTGAGAAATCTTTCAGCCACTCTCAATCTTGTTGCAAGCATAGAGCAAATACATGTCATATTCACACGAAAGTTATATTCGCAAGACTTGGCATATGAGTGGAAGCGATGGTGATTCCGAAGAAGGTCTATATTGGATAACTTCCATGCAAGGCAAATATGATCTAGGACTAGACGTTTGGACTGTCGTTCTATACTCCAAGTGCATGAATGGGCCTGATCACCATTTGATTTCACACAATAGGGAGATAGAATTCTTGGGCTGATTCTTTCAACACAGATTCTGAAGGTACTCGACACCACATACCTTCTAAACCTAGTGCTACAAGACAAACAATGGCGAATGAATGAAAACATCTATCTACACAACTTAGAAATATAAGAGCACTTCTTAAATTATGAGTAAGGAGTAAAGTGACAGGACTCTTTCCCATGGGGTGTGACAATTGGCAACTGGTTAATACATGTTTTTTTCTCAACAACTTTTACCACTTTCAATCGTTCAAGGAGTGATGCTAAAACGTAGTGTGTTATCATAAACCAATTTATCATCTTAAAATTCAATAGTGACACAAGTGATTTTCCTCTATTAATCAATATTTTAGTTGAGGAAATCCGCGAGGAGTTAATAAGTAAAATATTCACTAACCATCACCAATCATTTGTGTGAACAAACATGAACTCCAAAAGAAATTCATAACGATGGTCTCAAGATTGCCATACTCGCTTAATATCCAGTTCACATTATCTGCAAGAAAATTTATATTTTATATGTAGTAGATAGATTGTTTGGAATGAAAGAAATTTTTTGTCTAAATCTAGTGATATAGGCATCTAAGAATGCAAAAAAGGCGACCGCGAAGGAAAAATGAAGGATGGGAAGACCCCATCAAGCCGTACAAGGGAGAGACAAAAAGGTAACATGGGGCTAAGCCCCAATAGAGTCTGTATGAGAAATCTGCCCTACCGCACTAAGAATCTAAGAATTAGGTATTCTCTATCACATATAAGTATGTAAATTTACAAGAAGATTTAAGTTTGTATATTTGATTGTCACAAGAAGCATGCAATGCTATATAATTTGTAGTAGAGGTAAAAGATCATCTTATGAGGTACTGAACCAAAGAAAAAGGTTGATTTTAATACGTAATGATTACAATCTTAATAAAAGAGCATTTAGGATAATTTTCATCATGTACTAAAACTTATTTCTTAGGAAGTTCTAACATCTGTTGTTATATAAAATGCAATGGAGCGAAATGTTTGTACTTTATGGTGGCCTATGTGTAATAAATTCTAGACATACAAAGAGAAGGAAGGTGAAGAGTTATCGGATCAGTTGTGGAACAGTGGAATAATTTGTATATTATAACACTCAATACATTTTGGATTGTCAAACTACTCCTTAATTTCGAGATTCATAAATGACAAGAACATTGAAGTCTATGTAAGAGTTTAAAATAGTATTTAATAATAAACCTTATATCATTTCCATAATATTACTCTTTCCTCAATAATAAGTAAATAAACTTAAATCATAAATAATCATACTACTATAATGCCTTCTTCTCTCCTATATATATGAACTTTTTACAACCAAGAAGATAGAGAAAGATCAAGGTCAAGTTCAATCCCATCTACATTCCTTATTATATGGAAAATATTCCAATTAAGTTAATATTGATATTTGTACTTACTATCACATGTAGTAAGGTTGAGTGGCACCAAAATACATATAGTACATTTTTTAATGAGAATATTTATTATGTAACTTGAAAAGGTCATTTAGTTTTTCTATGACTCAATACAATATTTATGTCATATTTAAGACTTTTTGAACTAATAAAAATAAAAAAATATGAAATTTTCATTAATATTAATTAAAACAAGTAGACGTCAGGATCTCATAACTTGCATTGGCTGAAATGTATAGGTAGTATTATATAGTAAAATTACAAATGAATGATTTATTTAATAAAATATAGATAAATGAGATTATTTCAAGTTTCCTACACAAAATAATAATAATTTTATGTCCTGACTTTATATTATGAATAATTTTTGAATATATCTGGATTTTTTAAGACGTTCTTTGTAATATTCTACTAAAATTTTTTCATGAAATGATTAAAATGACATTTGACTTGATTATAAAGGAATTATTTAAATATCATAAATGAAAAAAGAGAGTAGATAATCACCGTATCAGAATATGAAAAAAAGAAAATTACATAATAAAGGCTGATGGATCTTCGCGCAACTTAGATATACTTGTACATTGTACATTAAGATCATTCTCCATTAATTTGAACCACATCTCCTTAAATTTGATCTGTTTACAGGCTACGTTAATCCAAGTTGCTTTTTGAGATAACTTTAGCCTCACCTTAGCTCATGGGAAAATACGTAAGGTAAGATTAGTTTCATATTCAACTTCAATAATCAGATTTCTTGAGGTTAAGATAATTATGAAATCCGCTCTGCTTGACAATCTGTTGTCAGCAGAAAGTCCCATGTTATGCTTTCTTCGTTCATCTCAAATTAATAATGATATATCAATTACCACTTAATTCATTACACGACTATACTAATTTCTTTGGCCAGTAAAGGATATATTTGAACTCGTATAGAACTCAAAGCGAATTAATAAAATAAGCCCTAACATATATTACAAATACAAAGAAGGTCACCAAATTATAAGACAAACACCTTAAGTCCTTTCCATGAACGATAATAATCTTCTCCGTTCGATCTAGTACGCTTCTTTATGAGATTGCTAAAATAATTTGTACATAATTAATATAAAACATGCGATAAACAAGACTATATAATTTACACATATTTACTGTATAATACAAGACTATACAATTTACACATATTTTTAGCTGTTTGAAATATGTACTGTTGCCAAATATTAAGTTATAGATATAACTTGTAATGTAATATTATTTTGGAAAATATATAAGCTAATTGATAAGAAGTTGTTAGAGGGTATTTTTATCATGAGTTCATTTGTACTGCTATTGATTTCAACTTGTACACCTATAATTTTCATGATATTAACCTTTTGTATGATCGACATCGTTATTGCAATCATCCTTGCTCTGCATAATGGTCTATTTATATTTTAATACACTACGGTTAATAATTCTTGATAGGAGATACGTATAAAAACAGACAACCTTTACACTTAAAAGTACATTGATGTTAAAGTCCCTTATGTATCTTATAATATGTATTGTTGGGCTCATGATTAAAAATTACTCGTTTACCATAGATTGTTCAATGTGGAAGATTACCAGTGCACATTCGTCTTCCGTTTTTCCAAATCGCATTTGCTCTTCTTGGTAAGAAAGCATAGTACAAAGCGATAATAATAAAATAAAGATTCATCATATTCCGCATCTACACCTGTGGTAAAATCACCTTTTACGATAGACCTAATGCCCGACATATCTCCATAGAAAACAACGACCAACTTATTATATAGTATCTTGGTCTATAGTCCACCTTTTGAGCCGACCTAGCTTAAACATAGCACAGCACCTAAGACGCGGAGAGATTTTAATATATGGAGGAGACTACAAGCACGCTCAAATTCAATATTGTTGACAAATGTTGGAATCAGAAGTGACTACGTTGTGCTAATAAATGCTTGAATCATCATCACCAGCACTGGCACGGTATCACTGACGACCCACAAAGAAGATTCATGGTTTAGAAAGTAGATTGCCAGGAAACTATGGCTTAGGTTATAGCACACAAGACACACATACCTTATCGTCCTTGGGGGTGGCAGTAGTAGTCCCAGGAGGAGAGGAGTGGCAGAAGTAAAAGTAGTGAGTGAGGGAGGGATGAGCGGTGGATTGATGGGATTCGAGGCAGGAATATAAGAAGCCAGTCCAGTTGTTGGTTGAGTGTCCAAACAGTGGGTGGATGATGGCCGGATCCGCTGCTGCTTTTTACACAGATGGTAGTCTGTGGTGTTGGGGACACAGTCATTGTGGTTGTGGATGGTTCTGCTAAATAAGAAGGGGGAACGAAGTGGGAGAAAGAATGGACGCAAAGGCTCCTTCGAACTGACAAAAAGGACAGACATTTGGGGACGAAGTGGGGAGAGGAACTGAATTGAAACTGGTGGTGGTGGTTCGAGAGTTTACCACTGAATGTGACAGGAGGAGGTCATTGCTTTCGCATGGGGATACCTTCTGGTGCATCATCCCTTCTGGTGGGTCGGTGTGGGATGATTCTCTGCCCAGTGCTGAAGATCAGGTCTCTGACCTCTGTAGTGGGTCACTTCGCTTCTAAAGGCCCGGTAGGTTCTGGGACTTGGGTTGTTGCTTTGTTTTTATAACCTGGGGCATTGATGAGTTCGGATCTCAAGGAACACTACACACATTGCCTTTCTATCAGCAAATCTTTGTCTGGGCAACCAGTTGTCCCCTAGTCTTGTACCGGCGTTATGATGTGAAGGTAGTTTCCATCAATGTGAAAATACTGTTCTGGGTCGAAGATTCAGTTCGGCGAGCTCGAAGAACATGATCTTAAGGATTCAGAATTGCACATCTCTGCGTTGACACGTGATAATCCTTCGGCAGTAGTGTTTAAGAAAGTCTTATGAAGTAGCGGCACTGCGAGGATACAGATTTTGCCCTTTCCTTGAAATCTTGAAATGTTAGTTCAGAGCGAAGAATTTGCTGCATGAAATGTATGGGTCTATAAGTGGCGCCCGATCTTAATGTTCGGACAAGTGAAACGCCCGAAACTGCAGCTGTGACCTGTGCCTGACAGGCGCTGGGCTGTCTTGAAGCCATCTTCTTTGTAGTTGTAGATGACGGGACTGGAGAGCTGTTTTTGGGTTTGAATACTTCCTATTTGTCCCATCCCATACGGGTGCTAATTCAACGCCTTCTACAGAGCTTGTGCCCCCCCCAGACCGAAAGGCTTGCATTCGTCTACACCTTTCAATTTGTTGACCAGCCTCAGTCCCTCTTGGTGTTCTAAGGTCTTATTTGTAGAGAAATAAAGGCATGGCGCGAAGGAGGACCAAGAGGTCCTATCTCTCTCAGTTTGCGAAACTCATTTGCATCTTCAACTGGTGGTTAGGCTTTGAGATAAATTAATTGTTTGCCTCGTATTGGATTTTGCAGGCTAGCTCAAAGCAGAGAAAACCTTTTGTAGGTCCTTTGTTGCACAGGAGTTCGCAACCAACTTCCAGAGTCTTCTGCTCAGCAACTGCGAAGGAGGGGCCCCTTAAAAGTTCTACCATGGTGGAGAAAACTGCTCAAACTACGGTCGTAGAGCACGTTGTTTTGTTCAAAGTTAAGGTGGATGTGCCAGCAGAGCAGAGTGAAGAAATATTCGAAGCTCTAAGGGGCCTGAAAAATCTCGATTGTGTTCAAGATCTCAGTGCTGGGAAGGCATTACAGATTCTTGGTGGTGACTTCACTCATGTCCTACATTCAAGGTACCTCAACAAAGACGACCTGAGTGTATATGCAACACATCCCGAACATCTAGCAATTGTGAAAAAGTTACTTCCTATCGTAGATGACGTTTTGGCATCGGACTGGGAAGCTGAACCCGTGGGTTCACCAGTGGATGGAGGACATAGAGCAGCACGAATCGCTCTCATCAAACTAGCAGACTCTATCAAAGAAAGCGAGAGCACAGAAGTTTTCTCTCTTCTCTATGGGCTGCGAGACAAATTCCCTTCTATCAGACAAGTAAGTGCAGGTCTGAATTTCTCGCCCGGTCGTTCAAAGGGTCTTAATGTAGGTTTTCTGGCCCTTTTCAACAATGTGGAGGAGCTTGAGCAGCTAAATGGCAATCGTGAACTCCATGCGGTTTTGCAGAAGAGCAAGGTTGCACCTTCTCTTGACAGGTTTATAGTCGTAGATATTGGCACAGAGTAGAAGTTGGAATTCTGCCTTCATCAGGACATTTTGAAGAACGCACAAGTCCCACTAAGAGGTCAGTTCTGTCCAGAAAAGAAAGGTTTTGGAGTTACTATCGATGGATAGACTGGTAAGACAGAACGTCGTTTTCAACTAGGAAAGGAAAGGAAAGAGTGTACAATGTGGAACTCCTTCCGACTTTTGAGCCTACAGGGGCTACCTCACAGTGTATACTAAAAGAGCAGTTGGACAGATTGGTCCTGTACCTATCCTAGTCATCTAACTACGTTGTAGAGTCGTGAGGATGATGGTACTAGATGAACTAGGTACCATCATTCCTTCAGGGGCTGGGATAGATCTGTGCGAATATGTAGATTTTCACTATGGGTAGTGGGTAGCATGTCTTACGACCTTGGTATTATCAAGGAAGCACTGCCTGTCATGGCGTTGCTAGCATGGAGGCTTAACTCTCAAGTTGCTATGCAAGGAATTGAGACAGACGTAAACACTCACTATGCGATGTAGTTCGGTGGTATAGAAGAGAGTAGTCTTTATAAAAGAAACGGACTGTTTCACCATTTTTCTCCACCAGATTGAATGCAGTCAATAGCCAAATTCTCCTATCATGAACACAAGTCTTGCAGTGCTTGTTAAAATTGACTTCTGTCGCTGTGTTGTCCAGTTCACCTTTTCTTCGCCCGTTTTAAGCTTTCATATATTGAGTCGGAACACTAGACATAACTGCTTGACTTGACGTTAGCTCGAAATTCCGACCACAGCGGGCTGTAGTATGCAAATTCTCTCCTGGGAAGGTGGACATCTTGAGACAGATACTCCAGACGACTCAGAGTCTCAGTTCAGACGCCATTGTTCACTGTTTGAATCTTCTATTGATTATTTTTTTGTTGAATCCACTTGTACTTGCAAAGCGTTCAGACATCAGAAAGAACTGAACTTGTCTCTGTCAAATGACACGTTGCAGAATAGAAGGACAGTAAGATCTAAAATTGTAAACCATGAAGGGATTGATGACTAGCCCTGGTAACCTTTGCACTGACTGTACACTATCGAATGAGAGTTTCAGCGGTGTTATCACGGGAAATGTACAATGGAATTTTGAATAAGCCCGCCGACTGGTTTCCCAGACCATGCAATCAAGCTTTTAACCCAATGTAGCTGTGTTGTTTACATTTCGCCAAGGAAATGAACGTGCTACATTACTAATAAGGTATCACAGTAGTTTTCTATTTCTACAAGTAGTCTATAAATAGTAAGCATTTTACTGCATAGTTGTGTCAATGGTGTCTAAACAATTCGTTCGTGATAGTATTGGGCAATGATTGTCTAACGTCTGGTTTCTAAATTTATTGGATAAGTGTGATTACAAAAATCTTTTATTTGAAAACAAGTGACACTGGTCCCGGACAAGTATGTGTATTTCTGATAAAACTCTGTTTTAATAGGTTTCTGCTGATTGTAGGAATAGGGTATTGGTGAGAATCCACCGTAAGTAGCGTGCAAAGCACCCAACATTGCAGTTAGAATCCACATTCAGAGAAGTTACAAGTATCCACAAGAGAATGTCATGCTCACTTTAGTAAAACGTTGCTTTTATATAAGTTTCAAAATCTGTACCAATAATCATTTACACCTTGAAACGTTCTCAACTACTTCCTCCACTGTTACAGCAGAAAATATTCCCTGTCAGCTCTTAAGCGACGATCGATGAATCATCAATACTAGGTTGAGCGTGCATGCCCAAGTCCTAAAAGTCAAATATGTGAGACGAGTTGTTTTCTTGCTATGTACATCAACTATTACTACTGAATGGGCTCGGATGTGGTATCAAACACCTACTCGGAAACCTCATCTAGATGCAGATCTCGGTGGTGGAACAAGGAACAGCGAACTCTGGCCCTAAACGATGGTGCACAATGAAGCAGCTGTTTTCTCAGGAACAATGGATCCCGTTCTTGAAAGCGGTTTGCCTTGTACAGATCCGTCTGGGTTTCTACCATTTACATCGTTACTTGATTCCTTTATCATCTTCCGCGAGTCCCCAATTTGTGAGCAATCTAGAAGATGCCAGATCGGGACCAAAATTATAGTTGAAGCAAAGAATGGGATTGGCCCGAAGAGCCACAAGAGCAAAGGAATGGTGAAATAAAACGCTCTGGTTCCGATGGTGTGGAAATTAGCCCCTCTTTGTAAAACGTCTGCTACATAGTCAGGGGTGATCAGTGCAGTGGTAGGAATATTGATGATGAAGTTGACATGATTGGTATATCGCACTGCTTGGATATAGCATAAGAAAGCAATAAGAAAACCAACCAAAAGGGACATGTACTTCACACCCAAAGATACTGGATGTTGGGATCCGAGAATGGAGTTGTTTATCTCCTGCCTGATGTCGTAGGAGCTTGCGAGGAAAGCTGCCGCTGCTGAACTGAGAAGAATTGCTGTGGTTGCCAGGAGTGTTGAACCCATAATGGAATTTCGTAAAGTTTGCACAGCTAAGATGCTCTTCTTGTCATTGTCCTGTTCAGTACAAACACCACCAAATTTTAGTATTTTATGTCTGACAGAAGGACAGATTTCTTGAATGCAATCTTGTAACACCGACACAACTACTCGGGGCATAGGTTGACACTTTGAAGACCCCAACTTTGGAACTGATCCCAACCACAGTTCATTCAGCAACAAACGTTTCATGCCGGTTACCAAGTTGTACTACGGCAGTATCCTCCTTTGAAAATTCAACGTGGACGACTACACTGGAGACGACTAGAAATAAATGTGGACGACAACCAAGGTTCAAAGGGGCCCGGAACTGTAAGGGAAGTTTGCTTCCACAGACAATTTGATGAAACAGGAGAAAGGAAGAAGGGAAAGGGCCGTTCACGCTGCTCTCTCCTGTTTTCTCGGTACGAAGCAAGTCTCTAGATCTTTTTTAAAACCTCTCGGACGGGCACAATATAGAGTTCTCTAACTATCTTGTACTGTTGCAGCAGCGCTCTTCATTGATAGCTTACAGTAAGAGCTGCAAGACTTCCACCACTACGCTAGGCAATGTCTTAGATCCCATTGGTATATTCAGGATCAGACAATCCACACTATAACGCAAGTCAAGCGAAAATGCCTGCCATTAGATCACCCGAGAGACGAAACAAGAGTCTGAGTGGACAAGCAGCAATAATAATGTTTGACAAAGATGAAACTGGAACGTCTCTCACTGCAGAAGGGGTGAGTTTTCTGCTGACGAACTTGTCCTTGTGACGATAATCGTGAGACATCACTAAAAAGGTTGGGCGCATTACTTGTATGATAGCTCGAACCCACTCTCGCCTGGCACGATGATTAAGACCCATAACGGTGGTCTCCGGGTGCTTCCTGAAGCGGAAGTATAGCTGCAAATTGTACGCGAACATCAACGCAAAAGCCAAGGGCGAAAGAATGAGATCCAGATATTCTAATTGCCAAGCCATATTCTGTCTCCTTCCTTCGAGTTGACCGCAGTCACCTCCGGGGATGCAATGCAGTTGACGCCACCAAAGCCAGCTTGCTGCAATTCTACAACAAATCTCTCACAATTACCAAGAAAATCTGTCGATAGAGCGTCGTCGCTCGAGGTAACTGCAAGGTCAAGTGTCCAAAATACTCGCTACCCCTGGTCTCCAGCCTCCGCGTTCCTCCTATACGCCCCGTTCCCGGTCGACACTTGAGACAGCGCTGGACAACAGAATCTCGAAATTTAAACCACGAGTGGTGGGTCAAGGATTCCTGTAATAGCCAACGTTCTGCAGTGGCGGGATGTTCTGGTGAGACGCTGGTACCACTCCATGTTTTATAACCGAAAACATGACAGTTCCTGTCATTCTTCCGGCGATAAGAGGCTGAGCTGGAAGTCCTTGGGCTCCACAAGACAAGGCTAAAATCTGCGTCTAAGGAGAAATTCTAAAGATGGGAGCACACAATTCCACATCGATGCATCGTGGCAGCAGCAGCATCCATGAGGGCACATTTCATCGCACTCAGAATCTGCGTCCCACCCACGTGTCGAAATTCTTAAGTAAACCAACTCTCTCCAATCTAGCTTCACTTCGTGAGTCAAACGAGAGTATGACTTGCCGACGAGCTTTGCATGTTTTCGTCTATTGCCACCAGATTCCATACGGAGCAGCGCTTCGCTGGTTCAGACAAGGACAGAAGATGATACAACTTTGCTTTTAAGTACAGCTATTACCTGCCTCAATCCAACTTGTCGTTCCTGTCACCGGAATTACGTGAATCTCTTTCTTACCAACCTGTCCAGTCCTCTTCAATGCATTATCAAATTGAACGGTAAGTGCTTGGCTTGGCTGGACCGGGCTGCTTTCATCACATTTACACAGCAATGAGGCAGACAGATATTGGACCACTGCTATCACTGCATAATCGCCTCCTCTCAACCACTGAAGTGGTGGTGGATTTTATAACCCATCCATACTAGTGTTTTTATCACACTGAGTGAGTGAAAATGTACTCGACTTTTGTGAATTTCGAGAGTTTTGTCTTCAAGACTAGCAATGCTCAATAGAATATATCCCTATTCTCTCGCAATCCCATATCATCCATTATCGTACTTACGCGTGTTTCCAACTCCTGTTGAGCTCGTTCAAGCTCTCCTTGTGTAGCATAACCGAGTGCATTAACTAGTATTCCTAAAAATGCAATCCATAATTTCAATACAGCAAGAAAATAAAGACAAAAGGAGACAAAGGGTTTAGTTGGCCCTTAGTGCCTACTGGTCCTCCTAACGAGTTTAAGCACATATTTCAGTGTAAGGATAGCCTGAATCGGATGCCATGGGAAGCAGGCCTTGTCAGCTCAATGGATATCGTCACAGAACATGTCAAGCAGGGTCGTTATTACGCTCCTGGAAAACACACTGGCCCAACGTGGTTTGCGGGAACGTAGGCAAGAACAGTGGTGGATTTTGGCTTGTGAAAGTCGGAGTGATAATGAGTCGGAGTCAGAGGCGGATTTGTTTCCTGGATAGGGCTGAAAGACGCACCTTGTCCAGATTTTGTTTTCCGTGCGTTTGTCCTTACCGTTGATGGTGGCGATGTTGCCTTCCATCAGTCAATCGTCCGCCTAGGTCATAACATTGTCAAGTAGTTCAAGAAACGTCACCACATTGGAGATGGGGAATGCGCATGTGATATCATTCGTATTTGTATTCCCTTAATACTTAAGGTATGTAGCTTCGTTTCTCAAGAAGTCTTCCGGATGATTGGCGAGCCCTGAAAATGACTCGATTATCTAGCTGACCCATGAACTCATCGAGTCTATTCGAGCAAACCACAAAATTAGTGACGCTATGAAGGAAGCTAGAAAACTAATTCGAATGATTCCTTTCGAGAGTCCAAAATTCACTGTTGGTTTATAAGAAGAGCGTAGTGTTTTCGTGCTGAGAGACAGAAGGAACTGTAAACGAATCACATGAGCAACTAATCTGGCTTCAACCTTTCCCCTGCCCCTTATATATACACAAAAGTATAGGCCATCCACAACGAAACCATGACGGATCCAACGAATTCCATCCGTTGTCTGGATCCTGTCCAGATATAGCATACTACTACAAACGTACCCAGTCGTTTATTTGTGGATGTCAATTCGTCCAGAGAATCGCTGTCTTGTACTATTGTTTGAGGATCGAGCTCATAGTTCACGAGCCCGGAGATTTAGTGAATCCCACGGACATGGAAAGCACTTTCATGGCTCGCGCTAGACCGGTTTTGCTAACTCGATAACTTAAATTATATAGAAGTTCTGCCATGACCACTCCAGTCTCAGATCTAGACAAACTCTTATTGTGGAAGTTTCGTGTCGGTTGAAACTTTTGTCAGTCACATAACTTGGAACCCGAAAGTAAAGTGAGAGACATCCACAGACGAAGCAGCTATGCAGTTGTTCGATCGTACCTAGGGGGGCAGGACCCTCTTTCCCAACCGTTGCACCACGGCGTAAACTCGATTTGCCTTGATCACCTCAAGAGCTCAGAATAAGATTCAAGAGTGTATACGTACATCCATCAAGGACCTCTGAACGTGATGAGTGTTGTCGGCAAAAGCTCTCCATGCATGGTGTTCAACAGGTCAGGTTTGGCCTGTATGCCCATAGTCCCAGTTGCAGCTGTTCAAATTTCAATTCTGTCCGGAAGTCTACCCTGAGTCCCAGGAAATTTGCGTATAGGCAGCGTGCATGGCTGCTCTCCATCCCCGTTCGCTGCACGGTTTCAAAGATATGTTTATACTTTGCGTCTGTTTGGAGAGTGGCGCAGGAGTAAGAAAGCTAGTGAAGGGCAAGTTGAACATGATTTTAAGTCAGGCCTGGATTGAATCTTTCTCTGACTCTAAACAAACTTTTCACCGATATCATATTCGCAAATCTCGATAAGGTATTCAAAATTAGGTGTCTCAAATTAGGTGTTCAAAACATTGTTCAATTAATTCAAATTTTTTAACAATTATCGAATGAAATATAATCAAAGCACTCGTTAACGTTGAAATTAATGGCCGTTCGTAGTGTAAGCTGCTTGTTGAAGTTCTCATTCGCGCATATTGCGCATCAAATCGTCATTCTGCATTCGCATGTTGCCAGTCAAGGACGGAGTCCAATTCCTGGCCTGAATATACAGAAGTTAATATGGAGACCCATGGTAGAATGATATTGCAAGTAGCACCCAGAGCTGAACACTTGAATCAAGCCATAAAACACAGTTAAAGTGAGATGAGGAGGAAGAACTCAGCATTGCCATCTTAATCATCTAGAATCGATGTCAGTCATAATTGCTAATAGAACCTTCCCACTGTCCCTGGGCGGTGGATTCCGGAGGAGGGCGTTTCGTCTGATTTCAGAGGTAAACTGAATCTGGGTATTTTCGAGGAGGGATGAAATCTCATTCATCATCTGAGTTTGATGTGCGAAGAAATACTTTGCGATCCATTCTCCACTTAATTTTTCTCCTCTGCAATACAATTGAAGTTAGATTTAAACACTGAACATTTCTTCAAGTTGAACCCAGTCAATACAAATCTGCACCGACTTTAATACGAATTTAAAGTGCAAAATTAGAGAGGAGCTGTATCTCCAGTCGTCCCTAGAGCGACCTTAATTTCCAGACTATCTCGATACGGATCCTTGTGCGGCTTGATTGGATCTTCCCATCCTTCTTCTTATCCTTCGCGGTCGGTCGCCCTTCTACTTCTTGATACGGATCGCATGTCAATGATCGATTAAGCATCTCTTCACTCATTCCAAACCCACTTGATAAAAATATGTGTCTTCTTCCAAAAACGTTTTCCAAAGTGCCCAATCTTCATTACAGTGAAATCTTTGACATTGAAAACCTTCCACTCCGAGGCTCGAAACGATTCTGAATACCAACATTTAATGTTCTTTCTGCACTGGACATTTTCACAGCAAAGCTGGAAATTGGCCTAGCTTAGGCAGCTTAGAATCTGCACCCACAGGACTACCCTACCCTGTGGTGACCCACAACACGCGGAAGTGAAAAATAACAATAAGAAGAAGATGTAAATAGTTTACAATGCGATGGCTGTAGTGACTTTCTGCGGGATACCACAGAAAGCCATCCATTCACTGAATCAGTGAAGACAACTTGAGGTTTGTCATATAGTGTGACAGTGCGGGGAACGGCACCAGTTTCTGTAAGCTTGCGCTTTTGGTGTACGATTGCGCTTTTTGCGCTTTTGGTGTACGATTGACAAAACCTGTATCCTTCATGTATCAAATCCCTTTTACCCCTATGTCTTTTCCTTGAACAGTTTGATGGGGTCTTCCCATCCTTCTTGTTTCGTGTCCCTACGTGGTCGCCTTTTTTTCTCTTTATGCATCAAATCCTTGACAAGGTCTTCTAGGCCGAACAGAACAGGGCTGCGCATGAGCAACCGGCAATGTAAAGTTCTATATTTCTGTAATAAAAATCCGCAAAAAGGCCACTTTCTCTCTCTTCACGCAACAAATCCTTGACAAGGTCTTCTAGGCCGAACAGAACGGGGTTGCGCATGAGCAAGCGGCAATGTAAAGTACTATATTCCTGTAATAAAAATACGCATAAAGGTCACCACGTAGAACACATGAAGGCCTCATCAAGCCCGTACAAGGGAGAGAATAAAAAGGTAAAATGGGGCTAGGCCTTGGTAGTATTGATAGGGGAAATAGTATCTGCACTACCGCAAGATATCATGGTTATGCAAGTAGTAATGTCTACAAACAACTAGAGCATATGAAGAAATATCATCTTGTGTGATTATTCTCTTATGGATTGCACCTGTCAATGCTCTTTGTCGAACCATGGACACATGTTGTCTAAAATATGCGACAAAGTATGAGAGTGAGAGTTGTACCCTTGATGTCTAATATGATAAGCTTTGCACACTCCCCCACAAATGTGTTAAATGCGATGTTCATCACTCCATATAACTCCCATGCTAGAGGAACAAAGAGGTGACCTCGATGCATAGCCCTATACTTGGAGACCTTGCGTATGGCTTCTCTGCTGGCCGCCCATCCAAGAAGATGAGGAATCACTCATTCTCTTGGATAACTGCATCACGCATAGGATCAGATACCACAACATCAATCACTGTCACCCGATCATCTCAGACCAAGTATAAGACCAATAAAAATAGTGGATATGTCTTCATGATGTATAAACTTCACTGCCATGTGAAATGCTTGAAGAGGTTAACCTCATATTATTATTATTATTATTATTATTTTATATATATATATATATATATATATATATATATATATATATATATATATATATCTCTCTCTCTCTCTCTCTCATCAAATAAGACTTTTGAATTATAGACAATTTGAAATTTGGTTTAAAAAAGGATTTTCATTTTTATAAAGAAGTCAATTTTATTTTTTTATTTGGTAGATCTAATGTTTGAATTGACATAAAAATTAGTGAAATAAATAAATAGGGAAGAATGAAATTTAACCTATAGTAATAATTTGAATTTGAGCAACTAGACATTTACATGCAATAATCTTTAAGATCAGAATACTATGAAAAATAAAATACCTTGTCATCTCTAATAGTGAAGGTAGTATGAATCTTTTTCTTTCACATAATAAGGATAAAAAAATTATAAAGATGATGCATGGTTTGTCAAGAACTTGCAGAAATAATACAAAGAAATGATTGCAAAAATCCATAAGCAAGCAAAACTATTTTTCATGAAGAAGAAAGGAAATATCAATATAAAAATTTTATCAAATTTTGAGCTAAGAATAAAATAAATAAAAAATCTCAGTAAGTGGGATCTAACTATGAATTCAATGGCAATGGCGTTACGAGAGATGTTTACATAGTTGGTATGTAAATAAAATATTTAATGGATTTTGCTAGAGAGATACGAGTGGTAGAGCGGATTGTAATAGACTTACTCAATCTACAAATTATGAAAATCTGTAAAGTATGATTCTATTTCAGTCCATAGGTCTTTGCTAATCTGAGCAATTAAAATGGAAAAAAACTTAAAGCAAAATTCATTTTCTTGTTTTTTGGCAATATTCTAAATATTTAAATAACTTTGGTCTTGAAAAATCTAGATTAGATAGATATGAATGACTTCCATATTCCTTCAAACAAGTTGGTCTGCATTATATATATCATAGCATCAATTTGAATAACATCAATATATTATAATATCAATTCAAATTTTTTTTATAAAATAAGGAATTTCTACTAGGTTAATACTCATGCAATATTTTCTTATATTGAAAATTTGGAAAATTTTAGAATATGAGCTTTCATGTAAATAAAGTATAAAAATTTTATAGCATATAAATATTTGGATATGCATCTTGAATGGTCATTTCAGAATTTGCTACCTTCTTATCAATCAATCGTAAGAACATGCCAGGTTTAAGAGATTATTCATACCACGTGGTTACATTTGGAAGATGTACTCGTAAATGATAATTCATAAGTTTATTTTCTTATATTAATAGACTCAAGAGATATAAAAACTTCAATATAGATGATAAAAGAGATATCACCATTTATTAGTTGTATTCAATTGTTAAGTTATCAAATAATGCTTGGTTTCAATTCTTATTTTCTGGAATCATGATTGCAATATTATAAATCAATATGTAAGAGTTATAAATTTTATATAGAATAACTAAAGGAACCAAAAGATAAAACCTAAAACTTGTATATTTTGAACTAAATTGGGTACATTAAATTTATATGATCATTAATCCTAAATCCTATTATATTTTCATCCTTCTTGAAAGAGATGATGAAGAAATTTTGCAAATAAATATTAAAGATGAAAAATCTGGTACATACAAAGCTGTCCTTTTTTCCATTCTTTAATTCTTTATAGTGTGCAAATGGAGATAAAGTTTTTTACATTGATATTTTCTTTGTTTAAAGACTTGAACTTAAGATGAGACTTGTTTCATATTAGTATATTCTAGATTTTTCCAGCTGACTTTTCATGGTTTAAAGATCAACTTGTAAATTTTATCTAAATCATATAAAAAAAAACTTCCTATGCTTTACATACTTCTTGTTGATGTTCAAAAATTCTTATGCTATATAACATGATTCTTAGTTTTATGAGATATTGTGGTAATAAAATTTAGAACAAAAATAATCAATTTATATCATCAATAACTATAATTTATGCAATAATAGCCTAGGTATAAATAATATAACAAAAAACCATAAGATTTTGCTGTAATTAAAATTATTATTTCTTTATGTAAGTAGAATTTTAATTTAGAGTCAAAGACTTTAAATAGTAACTTTTATGGTTAGCAAAATCTATAACTTGGTAAACAAAGTCACTAACAATTTTATTGATACCAATTCTTATTCACTGACTCAATTTTTTCCTAAGAAATGTTTTTTTTCTTCAAATAATTATTTAAAGTATTGGTTCTTGATACTTTATTGTTATGGAAATTTGAATTGAATTATATTGAAAATTATTTAGAGAAATATTTAATACCAAACTTAACCTTCAAATCAGTTTACTTGTTTTCAACTTCACTCAATTTCAATCAAAAGAATAAAATGTACTAACGTGGAGGAATGAAGATGGAATATATTGCAATCTAACTAGCATGGAACAAGTCACTATAAAGAAATAGACTCTAAGACATAATTACTATGTATTTGATAGTACAAGAGTACCATAATATTCAAAAATATGTTCTATAGCAATTAAAAGCTACGGTTTTTAACTTAAAAATCTTAGGAAAAAACAAGAAATATAGGTGGTACAAAAAATATAAATGTTAAGATAATAGATGAAATGAGTCTTTTGAATCTTTTGAAGAAGAAAATGAATCATCATAGCAAAAATCATAAAGAAAGCATAAGAAGAAATCTTTTAAACATAGATAAAGTACAAAATCTACCAAAAATTGCTAATATAGAAAGTAACATTAACCATATGAGTATAAATGTAGGAGGTAAAGGAATATAAAACCATCCTCAAACAATATGTTGAGAGTAAAGAACCAAAAATGGAAAGGTGAAGAGAATAATATTGGGAGGTGACTTTGGATGCAAAAATGTGCTAAAAATGATGAAAATAATTTTTACTATATATAGTTGTGGCGTTCACATTTTAGCCAATTTTTTTATTCATTTCACCTTTTTTGGAAACATATGCTAGAATAATCTCTTGGTTAGGAAGGAAAACTCCTTAGTTGAGGTTTACTTTGGAGTTTTGTCTAGTTATGTGCAAAAGGAAACAAGTACAAAGCCAAGCACTTGGAAGAAAGAATGCCAAATTAGACAAGTTCAATGGGTGGTGGGTGGTCGGTACTTAGAGATATTCCTCCCAACGACCTTTGTACACAAACACCTTTTGATCTGAAGATCTTAGTCCCCAAAAGCCTTCACACTCGAACACCTTCATACTCAAAGACCTTTGGTCTAGACTTCATGGCATCCAAAGAATGTACATCAATTTGAATGCGTTGCAAACTGTAATACCATTAGCTAGATATATTATCTAGAGGTGAAAATTGGCTTGGTAATACCTGGAAGGGTAGTATATATGATGGTCTAAGTAGATCAATCAAAGTATCACCAAAAGAGTACTTCCACTAAGAGGCCAAAAACACCTTGAAAACTTCATAGCCAATTTCAAAGGCCTAAATGCATGAATTAGGCCTCAAAAATTAAAGATTTCTTCCCTTAGGACAAAAAAGCATTGTCTTCTCCCCCATTATTTTTCTCATTAAGAGCTTTCCAATGGTACCTCACCCATGGCATTCCATGGAAGTAGTGGAAAATTGGATTTTAAGATTGAATTGAAACTTTTGATTCTTCATAACCAAGATCGTTGATCATTCCGCATGTGTGTTTGCATGTGTGTACTTGACCAATAAAGCCCTCATATGGTATGATGCTTTAGAAAAATTAGCATTGGAAGAAGGAAGAGAGATCACGAGAGACCAAAAGAGGAGAATCAAGAAAGCTCCCACCTCAAAGAAAAACCTATCCCAAAGAAGAAACCCATCTCAAAGATACTCACAATCAATCAAGAAGTTGTGCCATTGGGCACAAAGACCACAGAAGAGTCCAAGGTTGAAGACAAACATCATACTATAGGAGAGCCAAAGAAAAAAGATGAGCAGCAGTCAGAGAAGAAGAGTCCAAGCATCCTAGAGGACAAGGGCAAGGAAAAGGAAAAGGAAGAATAGATATAAAGGGTGAAGTGGAAGAACATGTGGAGGCAATACCAATGGTGGTGAAGTACACCATGCTTCCAATTACAAGAGAGAAAGGAAAAGGTGACTGAGGGATCAAATTCTTTTATACATTTGGTAGGCTGGTCTTGGAAGTGATGGACCAGATTTTGCTTAAATATCAAGACTCCTACCCAACGTCATCAATAAATCTTGGTTGCCTAATGGCTACACAAGAACTCCAACATGATAACAATGAAGTAGGCCAAGGCAAAGGAGGAGATAAAGAGAATGCAAAACCTATACAAAGAAGAAGAAAATAAGGTAAACAATCTTGTATAGGAAAACTTTGAAGCAAAGAAGTAAAATACTTTGCATCTTGCAGAGTGGAAGGAGCAAGAGGAGGAAATCCAAAAAATGCAAAAGAGGTAAGAACACTTTGGCTTGAAGTCAAAGGTAAGCGCCATGTGCATGAAGAGCATATAAAAGCAAGGGGTAAGGAAGTAGAGAGAATCCAAGGGAAGTTGGATAAAGCAAAGATTCACTTAGTGATAATGGATGTCCAATTTAGCAAATACAAGAATGAGGTATTTGTTCAATTGGAAGAGATGATTGTTTAGTTGAAGAAGGAGGAGGAGAAGAAGGAAGTGGATAGCCTTTGGATGAAGGAGGAATTAATGGCCAAAGCTCAAGCAGTCCATGTGAGCATGAAGGAGGAGGAGAAGACAAAGATCCTTCAACAAATAAAAGATGCCCAAGACAAATTAGTGTGTATTGCCAAAGAAGGAGCATGAGTGAAGGTTCATCAGACAAAGCTACATAAACTTAAGCTCCAAATTCAGACATTGGAAGGGAAGATGTACTCCACAGAAGAGATAAATCAATAAGCCATCTGCCTTTGGGAGCTCAATGACACAAAGTTTCAAGAAACCTTTGATTCCCTCTATTGTAAATTATGGATAAAAAGGAAAGAATAAAAAAATTCATTAGAAGTTGTAGAAGCAATGTTATTTCTTTGCAATAGCTATAGCCAAAGATATTTGTAATTGTAAGTATTTTCAAGGAGGAAGACCTTTGGTTGGGCACAACATTTGCTTATGTAACCTTTGAAGTTGTAAGTACAAAGAAGTAGAAGTTCAAATTATCTTTGAGGCCTAAGTGATATCTTCCCTAACACATGTAAGGTGGATGATTAACCTACATGGGATTAGGATAAGATAGGATTAGAATTAGAATGTCTATAGTATATATTTAGAAAGAAGATCTTTGAAATCCTCCCATCATAAGATCACTTTGAGTGTTATGTAGAAGAAAGTACTTAATGCATGAGCCCAATGTATATTGAGTTCATTCATTCTTAACCAATGTTCAAGAAGAGAATTTCTACATTCTACATTGCTGATTGACTACAACTCAAGTAACAATGGATACCTTTGTTGAGTAGTGGTGAGGACACCTTGTAGTAGGGATATGAGTGCTTGAGTACAAAAAGACATTTACCTTTGTTTGGGGTGTGGGATCTTTGGGTTCTAAAGAAGCAAAGCACTATATTGAAGGATCATAGCCAAGCCTATAATACAGATTGGTGCATGTATGATCTATTATGATATTTAGTTTGTTATTGCAAGTAATTGACATATATTATTTATATAGAGTTAAAAGTAAGCTTCTACATTAGCCATGATTAGCTAGAATAAGTCATAGCAAAGATATAGGTGACTTTATTTTAGACAAAGGTAAAAGAGTGAGCACCACTATTTTGGATTCAAGTATATTGACTTGGTATTATTCCTATGTGTTTGGCTTTTGAGGAAAGAGGTGAGAACTCTTGGACCCACAAACCTTTTGGTTTGAGATACTTTAATTGTCTGAGAGTAGCCCATGTGAAGGAATCCTTTACTTAGTAGTTGGGTCAAGATGAGACTACATGCTTAGAGGATTATTCTCATGGGCTTGGATATTCCTTTACTTTTCACTTTATATGACTTTTCTCCTAGTGTGTGAGTTTATATGACTTTTCTCCTGGTGTGTATAGTTCACAAGTGTGTAAATAGAGATGAGGTTGTGATCATTATGTCATTTGCAACTATCTATCTTATTGAGTTCTTTAGTGAGTAATGGTTCAAGTCTTGGAGGTGCCTTGTAGTTTTAACTTTGGTGGACTGTGATGGACTGTGATGTGACTTTGGGGTTCCTTGCCTTCTTAATTCATGGTTCACTATTCTAATAGCCATCAGAGGTTTGTCTAGAGTGATAAGTAGGCTCACAATCCAGAGCAGTGAAAGTACCACATGAGTAAAAGATGAAGATATTTGGCCAATGCATAGATGTAGCTTATGGGAAGTGTACCATGAGGCCTTTGGAGTTAATTTCTTTGAGGTGAAGTGACCTTCAAAATAAGGTGAGACATCACCTTTAGATTAATTTAGAATCTACTTGTAGTGTAAGTAATCTTTAGTTTTCCCTTTTTTGTAGTGCACCATAAGTGTGACACTACACTCTTTTGGGAGTAATTCTTACCCAAGAGGTTAAATAGGAAATACTAAAAAAATTGTATTTTAATGACATTTCCCGTCATTTCTTGTCATTTCCAACCATATACTCAATGGAACAACCTATTTTACTAATTTACTTGCATTTGGCTGAAGTGAGTCATCAAAATAATCTTCCTTTATTAACTTGTAATCTCTATTAACACATGGCTTTTGAATCCATCAATGTTGTTTCTATTTGATAACTTATATTTTTTGTATCTTATACCTTATGACCATATGTTAGAAATTTATAAGTTATTAAAGAGAATAAAAGTATATACAACACATAATTATTTGGATGCATGCAAGTTTTAGTGAAAAGAAACAATTTCCCTCCATGCAACAACCCTCTATCTTAGGTTGCTCAGACATGCAATGTTTTGCATGTCTCTACCTATAGAATAAATACATAATGCAAGATTTTTGTACTAAATAATTTAAACAATTTTTTTTATCATAACCTGCTATCAAGAGTACTTTGTTGCTTTTCTTCACTTTTGAGAGTCTCTTGCATAGTACTAAGACTTTGATAGTTTATAATCCTTGTTATTTTATATGATTACATGTGCGCCTAAGGTATAAGTTAATGGGAGACGATTGTATTTACAACTCAATAAAAAATATTCTTTATGAAAAAACCAAAAAAAGTTTTCTGATGAAGTGTGAACTTAAATCAGAATAAAGCAACCATATTAGAGTTGGATATTACACCAAGTACTAATACTAAGAAAAAAATTACCCAAACCTAGGTTTTACCAAGCACTAGGTTCATATCCTTTGCTTTGAAGTAGTTTCTATGGATTTGGAAGACTTACATTTGCCTTTTAGATATATTTTGGTTCTTATGGTTGATGAACTTCATAGATATGGAAGCCATGTCTATTCATTTCCAAACTAACTTGTGGGAGAAATTTTATATTTTATATGACTAATATCAAAAAAGGAATCAATATAATAAATGTAAGGAAATGCATTAATAAGCTACAAGGAGATAATTTGATAATTCATTACTTAAGGAATAGTGAGTTGTAATAATGTCTAAATGTGGAAGCTATATATAAATGGAATACATAATGTATGTGTGTACCTTATTTTATGATTATAGACTTCAATAACATAAAATCAAGGCTTGAAAAATAATACTTAGAATCCAAATTCAATAAATACCCAAAAATAATAATCATAGCATATAAACCAAAATTTATCCGTATATGTTAACTTGGTAAATCATCTTGATTTTGATCTCCCAATATACAAAAATTTATCCTGAAGAACCTAAATTTTGGTCACTGGTTACTATTGGATCTACATCTTTGAAAGTATAAAATTGTAACTTGAAACACTTTTAAACTTGTTTTTTCATCTTGATGTTCTTCTAGTTCTTTGTGCTTGTTTCTTAGTTTGGTACTTTTTACCTTACTACTTATCTCCTTGCTCACTCGATAGCATACTTCCTTGAGCAATTTTTTATCATTTGGGTTTTAAAACCTTCAATTACAACAAATATTGGTCCGTATCATTCATGCCTTGGATAACAATAGATATAGAGTTTAGATTTAATGAAAAATCATAACTTAAAATTCAAGATTTCATTTGAAACACGAATCTCAAAAATGTCTCTTCAGTATTTGTTGACTTTCAAATTTACAATTAAACTTCTAAGATTTCTAAATAATAATTTTTAACTTGATACATGTGAAATTGGTACCTAGCAACTACTTTCTAATTCCTAGTTGCATTATCTAGTTTTGGTAACCATTGCCTCATAGCTTGTGTATGTGTGTGATATTCAACCTATTGAAAACACTCAAACTTGGAATTAGAATATATTAACTAAGTAAATACAAGAGGTGTATAGAATCTATATGATTCTATACAATGCAAGAGAGAATATTGCTAATAAACTTTTATTGGATGAAGAAGGTCTTATGTTCTTTATTTCCATCACAATATTAATCAAGGTAAGGAGTGAAGCAATCATACAAGATCACTCAAATTAAACAATAAGTCAGATTGTATAAACCTCATCAAATACAAAGATGAACTTATATACCCACGAAAGAGAAAGATGAGTGATTGAGAAATTACATTGAAACAAAATCAAGTGATAGAGAATATATTATATAATTTATACGCCCAAGGGAAGGAGAGATTAACTTATAAGAAATTTATAATACTACATAAAGTAAAGATTAAGAATCAAGATAAAGGTCTATTTGCAAAGATGATAAAGACAATGGTTAAATATTTCCACAAACCAATATTATTCTACAAGAAACAAGTGGATCAAAAAATAGACAAGAGAAGAGACCATTAATGAGAGATAAAGTTAAACAAAAAAATAACAAGGAGAAGTAATGTCAAACTCTCAATGATAAAAATTCAATGTATAAAAGTGTTAGATTAAGTGGAAGGAGCAAAGAAGTATAGTAAATCAATTGCAGAGCAAAATATATAATAACAAGAAAGTTGAAAGGATTAATATAATTCTTATTGATAGAACAAATAAACATCAAATATTTCACTCTTAATACTAAGTAAGGTGACGAAATAAATTACAATAATAGATAGAGCACAATATATATATATATATATATATATATATATATATATATATATATATATATATATATATATATATATATATATAAGAATACTGTATATAACATTAGTTTGAAAGATTGGAGCAGAATAGATAGAGTTATAGATGATTAAATAGAAACAAAATACACATAAAGATGTGAAAAGATGAAACATAAGCCTATCTTATTACACAAATATTGGATGCGCAAACCAAGAAGGATTTCTTGTTGTAGTACTTAACATACCTTTTAGCTGAAGATTAGATCTCCATAAAGAAAATAGAATACATCATGATTACTTATCTAATTATAGAGCAGGTTGACTTAATATTAGGTTTTTAGTGGAGATCAAAACTTCATGGAAATGTGAAAGGTACTGTAGGTTATGCCATAAAACCAAACAAAGAACAAATAATTGTACTTAATATTAGAGTGGCGGTGAAAAATTGGTACTGTATGTTATATATAGGAGAATAAAAAAAAGAAAAAGACCAAGAATACATTAATTTGACTCAATTTTAGGGTTAAGAAAATTTTAGAAAAAATATGGTTTAAATATGAAACATAAATATGAATAAGAACTAACTATATTCTTCACTATAAAGTTACAAAAGGATTAGTTTTTTTATCAGATTTAGATTTATATACAAGATTATCCATGCAAGTAGATTGAACAAGGAGGATGCTTGATGTAAGGTATCCTGATTGAACATAAATGAAAAAAAATTACTTCCCTTTAATTATATTGATTCATATAAAAAAATCAGACTATCTAGAAAAGAAGAGAATAGGAGGAAGATTCTAGAGCCAACTCATATTGTTAAAGAAAAAGGATAAAAAAGCAAACATGACAACTTATACAAATGCAACAAAATAGATTCATGATACAAAGTTTCAAATTTTTTTTGTTGACAATCAGGTGTATAATTTTTTATAATAAGATACATAGTTAAAGAGGAGCAAAAAGGAGAAAAATAGATGATAAGGTATTGGAGAAAATAAGAGATTATATGAAAATAGTGATATGTAGCAAAAACAAAGGAAGTAGAAGTTGAAAGGATACAAATTTTTTCAATTCTATAATTTATAAAGTAATTATGGAATCAGAAATGAATAAGAATACATGAGGTATTCATAGACCATTTTATTGAGAATGTGCAAGTCCATAAAATCTCTTATAAAACTTGATAGGAAAGTTGGAATTGAGTAATTCATAGGATTTGCTAGGTTTATAATAATAGGAAAAGACTGAATCAAATTTATTGATCATCTCTTTGCCCCTCTTTGCTAAATTTATAAAATATCCATGAAATTGTAAAAAAAATAATTTAAGCAATTCACATCAACTTAATTTAAACCTAATGTAGTTTAGAATAGTGATTTAGATGCAAAACTAGCCAAGAAAAAGTCTATTTTCTGATTTATGAAAGGAAAAAAGATTGTCTTCTTTGCTTTTTATTCTTTCAAAACTCAAATCTTAGGACTTGTAGTAGGGATGTTGACTATAGAAAGACGCTGCTCCACAAAATATTCTCAATTTTAAAAGCAAGGAAAATACTGAAGAAAGAATCAGTGTAAACTTTGCAAAGTAAAGATATTCGATGATAATAAAGGAAGATGAAGTATCAAATAAGAAGTAGTCTTTCACCAATCTCTATCAAAATATGACAGAGCAACACAAAAGGCAGAATAGAGAATGTAAAATATTTCATACTTCTTCTAATCAAGAAGAGGTTCAAGGAAGAGCGCAATGAAAAGACCATAGTGCTGAAAGAGGATATTCAAATGCAAAAAGAGACTAAAACTGAAAATTATAAAAAACATAAGAATAAACTTTGAAGCACTATGTTCCTTTTGAATCACTACTCCAATTTATTGGAATTTTTCATCCATGTAATCCTTAAGTATGATTTCATCTACTCATAATGTTTTATGTTGGTCTGACTTTTTTGGATAGTATCCTTTTCAAATGAATCTCAATGCTTACATTGTTACTTATGATAAGACAGGTACATTTATTATTATATTACTATGTTTTGATTTAAGAACTGATTACTCATCACTATAATAGATAGTACACATTGACAAGTAAGGATAAATACATGATTGAATTACCCTATTATTCAAGCTACCCAACAACAATTGAGCATCTTGTTGGATATTTTGGAATCCAAGCTTGGCCATGACCAGCTTGAGAAAGCAGAATGGTGTGTGATTTTCCAAGCCAAAACTATTAATAGTGACACAACTAATTGTAAAACAAAAAAATTTCAGCAAAGATGGTGAAAATTTTTCTCTTTAATTACGAGCAATATTTTATGTTGGTTACACTATGTAGATCAATGAATCTTAAATATGCTTGGTATGATTCAACTAAAAGATGTTCCAAAGTGTCATCGTCTTCATAAATTTACCACCTTAGATCATTATAATCTACTCTAGATATCTTATTCATTGAGATAAGACACTTAGTATTCAGAGCGAGTTCTCCGGGTGTCCATCTTCCGCGAGTTCATAAGGCGTGGTTAGCAAAATTGCAAAATCCACTTGAGGTATAGAATGGTCCAAGAGGGATAAGAAAGGATAGATTTCCATCGGGAGATGCCACAGCTTTTATATTACACTCACGACACAAACTATGACCACTGCAATCCTTAGTGGGATTTGACATATAAGAAATAATAAGGTCTTTGAGGCTAAAACCACAATGATACTTGTGAGAATAGTTTCCGGACAAGCAAGGGAAAATTCAAAATGGAACTCGAAGGAATAAGGAAGGAATCCAATCAAACCAATAAAATGCAAAGTAACTTGGTAGAAAATATTCTTAACCATGCCTATAAAATGCAGGAAGTGACTCGACAGTATACGAAGGCATAGACCAGGAGAATATATCACAAGAGGCGATTGACAAAACATTTGTGTGGTTGATAGAGATAGCACCTCATAACATCAGTAGACAAAAGTGTGAAGATGAGTAGAAGTATACCATGTGGTTGGTAGAGATCGATTAACATTCGTATCTGAAGTGTAGACGAGAGAGGTCTTCACTTCAATTTTTTGGAGCCGAAACGCTACAACTCTAAACAAATCTTGACAAGGGCAATTTGGTAAATCGAAACGGTCTATCCCCATTTTAACGAGCAAATACCAAGGGTTGTGGTCCTTGTGATATGATCACGAAGTATGGAAAAGTAATAACTACACTCATTCAAGTGAGTCGATAGAGTTTGGCAATATGATGAAACATAAGCAATTGTTTGAAGCGGTAGATTGGTTCTGTATGTATGAGAGTGTGGGGAAGGATGAGAAACGGGGAGTAGTAGATTTGTTGCCTCGTCTTTCTTTCCTACAGTAGATTGATGTGGGACCTTGGAAATGAGCTGCAGGTGGGAGCCATCACAAGTAAAACTGGAAAGAAAGCCTGCTAAGCGCTTTTACCCTTTGGGACTTTCACACACTTTGAGAAGGAAGTTTCATATCTAAGCAATTTCTGTGGTGACATCATGTTTGTCTTTTGTCATCGGCCTAGAAACGCCGTTGTATGGGTTGCCAAAACACATCTTTCCTGATATTCTAATTTGGTGCTGCAGGACATACAGTTCTGCACAGTACTTAACACGGCTTAAAAATGCAATGAGCTTTGATTTCTGGTCCTAATCTGAGCTTCAGGATCTTCTCTTGTTCCAGATGGAGAAATGCATGGGTGCCTCTTACAGTTGAACCTTGAGTGAGGAAGGACAATTGCTCACTATTGTGGATGAGAAGCGGATCGATGATTCGCCGATCTTTTGATCCAGCAACTTTGGAGAGAAAGAGGGATATCCAAAACACCAGCTGGATTGGTTGAGAAGATGGTCGAATCTGGTTATATGTGATGCTCTATCGGTGTCGGAGTGTTGCCTATGCTGTGTACTCTGCAGCAGACTTTGTACAGGCGAAAGTGGTGCCCGGAGTACTGTTTACTCTGTACTGGAGGGCTGAGACATCATCGCCATTGGAAATCACAAATCACAAATATAGAGTAGTGGAAGCTCAAAGCTGACATGCCGACTGTATCAGGCTTCCTTTCGGTGGGTTAATTGTAGGTGTGCTCCGAGACGGAAAGAAGACTTTGTTGTCAGAGAAATATGCTTAACGTCATCTCTGAGCCGCATTCTTCTTTATTATAGGTGAACTGAAGAGTGGATACTGAGATTTAATGAGTCCCATATTGCTCGAGTCTTTTGATAGCGTTTCAGATCCGATAAGATTGGAGTATGGTTCACGATCAGGCTGACATGGGATGGAAGTTTGAGCGAATCGTGAATTTGGAGGGACATCGCTCAACACGGTTGCGCCACATAGTCTGCTGCAGAAAATTGTACATTAAAGGACGTGCCGATGGAGATCGTGGAGGAAAACACTGCTAAGCCTATGGTGGATTATGCTGAAGACGAGCTGAAGGCTAGGCTCTTGGAATCTATCGAGAAGGACAAGCTGAAAACGAATCTACAGAAGGCTGCATACTTAGTGGATCAGGTTTAGCATTTACCACCCATATTCCCAGAGAAATCTAGGCAAGTTTAGTAGCTAGTATCTGTTTCTTGGCATGGAATGGATAAACGAGCTTGGCGTGCAGAGTTTTCTAGCTTGATTGAATGATATACGTTGATAGTATCTAGTAAAACCCTGGTGGGTATTGAGTTCGATTGAGCGCCAAATGTCTAATGGTATCAGCATCCATTCCACCTCTGGACGTTGGCTAGCATCCGGTAGAGATTTAATACATGGCACCGAAGTACCAATGTAATCTACTGTTAAGCTCTGGTTTATACCGCTAGTCCCTGACAAATGACAAGCTATCTAAAGATTCATATTTCTTTCGTGTCGAGAGCCACAACTTGATCCACACCTGTAGGCAACGACCTCTGGCTCGTGAGGTGATGATAAAAGGAGCAAGTTTCAGTTACTGTTTATCCTCTTGAAGTGTTGCTTATGATTTTCGTCTGACTCTTGCAGGCCTTATTGGAGCGGTGGATGCCCGTAGAGATTTTACAACATCCAAATTATCAGAGAGCGAGGTTGTGCTGGTCATGGTATAATAAACTATTTGCCATCAGATGTCTCGCTATCACGACGTTGACAATAATACCATTCTTTCAGGTGCAATTACCTGCCCCTTTGTGCTTTTTAGCCGATAAGAAACACTCGGCAAGCAACGAAACCTCCTGTACCTCTGGTGCCCCGTTGCTGCTGCCGGGCCTGTTACCCTTAATCAAATTTGGATAGAAAAATCTTGCATTTCAAAGGATGAGAATGATGAAGAATAAGGTTAGGAATCACAAGGAGGTTTCGGGTTTAGGGTCCACACCTGGGACCTAAAGTTGAGTCTGTTGATTTAGTTGGAAGAGCTAGGCTTGTGATACACGAATTTTCTGGAGAGCACATAATTCGACAAATTTCTTTTTGATCGTACTAATTCGTGAATTTTCCTGCCCAGGTTCCGGAGTGGTGTCAAGGTAGCGCAAAGAGCCCATGTGGAGATCCTGATAAGTATTTGCTTAGTGGAGTTCAATACGTCCGACCATCAGTAGTTCTTGCGATTGAGGTATGCAACTGCTATTATCTTGTTCCTTCAGCAGATAAATCAGCTTTACCTGGTTTCTCGATGCATTTCTCGCCCGCTCCTGTTTTAGTTTAGAATGTTTATAGGACGAATATAAATGGACTTTCAACAAAAGTTTGTCATCGTTCTCATAAGACACACATTGTTTGTGTAGATTCTTAGTGTGCTTCCTTTGGCAGTGTCATTGCTTTTACAGCGATACTACCAGTTTCAGACTTTCTGGCATCATGGATCATCTTTCGTGAAGGTATTCCATCAGCCAAACTCTCGTTCTAGAAAAGGTTGATCGTCAGCATGTTTTGCTAAGCGATCATGGTTTGATGGGTAGAACTTGTGTTGCACCCTCACAAATCTCCTGGAGTTTCCGGTATTATTTTCTGCGCTATGCCAGCTCATCAACTTCATTTGACAGGTTGGCTTGACACTGTGCATACTGCTTCGATCAATCGGATCAGTTGTGTACCGTCCATGGGTTTACCTTTTATATGAAGGTTCCATGGTGACCATGTATCTGAATATTCTAACACCTATCTTCTTCAGCAGGTATGCTACTTGAATATGTAATCTGATCTTTGCTGTCCAATGTTAACGAAGATGTTAAAGAAGAAGACTGGTTGGACCACTCCCAAGGGGGTGTTTGTGGGATTTGACATATTGAACGGATATTTTTCTCGAAACAGGATTCCACAAGACTGACACACTGTAGTCTCCCGTTGCAGATCCCTACGTAGCTGCTTCCGGATGACTTTACATATTGTTCACTCTTTTCTGGACACTGCGGTATGGTCCATCTTCAGACCTTATTGAGCTGAATCTGCTTCCCTCCTCGATGAACTATCTGGCGGGGCCGATGAGATCCTGCTGTTGAAGTTATACTGCGTGCAATGTTCTTTTTCTGTGCAATCTGGATGCCCTTATCTGGATGCCCTTCTGTGCAATCTGGATGTTACATATATGCTGTGAAAGATAGCGCGGCATGTGACCATTTCCCAGTCTTACGGAGCTGATCAAAGAGATTTTGAAAATGCTCCGAAACATGGCATGATAGTATTTTGGTCCCATTTAAAGGAAAGGTTCCTACTACAATCTTATGCTAAGATTCGACTGGGCAACATGTCAAGTTCATTGTGAGAAATCTCCGTCCTTCTCAAGTTCTCACCTTTCTGAACGGTCTTATTGTAAACAGGTGCTTCTTGCTGGTTTCATTCTGCTGTCAGCGTGGTTGGCGAACGTGCTGTTTCAAAACGCAAGCTTTGAAGATTACCCAACTTCTCTCCTAAGCCTTCTAATCATGCTAACAACTGCCAATAATCCCAACGTTTGGGCGGAGACGTATGATCAGAATCGAGCCTCGTTCTTTTTCTTCTTAGTCTACATGCTGGTCGGATTTTTCTTCCTCATGCATCTGTTGTTCGCTCTTATATACAACAACTACAAAGTCCAGGTATGGTTCTGGAAACAAATCTTGACTTTTAAATTTTCTTGCCAATCTTCAAGCTCGTTCTTTGTGCGTTTTACGCCTATCCTAGCCTGTCCTGGTGTGATGCTGCCGGGAATATGTAACAGCTAATACGTGCATAACTGTTTGATCTGGAAGTAAAAGAATTCTTTGCTAATAGCTAAACAGCTCTTATCTCCTGGCAGTTGGCTGTGGAAGTTCAGACGCGAGCTACTATACGCCAAAATAACCTTAGAGCCGCATACGATCTCTTAAACTTTGAGCGGGATGGTATACTTGTTCCAACTGCGAAAGCTCTTTTCCACGAGATAGGCAACTACTGGTACAATCTCGGCTTGATTGCCTTCAGTGGACCCTCATGCTTGATTTGTCCGAAGTACTGACAATGTTGTGCTCCAACCGGAATCAAGCCTGTACGAGCTATGCATCTCTCATTGTCGCATCTTTCGCGATAGCGACTTGAAGCAGCCACCAACATTAATTTTTGCGCATCAAAAGTCGAAATTTATATGCTCTGGCGATTGATTTGCGAACTTGATCTCATAGCTGAAAAGAAAGTTCTTTTCAATCATTGGAAATGTTATGGCAAGATAAAATGGGCTTCAATTTCACGTTGGCTATCTAAGAAATGATAGCCAACGTGATATAGCAAACCCCTTAGATAGTATCTGAAGAGATTGCTTCTCAACTAGGTGTTGTAGAACTTTTCCACGTCACCAATACTTTCGACTTGAGAGTGCCTGACTTGAAACAAACGAGCACCTAAATAACTATTTCTTGTCTGCAGGCATGTACACAAAGTCTCTTCATGTGTTCGGAAAGTATTTGGTCGGTTGCATGGAGACAAGGACAAGATCATTTTTGGTGACTTCCAACAACTATGTGAAAAATTTCTTGGGGAACTCGTGAGACGATCTGGAATGAAGAATTTGGAGGACAAGGATGAAGTTAAACTGAAAAGATTTAGTTGTACTACTGTACTTGTCGAAAGTGCATATCTTCGGTACTTGTCATGGGCAATCACGTTTGCCTCGTTGGTGGCCGCCATCCTAGACAGAAGTGTACGTTGAGTGTTCCCTTCACCTTTCCTGGTCATTTTCAAGGCGGTTTGATGAGATGGTTTGTGGGTGTGTTTCTAGCACTAAGGTAGTTTCATGATGAGAAAGTATGATCAGCTTCCTCGTTCCAAGACGTCCTAAATCATGGTATTTCAACAAGTCTGCCTGGTCTATTCTTCACCATGATTACAAATCTTATTTCTCACTGTCGGTCATATGTGCAGATTAGAGGTGTTGATTTTGCTGCACTATCGAACATCAATTTGCGTCTTCTCACTGACTTCGAGTATGCTTTTGGTAAGGAGTTTTTGCCACTTGTTAAAGAGTCCTCTTTGTGAGATAAGGTCTTCACCTAGGAGTGTAGTGCCGATTTGAAGTCTGCTAAGCTGGCAAATATTGTCAGAGGAATTTTCAAACGAGGTGATCTCTTTTCTCTACTTCTAACATGACTTCCCTTGTCCAGGATGGTTCTTCTTCATTGAGGTTATGATGAGTTTACGTGTGAAAGGTTCAGATAATTGGAATAATCTCAGAAATTGTTATGACACGCTGCTCGCGTTTTCCATAGTCGGCTTGGAGTTTGCAATTTCTTGGTATCCAGATGCCGTACAATGGTAATGATTCACACATTTTGCCTCATGCATACCAATAATTGAAATGATCTGTTTCCTGCTCAAAATGTAGGACTGTAAGATATAAAGCTCCAAAATGCGAAAAGAGTTCCTGGTACCTGCTTGGGTGGTTAAATTAGTGGCAAGGTATCATCAATGTCTAAATCTCGTTAAGCTGCATGTCTTACGAACGACATTTACAGACGTGATATTGAGAACTAATAAACAATATGTTGTCTGCAGGTTATCTTTGCTCATAATCATACGCTCACTCAGACTAGTTAGTTTGCTCCATAATGTAACCCGCTGGCGTATTATGTTGCGTTTGCTAATTCGGATGGTTCCAGCCACAGCACCAATTCTTGGAATTCAGTTTTTTATGTGCTCATTGTTTGCTGTGGTCGGCGTTCACCTGTTCGGAGGAAGAGTTTATGTTGGGAACCCAATGCTAGAAGGCACAGAGTATGCCGAGTCAGGGCTTTGGATATACAACTATAACGATTATGCCTCGGCCATGGTGACATCATTCAATCTGTGCATTGTCAACAATTGGTATGTAATAATGGACGGGATCACAGCAGCCACTGGAACTCTTTGGGCACGAGCTTATTTCATCACTTTCTGGGCTATTGCTGTGACCTTCACTTTGAATGTCGTGGTGGCATTCTTCGTTGGATCTTTCACAACGCAGCTGGATAAGGCAGAACACGATCAATCTGTGCTGATCAAATCCTCCAAGTACGCAGTTCTCAGGAGAAAAAAGGTGGGTACAACTTTTTTATTGGGCTACAGCAAAGCTTTTTCAAAATATGATCTTTACGAGGAAATAGTTAAAACATGAGAAGCACATCAACTGTGCTTAGACATGGCCGATAAAGTTGCTGATTTGACCAGTGAGAAGCATGTACCGATAGAAGCATGTCCAGCTGTCTGGGCTTCGCCATTTGTTTGGCGATTCAGCTTGGTACTTTGAAGTATATGCGCATAGATCATCTCGTCACATTTTGTATATTACAGTTACAGGAGCGGATAGTGATCAAACCTCAACCAGTAGACCAGTACTGATCGAGGAGTAGTGAAGCCCCAGAGCAACGGCTTTTCGGAGGTTTCCCAATTGTACAAGTATGTACTGTTTTGATATTGTTAACCGCCCTTAGTGATCAAACCTCAACCAGTAGACCAGTATTGATCGAGGAGTATTGAAAACCCAGAGCAAAGGCTTTTCGAGGTTTCCACAATTGTACATATTTCTACTGGTATGATATTGTCAACTGCCCTTAAGGCGTCTGAGCAGTTCGAGTAAGTCCTCCCAGGTGGCAATGATTATTGGCTTAACAGGCCAGCTATCTGCATAGTTGAACCAGTTGAAAGCTGAGTCCACAAGATTGTCTATGCTGTCTCATGTATGTTTCTACGGAATTGGAATACAACACCAAAGCATGTCTACAACTATCTAGTATCTTCGAATCGGTCTGAAAAGTCCGCATCGACCCAACCTATGGACCTGGCTTTGCTCAGTACCTTCATACAGTGCACACTTCCTTCAGATGTCTTGAATACGGGCGACTAGATGTCGTACAAATTGGAGTCATCCTTTGCAGGTAGGACTGTCGAGGTCGCTGGCGGCCCAACGGATGCTACTTTCGATGTACATAATATCCGGAAACCGAGTTTGTTGTCCATGTTGAAGGTATTTCAGCTTCGCTTCTACACTAACTGCATTCAAGCTGCTCTTGAGGTTTCCTCGTTGAAATTTTTAGCACTAGAAATGATGGAATCAACATCTCGCCGTTCTGCCCCACACTCCTCTGAGAGGGTTTCTTTGGTTTTGAACTTCACCCAAATGTTCTCGAAAATCATGTGAGTCTACAGTGTACAGGTAAACTTGAATGACATTCCTTCCAGCCAAGTTGAAGGGTTTTGAGAAATTGAAATTCTTGATGAAATCATGATGTATCATCTACCCTCGTCAACTGTCATATATTCACCTGATAGTTGAACTGACTTCCGTTCTGCTCTACTTTCTTGGCGCTGAAGAGCCGAGCTAAAAGTGATATGCTTCTGACGATCGCTTTTAAATCCAACTTTCAGTATCTCATAACTTTTCTTAAGCATAAGGTTCGAACGCCTGGCCTGCGAGTGAATCATTAAGAAATGCGGGTAAAGCGTTAGCAATTATCTTGGGAGCCTGCTCCAATGAGATTTCTGCACCAAGATCTCCTTGTGGCCAATTCGGATTTTTGCCATCGGACCTCTGGACATGGTTCAACCCTGGAACTATTCTCACGGGCTTGAGCTTGTAGCTCGACAGTTTTAGGGAACAGCCTCTGCATTTGCGAGTTCCAATGCATCTGCTGCGAGTCCTTGATATCGATAATGTCCGTTACGATCCCCATTTAGAGAGAGCAATGCTACTGGGTACTGCACTAAGTCGCTTCCGCTGTTGCAGTAACACATTTCCATCTGGATGTAAGGATCAGCACGCTTAGCTCCAACTGGCCTCGTACGCAGATCTCCTAGACCGCACGCTTAGCTCCGACTGGCCCAGCATGCAGACCTCCTAGACTGCACTGTTGACCATCGAATTAATTGATCGCAATGGTATGACATGAATCAGCTTCACAGCCTTGGGCCGAGAAGAATGGAAACGATCATATATTTACCTGTAACCAACCGTGATAATATGCTACCATCAGCTCGAAAGCCGAGATCTTCCCCTTTGATGAGAGCATCGTCCAAGGCTGACTCGATCATACCGGATGATGCGTTTTCACTTTTCTCTAGCTCTCCAATCCACAGCCTCAAGTCCGAAGTGCGCTGAATTGTCCAAAGAAGTTAAGTGTATTCATCCGGTGTAATGAGTGTACCACACACGAAGACGAACAGAACATCGTCATTCCCTTCATGACATGAATATGCTCCAAAATCTCTGCGATCCATGGAAATTCGCTCATATCAGGTGTATTCAGCAATCTTTTCTTTGAGTACCAGTAACACCGTAAGAAGGGCATCTTTTGACTTCTCCTACTAATCAAGTCCAGTTAGTGCAGAACTCATAACAGCGGGAAGATTGCTGGAATATAGCTGGCACGACGGTGCTTATGGCCTTACGTTGTAGTAGTGAAGTCTCATTTCGTAAATGTGTTGAAAACCGATTCTCAAACCCTGGAATTCATCGGAGACCCACTCATAGTGAGTGAAACTTCTTGCGAGTCATGCACCATCCAACAGATGAATCTCAATGATTTTCTTTGCTTCTAGTCGATATGACGGGGCGATTGTTTCCGGTCCAAGTCCATGCAATCATTATGTGAGGTGTATCTCGGAGAACTTACTAGCTGCTGTTAACTATCCCTGAAGAATTTCTTCCTGACCATCCTTGAATATCCACACCATGGATGACAGAATGAATGTTGACAGAAAAGCGATCGTCAGTATGGTGCTCTCCATTCAGTCCAGCCCGCAGGTCTGATTACTTTCTGAAGTTAAGTCCGAACTGAAAGACCTCACAGACACAGCAGCAGGTGTCCGCATCCTGTACTCCACTGCCGTCCTGATCAGTTTCTCTGACTATAACCCGCACTCCCCTTCCGCTGAACTACGCCGAAGGCAAGGATCCTCAGACTGATCCTTGTCTGGTTCCTCGGATTACTATGAACATTTTCACTTCCACTGAAATACACCTGATCATGACAACAACAAATCTCTAGCCTTACCCCTCAACGGAGAAAGAGGCGACCGACCGCGCAGGATAACAAGAAGGATGGGAAGACCCCATCAAGCCATACAAGGAAAAGATATAGGGGCTAAAATGGTGCTAAGATCCAATAGTAGCGGTAGGAGAAATCTGCCCTAGAGCAGTTAAGATATCTGAACCAGTGTTCAAACGCTGTCTAAAGTATGCTGTAAACCCTCGACATACGAGTCCACTCACAGATCGTTCGATTCGATCAAACCACAGTCTCCAAAAGATTGGCGACTTTGCAACTTCAGCGGTTCCAATTCTCTCGTGAACTTGAATGATCCCACGAAGCTATATTGCTGGCTACAGCAAAGTTCTCACTGAAGCGATGGATAGCAGCGATAGACGAGAAGCGGTCGTGTATGATTCTGTCAAGAATTTGTCAGTACTGTAGAGTTTAGAATTTTCGTAACCTTTCCTGAACTTGGGTTTCGTATTGACTTCCTATTATGGGGTGACTTACGAGTTACTAGTTACTGCGGGGAAAAGTTAAAGTCAAATTGATTGTCTACTTTGGGTTGTTTGTAAGAAGCGGATTATCGTAATTTTGCCATCCACATTCACTCAATTAATTAATTTATTTTAGAAAGTCTTTGTCGCGGTGCGTCGAATCTATTCGAAAATATAGATTAGCGGGTTTCACATTTAAACATCATATTTATGAACTAAAATTAATAAAAAAAATGGAGTCCTCCGAGTAAAATTTTAGAGTTTACAAATTTCGAGTGAATTTAAGTTTTCAAATTTTCAACAAATAATTTATGGATAATCCAGTAACCCTTGAAAGCAAAAAAATTACATTTTAGATTATCCATAAACTTTTCTGTGGCTACTGAATTTTACCCCTAAAAATTCCACTTTTCGAATTTCTAATAATTTTTTTTGGATAATCCAATAACCCTTAAAATCCCATGAATTACATTTTAGATTATCCATAAAATTTTCTAATTGGGCACTAAATTTTACCCTAATAACCCTTTGTACTCTGGACTATAAAATTTTCACAAACTGTTTGTAACTCTCTATTTTTCATCATGTTTAAGGAACCATAAAGCTAAATCTGAAACCCAATATTATGCATGCAAAACACTAGGTTTAATAAAAGATAACATAGGGAATTCATTTTATGTAAATAAGAATCTTAATTTTAATTCAATAAGATTATTTTACAAGATATAAATTTATAAAACCTTTACAATTTAAGATTTATCTATCAGAAAGAAAATTGACTATTGAATTATGATTGTTTTAGTTTGGAGCTTTGGTTTTTTTGGTTTTCCTTACTGACCTTATACTTGCAAAAAGAAAATTCACAAAGTCACTTAACAAGCGTTAAACTTGCATTAGGGTGAATATTCTACAAGTGTGGAGTTGTCATTCGTAACTGTGATAAAAGTTCACATACGCCTCAAAAATGAAGTCTTGTGAATTTATGGTGAGTTTGCACAATAAACTGATTATCCCCCACAACGAACTTCTGAACGAGAGCAAAGTATCCACACTATGCTAATCCTACTTTATAATTTACCATTAAATACCATCATTTTCCGTTGAATATACTTATCATACTTTCGAGTTTAATTGTAATTTAATTCTCTCATTTTACTTTATGTCAATAAATTATTAGTGATTTAAAGAAAATAAAAAAAATTTTGCGGTCAATGTTATTGTATTCTCTCTTTCATTTTCTCTTTTAATGACCTATAAAAATTTCTCACAGCAAAAAATGCTCTCCATCTTCCAATTATTGACCTCTAGGTTTGGCTAGGTAAATGTCAACAATTGTATAATTGCACTGGGAATAAATTACACAATTAAAGGTGGAGTCTTTGCATTTGAAAAACATGATGAGGTGAATGTACTAACACTATGTCCTTCAAATTTGTAATATCAAAGTACGAACCGGTTGATCCCATGAGGATACGAGTTGGATATGACTAAAAAAATGAGACAAAAGTATCACAAAAGTAGCAATCTATTGTTTTTTTTTATTAAGCCTCTTGAGCAAAGTCATTCATAAAAGAGGGTAGTCTAATCCCTATTTACGTACTATCAAAAGAAATGTAAACAATTAGTAATCACTTTCATAGTAATTGTAGTCCAAAGGACTGTTGAAGGTGATGGAACATTTGTAACAAGGGTCACTTTGCCTTGGAATTTCCTTATCCCCCAATTAGCCCAATCAAATTCCTGCCTACTATTGTCATGACTATTCTATGATCTACAATCAGCACCATTGTTGTGAACATCAAGTCGTACAAGATATAAATACATCACAGTGTCTCACGAGTAGCTCAATGAAACGTGCAAACTAAATTGGAGTCAAATCTCCTAAGGGTCCTATCTTTGTCATCTATGATTGTTATATAGTGTACTGCTCTTCCTAGAAGGCACTACTTTGCAAGAGATTAAAATGATTCCTACTACTTAGTCTCTCAATTGTGGTACATAAAAATACCTAGAGATTGCAATCCTTCTAACGGACCCTAGAGTTGAGTTATCATATGTTTTATGGTTGTAGCAAGCCCCATTGTAATACCAAGAGCTAGCCATATGATCTAGATGTGAAATTTGGTTTGGTAACATCTAGAATGATATTATACATGATGGTCAGAATAGATCAGATAGAAGTATAACCAAAAGAATATTTCTACTAATAGAGCAGAAACCAAAATAGACTTGAAAACCTTAGAACCAATAGCTATACATATGATTTAATGGTGAGAATTGGTTTGGTAAGATCCGGAAGGATGTTACACATGATGGACTAAGCAGATCAAAAAGAGGTATCACCAAATGAGGACTTCTACTAATAGAGTAGGAACCAAAATATGCCTGAAATCTTTGAAGGCAATTTTGGAGGCCTAAACGGATGAATTAGGCCTCAAAAATGTGCAGAAGGTAGGCCGTCCTCTCCCTTGGTTTGTCTTGTTGAGAGCTTTCCAATGATACCTTACGTGATTCTGAGACTCCTACATGAAGATTCCTTAAAAGATTCCCTCCGGTCAAAGCTTGTTTGACCAACCAAATAGGAACTACACCGACATGTCACCCATCCAAGTAAGTAATTCAAGGGTGGAGCTTGCTGACATGTCACCTATCTGTGTGTCTAATCCTATGGTGGAGTTTCCTTGGAGGAGATCCTCTTTGTCTATATAATAAAGAGAAGGTGCTCCTTTGGGGCACCAAATGTTGAGTGTGTAATCTATGTTTTCTCTCTTCTCTTGTCCTCGGAGTATTACACCCATATTCTTGTTTGTTAAGTTCTTGTGGTCTTGTTTAAGTTTTGACTTCAAGTCCTCTTGTACCTTTGTTGTAATCTCTTCCTCCTTCACTGTGTTCATTTTAGGCTTGTAGTTAGTTCCCAGATACAAAGATATGTGAGCTCTTTTAGGTTCTTGTACCGCCTCTCTATTGCAACTGCCTTTGTATTGGCACCTCCAATTCGTGTCTAACAATTGCCTGCTCTTTGTCTTGTGCCTTTAGCTATTCTTCATGCCAGGTTTTTTGTTCCTTGACCTTAGTCTGCATTTCATCCACCTCCTTTTGTAGGCTTTGTAGGATGACTTTGCCTTGTTCTCATAATGCAAGTTCCTCCTTTTGGAACTTTTCAAGCAGATGGTCCTTCTTTTGAGACAAAGCGGTCTCCTTTGTGAGTCAAAGGAGATGTTTGTTTGCACTAGTCAGTTTGGTATGAAGCATAGTTTTCTCTTTGGTGGCTGTACTTGTCTTGTAAACTCCCCTCCTTCTCCCATGCTCATTTTAGGCTTGTAGTAAGTTCCCAAATACAAAGATTTCTGAACTCTTTTAGGTTTTTGTATTGCCTCTCCGCTGTAGCAAACTTTATAATAGCAGCCTTTAGTCCTTTTCTAGCGATTGCCAGTTCTTTGTCTTGTGTCTTAGTTATTATTCATTATTATTTCTTATTATTATTCTTGTGTCTTATTGGTTTGTTGTTTCTTAATCTTAGTTTGCATTGAATCCACCTCCTTTTGTAAGCTTTGCAAGATGACTTTGTGTTATTCTTGTAATGCAAGTTCTTCCTTATGGAAATTTTTGAGCAGATTGTCCTTCTCTTGAGACAAAACAATCTCCTATGTGAGTTGTTTATTGGCATCAGTCAGTTTGGTATGAAGCAAGGCATTGTCTTGGGTGGCTGTACTTGTCTTGTTGAGAAGGTACCTTATGAGTCTAACTGGCTTGTCAATGGTGGAGTCCAACTCTTTGTAATAGGACACAATCTCCTCCAATAGTTCCATCATTGGCATCACTACATGTATCAAGTATACCAACATCATCCATGCCAATGAGTTGTTGCTGTATTGTAGAAAATGGCAAAAATTCTCCATTGTATTTGTTTTGTTCCCTTGAACCTTGTGCTAGTGGTGTATTGTGGGGAGCATTCTCCATCTCAATGCATTTTGACATCATCTCAGTGGCTACATTGCTGTGTTTGTCTCCTTTTTGTAGACGGCCCATAGAGGAATCTTCCTCTTTCAACTTTTAACCTTTTGCTTCCTTATCAATTATAGGACCTTTTTTGGTTTGTGTATCCAAAATGACATCTACGTTGTTCACCTTAGGATTCATAGGTTGGCAAGGTTTAGGGGAGAAGATAGGCACTTGTGCAGACGCTTTCTTTAGAACCATGATGTAGGCATTATCATTGTCCTCCATTGGTGCTTTCCCCTTATCATTTGTAACTTCTTTAGGTGTTCATGATGATTGTGCCTTGCCTTATGTTCATTTCTTGCCTCCTTTGATATTTCATTGTTGTCATCTCGTGACAAGATGTGTGTAAATGAGTTGTTGTTGCCTGACCGGTTCTCATTTTGGGAGGTTTATTTCTTGGAGCCAAAATGACCTTCATCAGTTGTAGAGGCCTTGGCTCCACCACTTCCACATCTCTTGATGATAGTTCAATGACTCAGTTGGTCTTTTGTTTCTTGGAGACCAAGGTTTTTGCCTTTGTCGTATGTACCTTCTTACTAATCACAATGGTGTTGTAGGATTCTTTGACATGTAAAAACTCTTGGTATGAGCATACTCCTTGTTTGTGTCATGATACTTGGTTATTTCCTTGGCAAAATTGGGATGGCCACTAAAGTAGACCTGATGGTGGAAGTGACTCAAAAATTTCTCCTTCTCCTCATTAGTCAGAAAGCCCATTCCTAAGTAGAAGTGCATGATGAAGGGCACTAAAATTTTGGCCGCTCCTTGTTCCATGTCCTCTAGTAGCTCCTTTACTCATTCACAAAACATCCACCATCCAACTCAGAGGTTTCTCTTTGTGCAAGAGTTGGAAGAAAATAAATTTGTTGAGATTGATATACAATGTTTGTTTTGGTTGGAATAGCTTCATGATCAATTCCATTATGACGCATCTAATGTGATCTTGTAGATATTCTATTTTATAACCATTTGTGGACTTCCTTCCTACAATTACATTGTCTATCTTGACTTTCATATTCTTACACGGCCCATCATGAGAAGTATCAATGTAAATCTGGCCAAATGCTACACACTTTTCATGTCTTAAGACTTGATGCCGATGGTCTTTGGTACACATAACAGGGTTTGCTCTCAATGACTTTGTATACATGTTTTTTGTATTTCTTCTAACATTGACAGGTTTGTAAAACACCATTGCAACAATAAAAATTCTAGATTTCCACTTTTAAGGTATTGTGCTAGACAATGCAATCCACATTCTGATAATTTGAGAGGTTTGCAAGCAATCTTGTCTGACTTCTGTGGTTTTGCTTTGGCCATGATTACCGTAAGTTGGTATGCACTTTTGTAAGAATCCAATTATAATTTCTCTTGTATTACTCCCCTTAGCTCTCTTACACTTCTACACTTTGCACTTGAGTTTGCACTCTGCACTCTCCACTTTGTAGCGGATCTTGGATAGAGGTTTGAGCATTTCCTATGTGAGAAAATTGCAAAATGATGCAAGTAGAAAATAACTCCTTGTGGGGTGAGGTTTGCTTTTTATAATTTGCTCTACCTGGTTGCTCCTCAGCCGTCATGATGGTTGGTGATGGGTCACAGTTGAACAACACCCATGCAAGTCCCTTGCACAAAATGGTCACAAATGGTTCTTTGGCGGTGCACTGCAAGTCACGGGTTGCAGATTATGAATTGGCAGCAGAATCCCACAAAATATCATTCTGATAGAACCATTGAGCATTTCCTATGTGAGAAAATTGCAAAATGATGCAAGTAGAAAATAACTCCTTATGGGGTGAGGTTTGCTTTTTATAATTTGCTCTACCTGATTGCTCCTCAGCTGTCATGATGGTTGGTGATGGGTCACAGTTGAACAACACCCATGCAAGTCCCTTGCACAAAATGGTCACAAATGGTTCTTTGGCGGTGCACTGCAAGTCACGGGTTGCAGATTATGAATTGGCAGCAGAATCCCACAGAATATCATTCTGATAGAACCTCATTGCTCCACAGCTTGTGCAAACGACATTTACAAACTTCAAACATTGTCATAAGCTATCACGTCTCAAAGTCCTTGTTGCATGGTTAGTTCAGCATGGATAGTGTGCAATACAAAATCCAAGTTCTTGTTCTTGGTAGGAAAATTCTAGTCTTTGCTCCATATACTTATAATAAACAAGATGTTAGTCAAGCCAGATTTGGACTTAGTTTAGGACAAAGCTAGAACTAATCATAGTATCCTACTTAGTACTATTCTAAGACTTAATCTATTGTCTAAAACACTTCTAAACTTTTAGAAAAGAGATAAAGTGGGACAAAAAGAAAAGATGGACTGTGACAAGGAACCTCAAGAAATTTAATTAAGGATATATCTAGGTAGATAATAATAATGTGAAGTTAATTGTTAGAATGATTGGGTAAAGTGTAAAGTTTGGTTGTGAAGATATATTTAAATACATACATAATGTAGGATTTATGCTACTATTAGTTGTGGTTGTAGTGGTTCTATTGTATTATGGTTATAATATAGTTAGTCTTTGGTGTATACTGATCTTCTTACCCTTATGACAAATATTATCTCTAGTAGTGTTTGTAGTTTGTTATCAAACTTATCATTGTTAAGTGTGTAGGTAGTTGAAACTATTAAAAGATTTTTGTTAATAGGAAGTTGGACAACGACTATATCAAGTAGCATGAGTTTCAACTTGGTGAAAGTCAAACTAGGTTGTTACATTCTGAAATCATTTTCTAAATTGTTTTATGAGTGATCCCTAAAATACTCCAAGGTACGCAACAAGGGGGTCCAAATTTGTTTTATGATACCAATCCCTTCTCATATGTTGTCTTGTTGATTATGGTCTCTTGATTGTATGAGTGATCTCTAAACTACTACTGGGTATGCAGCAAGGAGATCCATCAAATTTTATGATATTCAGTCTCTTCTCATAAATTGTCCTGTTAATTATGCACTCTTGATTTTAAGAGATTTTGGTAATCAGTATTATAGCCTTGTTCAATTAGAGTCCACAAGCATTGTACAAATTGTACAATGGCCTCTGAAATTTTATGTTAAATTTAATGGTAATGACCTAAAAAATTTCACTAGATTATAAAATTGAGACCCCTTTATATTTATTGTCTTAAGAAATTTTACTTATAAGCAATTGGCAAAACCGCATAAAGTAATGTATTTCTCCTGTAGATAAAATCCAGTGTTTAGTTTCCGTCACCTCAACTATCTTCCACATATGAAAGTCACAATGTTCACTTTCATTTTAAAACTCACGTTATTCACTTTTATCTAATTCATTTGTTTTTTAAAGAAAGTGGACTATTTATGTTTAACCACCGTCCAACTTCTACTTGGTAACATGGACCCGAAAGTGTTTATTATTTTATCTTGCAAGTAACATAAATTATAACATACTTCTAATCTAGAATACATGACTAACTTAACTTATGTTAAGAGACACGCAGATTTTAATATCTGTATCATTATATCTAATGTTGATTAAAAATTAACTATACAGATCTACTACTATCTACATGTTCCTATATTATTATATCTTGAGTATATCGTAGATTAGTATATTATATATATAATACATGTAATATAAAAATTTACTAACACCATAAACCCAATAATTCCTGGTTAAATCTAAATATTATTATGTCTTGAGTATATCGTAGATTATTATTATTATATATATAATACATGTAATATAAAAGTTTACTAACACCATAAACCCAATAATTCCTGGTTAATATGTATCTAAGTATCTAACTAAACCATAAGACATATTTAGTGACGTAGAGACTTGGTGGACAGTGCTAAATTGGATCATAAATAAACCTCATTTCATTCGAGTCTTCCGCTTAAGGGTTCTTTAACATCATCGTATAGAAGCCAAATGAAGATGAGAAAGTTCATGAGGATGCACGAACGGCATGTTCTTAAACATTTGATGTCATTCCAAGAACCAAACATGTTATAACTTCTTCATAGGACGGTGACTATTGGAGCGAATCAGGAACTAGAAAAATGATTTCACGATCATTTTCTTTTATCCAGGAATTAAGTTTTGCACTGGATCATAATTCCCCGGCATAGACAGTTAACCCACTAGATTACATTAACGAGTAAAGGCTGATTACACTAACCATTCGCCTAGATGATTAACGGTGCAACACGTAACTACACCTCCCGCGGTAACATCTTGAATTTGAGATTTTACTGACACCCATGAACTTTTTACCACGATTTTTTACCCTGCTCTTACCACACCAGTACCGGGCCCACTTGTGAGTAATGGAACTCACTGAAGGATCTTATTGACTGAAACGCACTGTGGGAACCCAGCTTCATGTGTGTGTGGCATATTAGACTTCGATGGTTTGATTAGTACTCAAACCACCATTCAGTTTCACCAGAGTCATTGATGATTGGGTAGCTCCATAGCCCACGGGCTTTGGCACTGGAATGAGCATCGTTGTTCCTCACGTGGACGACCATCGTCATGTTTTTGTAGGTCGGGCACCTAAGAATAAAGCCACATTCAGACCTCAGCCGTCGAGTTGCTTTCGTCTCTTTGGGTTCTTTCTTTCTCTTCTTCTCCTTCTCTTTCTCACTTCTTCTCATCTTCCGGGGAACCATTTTCTGAACAGATCATCACCATTGGATGTGACTTATACAAACACTACACTTCTGGTCATCGAGACAACTTCATCACCTGGTAAATTTAGCTGCCCATCTAATTAGCTGCAAATCGTATGACTTCCCCCACCCAGATTCAGTATCGATGTTGATGACTTTGAGTAGGTAATTTGACTTGTCAATGACGAAAGCAGGCATATTCACATGAGAGCGTGTGGGCGTTCAGTCGCCGAGTTAAAATTCTCGATAAGCAAGCAGTTCGACTGCTTGGAGCTTCACTAATAAGACTAACTTTCAACACAATAGGAATGCATCATACGACTTCCACGACTTAATTCCAATCTATATTCCGACAATGTGTAAAGCTTAGGCATGCCCTGAACTCGCGTATGTAGATTCAGGAACCAGAATCCTGTGTGTTAGTAGTAAAGCATATCATCCGATTTGCAATCCCTTCGAAAATCAGGCAGTAGATGGATAGCCACTTTGCAAACCTCAAAACCCATTCCTACAGATATCAAGCACCCGATGATGACGCCTGATGATGTGCCTCCGCCGCTACTGCATCGGCTTCCTCAACTTCAGCAGCAAGTCTTGCCATCTCTTTAGCAATCTCGGCTTCTGCTGCCGCAGTAGCATCAGCACTCGGAATGGCAGTTTCATTGTAAGGAGCCCCTTCCGACAGGAGATACTCAAAAACCTCACTATCCTCAGATCCAATTGACTTGGCCAGATATAGGGGTGTCAGACCAAATCGATCTTCTTTGTTAAAGTTTGTTCCATACTGTACTAACAACTCTGCAGTCTCATGTTAAGGACATTCAGGTAGGATAAGGACTGATCAGAGAGTTTATCATGCACTATCTGAAAGCTGCGCTAAATCATGACTGTAGATCGACCACTTCAAAGGAGAAAATCAAGCACGAAGAATTTCTACTCTATGATAAGTTCTGAATTACTGAAGCCCAGAGCTGAATCACTTTCAGGCTTTAAAATTGCACTTGGATCGGTAATCTGTATAATCTGCATCACGATGATGGTCCTGCAGCAGCAGCAGCAGAAGCTGATTCTACTGCAGCAAGCCTCTCCATTTCTTCAGCTATCTCTGCTTCTGCGGCAGCCACATCAAAGGTCTTCGTCTCATTATAGGGTGCTCCTTCACCAAGAAGGTACTTAAACACTTCTTCCCCTTCATAACCCTTTGATTTTGCCATAAAAAGGGGCGTTAAACCAAACCGATCTTCCTTAACAAAATCAGCCCCATAAGTTACTAACAGCTCTGTAGTTCCTGATTAAGGAATCGAAACTTGACGTGAGGATGATCCATTGCAGTCTCGCACTTCAGCATGAACAAACATTGACGCCTCTAATGGTGTTTTAGGACAGTTTAGGGTGCGGGAGAGCTGTACAAACTAAGCTTCTCTGAAAGACATTGTACGTGAGAAATTCATCAATCGTAGTAAATGGTAAATCATGTCAAGGTGTGAGCTCTTAAGGCTTGAATCAACCCCTCAGAAAAATTGGAGTAAGCAGGCATGCATGCCTTTGTGTGTAGGTAATCTGTTAAATTAGCCTCTAGGGAAACGAATTCACAGGTTACTTACTTGAGAGCACGTGGTCTACAAGAATAGAATCATAGTGTCTAGTCGAGATCTGATGCACTTATGTTCAGTGGGTTCCAAGTGTACGCTGGTCTACTCTATCATAGTCATAGTTTCACGTTGATGAAGGATACTGACAATAGGAAGATTGCCCGCCCTGGCAGCCCAGTGTATTGCGGACCTGTTAGATCCAACTCTTCATGTTAAGAAGATTGATATATCTCCTATGAGTGCCCGACATCACTCCACCTATAAGATGACAGATCCCAATTTTCGTAATTTGATGTTTGTTTTGGCTGAAACGAGAGAAAGGCGACCGCGTAAGATAACAAGAAGGATGGAATGAGACGAGAGCAAATACGGCTTTTATGAGAATGGAAATAAAATCTGCTCTTCTTACGACGACTCTGCATGTTCTGTTTGTAGAGTTACCGGTCCCTTTATCAACTTATTATGCATAGGTTACCTCGAGAATCGCGGACACATGTGTAAACTATATGGTTCTTCTTCCAATGAACGAGACTGGGATCAGTAAGTGAGTTTCCAGTCCAAGATATGTTGTACAATACAAGAGGGAAGCAGTTCGAAAGGAGATGTGCCAGCCCCACTTGGAATCTGGAAGGTTGAGATCAGTGCCTGCCAGTGTGATTATCTGTAGCATGGATGTTGGCACTTAGGCGAATCAAGGTTTCAATTGCATGAAGATGTCCACAGTCAGCAGCCCAGATAAGCGCTGTTCTCCCATAGCGATCCTACAAGAAAATTAGTGACGGATCTTAGTTCAGGACATGGGGATGTCGTAAATCCCTGTCAATAATGGCGGCTGCTATAACTGGTGATATCATAAGTAGCAACAAATTTCAGGATATAGGCAAGCATATCGAAATCAACGGTAATAAGGACTGGTCTCTTCTTTCTTCTTCGGGCTGTTTGCACGAAGACCCTGCTTGTTTGTCTGGGGAGTTCATGTTGCGAAGAAGTTGAAACGCAGTTGCTCGAACTACGGGAAGATTGATAGTATAAAGTTAGTGTTGACGGGTTCCAGTCAATAAACAAGGTATCACCCCACGGATCGTTTTCCCCATTCTTGTAACAACAGTGCTAATTTTCATGGACCACCACCAACCGATAATTACTGTACTCCGAAAATAGGAACTCCTACAGTTTCCGAAAGCAGAGATAACTCAAGGCGATGTCATGTAGTCCCGCCTATTCACTGTTTTATAAGCACGGTCTTGACGCCTCCTTTCAAAACCAACAGCTGTGTTTCTGCCCAGCCAGTATGATCTACCGTCTTTGTTCTCGTTCTTTGAAGGCTTGGACGCTTTTAAACCACCGGTAATTGTGAAGACTCGTAGAAACACTAAATTGCTTTTACGAAGTAGAAAAATGTTTCCTCATTTTGTCAGTTTGGCAGATCTGCTCATGTTATGAGCAAATAACAATTCCCATGGTGTATGTTACAAATTTCTGAGATTCCTGATTATTCCTGATTCCCAAGATCAAACCAGGGAGAACTGAACACTGTACCCTTAAACACTCGTCTTATCATCCACAGTTCCGATGCGCATGTGTAAGTCCCTGTAGTGATCTACTGTAATCCACATCCTCAAGACTTTGGGTGATTTAACACGCCCTGACCAGCCACATTGGATACAGCACTGGATCACGTAAGAGCCGGATCGAGTCTTCCACTGGTGCGAGTTCATCGATACTCCACTCCTACTCACTCCCCCTTCGTTCAGAATAGGTGGTGGTGTTACAGCAGGTTATGTTCCTTTGAAATTAACTAGTTTGAAGGCCCATGTTAGCTTGCAGCCAAAACTGTATCCCCGTATAAAGTTGTATCGCCCCAACACTAGTTCCCAGTCGATGTATTATCACATTAGCTTCCACGAGTTTTTGTCAAGGGGACACGAGTGCACTAAGCTGTAACAGAACTTGCAGTAAGAGAGGGAAGTCTGGAAAGAAACTGAGGGGAAGTACTGACTCTTTCTCTCGAGTATTTTAGGTCTGAACTACTACTATTCCCCAACCATGTTAAAACCCAAAAGCATCTTGCATATCTCAGAGTTGGAACAGCATCTGCCTTTGGATGATCCTAGATTAACTCAGAAAATGGATAATCGTTTATACGAAGCAACTGGAACAGAGTAAGAAACCTTGGCATTTAATGGGAGTTCCTCAGTTTCGAACTACTTAGTATGACGTATTTCCTTCGACAATGTTGAATCGCAACACGTGTCACAGACGATCCAAACACTGAGTTCAAGTGACGATTCGCAAATCAGAGAAAGGTGGGTAAAAGACCTTGGCATCAACATCGAAGTTCTTGACTTTGGAGAACTTGGTGATAGCGCGGTTATCCCCGTTCTCCGCTGCATCAAACACCGTCAAAATTTCCCTCTTCACAGCCTTCAAGTCATAAATGGAGAACCTATTTAGCGGAGCTTCGGTAACTTCGGGCTTCTCGAGACTCAAATGCCTGGTCGATGCGATCGGATTTGGAGCAAATGCCTTGGATCCAGGAAGGGGTGGTGGGGCAGGTTTCGCTGCTGCTGCTTTGGCTCCACCAGCGGCTTTCGGAGGCAGGGGTGCTGGAGACTTACCAGGTGCACTCATCTCAACTCGTCCGCGCGGAAAGGACCGAAACTCGCATCAATTCAATCGAATTCAAAACTCGCATTGGGTCAGTTCGCAACCTAGCCGTGTGATATCGCCATAACTTTGTCCTAAGCTCTGCTACAACTCTGGCCAGTACCGAACGGACCACAACACTAGTAGCAAAGGACACCAGCAGCACAGCCAATAGGCATGAAATCCACAGTCAAAGGACGCCTGAATTCCATTCGTGCCAGCGTGCAAGTGGAATACAGTGGTTTCCACCATCGCCATTGTCCAACGACAAACTTCCTTCCGCACCGTCGGTTCCGACTAGGGTGTCCTCCGCCCAAGACATCCTTAGGACGGACATCGCAACGAGAATCTTTCTCCTCTGTCCGACCCCAAGCCGGCACGTGGTTTTATTTATCTCTTTGTTATAGTGTTTGTGTTAGGTGCATATTAAACAGTGTGTGATCAATAATTTTGTTAAAATAATTATAAAATTAATTAATTAATTAATTAATTATTATATTTAAGAGTATAAAAAACTTTTAAACATATTTTTACCTTATAAATATTATAATTTTATATAAATTAAATTTATTTAATATAATACATAAAGTTAAAAATATTCACATTTCAAGAATTAGATTATGTTCGAACATGTTTAATGATTAATTTTTTTAAATTTAATATTAATATTTATAATTCAAATTCTTTTGAAAATCGATAACTAATTTAATACAAATTTAATTATTGAGACATTTTGTCTAATGACATTATAGCTTATGACGAAAATTTGATATAGTTCAAGCATCATACGAAACTTTTAAAGGAAATGATCTCATCCATGTAGAACACGCGAAAACCCCATGCATAAATTTCGCTATGATATCATAGTGTGGATAGATAACTGATTACCATAAGTTTAAAACATTATATACAGTTAAATATAAAAGATTTAAATAGAAAAAGATTATTCTTTTCATATCATGTGAGGTTATGTATATGTACTAAGTAACTACTATCAATTGCAACATTAATGTAGTAGATACAAATCTCTAAAATGTAATGAAAATTGATTAATGTACTTAAAATGTAATATAAATAATTCTTTATAATAGATTGTATCAAAACTAGTAAAGCCAACTATAGTATTTGATCCTAATAAAGCAATAATCAAATTGATCATTATATTCTAAGACAAGTTATCAATATATTCTATAGTCAATCACTGTCAAAATTACCCGGAATACCTACCGTATTACTTTCTTGGTGAACTATATAAGTGGAATAGATAACATGAGTGGAAAAAGGCGACCATGTAGAGAACAGGAAGACCCCATCAAGCCGTACAAGGGAGAAACAAAAAAAAGTAAAGGTATAATGGGGCTAGGTCCTAATAGAGTCTACAATATATGATAACATGAGTAAGGTGACCGTGTAGGAAAAACAAAGGATGGGAAGACCCATCAAGCCGTACAAGGGAAAGACAAAAAAGGTAACATGGTGCTAAACCCCAATAGAGTCTATATGAGAAATCTACCCTACCGCACCTAAGATATCAGAGCTATGCAAGTCGGTATAGTCTACACACAACTGGAGCACCAAAGAAACATCACCTAATGTGATTGTTGTTCTATGGATTGCACTAGCCATTGCCCTCTGAAGAGCAATGGACACATGTGGTCTAAAATATGCTACAAAGTATGAGAGTGAGAGTGGTTCCCCTTGACGCCTAACATGATAAGCTCTTGTGCATTCCTTGACAAATGTGTCAAATATCGTGTACATTGCTCCATATAACTCCAAGGCTAGAGGAACAAAGAGGTGACCTTGCTAAATGCCCCTATACTTGGAGACCTTGCGATCTATTACTGCACTCACCGCCCATCTAGAGGGATGGGTAATCACTCCTCCAAAACTATATCCCATGTAGGGTCTGTAACCACGACATCCGCTACTATCACTTGATCATCTCGGACCAAGTATAAGTATGTTTTGACACGTGTCATCTACAAAGCATACAAACGCTCTCTCCAAGCCAAGTATCCACTCTCTCCATGTCCCTAATGGCATCATGAGTAGCTATCCTCTGTCCTCCAAAAGGACATCGGGTCATGTGGACCGATGTTGCATCTAGTGTAGAACCTCACTCATAAGTGAGTAATGAAGATGCAGAGGGGTGAACCAAACCTAAGCAAAACCTCATCGTTGTAGAGAAAGTAGTTGGTGCGAGTCAAAATGTTCTAATGCACTGTTGAGCTAGGATCCAAGAGCCTGCATCCTTGCCGGAGCAAGAGTGAAGACTTGCTCTAGTGGCTTGAGGAATGGATGAGTTGACTAAGAGAGAATGTAGCGTATGCTCACATTGTAGCCTCATCAAGGAAGACTTTAAACCTCTAGTCCAATCTAACAATAGTGAGGCAAAAGGTGCAAAATCCTCTTGTGCTCATGGGATAGACTATCACTAGTCTATCGTAATAACACCTGGAGAGAAAAGGATCCTCCTTCCACCTTTGTCACATAAGTCTCCAAAACCGGCCTATTAGCAACCATAAAATGAGAGGAAAGTAGGAGTGCCAATAGAGCCCAACTACCCAAAAATGCTATAGGTGTCATCTCCTCCATAAATAGCAAGCCAACTCTACCACATGAGATTGGCAGAGCCGTCTGTTTACGTGCCAAATCCCCTATCACACACTCAAAAGTCCTTGGTCCAATTGTATCACCAAAGACTCCTATAATCCTCCTATCAAATGCTCTTAGATGTGATAGGAAGGACGGTGAGGAGGGAATTGTACGGATGAGGTAGGATGGTAGACAAGCAATACTAGAGAAGAGTATACCAAATGCCACTTGCGGATCTCCTAGTAATGGAAGGCTATTCACATGGAGAACATCCTCTGCAAGTGCAGCGTCTAAGAAGTGTGTGACAAAATTCTCCGATCTTACTGGCACTCCAAGAACACAAAGTCCATTTGTGGATGTGATACACCCCTCTGGAAGCTCAAGGTGGGGAGGGATACCTAAAGGGGACCATACCCTACACTTTGACACCTTGACTCTCAAGCCTACTAGACGTAGCTCAATAGTCAAGTAGTCAAAGGCCTGCCTAATCTGATCTACAGGGCCTACATGGTGTGTATCATCTGCCAAGGAGAAAAATACACAACCTGGCATGGCCAAAGTAGTAGATATGAGAGCTCTAAAGTGAGCCATGGCAAATAAGGCCCCCCCCCCCCAAAAGATCTCCCTAAAGTGTACCCACAACTAACTCCTTCTTGTGAATCACCATGCTGGTAGTAAAGAGAAGCAAGAGAGCCATAAAAAGACCGCACAAAAGGAATGAGGCTTGCCAAGGATCCACCAACCTCCCTAAGCTTTATAAAGATGGATGCCCATGAGACGCTATTAAAAGTGTTCTCAACATTCACCTATAGGATGACGCACTCTGGATGGATATCCAAGAGTGCTCTAATGCCTAGAGATATAGCCTCACATCCTCCAAGTGTAGCTACTCCAAATTAATGTGGACTGAGGTGCTGTCAAAAGTGAGAATGATGCTGAAGGACTATGGTATGGCTGACCAAACGCAAAAAGATATCTCCAGTAGCAATCAGTCTAATGCTCCCGTGTCCTTCTCCATCACGAGAAGTCGACTAGCACCTAACACCCGACTAACAAACATATGAATGTCTCCTCTTGCTACTAATGCAACCACCTGAAACAACTTGGTAAAACCACTAGAAGGATCATCTGCTTGGAAACAATCTCTAAGGTGCTCATAAACCATACCTGACAAACCTCTTGAGGAAAAGCAAAGTGCAATGCACAATGCATGTGCAAATAGTGATCTATCAAGACATAAAGGCTGCTCATGTTGATAATCGAAGACCTCTAGTGGTAGTTCCTCTACTGCTATAGGATGTAGTGAGTGTAGAGAAGAGATAGTCTCACCATAGACAATAGGGTGTGGCGCTCGTGCTGCTCTACTAAACTCTCCCGCCTGACCCAATGTCCTACACCATTGTAATCGAGTGGACTCTATGGTATCTTGTGGTGATGTCTGTCTCCTAAATCATGTAGCCCTAATAGACTCCTCTTGAAGGGCTGCCCAATCCCCCGCTCTGAATCGACAAAATCTAGTAGCCACCTCTCTATGCCCCACATGTCCCTCTCTAGCATAATGAAGATACCATCGAGGGAGTAAGAGGAATATGAACCAAGCTAACTCGTCCAAGGGATCACGTGCCAAACGATCAAGTAGTAGGCAAAAAGCATATCTAGCCTCATCATGGAGTGTACGGGATAGCTTCTAGAATAGATGTGGACATGGAAAACTAGTCTCAAATAACACCAAAATGCACCCCGCTTGAAAAGCTAACCACTCCCCCGACTCGATCGGTATCCTTGGAACGATCAACGAAGGGATAGAAGAAGCATGCGTAATCCCGAGTGTCACTGTTGTTGATGTGGTCGCTCGTCTCACATGGGCATCCCAAGTAGTCCAATCATAGTCCTTGTGCGTCCTTCCTACATGGGTCTTTACTCCTTGCAAGGTAAATTGTAGATGACACACCGGGCATGGTGTATCTCGAATTGCTTTAGGCGGCCTCACATGGGAAGGTGTAATCGTGGCTAGTACAAGAATAATGATAGTAATACATGTTGCTCCTCTCCATATCTCCTCATATTTGTAAAACCACAACCCCTCACATCCTAACTCACATAAGAAAACAATATCTCCAAACTCTAAAAACTATAAATTTTCATAATTTTCAATTTTCATTTCCAAAATTTTCAAATTAAATTCTCATGGAATATAATTATAAAAACTAAAAATTAAAAATGAAAATTCCATACCCATCACTCTCAATATGTAATGATCACTCTAACCCCTAAAAAAACTAAAAGATCTCATAACCTTCTAATCCATTCTAGGTACCAAAAGAACCAAAATTGAAAAGCAAGGAGAATCTAGTATTCATAACTTTCTACTCCATCATTATTCATAGTCTTCAATCTAAATATCAAAGGAACATAAATATCTACTATTCACTCAAGTGCTATATGGTAGAGAGCTATATGCTAGAGATCACTCAAGAATTATAGATGTCTTTTCTCACGTCCCTCCCTCTCCTCTCCTCTCCCGTCTCCACACTCTCCCGCAGCTCCCGATCGCGATCCCCTCCATACCTGTCAGTCTAACATGAGTAACATGATAACATGAGTTTCGTTATGACTTTTGCTCTAATTATGGATGATTGGAATCCCTCAAAACTTTGTTATGTTATGATTCTTCTTTATTTAAAATACCCTCTTACATATCTATGTAATAAAACAATGCTACGTAAAACCGCGAATTCATCATAGACAAATACCATTAACAAAATATACAAGCAATAAATTAGTAGGGACAGGACTGCATTAGATTACGTTAAGTGGTCGCGAGAAACTCACCGTGAACGACGAGCAGTGTATGGCTAAAACCCTAACCCTAATTGAGACCACCAGTTTCCTCCCCTCGATGTACTCAATCAATCCCCGAACCCATGACACTCGCGGAACCTCCCGAGTGGAACGAGCAGTGGAGAAGTTGGGAATTATCCGACTCCGGATAAGACGATGAACGAGTTGTCGAAGATAGAGGGCAGTGGAACGAACATGGCAATAGTTCTCATAGAATCATGAGAGTGCTGTAGAGATCGATGTGGAGAGGAAATGTAGTAGGTGCTATAGAAGGAACCAAAACTATGGAGTTTGAAGTTTGTGTCGTACAAAAGTAAGTGCTGCTAACGAGTAATTGAGTTATTGATTAGTCAGGAGGACGGTAGAAGGTCGCGTGGTGGTGTTTAGAGGTTTTTCTGTTCTGGACGCGTCACGTAGGGATGAAGGAGCGATTCTGCTAGGGTGCTAGAATTGCATTCATGGCGGCAGGAGGAATGTTTTCACAGGGGGTTATGGAGGTCAAAGGATTTTCAGTGGCTCAAACGCCTCTCACCACCACAACCGGCGCAGGAAGGGGAAATTGTTCTAGAGTGCAATTGTTGTCGGAGGGTTATGGTATAGGTGGTACGGGTTATTTGAATTCGAGAAGCAGAGGAGGAGGAGGAGGGGACGCAGTAGTAGCGAGACCGGCTGGCGGAAGTGTAGTGTATACGAAATGTGTTCATGCTGTGGCCGATGGGCCTCCTAGGGTAGACAGATGTGAAAGAGAGAGAATTTCAGATGCTTCGACTTCGGATGGAGGAGATTCTACGCCTTATTACAACGCCTCTTTAATAAAGCTTGTCAAGAGAGTAAATATATTGCTGGAACGAGTTTACCCGCAGAGCAGTATTTCAGATTGCATGAGTGAATTAAACCTCAAGTTTATAAGCCCTTATCTGGTGCGAGAAGTACTGAAGAATCAGAGGGATACGAAGCTCGCACTCGAATTTTTTAGATGGGCTCAGAATTTTCCTGACTACCAGCATCCTCCGGATTTGTATGTGTCCATGTTCTACAAGCTTATGAATGCAAAGGACTTCAAGAGTGGCCAGGTTCGGGAAGCCAGGTTGCTGTTGAAGGAGATGGCAGAAAGGGGATGGATAGTGGGGGCCATTTACTACAACATATTAATAAGTAAACTCTGCAGGACTGGGCAAACCGCGCAAGCATGTTGTCTGCTGGAGGACATGCTAGAAGAAGGCCCTACACCTGATGTAATTACGTACTCCACTTTTATTAGCGGGCTGTGCAAGGGTGGCCAAGTAACAGAGGCTTTCCAGATTTTTGAGACTATGAAGGCCAACAACTGTGCTCCCAATACAATCACGTACAATACGCTCATTCATCACGTTGGAAAAGTAGGTCGGATAGTGGATGGATGCAAACTGTTTGAGGAAATGAAAACTACACATACTCGCCCTGACTTGGTGACGTTCACTTGCCTAATTAGTGGGCTTTGCAAGGCCGGTCGAATTGAAGAGGCTCTTCACAAGTTCTATGATCTTAAAACTGAAGGGCTATCTGCAGACGTGGTAATCTTCAATACTTTGATGGATGGCCTGGGCAAAGCAGGCAGGACTGAGGAAGCCGGTGAGTTGTTGTCTTTGATGAAGTCGAATGGTGTCAGACCTGATCTTGTCACGTACAACACGCTGATTGATGGTGTGGGCAAGGAGGGGAGGATTGATATGGCATTCAGCTACTTCGAAGAAATGAAGTCAAGGGAGATAACTCCTGACGTGGTTTCATACAGTATTCTTATTGATGCTGTGGGCAAAGCAGGCCACGCCGAGGATGCTGGTCAGCTCATTGATGAAATGCTTGAATTGGGATGTACGCCCAACTTAGTAACATGGAACTCTCTCATCAATGGCCTTGTTAAGGCTAGTCAAATTGATGAGGCGGAAAGGGTTTTCAAGAAAATGACTGACATTGGTTGCAAACCAGATGTTGTTACCTACAACTCTCTCATAGATGGGCTTGGCAAATCTGGGAAAGTAGAAACCGCATGTCATCTGTTCAAAGAGATGAAAACAAAGTCGTGCACTCCCGACCTTGTTACTTACAATTCTCTTATCAATGGCCTTGGTAGAGCCGGGTATGTCGAGGAATCGTACAAGCTTTACGGAAAGTTGACGAATAAGGGCTACCCACTGGATGTGGTTACGTACAATATCTTGATTGACAGCTTGGGCAAGGCAGGTTTGGTTGAAGCAGCTTGGGATGTGTTTGCAGAAATGAAAGTAAGAAAATTCGAACCTGATGTTTTCACTTACAACACGCTGATCAACGCTCTTGGAAAGGCAGGCCAAGTGAGCGAGGCATGTGACTTGTTTGAGGAGATGAAGAAGAAGAAGTGCGCTTCTGATGTTGTCACCTATAACACTCTCATTCACGGCTTGGGCAAGGCTGGCTTCGTTGATAAAGCTTGGAAAGTCTTTGAAGAAATGCAAAGGGATGGTTGCGTTCCGGATGCCCTTACATACGATTCGCTCATCCACTGTCTGAGAAAGGCCGGCAAGACAGAGCTGGCATTGTCAGTCCTTCGCGAAATGGAACGAAAAGGATTTCGAGCCAAAGCAGGTATCATCAACAACGTCATCAATGGGCTTGTTCGAGCTGGACAGACAGAGGAAGCCTCCGGATTCCTTAATAGCTTGAGAGCAAAAGGGTTTGTTCATCACAATTTTGACAACCAAAGGTCTTTCGAGTCAAGTAGTTCAGCTGATCAAATCTCGTTGTAATAGTTATACAGTTTGGATTCCCTTGACGAAAGCCGTGCTCTGTATGTGAAACGTTGCACATCATGGAAGTATGCTAGTCTTTCGTGTGTAATGATAGTTATAGTTAGCGGGGCCGCATAGCCCCTTTATTAAGATCAACCAGGATACCAGGATGCCTCGATATCTTCGAATCTTAAGTTGAGCTTTCCTCCTCTCTAGCTGGGAGGAAATTCAGTGGATGCCTGAGTTAAGAGGTCTTAGTCTTTGCCAGGCGCTTTCAGGCAGACGTTTCTTCCGTCCGTCAGTGGGAGGCAAGGTGATTTTTAGTTGCAGGTTCGATTCGTTGAAGTCATGCGCATGATTGTGCACCTCTGCTGAAGAGGGGAAGCAGTTCAGAAGAAGACCACAAGGATAAGGGATTTTAGCAAAGCTTAGTGTCCCTTCGTGAGCAAGATTGGCTTGCTCGAGGACTTAATAATGTGTATCCTTGATGCATCTTTTGAATTATAGAAGAAGTATGGTCCTGTCGTATTTACTATCCATTGCACTTTCATGCCTCCGTCTCAATCATATCGCTCTAATTACCAACAAGACAGGTTATATGTTCTGGTAAAGCATGTAGTGTCAGAGTCAGTCCTCGTTGGTAGAAAAGCGTGTCTCGCAGCATTCTGGATTGATTTGACCATGCCTGGATTGATTCGAAGGGCTGGCTACTTCTGTTCGTTGTCTTGTTGACGGACTGCTGCTGAGATAGACCACACGAGGATATACCACCATCTCTGTCCTAGTATTGTGAAAACATGGGTTGGGGTTTGGGATCTGGATCTAATTATGCTCTGCTTTTCCGAACGGAACTAGCGAGTTTGCTGCTTCGTCTCTACTTGTCACTTATCCATTTTTGTTTCTCGAGGCTAGTGATGCCCACTCGCACGAACTTGATTTTGCTGCATGTCTCCATGAATTTCTACTCCCGCAAAGCTGTATGCAACTGTTACAGCTATGAAGAATCCGTACAGTTTCAATATCAGCGTATTGTGAAGTGAAGTGCAGTCCAGTCTCTTGGTGCGAAACCTTCACAGGCATCTGATTCCCGACAAGGCTTGGAGTTCAAGTACATGTTACAATGGACATGATGGATACGCTGTGCTCCGAAGGCCGAGACTGATGGCGAGATTTTAAATTCTCGTCATGGACAACATCGTGTTGACCTAGTAATGACCCCGATGTCTTCTTAAAACTCTTCGTTATCCTTCGTCGGATATTAGTTACATGTCCAACAAAAATTCTTTCCTCGTTAGATGGTGAATTTATCAATGTTGACTATTATTTGCTCGTGACGAACGAAAATTACACTCCCTGTAATCACTTGCTTGTGAACAGTATGTCAAGCAGTTATTCTCCCATTTACGATTGAAGAATCTTTCTTTTGTGTGTGATGGCACACATCCATATCGAAATCGTCCATTTCTGAGGGCTAAGGCTTGTCAACGTCTTTGCTAGAGAGCGGCCACTACAAACTTTCTAGCTTTACCGGGACAGACAAGTTACAGTTTTTGGTCGGCGGAGTACCTATTTTTTAAACAAACAGGTATCGAAGAGGTAGAGTGGTCTCTGGAACGATTGAGATAGATAACTTCAAAAGGGGTGTATTCTACACAACCGATCCTTATTTCTCTAAACTGTTTTTCTGGATAGGGTGCTCTCTTAAGACAGCGGATGCGGAATTGATTTGAGTCATTTGGAGCCCGTGATTGGCTGCATACCATGCGGTAATGGTACACCAGTAGTTGAAATTGTGGGAAACTACTCATGCAAAACTCTTAGTTACCACCATTCTAAACTGAGTACCCCTCGACTATTGAGAACACGCTTTGACTGTCCCTGTTGGTCAAAGAGCCGTCTCTTCTCAGGGCCCTGTTGTATAGTGTCAGGTGTGACACTTATTACATCTCACTTGAAGCACGAGTTAAATGAACGAAAAGTTGCATCACTTTTCTTAACGTGGCAAACATATGATGTTTTTCGGCAAGCGCGTAGAAAACTGTTTAGATCTTAAGTATCTTCGAGAACAAGGAACATACAGACTGGGAACCGAAAAGCACTCTGTTAAACTACAGTCACATTATTCTTTCCTCCCGATTCCTCCCGAGAGTGAATGACAGCACATAGTCTGATACAGCTACTGACCAGCGATGAAGTAAAACCACGAAATTCTTCATGTGTTCTGACTGTTTGTTATACAAGAGGAGCACGACTTGGAGGATAAGTATATGCTCAACAATCACAAGTGAACCTTAAACCGTGTTAGGTCGCATTGGGACCTCAGTAAAGAATATGGTACAAGAAAGAATGTTAACTAGACATGATCAGTTCAGTTGGTAGTGGTGGTGGCGAGAGATGGCAACATTTCCGCAACCATTTTATTCAGTTTCTCTTTGTTCATCGCACCTTCTCTTTTACTTCCGGGAACTTCCTGTCCGTTCACGAACAACATCAGGGTAGGTAATCCATAAACCTTGTACTTCTCTACCAATTCCGGATTTGGATCCGTCTCAATTTTGACGCACTTGAGCTTTCCTTCATATTCCTGTGCAAAAATCAACAAATATGTTTATATGAAGAAGAATGTAAATTCACATGCCCCATATTCTGAACCTGCCGAAGGTGTTAGCACGTTCATACCCACAAAGCACCGCACACCATCCTCAGGCAACACCGGGTGCAGTGACGATACAGGTAAGGGAACTGTTCTGCATAAGTTTCATCTTTAAACTCATGCATCTGTGAGAGCTCTTTATCTTAGCAGGCATCTGTGATCATCCAATCTAACAAATTTTTCTGAGTGGAGTCCGACCTTTTCTATGTAAATCTATTCACGAGATATAGACTGATGTTCAACCAATGATATCATTGATCTCGAATCATGCGTTCTGAAGCGAATCGCACTTTCTCCGAGCTACAAACTCAACTTCTCTTCCCGGTACTGGTGGGATTCATTCGGGTAGTCACTACTCACTTGTATAGTAAAATGAAATTGTCATATGAAGCTAGGCCGACTTTGAAATAGTTATGGAAAAAAGATTGTGACTTTTCCGGCTTTCTGAGGAGAAAATTCACCCTGCTAGAAGGGAATCAGGACTTGATCTTCCCATGTGTCGACATTGTGACTCACAGATCCGCTCCGGATCTACAATCCACACTCTCTGCAGAGATACCCCCAACTATTCCCAATGCAGCAGGTGCGAGCGTCTAGGTTTTGGCAAGAGACACTATCAAGAATCTCCTCTGAGGTCTTGGTCTCTCAGCTACCAGCTAGGATGGAAAAGTTAAAGGTCTTTACTTCTTCACATTGGCCCACAGAATGTCCCCTGAACTCCAATCCCGCCACCTGACAGTCACTCGAGATAAAGCTAATAACTACAAGACTACTCCTCAGAACGTGTGCTTCCATCAATCTGCCCTACGAATCAATTTTATACTCCGAAGAGCCCATCTCAGATCAATACTCAATCACAAGAGATGTGGGTGATTCGACAGTTCTCTGTTTTTTATCCTCAAATGCTAAATCCTCAGACGTTTTTTTCTGAGTGCCACAAAGGCAGGCTGCTTCTTCGGAAAGGCTTCACTCCCTACTATTGCTTCTGCTTTACACCCAATGTACTACATTACTTAGCACAGCCGATGTTTCAAGCTATCTTCTCGGAAAGAAGTTGACCATAGGTGCGTAAAACGACATTGAAATCCTGGGAGTGGAGAAACATGGAGGTTCGTGCACTCAAACTTCGCCAACCCCAATTAACATCTACCATTGTACTTGACCGGGGACGAAGAAGCTGTTAAACCGCAATTTCAATCCTCGTTCACGCGGGCTGCTCAAGATGAAAGTGTTTCCATTACCGTATCCCCATCCCCTTCTTCAGCACGTAAAGAGCTCAAGAGGAACGGCTAAATGACAAGAGGACGAGTACTCGAAAATACCAGAAAATTGCCAACAGTCCAGGTGGTAGAGAAGGCAATAAGAAGGAAAAACACAAAATAACCACTGCCTCGCGCAATTTACAGGGAAAACACTGATCCCAATTCATAAAGACGCGATAACAGCAACCTCAGAAAGGCAAACCTGTAGGAACTCAATCAGACCATAACAGATCTTGAGTAAAAAGCTCTCACCTGGGCAGCCCAATCCATCACAACTCCCATCAGCCTACAAGGTCCACACCAAGTCGCCCAAAAGTCAACCAGCACGGGAATTTGAGACTCCAGCACCTCCTGGTGAAAATCACTTTCGGTGACAGTGGTTGCCTTGAGCTTGTCTGCTTTGGCCACCGGTGACTCCCACACTTGCTTACAACTGCTTCTAACACCAACATTCCGTCTTTGCTGCACCCGCATGGTCCTGAGATGGACATCCGGAGTTCGATTCACCAAACCCACCACCGGCGTCAGCCTCTGTGCACCACCGACATGGGTTTGCCTGTCCGAATTCGAACAAACTGCTGAAGTTGCAGGAACGCCCACACCACAGATCGCTGTATGGGACATTGCTCCTTCCGCCTAAATCACTCACAAAACAACCTCAACGCTCCCTTTCCTTCTTCAGCCCAGTACAGAGAGCTTTCTTCTCGTTGCTTTTCCAGGCCTTGCTTGGTCCTCTAAATTTCGTCGACCTCTAATGTTGTTGTTGCTGAAAGCAAAGAACACGGACAGAGCTTCCCGGCCAAGACAAACCGGTCAAGCATCAGTTGTGGTGGTGGCATGGATGATACCGTCGGTAACCCCTGGAGGTGTAGATCTTCACACATCGAGTTAGAGATCCAAGGTCAATAGATCAAATCCCCTCTGCTTTTGTACTGGCGCAAACAAGGGACTGGACCAGCACCCATTCCAGGGCTGGGTAGCTAGCTGAGTACAGGACAAAATTTGAGGAGAGCAAAGGGACGTGGAACAGATAGAATTTGGAGAACCAGAGAGAGCTCCGTCTGAGGGTTTAGGTTTATGCTTTAGCAGAGGACCTGGGTGAAGAGAGTGCTATCTATCCACAACCTTTTCGTTCAAGATGGATGACACTTGGCCCACCTCAAACTGTGCTGTTCTACTGTTCTGTTTAATATTCCAGAACATTATCCAAATGAACTTGCGGCCAGCCCAGGCTCCCTGCCATTGATCAGCGGTAACTTTACATATCCTGGTATGACGTTGCCCACTTTGGTTCGCAAGAAGTGGAAGAGGTTCCAACGAGCCTTAACTGCCCTCCATTGGTGCGTCGTCTCTTCCTCCTTTCGTGGGAGACTCCAGAACTCACTCACGAATTCGTGCATTCACTCATTCCACTAACCGGTAAAAGTAAAATTAGCGAAAGATTGGGCTGGAGAAAGGAGTAATTATAGCCACTAACAGTTTAGAGACGATTCAAACGAGAAAAACATGGGGAGAAGAAAATGAAATTCGGCTGTAGCTCCTGCCGGTAACTGAATCTCTTTTCCCTCAAACTGTTAGGCTCGAATTTGGCTGTTTGGGGGTTTATAGAGGAGAAGCAGGAGGAGGAGGAGAGGATCAGCCTAAAGAAAGAACTCATGGTACGGGGAATGCCACATGCGCAATGGCTAGTTACTGGCTGGACGCCCAGCCACGTGGGGAGATAAAGTGGTAGTTTCATGCTTCCATGGAGGAGTTGAGTGACTGGATTTACTGAGCAAAAGGAAGAAGTGGACAGACAGAATCTATCCCACAAGACAACAAGCAAAGATGCAGACTGTACAAGATGCATACTCAGATTATGACTGACGGACTGATTCAGCTAGCTTTCTGCGTAACTCTTCCTCCTCCCTATCCACCTCGTTGAGAAAATTAGATGTCTTTCTTGGGCATGAGGGTGGATTTTCTCGGCCCTTTGCAGCACCACCACCATGATGGGGATGATGAGTAGTGTAGAGACTGCTGCAGCACGTCCAGTGAGTGGATGGCAATTATAGAGTAAGGTTTATCTATCGGAAACGGAAATGTTGCTGCTGCAATTATCTCAGAGAGCGCTACAGGAGGAAGCAGAGTAGTGAGGTGAGGAGGAGACTTCCCTCCCCATTGCCCGCCCAGGGAGGAAGGAGTAGGGTGGAGCAAGGAAGGAAAAGCGATTAGACCAGAGGAACGGAGGGATGTCGGCATTGGGGGCAACAACCCTCCTTGTGCCAGGAGGAGTAGTCTTGAATGGAATCCGTGCTGAAGGTGGTAAGGCTTTAGCATCCTCATCATCTACAGGGTGGAAGAATGTCCAGAGAAATCCAAATGGGAACCAACTCTCGGTGCTTTACAATTCCAGATGTAGGAACAATTCAAGAGATGGAATGCGGCACTGTGTGCCCACATTAGCAACAGCTGATGAGGATGCTGGTGCTTCCACCAGCAGTGATGAGGGACCTAAGGAGAAGAAGGAATCCTCCTCTAGCAGTGTTCAGACTGTCACCACTACTAAGGCTGAGGAGGCTGCCCCCACCCCACCTCCCGCAGTGCAGGAATCCGGTGATCAGGGTGAAGCTAGTCAGAAACAACTCAGTCTTAGTAAGAAACAGCTCAGTATTGGGGACGTGAATCCTGTGGATTTGGGGCGCAAGGCGAGGCAGCTGGTTGACGAGAAGCAGATCACTCTGGATGATGTGAATCCTGTGGGTTTGGGACGGAAGGCCAGACAGCTGTATGATGATGTGTGGAAGCGGTTAACGGAGTTGGGGCAGCTGACTCGCTCTTATGATGACGATTTCGAGCAGGTGCTGGTCGGAGGACCCATGTGCGATTTCACCACTCCAAATGCCGAGCTCACCACTGTTCTCGTTGCTGGTGCAACTGGTCGTGTTGGACGTGTTTTGATCCGGAAACTCCAGATTCGTGGTTATAAAGTCAAGGTGTGTACCACCGAAACTCCCTAAAATCAGATGCTATAGCCTCGGATAACAGAAATTTAGCAATCACTCCCATCCCCTTTTAATGTTGAGATTGGAGCTCTGGCGATAGCACATTGCACGTGAGCCGTAGTTTGAGGAAGTGACTTTGGGACCGAGCTGTGAACAGTCAATTTTTCGTAACCCAACCAATAATCAAGCGCGGGATGGATGTAATCCATGGCTGATGCACTTAAGCCGGCAGGACCCACACTGAAAGTTCACTGTTGGTTCATGCATAGGTAGGTGTACATAGTGAAAGTGTTGGTTTAAAGTTGAATGCATGCACATTTTGATTAGCTATTTCTTATTACTCTCTGTAAGAAGCCATAATACCGCAGATCCATACCGAGGTGCGTTGCAGTAAACTGGTTCACGGGAATAGGTCTTAAATATTCAGTGAACCTGAGGTGAATTCTATACCCCGCAATGTCTGGAACAGGCTTTGGTGCGGAATAATGATCCAGCCACACTGGAGATGTTGCCGAGGTCTGTCCAAATTGTTGTTGGTGATCTTGGTGATCCCGAGTCGTTGAAAGCTGCGGTGGAAGGATGCAACAAGATCATATGCTGTGCCACTGCCCGCTCAGATATCACCGGAGATTTGCTTCGTGTGGATCATAAGGGTGTTTACAACTTGTCGAAAACTTTTCAGGTGAGGAGCATAGTGGACCTTCAAAACTTGTCCTTCATATTGAACTTGTCTTATTGGCAATGGGAAAAACATATTTGCTTTGATTCCCTGAAGTCTATAAAGTCCGTCCCTTACATTTAGCTTGAGTTTCTTGATGTTTACAATTTCAACCATAAACTTTTTGATTGCTCCAAAGAGCAATCAGAGGATGAAGATCTCTGTAAGGTTGGCATATGAAGCCCACTAGTCCTGCCTGTGGCCGGTTGATCTTCATCAGGATTACAACCACAAGCTGGCTCAAACTCGGTCTGGAAGGAGTAGCAAGAGTAAGCTGCAGATTGCCAAGTTCAGTACGGGCTCTTCTTTGGAGGGATGGGAGCTACGTGAGGGCACTTATTTTACAGATGACGTAGCTGTTAAATATGATGGGGGGATGGACGCCGAGCTGGAGGTGGCCGAAGATGGCAATGCTATTTTCTCAGGTCCCGACTCCACTTGCCACCCGAGTGCATTTTAAGCAGTCAAGATTCCTAAACCAATGTACCCTGATGGTCAAGGATTCCAGTATCCAACTTTTCATGACAGCTGCTGCTCACAGATGATGGATCACTAAGTTTTCAGGAAAGGGCTTTTGGTTAATTCAGACTCACTGTAGATGACATTATCTTGACGGAGCGACTTTTCAATCTGCTACAGGGTATGTCTTCACACGCGGAGGATATGTCGAATTGGCAAAGAGGATTTCATTACCACCCGGCTTGACGCTCGACAGGTTTGACTGCTGAAAGTGACGAACCTAAGTAGCAGCCCTTTTGTATGAACTTGCCTCAGAAGTTGCCAATCGATTTAAAGTCACATGCGCTCATGATCGACTTGAGTATGTGGAGACGTTGCACTCATGGTTAGGAAATTTAAGGCGTAAATGAACAGCAAGATTGTTGTGAAAAGTGCGTAGAGATAAGTCACCTGCATTGACCGGAGTATGGGGAAATGTCTTGTTTATAGTATGGAATTCCTACGATCGCAACTGAACAGCAAGATTGCGATGAAGCCATGCAGATACGAGGGTCTGCTATTATCTGTATGCGGGGATGGCAAGAGCTACACTCTGTTGCTGGAGACATCTGACCCAGAGGGTAATTCTGGGAAGAAACAGTACTTTGCCAGGATTTCTACTCGGTTAGGCTACAGCAGGGTACGCTTTCCCTCACATTAGTATCCGCAGCTTTCTCAACCTTCTGAATGATTGACAGGATTCAAGAAATTGATGACGTATCTGAGTGCTTATCAGCTGAAAATTAACTGTCCTTGTGATTCTCCTTGCAGATCAGGATACCGTTTTCCGCCTTCCGACCTATGAAACCAGATGATCCACTACTCGATCCTTTCTTGGTCCGCTCATTAGCTATTAGATTTGAGCCAAGGCGCCAGGTAACACCCTGTTGTAACCGCATTAGTATGTAAGAATTGATTGCCACAGAGGTTTAGCCATTGTCATGGAAGTGGTTTCCATGTATGGTTTCTGTACATTCAATCTCCAAGCTTAGCCTGTAAATAATGGGCTTTGGAGTTTCATAGTGCATTTGAGTTTCACAGCGCATTCACTCATGCATTCTTCCATTATGTGCAGAAAACTCCCGCCGTTCGAGTTGAAGGCCAGGAGCCACGGGATCAAACGAGCTTCAAACTTATTCTTGACTACATCAAAGCTTTACCTGTGAGTATGCTTGATGATTGTTTGAGTGCCTTACGATGTTTATCTTCCAGGTAATTTCCAAGAGGGCCTTTCAACTGTTAGTGTCATGGATATTCCAAGTTACAAAGGGGCTTTTTGACTCCACAGCCAATACCACATGGCAGGCTTGGTTATGCTGATTATTAAGTTTCATTGTGTTGCAGGGAGGGCAAGAAACGGACTTCATATTAGTTTCATGCGCTGGTGAAGGTGTTGACCCTGTAAGGCGAGAGAAACTTGTTAGGGCCAAACAGGTGCGTTGCTTACTTCGCAGAATGCAAACAGTTCACTTGCACAAGTAGTCTCCATACTTTGCTTATTTTTATCGCTTGAAACTATGGTTGAACTAATCTTATTTTATTTGTTCAATCAGGCGGGAGAGGCAGCTCTGCGAAATTCCGGTCTTGGTTATACGATCATCAGACCAGGACCCCTTCAGGTGTCAAGCTTATCGATCCCAGTATCGCAGAAGTCTTCCGTGCAAAATCTTTTTATATCTGCCTCGATGTTGTTTGAAGTATTCATTTCACTGATGTTAATGTGGGTTGTTTTGTTAAACAGGAAGAACCAGGTGGTCAACGTGCCCTAGTTTTCGATCAGGGTGATCGTATCAGTCAGGTATAGCTCCTAACTGCAATACAGAACTTTGGTCATATACCTCGATTCAAACAAATATTCACACATGCGTTGTTGCTTTGTTAATGTTGTTTTATGTGTGGTGCAGAGTATTAGTTGTGCGGATGTTGCTGACGTTTGTGTCAAAGCATTGCATAACCCAACTGCGCGCAACAAGAGCTTTGATGTAAGTTTTTGGGACTGATATCATAAGAATTTTAGCTTCCAATTCCTCCAAGATTCAACATTCCCTCGAGACATTTGTAGTCAACTTTGACGTGTCTCCGTCCATACTTCACCTTCAATTATCTGACTGTTTTATTTGACTCCTATCTTCTGCAGGTATGCTATGAATATACTACCGAGGAGGGACAAGGACTGTATGAGCTCGTAAGTGCAAAACTTGATTCACTACCAGTTTGTTGGAATCACAGTACGCATTTCCTTATCTATCTTCGACTTAAGCCTTTCAGCTTCATGAACTCAATTGATGATGCACTTTGTCCTTTCACAGGTGGCGCATCTCCCAGATAAATCGAACAATTACTTGACACCAGCCCTAGCTGTATTGGAGAAGAACACGTAACATGTATAGCCGCAACATTGACGCTGAAGCGACTAGCTTTTGTCTCCACAAGAGCTGAACCATGTATTTTGACACCCTCGAAGAGAGGCAGAAAGCCAAATCAAGGCGAGGGACAGTGTAGTTTACTGTTGCTTATGTACCAGAGGTTTCTTCATATTGCAAGAGCCTGTGATTTTATTGTATCACAACCCAAAGGGAGTCTTGTACACTTAGACGGTCGTCATTATGTAGGAAAAGTTCAGTAGTGACCATAATTTGTCCTACTTTGTACCCATGCCAAATAATATGAAAATCGCGACACTGCCACTATAACACTCACTGAAGATGATAGTCTTATTCTCCATATGGTAATTTCTTTGAGCATTGTGGGTTGGTAAACTTATGGCCAACATCATATCACCTTGGAATTACCAATACTACGGTCTTTTCTGATCAGAAAGTCTTCAGGCGTTTGAAAGAGGTTGGTCAGTGTTGAGTAAACCCGGTTACGATTAATGAGCATGCAAACTGAAAATTGATCTTTGTGCATTCGGGCTCTTCTCGTAACTTAAACCGACATGATTACTTCTCCCGCGGTGGTTTGCAAACATTCAATATAATGGTTCACATCATCCGTCAACTGTAGGCTACTTCACCATAGTCTTCTGCCTCTGAACTCCATGTAACCTGTGTTGTTATATCCTCGTAAATTGGTGGACGGATTGTCTCCATTCAACGAGATGCCACATCATCTCAATTTACCGTCGATATTCGTCGATATTCTCAAATCAGTCGAAATCCATTAGGGAAGCAACTCATCTCCACAGTGGCCCGCGAAAGCGAAATTTTTAGATAGCTTTCGCAGAAGATCCTTGAAAAATTGTTGACAACAACAGTAAATATATCCAACGGCCTGGAAGAGAGACTAGAATTTTAGTGACATCTGAGGGTCCTCTTGCCTCACAAGCATCGCACCTTTCTCATACAAGTACATCACTGGCGTTCATGTGGTTGCTTGGAGTACTAGATCGATTCCCGTATACTTCTGCTTCTATAACTTACCTAGAATTATGCCCTAGTCTATCTTTATTCTACAGTGTGAGCACAATCTAGTCTACGGTTTTCTCTCATATCTTTCGTTCTCATGACCGACCCTGCACAGAGACACGGAAAATTGGGTTGGTTGCAATTTACACGACTGCTGATATCTTTTGAAATATAGCCCTACGTGAGTTGAAGCCTACAATAAAAGTAATCTAAAGCGAAACACAAGCATAAAAAGGTTTTACCTCGGCACTGAGAAACTCAACAGCCAGTGCAACGTCTCCGTTGGAAGCAGAGAGAGCATGACCAGCTTTAGTCTGCACAATAACATAAAGGAATCGATTATATAACTGGCATGGATCAACAAGCACATAAAACTCAGGAAAGGCAGGACCTATCTACAGATGACCTCATTGCGTACCCCTAAAGTTCACACCTAAAACTCCTCGACCCAGCGTCTCCAGATTCATCCCAGGACAATCTCTAGCGACCATGCTTTGTCGATGTGTTTGTCAGTCAATATTCGTAGCATTTGAGGAGGAAACAATACCTTATCGAATCCCATTGCTACTAGATTTTGAATTGCATGGTCTTCAGCTCCGCTCTGCATGAAAACACACAACCAAGCGTGAACTTCCAGCGTGCTGTAGATGGGAATGAGTGCACATCTATGTGCATAGCTAGAAAAAGGATGTCCAACAGAGGGCTAAGGATGGTTAACTATAAACCACAAGTATAGAACATATAATTCTGCAAACTCTTGACCAACGAGCTTAATAAGAAGAATATCACGAACCTGCTGCGGAACGGGATACGAAGCTGGTGGTTGAGTAGTCAATTGATGAACGCCAACTTCCCTGCAAAATTTGGGTCAGGTCTACGATCAGGAGCAAATATTTATGGGGATACATGAGCTAGAATCTTAAGACGATGTCGGATATTTCGGAGGACCTGATCATTCAAGGATATTCCATACCTATTAGCTGATGCGGACGTCCTCAGTGGTTGCATCTCAGCTGCACCAGAATCTGCTAGGTCTCTGTCAAAAAGTCTGGCTTGAAGATCTACTTGGCCACTCCTGCCTTCCGAGCTGACTTGTCTTGGCGCCGTACCAGTAACGGAGCCCAGGGTGCGACCCCTTCCAGGAAATCTCTGTCGGATACCACAGCTCATCAGATTCCAATTCCATGCTTAAAAACCGACTCCCCAGGACCATAAACAAATTCCAGTAGGCAGCCCAAAGAAGAAAGCCCTTGTGAGAAGAGGCACCTCATCTGGAGTTGTCTCGCGTCTAGGTATCATAGTTTGCAGTCCACTCCACATACTTCTAAACCCTTGAAGGCCTCCACCACCACTGTGAGCACAAGACAATCGTTTCAGCACCTTTACGTTGAACAATCGCCACTTGTCGGGAACATAAGTATAACTTGCACCTAGCCATCAAAGTCCTATAAACCAAATCTAAGGTATGCAGACGATATAGTACCTCGTATTTGACATAGTTGATGGAATGGAGCCCAGAACGGCACTCCCGCCCACAATAAATCCTGGTCTCCGTACACAGAAGGCCTTTCCCCACACAGGCAGTACGATAGAATTTCAGCTCAAAAAGATATAGCAGTAATACGAATGCCAGTGCCCATTCAGAAACCTTAGTGAACACGTCTCCTGTAGAACTTATTACAACTTCAATCAACAGAATCGCATGAACACGATACAGAGCAACGACTTATGCTTACAAGAGCTTCACAGTTTTCCACGGCAGAATAAGCTGAAGGAGAGAGCATAAGGAAGTTAAACCAGCCAAACGTATCTGCAAGAAAACAGATTTATCTAAGAACAATAAAAGAAAAACCTCCGATGCCATAGGATCTTCTCAAACTCGTTACTTAGGGAAGCTCCTTTGAAATTCTAAAGGGCACTAAGTTGCAGTAAGCTAACAAAAAGCCTATTTCAAAATTCTCTCTGCCTCCTTTTACTGCTAGTAGCATAACGCTTAAACAAAAGCTCTTAATTCGTCGACCTCCTACATAATCAAGACAGTGCTGACAACCAGGAAACAGATCAAGAATGTAATGTTGCGAGTAAGATTAAATGTAGTCATACATGCAAATCCAGATAATATGCCACTTAAATGCCCCAGAAGCGACACACTTGGCATCAGCAACTGAAACAGAAACAAGAGAGCCCATGGATACCTGCAACCATGAATTTTCCCACAACGTTATAACTTGCTGAACGAAGAGGGGCATATTATATATCAGTCACTGGAGATCCACTTTCATAGCTGTCAGGGAATAACGACACAGCAAACATTTCGTTTATAGTTGAGAAAGTTCGTATTAGATATGGAATGACAAATTACAAGCAAACATGCCTAACAACAATTGCACTAGCACATACACACAACTATATGTTCGTAGCTCCCACTTCAGAAGTGTGTGACTCTTTCATGTCTTTTCAATTTCTCACTTGTGCATGAAGCAATAGATATAGTCAAGGTCAGGGCAGCTCACAGTTTTGCTGGTACAGTGAAGAAGCCAAAGATGCTGCAAGACACAAGCAAAGCAGACAGGGGGAAGTTAGAGGAGACCGACACACGCTCAGTCAAACGAACAGTGCTTCACTCCAGAAACATCCAAGCTTTGCATGCTGAAAATCATTTAGTTTTTCGTATCACCTATGAAAGGAATTCAGTTCCAGTTGCTTCTTAAGCTCATCGCAGACATTCACTGTCCACTTCTGTGGGAAAGTCTACATATAAACAAAAATTTAGCTTGAGAAATACCTTCGGCTTTGTGTTCCACTGAGACTCGTTTCCATGACAATCAAAGCAAATATGACACCCGAAAATCCAATCCCACACTCAACGGAGAGATCAGGATAGATGTAGACAGGGTTGTGTGCCGCCAAGTAAGCAAGTCCGATGTGGATGACACCATTACTTGTAGCTAGGAGCAAGATGACGTATAGAAACCGGACTGAGCCCATTACTCGCTCAAGTCCGCTCCCTATGGGCACCATTGCAAGCATGTTGAAGACCACATGGAAAATTGACGCATGAAAGATCACTGATGTATATGGCCTGTAGACTGCGTCAATGCACCACCGAGATCACGAAGAAGTCAATATTAATTGTATTTCATTCGCACTCAGAGCCAGCTTCACACCTTGACAGATTGTGTATGAACACGTAGAAGTATCATTTGCATGATGCTTTGATTAAGAAACCAGACAACAATGGATGATCTAGAATTTAAGGAGCGAATTAGATTTGTCCAAGATCGCTTGCTCGACTGACCATCTTGATAGATTCTCACAAACTAAAGCAATGGATGAAACTGGAGTCAACAGGAAAATCTGAGCTGTGTTAGATGGAGAGCTCTAGAGACAATAGTCATAGAAGTTCACATACTAGCAATCTTTGGAGGCTGGTGATTCTAACTGAATATAGCACACAAAAAAATAACCATCTTGTGCATACTCTGTAACCAACCCTTAAAAATTGGAAAAATAACTAGTCAGGTGAATGAAACCTTGACATGAAGAATACCTTGAAATCTTGTTACGACTTGATATGGTAGCAGGCAAACTTGGTAGAAGGAGTCAAATCCAAGGAACAACTCCACCACATATGTGAATGAGCAAATAGCGACAAGCAAAGCAGTGACGAAAGGAACCCCTGCCCACCATTGGCTTGCTCGTGTACTCAGGCTTGCCTGCAGAGTATAGACGGATTTGAATCAAGTATCAGTTCTCTCAAGTAAGATGAGAGGAGATATATGACGTAATGGTATCTTCAGCTCATATAAGATCATTTTTAGATTCAGATTCGCACTCACGAGGACTGACTATGGACTCTAAGGGCATGTTTAACTTGCTGTTAGAGTCAGTACGACAGTGCTACTACGACACGAGAAGACCTAATGCTGATAACACAAGAAGACCGTGTAACATAAGGGGCATTCGCCACATTCAATGCATCGAACTCTAAGCTGATCATAGAAGATAAGGGCTTGTAAACCAGCATTTCATCGGTCTACGGACTCCTGTGATAACCATTACCCAACCTTACAATCTCTCTGACCATCACGTGAAGAAAAATTGGCAAAAGTGTATCAGGCCTAGGAGATGTTCAATAATGTTCTTTACTTCTCTGACTAATCACCGACTGGAAGAAGAAAATTAGGCGCAGTGTATCTTGACTAAAATATTTTCCATCCTGACATTCTGTGTGACAGCTTGAGTCCCTTGACTAATCACCAAACGGAGAAAGCGAAACCTGCACTTAAAATTGGTACGAAAACATTATAACTTCATCGGTGCCCTCATTGAGCAGGAGTAGTAGGAAATGAGTGCCACTTCCCCTCGTCAATAGTTTCTGTCCCAGCTATGAAGTGTGAATTTCGAGAGGAAACATAGCATTATCCCTCTACATCCTTGGGTAAAGGCGAAAGGGCTTTTGGTTCACTTGAGACCTAAAAAGAGTTTTAACGCGAGCAATGCATCTAGTGAAGTATGTATTATCTATTTGCTTCCAATATTAGCTATTTCTGACTTCTTGCTTATCGGTCATTACCTACAGTCTAGAAGACCACTGATCACACCTCTGCTGCTCCCGAAACCATTAACTTGGATGATACAGATATGTGTTGATTTACGAAATTCCAAGATGGGAACTACCTCTCCAGCTTCACAATTCCCTCTCGATTTCAGATTTCAATCATTTCGCTTCCCTATCAGCTCTGAATTAGGCTACGGATTAACGCAGAATCAATCCTGTCGTAGCCTTTACATTACTCACGAGTAATAATGTTTCAAACTACTACTTCAATTTACCACAAAGATTGCAGAGAAATTTCTGCAGTTCCAGAAGGGATGCCAAACCAGGCAATGCATCATTATATGTTTAAGTGGCAAGTAAAACCTTCAGCAGGATCGACATACCTCGGAGACGATGTTTGAGTGCCTCATCGTGCTCTCACCCTCTTGAGGAACACCCGGCCCGTGCACCTCCAGCTTGCAAGCCTACTCTCCCTCCGCCAACTCAATTCTTTCAACCACCAAGCTCTTCTTTCATTCTCATAACCTCCTATAAACTGTTATCATCTGCGACCAATTTCCCCTCCACCATCGCGGTTCTCTCTCAAAATCTAAGCTTCAAATTTCCTTCCACAGACTTCCCCTTATTCTTCAAATTCCTTCCGCTCCGAGGAGTTCCAGAAATTCTTTCCTTACGACATACTACTCCGCGTCTCTTGCTTGATTGAATTCCTGTGATGATGCATACTCATGTTCCCGAAATTCTTTGTGGCCTCATCACCTGCATCGCACTTCGTTCTTTATTTTCCATCATTGCAGAAAGTGACAGCACATTCTGTATTCTGGTGCTTCTGCTAAACCATAATTACCGTCTTCTAATCACGAATGTAATTTCGAAAATTACATTAAGAGCAACTACTAAGAACGTTTGCTGGTTCCATTGGCTTAACTGGTTCAAACATCATGTATGTCTTACACAGACTCAAAATACTATTTGATGGTCATCTTATAAACATATCTGGTCACTTCCACTTTGCTTAAACGGAGGTTTAATTCGTTCCGAATGATTTGCGAATCTGTCTTCTGAATTTATTCCAATATTTTAAGGGGCCGGTCATGTGATATAATACCCACGCGGACCCTTTCGGTAAACGGAATTAATCAAGGTTTCAAATGTGTCATTTCTTTTCTCTAACTTGGGAAATATCTACAGTAATTTGAGATTTTATCAATTTGAGAGAGATTTTCTCGACGGTAACTGTGGACGCGCATCACGCTGACACTACCACCAATTGATCGTAATTTGAGATTTTATCAACTCGATGGTGATAGTGAAGGCACAACTCTAGCACTTGACATTAGCATTGACACTAGCATTTATGTTCAGTTTTCTTCGGCCCCCGGATGCTATGGTAGCATAATCATCTTTTAAGTTGATGATAAAAACTCTTGAATTACTACTGTTTTGATTTTTTTTTGTCATCACTATACTTGATACATCCATTTTTCTTTAAGTTTAACAGTACATAATAGTTCTTTATTGAAATTGAAAGAAATGTATGTGTATGGATCCAACACTCAAACATTAATAATGCTACATATACAAGTGAAGATCTGAAAATATAATATGAGAGTGAAACTATATTAATAATAATGATCAAATCATTTTAGACTCGACGGGTACATTCAAATATGTGTTTTATTACCTTTTGAACTACATTTCGTTATGAGCGGGGCAAAGTAACGTCTAAAGTGCAGAGTAGGCAAAAAATATATGTAAAATGCCCTGTTCAGTGCTTGACCTAGTCTCACTTGTAAATATAATTATGACAACGGTGCAAAGTTCCATGTGGAGTCCTGAATAAGGAACAAGTAGTTAATTTTTAATGACAAGGATAAGGAGATTCCGGAATGCTTTTTGAATCTTCTTATTTCATTATTAGAAGCTGAAAGATTCATTATGAAAGATTTTTGAACAGCTTTAAGCATAAGCATTTAACATTCCCATAATCACCAAATGAACATTATATATCAAAAGACACATTACACAAATTACCAAATGTTGAACTTATAAAGAGTAAAATATATAAATTATAAAGGAGAAAATTCTCTGAGAAAAATTTCTTCAAAGTGTAAATGTAATTATACAATATTAATAGAAGGAGGTAATTGAGGATGTAAATAAAATTTTCGTTAATTTATTGAGAACATTTACACATTGATTAATAATATATTTGCATGAATATGAGGTTCAATAATCAATCTAAGGAATGCTCAATATGCTTTACAAAAACAAGGTTAAAAGTGATATTACAGTTTATTATTTTTAAAATTTTAAACTAAATTTTTATTTTTTTCTCTTTGAAGTCTGCCTAATTGCGAAAAAATTATTAATAAAAAAAATTGGTTATAACCATTCTTTATTTATGAAGTAATCACAATCCCAATTTGACATAGTAAAATATTTTTAGTGGCTTAAGAAGTAAAATCAAATGGACATTTTTCTTCATTAAGAGTAGTGTTTTTATAACCACACACTTAAAATTTATATAAAAACCACATAGAATTAAAAGATATATCATATTATCGTGAGTAGTTTCTCACAAGACACACATCTAGAATAAACTAAATATAAAATTTTAGAAATAATAAAAAACCAAATAATTATAATTTATTTATCTATAATTTTCATTAATAATGAATAGATGATCATTCTATAATTAATAGACCTCTAGATCATTCTATATTTAATATTCATAACCTCTACCGCAGATAAACTACTTATTATTCTCAAAAATTAGTTATCGAGATAGAACTTTTCAAAGCTATACCACTCGACAAGTTAGTTCAACTAGTTTACTGTATATACCCAGTTGGATTAAAAAATTATTTTCCCGTGTTTTATCGGAGTTATTAAAGGTTACTTGTTATATGAAATAAGAATGATTCCTTTTTACATGGTCACAATTGTAATTTAGCTGCTTTTGGCAAGGATTCCATTTGGCTCATACACTTAACGTTCGCTTGTTTGAAAAGTCGTGGTGTATGAGGTTTGCAGGTAGTCATTCTGTCAAGTCGAAGAGGCACACCTGGGATACGCTACTTCTCATATGGATATATTACTAATTTCTCTGAAAGGGTGAAACGCGACCGTGTTCGGTAACCAAACGCGTAGGGTAACAAGAAGGATCCGTCATTCATGTCGTATAGGTCACGCCTCGGGTACACTCGCATCTCAAATGGAAATTTCTAGAAGTTTCTGAAATGAAAATTTCTGAAAGGGCGATCGCGTAGGATAACAAGAAGGATGGGACAGCCCATCAAGGCGTACAAGTCGAATAAGTCACACCTTAGGGACGCATTTTCTCGGATAGATATTACTTATCTTGAGAGGACAATTGAGCAGGAATAACAAGAAAGATTGGATATGCACCCATCAAGTCTTACAAGGATAAAACACTATGGGTAAAACCAAGGACATTTGAGTGTGTGACCGGGGATTTGGCATGTAGATAGACGGTATTGTCGATCTCGTGTGGAGGGGTTGGTTAGCTATCTATGGAGGAGATTGCCCCTATAGCGTTTTTGGGTAGTTGTGCTCTATTGGCACCTCTACTTGCCTCTTGTGTTGTGGTTGTTGATAAGCCGATCTTGGAGTCTTACTCAATAGAGGTGGAGAGGGACACTTTTATCTCCAAATGTTATTGCGACAGACGAGAAATAATCTATCCCCAAGGGCACAAGAGTACTTTACATCTTTTGCTTCACTATCATCATATTGCACTAGAGGTTTACAATTTTCTTTGATGGAGCGAATGTGTAAGCATACGTTACATTCTCTCTTAGTTGACTCATCCATTCCTCAAGTTACTAAAGCAAGTCTTCGCTCTTGCCACGGTGAGGGTGCAAGCTCTTGGATCCTAGCTCGACCGTGCATTAAGGCATTCCGACTCACACCAGCTACTTTCTCTAAAATGATGAGGTTTTGCCTAGGTTTGGTCCACCCATCTGCATCTTCATTACTTACTTGTGAGTGTGGTTCTACACTAGATGTAGCAATGGTCCATATGACACTATGTCCTTTTGGAGGACAAAGGATAGCTACCCATGATGTTATTAGGGACATAGTGTTTGCTATGGCACAAGAGAGTGGATACTTGGCTTGGAGTGAGTGTTCGTATGCTTTGCAGACAACACGTGTGAGAGCAGATTTATACTTGGTCCGAGATGATCAGATGATAGTAGTGGATGTCGTGGTTACAGACCCTACACAGGATACAATGTCGGAGGAAATGATTACCCACCCCCTTGGATGGGCGGCAAGCGCAACAACAAGTCGCAAGGTCTCCAAGTATAGGGGCATGCAGCAAGGTCATCTCTTTGTTCCTCTAGCCTTGGAGTTATATGGAATGTAAAAGACCAAGACCAAGGAGAGAACAAGGGAATGGAAACTCACATTGGGACACTTGAATGAGGGAAAAATCCGAATGCCTAGCATGAGCTTTGGCTTTGGTATTTATAGGTAGCATACAAGGCCCTTGAGAAGCTTCTCAAGAAGCTTCCTTGAGCCACTTTCTTAGAGTGCAAGCCAAGTTAACTAGGAAGCTTCTCACGAAGCTTCCTTCTAGAAGCCGCCTACTTGGCATGCAAGCTAAGCTAGTTAAAAGCTTATAGAGGTTTCCTTCTAGAAGCTACCTGCTTGAAGTGCAAGTTAACTAGTCGGGAAGCTTCCGAAGAAGCTTCCTAGATGTTTTTGGAATATTCTAGGCTAATTTGGCTTATTCTCTACTTCATTAGCCTTACTAACTATGTCGCTAAACTCCATATTGTTACATATTCCTCCACCGCTAGTTGGTGACGTCCTTATCGCCATTGAAGCTTCAAACTCTTGGATGGCCGTTTGTGCATTCTAGAGGTGAGAAAGAGGTTCCTATGTGGCATCATGAAGGGGATACCCTTTCCAAAGGACCTTGTACTCCGTATGTTAGCGGCGTCCTCGTTGGATATGGCGACGTGCAAGGATACGATCAACTTCGTATTCCTCATGATCATTGATAGGGATAGGGGAAGGAGGAGGTTGGACTCAAGAGGAGAAAGAAGAGGGGTTAGGAACAAAGGGTTTCAACTTGGAAACATGAAAGACAGGATGGATGCGCATATGACAAGGCAAGGCAAGTCAATAAGCAACAAGAGAGACAATTTGGGTGACATCAAAAGGTCCTATCCAATTAGGTGCAAGTTTACGAACTTGGGTATCAAGTAGGAGGGGCAAATTACTAGAGGATAGCATAACTTCATCACCAACTTCCAAGGTGGGATCACGACGATGGTGGTCTGCATATTGTTTTTGACGATTCTAAGCAACAAGGAGGTGAGATTTGGCTTGTTGGAGAGATTCAGATATGGTGGTCAAGAAGGGTGAAGTATGAGGGACTTGAGATGGAAGAGGAGCAAGAAGAGAATCTGGGACAAGCGGATCTTGGCCAAAATTGAGAAAGAAAGGAGAGAATCCGGTGCTTGCTTGTTTAGAATTGTTGTATGCAAACTCCGTAGCTGCAAGACATTCATCCCAATTGGTATGGTGAATGTTGACAAAGACTCAAAGCATATCTTCCAAGGTGCAATTTGCATGTTTAGTTTGTCCATCAGTTTGAGGATGATAGGTTGTGGAGAAAGCAAGCTTGGTGCCAAGTATCTGGAAGAGAGCTTGCCAAAACTTTCCGATGAAGCAAGGATCATGGTCGGAGATGAGTACACGTGGCATCCAATGATGTTTGAATACATTATTGAAGTACAATTGTGCCAAGGTTGGAGCATCCACAATATCAACCGTTGGTGCCAAATGGATTTTCTTACTAAGCTTATCCACAACCACCACCATTGTTGTGTGACCTTGTTGTGTCCCGGGCAAAGAGGTGATGAGATCTAAACTCACATGTTCCCAATGAGTAGTTGGAATGGGAAGTGGTTGAAGGAGTCCACTCGGCTTCTAGTTACTGGCCTTGTTGCATTGACAACTCTCACACAATCGGACAAACTCCCAAACATCTCGTATCATGTTGGGCCACCACCATTGGCGTTGGAGGGTACCCAAGGTCTTGTCCACCCCCATATGACCAGCTATTGGTAAATCATGGGCTTCCTAAAGGCGCACAAGTCGAAGATCACCTTTGGCTGGAACATAGATCCGGTCCGCATGGAATAGAAGTGTAATACCAAGGGTTAGCCATATGATCTAGATGTGAAATCTGGTTTGGTAACATCTAGAATGATGTTATACATGATGGTCAAAATAGATCAGATAGAAGTATCACCAAAAGAGTACTTCTACTAATAGGGCAGAAACCGAAATAGACTTGAGAACCTTAGAACCAATAGCTAGACATTTGATTTAAAGGTGAGAATTGGTTTGGTAACATCTGGAAGGATGTTACACATGATGGACTAAACAGATCAGAAAGAGGTATCACCAAAAGGGGACTTCTACTAATAGAGTAGGAACCGAAATATGCCTGAAATCTTTGAAGGCAATTTCGGAGGCCTAAACGGATGAATTAGGCTTCAAAAATGTGCAGGTTCTTTTGGTGCGAAATTCATGGTCAGAGTGATGAACTCACCAAACCCGGTGATTCTACCTGTGGTGATATATGACAGAGAGTGGGATTTGACGATCTACATTCTATTATGATAAAATGGATATGAATGTCCCAAATCCTCTCCCTTTCAACACTCAAGTAGAAATCCGTTATGTAGTGAGGCCAAAAGTGATATTTAGAGATTTTGTGGTTAGGAATTTTGGTGAGGAGTATTATCAACGAGTGATAGCTTCTGAGGTCCCAATGGTAGTTCCGATAGATCGTGCGCCTTCCAGAGTGATTATATTGACTCTGTATTGAAGAAGACATTAGCAATTGGATGTTGCAAGAACCATGGATCTGCAGTTGCAAGAGCTGGTGCAAGGAATGCAAGGGATGTTGAATGAATTTTGAAAGATTAAGATGACCATGGAGACATTACAAAGTCAAGTGCAAATCCTGAGGAACGATCAAGCCATGCAAGAAGAAGAGCCACCTCAAAACCCTGTACCTGCGACTGAAGTGCATAGAGAGGCACCCGTGCCTACAAACCCTATCAACGATGAAGCCACATTGCTACTCCGGATGAAGAAGACCTGCAACATTGAGCCTTACAAGGGGCAGCGTATGATGGGAGTAGTGGAAAATTGGATCTCAAGAATGAATCGATATTTCTGATTGTTCTCAACAGAGATCACTGAGCATGCTGCAGGTGTGTTTGCATGTGGGTACTTGACGGATAAAGCCCTCACATGGTATGATGCTTGGGAACGATCCATGCTGGCAGAGAGAAGGGAGGTCACATGGACAACAATGCAAGAAGGATTGCTGAAGAATTTCCAATCGGTGGATTCTGTGCAGATGGCTCGAACCCGACTATGGGGATTGAGATAGAAGAATAGCGTACAAGAGTATGTGGAGGCGTTTCTGGATCTACAAGTCGCGATTACCAACATGAGTCCAGCAGAGGCTCTTGATAATTTCAAACAAGGGTTGAAAGAGCGGATTTGCCAAGAAGTCATGGTGCAAAACCCTCGCACGGTATTTGAAGCCATTGCTTGTGCGAAGAGAATAGTAGGAGCATTAGGTGGAGGTGAAGGAGTAGTTCCACCTCAACATTATTGCGCAGAAATGCCACACATGGGTGGACCAGTACCAATGGAATTAGGCAACCTTCGATTCCGGGATTGAGGAGCACGCCACTTCAAGGAAAGCGGGGATGGGTAGAAGAACAAAGAGATGGAGCTCCACGAGGAGAAGGGACTCGAGGAGAACAACGCTGTTGTTACAATTGTGGCCATATTGGGCATATATCTACCAATTGTCGCACTCGTTTCCCTAGAGGCCCTCGGCCTCCGTACAAGCAATCTTTGAACAACATGGAGAGGCACATTGAAGAGGAGGAGGTGGAAACCACTTCGGAAAACAAAGATTGCCAGTAAATGTACCTCGCGGCCTTACTGGCTCAATAAGGAAGCAGAGAAGCGAGGGAAGGAAGAAGAATAATGCGCAAAGAGCCCGAAAGGCAACCTCTCAACTGATTGTTGTGAATGGAATCCTAGAAGGTAATCAAGTGAGAGTATTAATAGATCCAGGAGCAACAGAGAATTTCTTGTCCTGCTCTGTCGCAATAAGATTGGGAATGGATCTAGAGAGAGATGGAAGTGAAGAAGTAGAGTTACCAAATGGGCAAATAGAGAGGATTGAATCATTACCTAGACGGGTAACTCTCTCTGTAGGAGAATATCATGAAGCAATTGAGTGGCAAGTGATACAGTTAGCCCGTTATGATGCAATTTTAGGCATGCCATGGATAGAGCAATACAACCCAATGGTGGATTGGAGGAAAGTAGTGAGAACCCACCAATGGTCAATCATTGGGGTTAAAGAAAAATCACACAGGCAGAAACTACCTCTATATGTCATAGGGACAACAACTGTTTGTAAGACCGATAGATGTTTTATGGGTCTAATAAGAGAAGTCCAGAGTGCACAACTCACTGGACAAATTCCGGAGAAATTGAAGGATGTGGTGGATGAGTTTCAAGATGTCTTTCCCGATGATCTACCCTCAGGATTACCACCTAAAAGGTGAGTAGATCACAAAATTGAGACACTCCCGGGGAAGACACCTCCTTGTAAGGCCCCATATCGCCTATCACCTCATGAGTTGGAGGAGTGTAAGACTCAAATTGAGGAGATGCTACAGAAAGGGTTCATCCAACCTAGCGTATCACCATATGGGGCCCATGTCTTGTCTGTGAAGAAGAGGGATGGTACAATGCGCATGTGCATTGACTATCGGGGTCTCAATCAGCAAATAGTGAAGAACAAATACCCCTTACCTTGCATGGATGACTTGTTTGATCAACTCCATGGAGCGAGATACTTCACCAAACTGGACTTGCGGAGCGGTTACAATCAAATCCGAATTGCAGAGGAGGATGTGTACAAAACTGCCTTTCGAACCAAGTATGGCCACTTTGAGTATCTTGTGATACCTTTTGGCCTCACCAATGCGCCTGCCACTTTCATGAGTCTAATGAATGACATATTTCGTCCATACTTGGATAAGTCTGTTATCATCTTCTTGGATGATATCTTAGTATATAGTAGCACGATGACAAAACACAAACAACATCTACGAGAGGTCCTCCAGATTCTAAGACAAAATCAATTGTACGCCAAAATCTCAAAGTGTGAGTTTGGCAAGTCTGAAGTACACTACTTAGGGCATAGAGTAAGTGCAGAGGGCATTCAAGTATTGACAGATAAAATAGAGGTCATTCAAAAATGGTGTGCCCAGAAGATCAGACTCAACTTAAGAGCTTCTTGGGGTTGACGGGATTCTATCGTAGATTTGTCAAGGACTTCTCCAAGGTTGCACAACCTTTAACGGCACTACTTGGCAAGGGGAAGAAGTGGACATGGGGAACTGCACAAGAGTTGGCCTTTCAAGAATTGAAGGCCGCCTTGCTACATGCACCAATCTTGAAGTGGTATGACCCAAAACGTCCAATCAAGTTGGCTACAGATGCATCAGGCGTAGCCATAGGAGCAATCCTACAACAAGAGTGGCATGACGGATGGCATCCAATTGCATATTTCTCTCGAAAGTTGTTACCGGCAGAGCGTAACTACCACACCACAGAACGAGAAGAGCTGGCCATCGTTCTAGCAACCAAGCATTGGAAGCACTACTTGGGCGAGAAGGCGTTCGTAGTAGAGACAGACCACAAACCTCTAGTCTACCTCGAGACGCAAAAGGATCTATCTCGTCGCCAAATTCGGTGGGCAGAGTGGCGACAACGCTTCAACATGACAATCACCTACGTGGAAGGTAAGAAACAACTTGCAGATGCATTCACCCGCATGCCAATGGCCAACAACTTGGTGGTAGAGGTTAAGATTAACTCTGAATTCTGGCAAGAGATTCTAGCTGCTACAAAAACTGATCCACAGATTGTCGAAGCACAACTGTCCAAAGGCGTCACCAGCACCCAAGGACTCACCTTTCGGGATGGCAGATTATGGATCCCAAATGTCCCAGAATTACGCACCACCATTCTAGCGGAATGTCATGATTCGGCCATTGCAGCTCATGCCGGAGTGGACAAGACCTTGGATGCAGTCAAGGGCCATTACTATTGGCCCAAGATGAGCAACGACGTGATGGACTATGTGCGTAGCTGCCTACTTTGTCAATAGAACAAAGCTTCTAATCAAGCTCCTGCAAGGCTCCTTCAACCTCTCCCCACTCCTACCCAAAGTTGGGAACAAGTGAGTATGGATCTGGTCTATGAATTACCCAAGACCACCTTAGGGTTTGACTCCATTGTGGTCTTTGTGGACCGGCTCAGCAAAATGATTCATGTACGCCCTACCACCAAGGAGGTGACCGCTCCACAACTAGCTCAGCTATACTTAGATGCAGTCTTTGCTCACCATGGCTTGTCTAGAGTACTCATCACCGATAGAGGTACCCAATTCACCAGTTTGTTTTGGCAAACACTCTTTGGATTCTTCAAAACCAAGTTGGCCATGTCCACAGCTTACCACCCACAAACAGATGGCCAAACAGAGCGGGCGAATTGCACAATTGAAGACATGTTATGCGGCTTCACCTTAGAAGAGCAAGAGAGGTGGGACACCCTATTACCGTTGGTGGAATTCGCTTACAACAATTCAGTGAATGCATCCACTCAGATCACTCCGTTCTTCCTCATGTATGGTGAGCATCCCTTCACACCTTCTAGCTTGATGAAGATCCGTCCAGTGACTACCAAGGTTGATGCAGTCAACACATTTGTTTCTAGAATCCAACAAGGTGTGGAGAGCGCTAAGCACAGGTTACAGATTGCGCAAAATTGACAAAAGCAGTATGCTGATGCACACCGGAGGCACATGGAGTTCAATGTTGGGGATCAAGTGTGGCTATCGACAACCAACCTCACATTAGTTGGATCTCGTAAGCTCAGACCTCGTTTTATTGGGCCTTTCTCGATTCTTTGTCGCATCGGCGCTGTGGCCTATCACCTTGAGCTACCACCACACATGAAGATCCATCCAGTGTTCCATGTCTCCCTACTACACAGATATGCTTCCCGATCAGGCCAAGGTCCTTCCACAGAGGACATTCGACCTTGTCCGACACTCATTGATGGCATAGAGGAATATGAAGTGGAGCGGATTCTCCAAAAGCGCATGCGTGGTACTCGCCATCCGCGGGTGGAATGGCGAGTACAATGGAAAGGTTACCCCCTCTATGAAGCAACCTAGGAACCCGCTGCCAATTTGGCACATGCACCGGTGTTGGTGCAAGCATTTGAGCAACAATTGCACAAAGATGACGTTGCGTCTTAAAAGGAGGGAGGTCTATAATACCAAGGGTTAGCCATATGATCTAGATGTGAAATTTGGTTTGGTAACATCTAGAATGATGTTATACATGATGGTCAAAATAGATCAGATAGAAGTATCACCAAAAGAGTACTTCTACTAATAGGGCAGAAACCGAAATAGACTTGAGAACCTTAGAACCAATAGCTAGACATTTGATTTAAAGGTGAGAATTGGTTTGGTAACATCTGGAAGGATGTTACACATGATGGACTAAACAGATCAGAAAGAGGTATCACCAAAAGGGGATTTCTACTAATAGAGTAGGAACCGAAATATGCCTGAAATCTTTGAAGGCAATTTTGGAGGCCTAAACGGATGAATTAGGCCTCGAAAATGTGCAAATTGCCCCCCCCCCAACAGAGGAAAGGCTGGCCTTCCCTCCCCCCTGCTTTGTCTCGTCGAGAGCTTTCCAATGGTACCTTATGTGATTCTGAGATTCCTACAAGAAGATTCCCTAAAAGATTCCCTCCGATCAAAGCTTGTTTGACCAACCAGATAGGACCTAGACCAGACAGGTCACCCATCCAAGTAAGTAATCCAAGGGTGGAGCTTGCTGACATGTCACCTATCTGTGTCCCTAATCCTATGGTGGAGTTTCCATGGAGGAGATCCTCTTTGTCTATATAATAAAGAGAAGGTGCTCCCTTGGGGCATCGAATGTTTGAGTGTGCAATCTGTGTTTTCTCTCTTCTCTTGTCCTTGGAGTATTACAAGAAGGCCTTCCTTGAAGGAGAAGGTGTTGTACTCCTTGTTGCATGTTGTCAGACAACCATGTACCATTTGGAAGAAGGGATCTTGTTGTAGAGCTAACCAAAACTCGTTATGGACCTTAGGGTCAATTGCCACCATCGTAATTGTCACCGTGATGAGAGAAAGAGACTTCAAATCAGGTCGTCTTGATAGAGCATCAGGGATGGCATGGAACCGACCTGGTTTGTACTCAAGTTTGATGTCAAACAATTGAAGTTGCTCTTCCCCTCGATGATGTCAACTCTTCATGTGTTCCAAGCGTAAGGTCTGCAACAATGGCTTGTGATAAGTTTGCATGACCACTTGTTTCCCCAAGAGATAATGCCTCCATACCTTGGGGGCATATACCATTGCAAGGTGTTCTTGATCTCAAGCACAGTAATTTCTTTCAGCTGTTTTTAGTTGGCGAGACACAAAGGCAATGGGATGTAGTCCATCTGGGAATTCTTGTTGCAACACAACTCCAATTCCAAAGTTAGAAGCATCAAAATCAACCACACAAGGTAGTTGAGGATCATATGGTTGAAGAATGGGTCGTGAAGACACCATATGCTTCAACTTCTAGAATGCTTCTTCATGCTTGGTGGTCCATTGGAAACTCGAGTTCTTTCCCAAGAGGTCAATCAATGGTGCAACCACATGAGCATAATATTGGATGAACCGTCAATAAAAACTCGCCAATCAGTAATGGCCTTGATCTTCTCTTCTTCCATCTTGATCCCCTTTGATGAGATCTTATGCCCCAAGAAGGTAACCTCCTTCTGCCAAAAGGCACACTTTGACTTCTTGTTGTAAAATTTCCATTGTCGTAATCGTCTTAGGAATTCTCGCACATGATTCACGTGTTCTGCCTCTGACTTGCTATAAAACACCACCATGGACCAATCCAATAGTCCCTCCAACACCCAATGCATCTGATCCATGAAGACTGTTGGAGCATTAGTGAGTTCAAAAAGTAGGACTCTCCACAAAATGCTCATACCTTGTACGAAAAGTAGTCTTTTGCACATCCTTTCTTTCAATAGGAATTTGCCAATAGCCGCTACAAAGATCCAACTTGGAAAAGTAACATGCTCCACTTAGTTGATCAAGAAAGTCATCAATCCAAGGCAAGGGATATGCATTCTTCACGGTTTGCTTATTGAGCCCACGATAATCAATACAGAAATGAAGTCCTCCATCCTTCTTTGGAACAAATTGTAATACCACAAGCTAGCCATATGATCTACATATGAAATTTGGTTGGTAACATCTAGAATCATGTTATACATGATGGTCAAAATAGATCAGATAGAAGTATCATTAAAAGAGTACTTCTACTAATAGAGCAAAAACCAAAATAGACTTGAGAACCTTAGAACCAATAATTAGACATATGATTTAAAGGTGAGAATTGGTTTGGTAAGATCTGGAAGGATGTTACACATGATGGACTAAACAGATCAGAAAGAGGTATCACCAAAAGGGGACTTCTACTAATAGATTAGGAACCAAAATATGCCTGAAATCTTTGAAGGCAATTTCAAAGGCCTAAACGGATGAATTATGCCTAGAAAATGTGTAGGTGCCTCTCCCTCTCCAACAAAAGAAAGGCTGGAATTCCTTCCCCCTGTTTTGTCTCATCAAGAGCTTTCCAATGGTACCTTACTCACGTGATTCTGAGACTCCTACAAGAAGATTCCCTCAAAGATTCCCTCTGGTCAAAGCTTGTTTGACCAACCAGATAGGACCTAGACCGACATGTCACCATCCAAGTAAGTAATGCAAGGGAGGAGCTTGATGACATGTCACCTATCTGTGTGCCTATTCCTATGGTGGAGCTTCCTTGGAGGAGATCCTCTTTGTCTATATAATAAAGAGAAGGTGCTCCTTTGGGGCATCGGATGTTGAGTGTGTAATCTGTGTTTTCTCTCTTCTCTTGTCCTCGGAGTATTACACAAAATGTACCGGTGCTCTCCAAGGAGAGGTACTATATCATATGAAATCCTTCTCCAATAACTCTGTAAGTGTTGTTTGTAACTCCTCCAACTCCTTTGGTGAGATCAATAGATCGGTCTACTCATTGGAGTACTCCCTGGCAATAACTTGATCTTGAAGGGCATACCTCAATCGGAGGGTAATATTTTTGGCAGATCATTTGGAAACACGTCCGCAAACTCTTGAACTATCCGATCAACCATTGCTTGATGAGGCTCTTGGCCCTCCTCAGATTGTTCTTGTGCAATCGGTTTGACCCATACCGCGAATACAACCTTATCTTTCTCCAAAGCTTGCTCTATGGCTGCTTTACTAACAAACTTCCCTTCTAGGGACTCATCTCTCTTCCAAGCTTGCTCCATGGTTGCCTTCTTGGCAAATTTCACATATTGGGACTCATCTCCCTTCCAGATTTGCTCTATGGCTACCTTCTCGACAAACTTTCTATCTTGAGACTGACTATTCTTAGGTGTCTTACTCAGAGGTGCCAGACAACCTAATCGGAAATTCCTACCTTGGTGTTATATTTGAATTTGTCGTCGGGTCCAATCAAATTGAACCTTATGACGTTCAAGCCAAGGTAGACCCAGAATGATATCATAGTGTAGAGGTGCCACTACAAACCTCACATACTCCAAATACTCCTTCCCAATCTTGAAGGTAACATGATGCAAAGTGTAGAATGCAAAACCCTTTCTACCATCCGCAATCATCAAATTACTTCCAAACATTGCCTTGATAGGAATACTCAATTCCTTTGCTACTTGCATAGACATGCAATTTTCTGAACTTCCAGAATCAACCAAAATTGTACAACCCCGATTAGATATCATACCTTGCAAGTGAAGCACCCTTGCATAGATCAAGCGTTCAATCCCATTGGAACTAATCATGCAACCAGTAGGCGGTTCAAAATCTTCTATTGGGATTCCTTGTTTCCCTGATCATTTGGTTCCACAATCTCCATCTGGGCAACTTGTCGAGGTTATTCATTCCTAAGTGGGCATTCAACAATGCGATGTCCAACTTGGCAACAATAAAAACAACCTCCATTTTGTTGTAATCTTTCTCTATTAGTTGTACCAAGTGGTCTCCGTTGGATAGCATCAATCTCCATTGGTAATGGTTCTTCCACCCGTGCATAATGTACTGGTAGGCCTTGTGTAGGTTGAGGTTGAGACCAAGTTGTCGCAACCAAGGAATCAAAGCGCTCAGCCAATTGCATGGCTTCTTCTACATTTTGTGGTTCCCGCATGGTCACCTCCAATTTGGTTTGTGACTTCAATCCTCGCACAAATCAATCCAGAACTTCACCTTTTTGTATATCTGGAATCTGCATGATGATGTTCTAAAATTGTATGATGTAGCTCTTTATTGAGCCAACTTGCTTCAACTCCGCCAATTTATCTTGTGCAGCTCGGATGGTATTTATAATTTGAAATCGCCCCAATATTGCATTCTTGAACTCTACCCATATCAAAATTGGTGCAACTATCTATCATTCAGCTTGCTCCACTCGGAATCACCACCAAAGTTTTGCCACACCATCTAATTGGCTAAAGGCCAAGAGAATCTGTTTCCATTCACCTTGAAGATTGGTGGCTTCAAAGTAATGTTCATAGTCAAACACAAAATTCTCCACTGTGCCGAGAAGATTCTTGCCCTCAAACACCTTGGGTATTGGAAACCGAATGTGATCTTCTCCATCTCGAATTGGCACTCTCTTTATATTTCTCATCGTTGCTGATCTCGTTCATCCAACAATCGAGTAAGGTGCTCGATTTGTTGCTGCATTGCAAGGATAACGTCTATTATTGCCGCCATAGCTACTACTCTATCCCATTACTCTAATTGATTAACACATAGATGCAGCACGTCCGCCGTTCTCCATAAGTTACAATCGAAAGTATCAAGTGTTCCTCAAACACGGTGATAATATGTAGAAAATCCTGCCCAAAGCGCAAGGTGATGAATTGTGTGAAATGATGCTTGGGTAATATCTGGACATGAAAATCCCAATGGTTTGGTGGAAGTGGATTTGGTGGTCCATAAATTCCATCCATCCCATTCCTGCTTTGATACCAATGTGAAAGACCAAGACCGAGGAGAGAAACAAGAGAATGGAAACTCACATTGGGACACTTAAATGAGGGAGAACTCCAAATGCCTAGCATGAGCTTCGTCTTTGGTATTTATAGGTAGCATACAAGGCCCTTGAGAAGCTTCTCAAGAAGTTTTTTAGCCTCTTTTTTAGAGTGCAAGTCAAGTTCACTAAGAAGCTTCTCAAATTTTTTTATTCTAAAAGTAGTCTATTTGACGTGCAAGCTAAGCTAGTTAGAAACTTCTAGAGAGTTTTTTCTAAAAGTTACATATTTGAAGTGCAAATTAACTAGTCAGAAGCTTCCCAAGAAACTTCATATATGTTTTTGGAATATTCTAAATTAATTTGACTTATTCTTTACTTTGTTAGCCTTATTAATTACATTGCTAAATTCCATACGGTTACATGGAGAGATGAATACAACATTTAACATATTTATTTGAGAGGGTACTAGAACTTATCATGTTAAGCGCCAAAGAATACCACTCATTCTTTTTAATATATTTTAAACGGTGTGTGTACATTTATTTGAGAGAGTACTAGAACTTATCATGTTAAGCGCCAAAAAATACCACTCATTCTTTTTAATATATTTTAGAGGTTGTGTATACATTTATTTGAGAGTGTACTAGAACTTATCATGTTAAGCATCAAAGAAGACCACTCATTCTTTTTAGACGGTACTTATTTGAGAGTGTACTAGAACTTATCATGTTAAGCATCAAAGAATACCACTCATTCTTTTTAGACGGTACCTGTATATTTATTTGAGAGTGTATTAGAACTTATCATGTTAAATGCCAAAGAATACCATTCATATTTTTAATATACTTTGGATGGTGTATACTCATTCTTTTTAGACGGTACGTGTGTATATTATTTGAGAGTGTAAGTGTGTATATTATTTGAGAGTGTATTAGAACTTAAACGCCAAAGAATACCATTCATTTTTTTTTATATACTTTAGATGGTGTATGTACATTGCTCAACAGAGTGCAATGATGATTGCAATCCATTGCTCAACAGAGTGCAATGATGGTTGCAATCCACAGGAAAAATAATTACACCAAGTGATGCTTCTTCACACGGCTAATTACACTAGTTCACACCGGGTGATACCTCTTTGAATGGATGCTCAGTTATTTATAAACTTGCATGACTTGCATAGCTTGGGCATCTTAGGTGCGTGGGATAGATTTCGCATGTATATTTTAATGGGATTTAAAATTCCATTTTAATTTATAAAATTACTGGACTTGGGGTTCTTAGGTGCGTGGGATAGATTTCTCATGTCCATACTAATGGGATTTAAAGCTCCATTTTACCTTATTCCATTTTACCAATTTTTCATTTTTCCTTTGTACAGCTTGATGGAGGTCTACTTATCTTTCATATTTTTTATACGCGATTGTCTTTTTCCTCCAAGAGGGGTAAAATGGAGCTGGGCCACACTTTCTGTGAAGAGGTGGCAGGTTCTTTCCAAAGAGTTCAGGGCTTGGGTTGGGCTACATCGGGTATGAAGCATGTTCAGAGAGACTGGCGCAGATTCTCCTTTATCGTTGAGTTCTATAAATCCGCACATTGAACGAGACGGAAGAAAATTGGATGATATGAATTCGGTTGTGGCAATACCCATAGGATCAAATAAAATTTCTAACATGCTACGCACAAGTATGGGTTCTGACTATCCATATTGGCATTCTTCAATCAACTGCATGTGACAATTGTATGTGATAAAGTGAGCTGACCAGTCCAGAGCTTCTGTATAAAGCTTTTCCACGTGAATTTGTATTTATGAACATATTCCGAAGTGAATATATTTACATTCAACCTCCCGGGTCGCATAAAGGCTGTTCACTAATTGAGGGGACCGACAAGTGTTCAACCTAGTTTTCACATTTTCACAACTGAGTTTGTGGGTGCTTGTAAGCAGACTCACTGGCTGCTTTCCTGTTATCCAAGTCTGTCTTGGTCTCATTTTTCTCCGCGATGTTTTCTTGGACTTTTTGGTTCTTGATATCCTTGGCCTCGGCTTCCTTGGCGTGCTCCCTGGCCTTGGCTTCCTGCTTTCCGGCTTCATCGTGAGCCATCACCTTGTCGGTCTGCAAACAACAGAGTGGTATGTTACTACTGGAATTCAGACACTCCACGCGCATTGTACTACTTGCAAGTACGAGGCGGCGGATTGTGGAAATGATCAGCACTTTCATAGTCACGAGAAAATTCACACCCACACACACAAAATTCACACCCACACACAGTGCCGATTCATAGATATCCAGAATAAGAAAGTGGATCAAATATCTACACGAATGCCCAACGCGATTCACTCTCTAAGGAACTCAACGCCCAGTGTACATCCTAACAGGCAAAGAAAAACGTGCTAGTTGCAGCACCGACTACTTAAATTTCTGCAGTGATAGACTGAAACAAGGAAATTGAAACAAAGATCGCAAAGGTGAAAAATATGCACTCATCATTGTTGAAATTTGAAAACAAACCTTGGCAGTGGTGGAAGCCTTGCCCTTGTCCATCTTCTCCTCGACCTTGGCGCTCGCATTCTGGATCTTCTCCTTGGTGGAGGCAGCGGCGTGCTTGACGGCATGCATGATTGCTGGCCGGTCTCAAGGACGAGATCTTCCAAAAGTCTATTGAAACAGTGCGTGTTCACTAGAGCTGGCTGAGTTCAAGCAGTACAATACAGATAAATTCTCAAAAGCTGAACTATCGATTGGTAGGGTATGCGGTTTAATATATACACTCTCGAGTTCCTGTGGCGTGTCAAATTCAAGCCACGAGTCGACCGTCTAAGTTAACAAGTGGCGGCCATGCGCGGCTGTCACTGCCGATAGCAGCGGATGACAGTTTGTTCTACCGTTTAAACGGTTGATTCTCCTTCCGCTCCCCTGAGGCTTCCCCACGTATATTTACTGCCGCCATTTCTTGACTATCCGCTGTGAAGTTGGGACACAAGGAAACGAGTTTCCTCTCTTCTCAATAGTCGTTCAAGCAAGTTAAGTTTGACAAGCTTTTATGTTTAACATAGCATTCTTTACACCTACGCTAAGCTAATATCTTAGATGATCTTTGACTTTCAGGTGAGTGACAAAACCCAATGCATGATCAACGACATGCAGCGCCGAGGAGGAATGGTCGCTATGGTAAATTTCCAAAATCACTGCCGCAACAAATAGATGCCCAATGTGTGTTTCAGAATTGTTTCAAGGTGAGACAGCACTATTAACGAATATGCAATGGTATAACCTTTGTTATAATCCAGTTATAATGTCATGCTATAATCCAGTTGAGAGCTTGTTTCAAGATGTCACAAGGTTCAGTTCGCCAAAGTTTATAAATGTAGTGAGTGCTTATGGGTTTACTTGTAGTTATTTGCATTGCACTCACTACATTTATAATTTTGTATCTCTAACCTCTAATAAAAATTCAAACGAATCTAAATAGACCCATGTATACTTATATTCTTATCAATATTCTCATTCTTTTATGTACTTATATTTAACAGATATAAGATTTGCTTCTATTTAATAGAGATAAGATTTTCTTGTTATGAGAGGTAGTCGACAGTTTAGCTTCATGCTTTTCTTGGATACTTATATTTTTATCGGTATTCTCACTCTTTGATGTTCTTATATTTAATAGAGCTAAGATATGCTTTTATTTGATATTTAATATTTTCTCTTGTCGGAGCTATTCTGAGGTTGGCTCCATGCTTTTCCTTTGATTATGACTTTTGTTTCTCAATAGAGAAGTTTATTATGGAATTCCATTTACGGTCGAGCTTGTCACATCCAAGGATTTTAGATCTACTAGTCCACTGCGCTTGTGGATCCTTAAATAACATATAAGATAGAGAATCTATCAAGATCAATGATGTCATTCAAGTCATAGTAACATAAATCTTATTATTCATATTGTGCCAAAGAGATTGAGCAATTGTTAGGTTTACTTGGTTTACCTCCTTAATGAATGAGAATAAATACAGTGACTTGTGTGGACGTACTTTCACTTGATATGGTGATCACACAATCCTTACCATGAGAAACGAATCAATTAAGAGTAGTAGTAATCGTAACCACTATTGGCAAAGCACTTGATATGGTGATCACACAATCCTTACCATGAGAAACGAATCAACTAAGAGTAGTAGTAATCGTAACCACTATTGGCAAAAAGAACCATTATGCATCCGTCTTCTAATCTCTTTGTAGACTTAAGTCTTCAAAAAGTTTGGGCATCTTTATCCTTCTTTGGATAATCTTCTCTGAATGACAACACAATGATCTTTATAGAGGAGAAGGACTATGCACCTTTATCGCCGTTTAGATAGTCTTCTTTGAGAGGTAGGATAAAGATCTTTGCAAAAGAAAAGAATTATGGTTGTTTTGCTTATATCATATTACGATAGAGTATTTCAATAAGTTTAAACTATTCTCAAGCATTAGGTTTTCATAGACATGAAATAAGTTATAACAATAGACGTGTCATAACAATAAGAACTTCTATCAATTTCAGAACATTTCCATTAGAATAAATTTTTTTCATAAAGTTCAACAATAGTTAATTATATTTTTTCATCCCCATTGGTTACTCTTGACCCTCTTCTAGCATAGGGCTTTGTGCTCCTTCCTATTTCATTTCTTGATGTTTGTATTTCCTTTCCTTATAGTACTTTACTTTTATCATACAGTTCAACAATAGTTTTTTTTTTCTTGGTCTGCATTGGTTATCTTGTGCCTCTTCTAGCATAGCGCTTTGCTTTCACTCTTGGGCTTTGGACTCCTTCTTTCCTAATGCATTTCTTAATGTCTTGTACTTCCTCTTTTTACCTTTCTTTTGGATTTACTATATGTATGATCCATCTCATATGTATGTTGTCTTGTTGTTATGTTTTAGTAATACACCCAAACTATGTTCTAGTTAAGAGTTTAAACATCCTCTTTTTTCTTTTGGGTATACCATTTGGTGTGATCTTTCTCATATGTCATTTTGTTGTCAAAGTTTTAGTAAAAAACCCCAACTTGAAATCCAGAATCTATTATCTAAATGGGGAATGAACGAAATAGCTAGCCCTCTCTTTTATGAAAATCCTCATGCAGTAATGGAGCTAGATATACATCTAATTGAAATTGCATTTCATCACAAGTTTGGCACTTGGTATGCAAATAGCTATCAAACTGTAATAATCCGTTGTACGCACATTTTGTTACTGCTCTTCCCTCTTTTGCCGAACTTCCAAAATTACTAAAGAACGTCTACTGTCGTTCGTTGGGCAATTCATCGTTGGATATATAGGTACATTCACTCAAATCCAAGTCAAAACATCAACTTTAGTAAGTGTATTAACGTTGTCCGCAAAGTCGAGAAAACTGAACTTAAACTCGCGGTGAAGGGTAATTATACCACACGTGTGTGACATCGAGTTGTGCCGAACTCACAAACTAGGCCCTTGTGAGTTTACGACGAGTTTGTGTGCATAGTCTAGAGTAAACTTCTCGTCCAGATCAGGTTTATCATCGCCGTTCGCACTTTAAAATCCACCATTAAACATACTCTCTTGAATATACCTATAGCGACCCAGTTTAATCTTAAAATTATACTTAACGTCACGTCAGGTTATCGCGATTTCATAAAACTCACCTTTGCTTTGCGGACAACGTTCTTCTATCAACATTTGAATTAGAAGGAACATGGAGAGCACAAAGATATGTTAACAGCGAATCCTCCTATAACAATAAAACCTCAAAAGCTCGGGAAATTTAGACACCAGCTAGTGCAACTTTTTCGCATGATGCTTTGAACTTTACCTCCCTGGGAAGTAACAATCAAATAACTTGCATGAGTAAAGTAATTTATAGATTTTACGATCTACATAGTTTGGATATCTTAATTGCCATAGGGGAAATTTCTTAATCGAGACTATTGAGATCTAAATCTATTGTATTTCTTTTGTCTCCCCTTTGTACGGCTTGACAAAGGTCTTCCCATCCTTCATATGTTCAACGGGGTCATCTTTTTAAGAAGGGTAAAGTCATCCCTAAAACATGGCCAACCTTTTCCTTTCCCTCTTTCACGTGGTGCCTAAAGAACTGCCTCTAAGAGCACCCCGATCCGGAAACTGCGCTGCATCCATGCCACGCCAGATGTAGGAACGGCGTTAACCAACGAACGTTGTTGTTAAATGATCATCAGATTCGGAATCTGGAGGATCCAACCTAGACGTCCACCTTTGTGGCGGCGTTCTTCTACGACAGGCGGTACAGGTGGCGGTTTGTCGGTGTTCAAGTCTAATTCTTGCCGCGAGAATCTGAGAAGCCAGTTCAGCTTGCTTATCATCTAGCAACGTGGCTGTAAGGACAACAGTGCGTGTCATCCGAGGGGTTGCGCGTCTTGCTTCCATGTTGATTTGTGCGTGAAACTCCACTGCTAAACTTGGTAAACAGCGTTGCGTATTTGACGAAGTTCAGATAGTTATATATCGGATGAAACCCAACTTCAGTGTCAATTACAAGTTCTGCATACGTTACCAGTTGGTGACGCTGCAAAACTTGTAATTGACACTGAAAGTGGGTTACATTTACAAATATCAAACCTTGGTTGCATCACAAAGCTTGTAGTTTGTGTCTTGGTCAAGAATGGTGAATAAGCTGTTATAGAAGGATATTGTGAACAAAACACAAGAGTTTAGTACAATTCACAAAATTTGCGGAACTAAGTAAACAATGGTAAACAAGTTCGTTATTAATGATATTTCTAAATAGATGTAAGTTTGTAGGACATAACAGAGCATATGATTGATGTGTGATCGTAAGGGAGTGGTGAATATGTTAATATTAAAGGATATTCAAAAAGGTGGGGCACTTTGGAGCTTGAAATATGATATTAAAAAGTAAAGAATCTGTAAGGTGAATGCGATTTTCTATTCGAAAGAAAGACCCGAAACTACATCGAACTCACAGCAGCGTTCTGCAATAGATTATAAATCTAGATCTTCACCGGAAGGAAACTATTGAAGAGATGAGTTGATATATCCATAAACATGAATTTCTTATGGACCTGCTGATCCATAATCATCGAATGAGATTTGCCAATGAGATCGGGTTGGTAATGGCGAGGAAAGAAAAAATGGTTGAAATTCTAACTGCATATGAATAAAATATTCTTATTAAAAAATTTTGTAATGTTGAAAACTCTGTTTATACTAAAAATAAAATAAGAAAAGGAAGACATGGTAATTGTGAAGATAAAACACAATTTAAGATACAAAAATTAACAACATTTGATTGCTTATGAGCAAAATCTTAAATCCGTGACCGCCAATATTGGAAATCCCAATCTTGAAAAATCTGTTTAAATAAAAATATTCAAGGAAGATATGCAAAAAGAATTTGTATCGATATCCTATATTCAAGGCTATTTTCTATACTTTGACTCATATTTCAGCTTTATATGCCCGATATAGCTACTACCGCACCTGATGGAGAAAGAGAGACATATCTACCTCGTAGTAGGAAAGTTGATATCTACGGAGCTTTTCCTAATTTCTATTTCAATAAATTAAGTGAGGAGCATTTTATAATATAAACATAAGGAGTATACATACCTTTTTCTCGACTGCCTTATTCAATAAATTATAACTTTTGTTAGTGCCTCCAGTTATTCATAACAAACAACATGCAATTTACCTTCCTACTCATTCCATATGACAAACTTTCAAAGAAAATACATTTATGTACATTTCAAAGAAATAAATCATTTACTCTTTCAAGAGGTCTAACCTTACTTTTGTAGCAAAAAGATCTATACCAAAATTTAAATAGGTACAATAGAGACTTTCTACCATACTCTAATAAGGATATTGACTTTCAAAAGAAAGTCAATATCCTCTTGAAGAGGAATTCAATATCCTTCAAAAGGTCCTCTTATGCATAAATGAAGGACAATATCTAAATATTTGAAATAGAGAATGTACAATTGAGATCTTATTGTGGTAGATATTCACTTTTTGGATAGGAATATATCTAATTTGGAATAAGTACGTGGAGTGTTTGAGATATTGTATTTGCTCCTACCTCAATTATTACAAGCAAATTCTAGTTGAAACATATGTATAAATGAAGGAAAATATCTAAATTTTTGAAATAAAATGTACAATTGAGATCTTATTGTAATACCAATAGGTAGACATATTATCTAGAGGTGAAATTAGCTTGGTAACATCTAGAGGATATTGTGTATGATGGGCTAACTAGATCAGATAAAGACGTCACCAAAAGAGTACTTCTACTAATAGGGCAAAAGTCAAAAATAGTCAAAAATCTTTAGAGTCAATTTCAGCGACAAAATCAATTTCAATTTTTGTGACGGAATCAATGATATGCCAAAGTCTCAAAGTGCAAGTTTGGCAAATCTGGAGTAGACTACTTAGAGCATAGAGTAAGTGCATAAGGTATCTAAGTGCTAACAAACAAAATAGAGGTCATTCAAAAAATGTGGTGCTACAAAAGATCAAGCTCAACTCAAGAGTTTCTTGGGATTGATGGGGTTTAATCGTTGATTTTTCAAGGACTTCTCCAAGATTGCACAACCTCTAACAACACTATTAGGCAAGAGGAAGAAGTGGATATGGGAACCACACCACAATTGTAGAACTGGCCTTTCAAGAGTTGAAAGATGCATTACTATATGCACCAATCTTGAAATGGTATGACCCAAAACTTCTGATCAAGATGACTACGGATGCATCAAGTGTAGCAATAGGAGCAATCCTATAACAAGAGTAGCAAGATAAATGGCACCTAATTGCAGATTTTTCTTTTAAGTTATTACTAGAAAAATGCAACTATCACACCACCAACAACAAGAGCTGGCCATTGTCTTTACAACCAAGCATTGGAAGCACTATTTGGGTGAGAAGGCATTTGTGGTAGAGATAGACCACAAACCTCTAGTCTACCTCGAGACACAAAAAGATCTTTCTTGTCAATTGATTTGGTGGGCAGAGTAGAGACAACAATTCAACATGACGATCAGATATGTGGAAGGCAAGAAGCAACTGTAGATGCATTTGACTTGGATGCCGATGGTAAACAATTTGGTGGTGGAAGTCAAGATGAACCTTGACTTCTGGCCAAGGATTCTTGCTGCTACAAAAATTGATCCATAGATTATAGGTGCTCAATCATCCAAAAGCATCACTAGCACATAAGGACTCACCTTTCATGATGGTAGGTTATGGATCCCGGATGCCACAGATTTAAGAACTACCATCCTAGTAGAATGTCATGAATCTGCCATTGTAGGTCACGTTGGAGTGGACAAGACCTTGGATGGAGTCAAATGCCACTACTATTGGCCCAAGATGAGCAAGGATATGATGGAATATTTTTAGAGCTATCTACTTTGTCAACAAAATAAGGCTTCTAATCAAGCTCCCACAAGACTACTCCAACCTCTTCCCATTCCTACACAACATTAGGAATAAGTAAGCATGGATCTGGTTTGTGAATTGCCCAAGAACACCTTTGGGTTTGACTCCATCATAGTCTGTGTGTACTGACTCAATAAAATGATTCATATGTGTCCTACCACCAAGGACTTGACTGCACCGCAACTAGCTCAATTATACTTAGATGTAGTCTTCTCCCATCATGGCATGTCTTGAGTAGTCATCATAGACAGAGGCACTCAATTCACTAGTTTGTTTTGGAGAACACTCTTTGGGTTCTTCACAACCAAATTGGCCATGTCCATAGCTTACCATCCACAATTGATGGACAAGCAGAGGCAAAGAATTTCACTATTGAAGACATGCTTTGGGGCTTTACTTTGGATGAGCAAGAGAGGTGGGACTCCTTACTCCCATTGATGGAATTTGCTAACAACAATTCCATGAATGCCTCCATACAAGTCACACTTTTCTTCCTCATGTATGGAGAGCATCCTTTCACACCTTCAAGCTTGATGAAGGTATGCCCAGTGGCTACCAAGGTTGACTTTATCAACACTTTTGTGTCTAGAATCCAATAGGGTGTGGAGAATGCCAAGCACAAATTGTAGATTGCCCAGAATCAGCAAAAGTAGTATGTAGATGCACACCACCAACACATGGAGTTCAATGTTGGAGATCAAGTCTGGCTATCAACCACCAACCTCAAGTTTGTTGGCCCTCATAAGCTCAGACCTCATTTTATTGGACCTTTCTCTATTCTCTGTTGAATCGGCACAATGGCCTATCACCTCAAGCTATCACCACACATAAAGATCCATCTAGTATTTAATGTTTCCTTACTATGTAGGTATGCTCCTCAACTACACCACTTCTCTTCCATCCAAGAAAGTAGACCTTGCCTAACCCTCGTTGATGACATAGAGGAATATGAAGTCAAATGTATTCTCTAGAAACACATCCGTGGCACTTACCATCCACGTATGTAATATATTGTATATTGGAAAGGGCACCCATTATATGAGGCAACATAGGAGCTAGCAACCAACTTGACTAACACACCGGTGTTAGTTCAATCTTTTGAGCAACAACTTCACAACAAGGATGTTGCATCTTAAAAGGAGGAGGTTTGTAATACCAATAGCTAGACATATTATCTAGAGGTGAAAATTGGCTTGGTAACATCTAGAAGGATGTTGTGTATGATGGGCTTACTAGATCAGATAGAGCTATTACCAAAAGAGTACTTCTACTAATAGGGCAGAAGTTAAAAAGCCTAAAAACTTCAAGGCCAATTTTGGAGGCCTAAACAAATGAATTAGGCCTTGAAAATAAAAATAAGCTAGGCCTCACTTTTTCCTCTCCCATGATTTTCTCATTGAGAGCTTTTCAATGGTACCTCACTCACATGATTCTAAGCTTCCTACAAGAAGATTCTTGAAGATTCCCTTTGCTCAAACCTATTTGACCAACTAGATAGGACAAGGATTAACATATCACCCATCCAAACAACTAATCTAAGGGTGAAGCTCAATGGCATATAATGTATCTAATCCAAGGGTGGAGCTTCTTTGGAGGGGGTCCTCTTTGTTATATAATAATGAGTAGGTGCTCCTTTGGAGGCATCAGAGTATTGAGTGTGAAACTTGTATTTTCTCTTGTCCTTGGAGTATTACACTTATTGTGGTGGATATTCACTTTTTGGATGAGAACATATCTAATTTAGAATAAGTACATGAAGGAGTGTTTGAGATATTTTATTCAAATCTCAGTTATATACAAGCAAATTCTAGTTGAAGCATAATGGTAGACTAAAGGATATATGTGAAAAAAGATATAATCTTTTAAGTATGTTATACCTCTCCAAGAGAATAGTTCAACCCAATGAAGTAAGTTAAAGATATCATGCCATTTACAATGTCAAAGTTAGTTTGCTCGGGTGTTGGAGTGATAGTCTTGGCGGTCAAAGTTATATTAATAGTTGCTCAAAGACTACTTAATGGTGGCCAAACTTCGTGCTTTAGGCATGATTTTTTGCATATGATCACCTTGTTTGAGGAACCCTTGATACTTCCGGTTGTAACTTATGGAGAACAATGGACATGTTGCATCTATGTGTTAATAAATTAGATAAGTTGGGAGTAGTGGGATAGAGTAGTAACTATGGCGGCAATACCAAGCATTATCATTATTATACATTAACAAATTGAGCACCTTACTCGATTGTTGGATGAATGAGACCAACAACGACAAGAACATATGGAGAGAGCACCAATTCAAGATGGAGAAGATCAAATCAGATTTCCAAAACCCAAGGTGTTTGAAGGCAAGAATCTTTTGGGCATAGTGGAGAATTTTGTATTTGACTACAAATATTACTTTGAAGCCACCAATCTTCAAGATGAATGGAAATAGATTCTCTTGGCTTCTAGCCAATTGGGTGGTGTGGCAAAACTTTGGTGGTGATTTTGAGCGGAGCGAGCTGAACAACAGATTGTTGTACCAATCTTAACATGGGAAGAATTCAAGGAGGTAATACTTGGTCGATTTCAAACTATAAATGTCACGCAAGTCGCACAAGATAAATTGGTAGAGTTGAAGCAGATTGGCTTTGTAAGGAGCTACATCAAGCAATTTTAGAATATCATCATGCAAATTCCAGATATATAAGAAGGTGAAGTTCTGGATCAATTTGTGAGGGGATTGAAGTCATGAACCAAATTGGAGGTGACGATGCAAGAACCACAAAAACGTGGAAGAAGCCATGCAATTGGCTGAGAGCTTTGATTCCTTGGTTGTGCAACTTGGTCTTGACCTCAACATACACAAAGCCTACTAGTACAATATGCATGGGTGGCAGAACCCGCACCAATGAGGATTGATGCTATCCAATGGAGACCACTTGGTACAACAGATAGAGAAAGATTGCAACAAAATGGTGGTTGTTTTTATTGTTGCCAAGTTGTACATTGTATTGCTCAATGTCCACTTAGGAACGAGTGACCTTAATAAGTCACCCATATGGAGTTTGTGGAATGGAATGATTAGAGAAACGAGGAATCCCAATAAGAGATTTTAAGCCCCCTATTGTAATACCAAGAGCTAGCCATATGATCTAGATGTGAAATTTGGTTTGGTAACATCTAGAATGATGTTTTACATGGTGGTCAAAATAGATAAGATAGAAGTATCACCAAAAGAGTACTTCTACAATTAGGGCAAAAATCAAAATAGACTTGAGAACCTTAGAAACAATAGCTAGACATATGATTTAAAGGTGAGAATTGGTTTGGTAACATTTGGAAGGATGTTACACATGATGGGCTAAACAGATCAGAAAGAGGTATCACCAAAAGGGGACTTCTACTAATAGAGAAGGAACCAAAATATACTTGAAATCTTTGAAGGCAATTTTGGAGGCCTAAACAAATGAATTAGGCCTCAAAAATTTGCAGACCCCCCCCCCAATTGAGGAAAGGCTGGCCTTCCCTCCCCTTGCTTTGTCTCATCGAGAGCTTTCCAATGGTACCTTATGTGATTTTGAGATTCCCACAAGAAGATTCCCTAAAAGATTCCATTTGGTCAAAGCTTGTTTGACCAACCAGATAGGACCTAGACCAGACATGTCAACCATCCAAGTAATTAACCCAAGGGTGGAGCTTGCTGACATATCACCTATCTGTGTCCCTAATCCTATGGTGGAGCTTCCTTGGAGGAGATCCTTATTGTCTATATAATAAAGAGAAGGTGCTCCTTTGGGGCATCGAATGTTTGAGTGTACAATCTATGTTTTCTCTCTTCTCTTGTCCTCGGAGTATTACAATGGTATCAGAGCGAGTGTTTTAGTCTAAGAGAGTGGATCACCCCTCTTGGAATAGCACAAACTACTAAAACTGAGTAATTTGAGGTGGAGAACATAGAGTAATTGCTAGACTTAGGAAGGACTTTAGAGAGCAGATGGGATGGATGCGCCGGGAGGACAATTTTCCGCACCTAGCTTTCCATTCTCAAACCCATTCCACATCAAGGTTATGTACATCCAGCGTGAGCAGATGAGGGTATTGCTAGTTTATCATTTTGGTGCAGAATTCATGGATAGAGTGATGAACTCACCAAACCCGATGATTCTACCTATGGTGACATATGACATACAGTGGGATTTGACAATCTACATTCTATTATGATAATATGGATATGAATGTCCCAAATCCTCTCCCTTTCAACACTCAAGTAGAAATCCGTTATGTAGTGAGACCAAAAGTGATGTTTAGAGATTTTGTGGTTAGGAATTTTGGTGAGGAGTATTATCAACGAGTCATAGCTTCTGAGGTCCCAATAGTAGTTCCGATAGTTTGTGCGCCTTCCAAAGTGATTATATTGACTTTGTATTGAAGTAGACATTAGAAATTGAGTGTTGCAGGAACCATGGATCCGCAATTGCAAGAGCTGGTGCAAGGAATGCAAGGGATGTTGAATGAATTTTGAGAGATTAAGATGACCATGGAGACATTACAAAGTCAAGTGCAGATCCTCAGGAACAATCAAGCCATGCAAGAAGGAGAGCCGTCTCAAAACCCAATACCTGCGACTAAAGTACTTGGAGAGGCACCCGTGCCTACAAACCCTATCAACAATGAAGCCACATTGCTACTCCGGATGAAGAAGACCTACAACATTGAGCCTTACAAGGAGCAGTGTACGACGAGAGTAGTGGAAAATTGGATCTCGAGAATGAATCAATATTTTTGATTGTTCTCAACAGAGATCATAGAGCATGTTGCAAGCGTGTTTGCATGTGGGTACTTGACCGATAAAGCCCTCACATGGTATGATGCTTGGGAACGATCCATGTTGGTAGAGAGAAGGGAGGTCACATGGACAACAATGCAAGAAGGACTGCTGAAGAATTTCCAATTGGTGGATTCTGTGCAAATGGCTTGAACCCAACTATGGGGATTGAGATAGAAGAATAGTGTACAAGAGTATGTGGAGGCATTTGTGGATCTACAAGTCTCAATTACCAACATGAGTCCAACAGAGGCTCTCGATAATTTCAAACAAGGGTTGAAAGAGCGGATTTGCCAAGAAATCATGGTGCAAAATCCTTTCATGGTATTTGAAGCCATTGCTTGTGCGTAGAGAATAGTAAGAGCATTAAGTGGAGGTGAAGAAGTAGTTCTACCTCAACATTATCAGGCAGAAATGCCACACATGGATGGACTAGTACCAATGGAATTCAGCAACCTTTGATTCCGGGATCGAGGAGCACGACCGCTTCAAGGGGAGCGGGGACAAGTAGAAGAACAAAGAGATGGAGTCCCACGAGGAGAAGGGACTCAAGGAGAGCAACGCCGTTGTTACAATTGTGGCCGTATTGGGCACATATCTACCAATTGTTGCACTCATTTCCCTAGAGGTCCTTGACCTTTGTACATGCAATCTTTGAACAACATGGAGAGGCACATTGAAGAGGAGGAGGTGAAAATCACTTTGGAAAATGAAGATTGCCAATAAATGTACCTTGTGGCCTTACTGGCTCAATAAGGAAGCAGAGAAGCGAGGGAAGGAAGAAGAATAATGTGCAAAGATCCCAAAAGGCAACCTCACAATTGATTGTTGTGAATGGAATCCAAGAAGGTAATCAAGTGAGAGTATTAATAGATCCAAGAGCAACAGAGAATTTCTTGTCTCGCTCTGTTGCAATAAGATTGGGAATGGATCTAGAGAGAGATGGGAGTGAAGAAGTAGAGTTACCAAATGGGCAAACAAAGAGGATTGAATCATTACCTAGATGGGTAACCCTCTCTGTAAGAGAATATCAGGAAGCAATTGAGTGGCAAGTGATACAATTAGCTCTTTATGATGCAATTTAGGCATGCCATGGATGGAGCAATACAACCCTATGGTGGATTGGAGGAAGAAAGTAGTGAGAACCCACCAATGGTCAATCATTGGGGTTAAAGAAAAATCACACAGGCAGAAACTGCCTCTATATGTCATAGGAACGACAACTGTCTGTAAGACTGATAGATGTTTTATAAGTCTAATAAGAGAAGTTTAGAGTGCACAACTCAATGGACAAATTCTTGAGAAATTGAAGGATGTGGTGGATGAGTTTCAAGATGTCTTTCTCGATGATCTACCCTCAGGATTACCACCAAAAAGGTGAGTAGATCACAAAATTGAGACACTCCCAGGGAAGACACCTCCTTGTAGTGCCCCATATCGCCTATCACCTCATGAGTTGGAGGAGTGTAAGACTCAAATTGAGGAGATGCTACAGAAAGGGTTCATCCAACCTAGCGTATCACCATATGGGGCCCTCGTCTTGTTTGTGAAGAAGAAGGATGGTACAATGCGCATGTGCATTGACTATCGGGGTCTCAATCAGCAAACAGTGAAGAATAAATACCCCTTACCTCGTATGGATGACCTGTTTGATCAACTCCATAGAGCAAGATACTTCACCAAACTGGACTTGCGGAGCGGTTACAATCAAATCCGAATTGCATAGGAGGATGTGTACAAAACTGCCTTTTGAACCAAGTATGGCCACTTTGAGTATCTTGTGATGCCTTTTGGCCTCACCAATGCACCTGCCACTTTCATGAGTCTAATGAATGACATATTTCATCCATACTTGGATAAGTCTATTATCGTCTTCTTGGATGATATCTTAGTATATAGTAGCACAATGACAGAACACAAACAACATATATGAGAGGTCCTCCAAATTCTAAGATAGAATCAATTGTACACCAAAATCTCAAAGTGTGAGTTTGGCAAGTCTGAAGTAGACTACTTGGAGCATAGAATAAGTGCAGAGGGCATTCAAGTATTGACAGATAAAATAAAGGTCATTCAAAAATGGGGTGCCCTAGAATATCAGACTCAACTTAAGAGCTTCTTGGGGTTGACGGGATTCTATTGTAGATTTGTCAAGGACTTCTCCAAGGTTGCACAACCTTTAACGACACTACTTGGCAAGGGGAAGAAGTGGACATGGGGAATTGCACAAGAGTTGGCCTTTCAAGAATTGAAGACTGCCTTGCTACATGCACCAATCTTGAAGTGGTATGACCCAAAACGTCCAATCAAGTTGGCTATAGATGCATCAGGTGTAGCAATAAGAGCAGTCCTACAACAAGAGTGGCATGACGGATGGCATCCAATTGCATATTTCTCTCAAAAGTTGTTACTGGCAGAGTGCAACTACCACACCATAGAACAAGAAGAGTTGGACATCGTTCTAGCAACCAAGCATTGGAAGCACTATTTGGGCAAGAAGGCATTTGTAGTAGAGACAAACCACAAACCTTTAGTCTACCTCAAGACGCAGAAGGATCTATCTCGTTGCCAAATTTGGTGGGCAGAGTGGCGACAATGCTTCAACATGACAATCACTTATGTGGAAGATAAGAAGCAACTTGTAGGTGCATTCACCCGCATACCAATGGCAAACAACTTGGTGACAGAGGTTAAGATTAACCTTGAATTCTAGCAAGAGATTTTGGCTACTACAAAAACTGATCCACAAATTGTAGAAGCGCAATCATCCAAAGGTGTCACTAGCACCCAAGGACTCACCTTTCGGGATGGCAGATTATGGATCCCAAATGTCCCAGAATTACGCACCACCATTCTAGCAGAATGTCAAGATTTGGCCATTGCAGCTCATGTTGGAGTGGACAAGACCTTGGATGCAGTCAAGCACCATTACTATTGGCCCAAGATGAGTAACGACTTGATGGACTATGTGCGTAGCTGCCTACTTTGTCAACAAAACAAAGCTTCTAATCAAGCTCTTGCAGGGCTCCTTCAATCTCTACCCACTCCTACCCAACATTGGGAACAAGTGAGTATGGATCTTGTCTATGAATTACCCAAGACCACCTCAGGGTTTGACTCCATTGTGGTCTTTGTGGACCGGCTCAGCAAAATGATTCATGTATGCCCTACCACCAAGGAGGTGACCGCTCCACAACTAGCTCAATTATACTTAGATGCAGTCTTTGCTCACCATGGCTTGTCTAGAGTAATCATCACTGATAGAGGCACCCAATTCACTAGTTTGTTTTGGCAAACACTCTTTGGTTTCTTCAAAACCAAGTTGGCCATGTCCACATCTTACCACTCATAAACAGATGGCCAAACAGACGGGCTAATTGCACGATTGAAGACATGTTACGTATCTTCACCTTAGAAGAGCAAGAGAGGTGGGACACCCTACTCCCCTTGGTCAAATTCGCTTAGAATAATTCAGTGAATGCATCCACCCAGGTCACTCCGTTCTTCCTCATGTATGGTGAGCATCTCTTCACACCTTCTAGCTTGATGAAGATCCGTCTAGTGGCTACCAAGGTCGATGTTGTCAATACATTTGTTTCTAGAATCCAACAAGGTGTGGAGAGCACCAAGCACAGATTGCACAAAATTGACATAAGCAGTATGCTGATGCACACCATAGGCACATGGAGTTCAATGTTGGGGATCAAGTGTGGCTATTGACAACCAACCTCACATTAGTTGGACCTTTCTCGATTCTTTGTCGCATCGGCGCTGTGGCCTATCACCTTGAGCTACCACCACACATGAAGATCCATCCAGTGTTCCATGTCTCCCTACTATGCAGACATGCTCCTTGATCAGGCTAGGGTCATTCCACACAAGACATTCGACCTTGTCCGACACTCATTGATGGCACAGAGGAATATGAAGTGGATCGGATTCTCCAAAAATGCATACGTGGTACTTGCCATCCGTGGGTTGACTATCTAGTACAATAGAAAGGCCCCCTTTATGGTGCATGTGCCAAATTGGAGCTCGCTGCCAATTTGGCACATGCACCGGTGTTGGTGCAAGCATTTGAGCAACAATTGCACAACGAGGATGTTGCGTCCTAAAAGGAGGAAGGTCTGTAATACAAAGAGCTAGCCATATGATCTAGATGTGAAATTCGGTTTGGTAGCATCTAGAATGATGTTATACATGGTGGTCAAAATAGATAAGATAGAAGTATCACCAAAAGAGTACTTCCACTAATAAGGCAGAAATCAAAATAGACTTGAGAACCTTAGAACAAATAGCTAGACATATGATTTAAATGTGAGAATTGGTTTGGTAACATCTGGAAGGATGTTACACATGATGGACTAAACAGATCAGAAAGAGGTATCACCAAAAGGGGACCTCTACTAATAGAGTAGGAACCAAAATATACTTGAAATCTTTGAAGGCAATTGTGGAGGCCTAAATGGATGAATTAGGCCTAAAAAATGTGTAGATTCTGCCCCAAATAGAGTAAAGGCTGGCCTTCCCTCCCCTTGCTTTGTCTCATCGAGAGCTTTCCAACGGTACCTTATGTGATTTTGAGATTCCTACAAGAAGATTCCCTAAAAGATTCCCTTTGGTCAAAGCTTGTTTGACCAACCAGATAGGACCTAGACCAGATATGTCACCCATCCAAGTAAGTAATCCAAGGGTGGAGCTTGCTGACATGTCACCATCTGTGTCCCTAATCCTATGGTGGAGCTTCCTTGGAGGAGATCCTCTTTGTCTATATAATAAAGAGAAGGTGCTCCTGTGGGGCATCAAATGTTTGAGTGTTTAGGGTGTTGAGTGTGCAATCTGTGTTTTCTCTCTTCTCTTGTACTTGGAGTATTACACCAATTGGGATCTTGATTAGTTCCAATGAGATTGAAGGCTTGACCTATGCAAGTTTGCTTCACTTGCAAGGTATGATATCTAATCGGACTTGTAGGATTTTGGTTGATTTTGAAAGTTCAAAGAATTGCATGTCTATACACGTAGCAAAAGAATTGGGTATTCCTATCAAGCCTATAATTGGAAGTAGATTGATAATGGCGGATGGTAGAAAGGGTTTTGCATTCTGTACCTCACATCTTGTTACCTTCAAGATTGGGAAGGAGAATTTGGAGTGTATGAGGTTTGTAGTGGCACCTCTACACTATGATGTCATTCTAGGACTACCTTGGCTTGAATGTCATAAGGTTCAATTTGATAGGAAGCAATAACAAATTCAAGTACAACACTAAGGTAGGAATTTTTGATTAGGTTGTATGGCACCTCTAAGTAAGACACTTAAGAATAGTCAGTCCCAGGATGGGAAGTTCTCCGAGAAGGTAGCCATAGAGTAAAACTTGAAGGGAGATGAGTCCCAAGATGGGAAGTTTGCCAAGGAAGCAACCATGGAGGAAGCTTTGAAGAAAGATGAGTCCCTAGATGAGAAGTTTGTTGGTGAAGCAGCCATAGAGCAAGCTTTGGAGAAAGATAAGTCAGTTTTTGCGGTATGGATCAAACCAATTGCACAAGGAAAATCTGAGGAGGGCCAAGAGCCTCATCAAGCAATGGTTGATTAGATAGTTCAAGAGTTTGTGGACGTGTTTCCTGATGATCTACCAAAGGGATTACCTTCCGATCGTGGTGTGCCCTTCAAGATTGAGTTATTGCCAAGGAGTACTCTAGTGAATAGACCAATCTATTGGCTCTCACCATAGGAGTTGGAGGAGTTGCGAACAACACTTATGGAGTTGTTGGAGAAGGACTTCATACAATATAGTACCTCTCCTTGGGGAGCACCAGTACTATTTTTTCCAAAGAAGGATGGAAGACTTTGTTTCTATGTTGATTACCGTGGGCTCAATAAGCAAACAATGAAGAATGCATATTCCTTGCCTTGGATTGATGACTTGCTTGATCATTTGATTGGAGCACAATAATTTTCCAAGTTGGATCTTTGTAGTGGCTATTGGCAAATCTTCATTGATAGGGAGGATGTGCAGAAGATTGCCTTTCACACACGGTATGAGCATTTTGAGTAAAGAGTTCTACCTTTTAGGCTCACTAATGCTCCAACAGTCTTCATGGATCAGATCCATTGGATGTAACAATATGGAGTTTAGCAACAAAGTTAGTAGGGCTAACAAAGTAGCAAATAAGAAAAATTAGCCTAGAATATTCTAGAAGTATCTAAGAAGCTTCTTGGGAAACTTCTCGGCTAGCTTAGCTTGCACCTCAAGTAAGTAGGTTCTAGAAGGAAGCTTCTAGAAGGTTCCAACTAGCTTTGCTTGCATACCAAGTAAGCAACTTCTAGAAGGAAGCTTCTTGAGAAGCTTCCCAATTAACTTGGCTTGCACTCCAAGAAAGTGGTTCAAGGAAGTTTCTTGAGAAGCTTCTCAAGAGCCTTGTATGATCCTTATAAATACAAGAGCCAAAGCTCATGCTAGGCATTCAGAGTTTTCCCTCATTCAAGTGTCCCAATGTGAGCTTCCATTCTCCTATTTTTCTCCTTGGTGATGGTCTTTTACATTAATAACAGAGCAAGAATGGGATGGATGGAATTTATGGACCACCAAATCCACTTTTGCCAAACCATTGGGATTTCTATGTCCAGATATTACCCAAGCATCATTTCACCCAATTCATCACCTTGTGTTTTGGGCATGAATTTTTGCATATGATCACCTTGTTTGAGGAACCCTTGATACTTCCGGTTATAACTTATGGAGACTATGGACGTGTTGCATCTATGTGTTAAAAAATTAGATAAATTGAGAGTAATGGGATAGAGTAGTAGCTATGGCGGCAATATCAAACATTATCCTTGCAATGTAGCAAAAAATCAAGCACTTTACTTGATTGTTGGACAAACGAGCGCAACAACGACAAAAACATATAAAGAGAGCACTAGTTTGAGATGAAGAAGATTGCATCCAATTTCCAAAGCCCAAGGTGTTTGAAGGCAAGAATCTTCCGGAGACAGTGTAGAATTTTGTGTTTGACTATGAACATTACTTTGAAGCCTCCAACCTTCCAGATGAACCCTCTTGGCTTCTAGCCAATTGGATGGTGTGGAAAAACTTTGGTGGCAATTCCGAGTGGAGCGAGCTAAACAAAAGATTGTTATCTCTACACTATGATGTCATTTTAGGACTACCTTGGCTTAAATGTGATGAGGTTCAATTTGATTGGACCGGACGACAAATTCAAGTACAACACCAAGGTAGGAATTTTTTTATTAGGTTTTTTGGCACATCTAAGTAAGACACCTAAGAATAGTCAATCCTAGGATGGGAAGTTGGTTGAGAAGGTAGCCATGGAGCATGCCTTGAAGAGAAAGGATCCCCAAGATGGGAAGTCTGCTAGGAAGGCAACCGCGGAGCAAGCTTTGAAGAGAGGTGAGTCCCTATATGGGAAGTTTGTTAGTGAAGCAACCATAGAGCAAGCTTTGGAGGAAGATAGGTCTACTTTTGCGGTGTGGATCAAGCCAATTGTACAAGGACAATTTGAGAAGAGCAAGGAAAATTTGAGAAGAGCCTCAAGCCTCATCACAAAAGGGTTGATCAAATAGTTAAGGAGTTTGCGGACATGTTTTTGGATGATCTGCCGAAGGGATTACCCTCCGATTGTGGTATGCTCTTCAAGATTGAGTTATTACTAGGGAGTACTCCAGTGAGTAGACCAATCTATAGGCTCTCACCAAAGGAGTTGGAGGAGTTATGAATAACACTTACGGAGTTGTTGGAGAAGGACTTCATATGAAATAGTACATCTCCTTGTGTAGCACAAGTACTATTTGTTCCAAAGAAGGATGGAGGACTTTGTTTCTATATTGATTATCGTGAGCTCAATAAACAAACAGTGAAGAATGCATATCCCTTGCCTCAAATTGATGACTTTCTTGATCAATTGAGTGGAGCATAATACTTTTCCAAACTAGATCTTCATAGTGACTATTGGCAAATCCCCATTGATAGGGAGGATGTGCAAAAGACTACCTTTTGCACAAGGTATGGGCATTTTGAGTGGAGAGTTCTACCTTTTGGGTTCACTAATGCTCCAACAGTCTTCATGGATCAGATGCACGGGTGTTGGATGGACCATTGGATCAGTACATGGTGGTGTTCTTGGATGATATCTTAATCTATAGCAAGATAGAGGTAGAACACGTGAATCACGTGCAAGAAGTCCTAGATGACTACAACAATAGAAATTTTACTGCAAGAAGTCGAATGTGCATTTTGGCAAAAGGAAGTTACTTTATTGGGTCACAAGATCTCATCAAAGTGGATCAAGATGGAAGAGGAGAAAATCAAGGTCATTACTAAGTGGCTTACTCCAAAAGACGCTATAGAAGTACATGTATTTAATGGATTAGCCAGTTTTTACCGATAGTTCATTCATTATTATGCTCATGTGGTTGCACCATTGATTGACCTCTTGGGGAAGAACTTGAGCTTCCAATGGACCACCAAGCACAAAGAATCATTCTAGAAGTTGAAACATATGGTTTCTTCAAGACCCATCTTTCAACCGTATGATCCTCAACTACCTTGTGTGGTTGATTTTGATGCTTCCAACTTTGCAATTGGAGCCGTGTTGCAACATGAATTCCTAGATGGACTACATCCCATTGCCTTTGTGTCTTGCTGACTAAATATGGCTGAAAGAAATTACTCTGCTCAAGACCAAGAACAACTTGCAATGGTATATGCCACCAAAGGCATATCTCTTAGAGAAACAAGTGATCATGTGAATTGATCACAAACCATTGTTGCAAACCTTACAGTTGTAACACATGAAGAGTCAACATCATTGATGGGAGGAATGACTCCAATTGTTTAACATCAAACTTGAGTACAAACCAGGTTGGTTCCATGTCATCCTTGATGCTCTATCATGACAACCTGATTTGAAGTCTCTTCCTTTCATCACGATAACAATTACAATGATGTCAAGTGACTCCAATGCCCAAAATGAATTTTGGTTAGCTCTACAACAAGATCCCTTCTTCCAAATGGTACATGGTTATCTTACAACATGCAACAAGGAGTACAACACCTTATCCTTCAAGGAAGGCCTTCTATTCCACGAGGACCGGATCTATGTTCTAGCCAAAGGTTATCTCCGACTTATATGCCTTCAAGAAGCCAATGATTTACCAATAGCTGGGTACATGGGTGTGGACAAGACCTTGGGTACCCTCCAACACCAATGGTGGTGGCTCAACATGACACAAGATGTTTGAGAGTTTGTCCGATTGTGTGAGAGCTGCCAATGTAACAAGGCTAGCAACCAAAAGCCAAGTAGACTCCTTCAACCACTCCCCATTCCATCCACTCAATGGGAACACATGAGCTTGGATCTCATCACATCATTGCCCTAGACAAAGTAAGGATACACAACAATCATGGTGTTTGTGGATAAGTTCAATAAGCAAATCTACTTGGCACCAACCTTTGATACCGTGGATGCTCCAACCTTAGCACATATCTACTTCAACAATATCTTCAAGCACCATGGGATGCCAAGTGTACTCATCTTTGACCGTGATCCTTGATTCACCGGAAGTTTTTGGCAAGCACTCTTCCAAATACTCGGCACCAAGCTTGCTTTGTCCACGGCCTATCATCCTCAAACTGATGGATAAACCAAATGTGCAAATCTTACCTTGGAGGATATGTTGTGTGCTTTTGTCAACATCCACCATAAAAATTGGGATGAATATCTTGTAGTTGCAGAATTTGCCTACAATAATTCCAAACATGCAAGTACCAGATTTTCTCCCTTCTTTCTCAATTTTGGCTAAGATCCACATGTTTCAGATTCTCTTCTTACTCCTCCTCCATCTTAGGTCCCTCATACTTCAACTTTCTTGACCACCATATCCCAATCTCTCCAACAAGCCAAATCTCACCTCCTTGTTGCTCAGAATCATCAAAAACAATATGCAGACCACCATCATTGTGATCTCACCTTTGAAGTCGGTGATAAAAATATGCTATCCTCTAGTAACCTACCCTTCCCACTTGAAACCCAAGTTTGTAAACTTGCCCCTAATTGGATAAGACCTTTTGAGGTCACCCAAATCATCTCTCGTATTGCTTGTTGACTTGCCTTACCTTGGCATATGCACATCCTCCTTGTCTCTCACATTTGAAACCCTTTGTTCCTAACCCATCTTCTTTTTCCTCTCGTGTCCAAACCCCTCCTCCTCCCATACCTATCAATGATCATGAGGAGTACAAAGTTGATCGTATCCTTGCACATCATCATATTCAACAAGACTGCCAACAACATATGGAGTACAAGGTCCTTTGGAAAGGGTATCTCCTTCATGATGTCACATGGGAACCTCTTTCTTAACTCCAGAATGCACATATGGCCATCCAGGAGTTTGAAGCTTCAATAGCAACAAGGACATCACCAACTAGCGGTGGGGGAATATGTAACAATATGGAGTTTAGCAACAAAGTTAGTAAGGCTAACAAAGTAGCAAATAAGAAAAATTAGCCTAGAATATTCCAGAAGTATCTAAGAAGCTTCTTGGAAGCTTCTTGGCTAACTTAGCTTGCACCTCAAGTAAGTAGGTTCTAGAAGGAAGCTTCTAGAAGGTTCCAACTAGCTTAGCTTGCATGCCAAGTAAGTAATTTCTAGAAGGAAACTTATTGAGAAGCTTCCCAATTAACTTGGCTTGCACTCCAAGAAAGTGGCTCAAGGAAGTTTCTTGAGAAGCTTCTCAAGAGCCTTGTATGATCCCATAAATACAAGAGCCGAAGCTCATGCTAGACATTTGGAGTTTTCCCTCATTCAAGTGTCTCAATGTTAGCTTCCATTCTCCTATTTCTCTCCTTGGTCACGGTCTTTTACATTGGATGTTGGATGGACTATTGGATTGGTACATGGTGGTGTTCTTGGATGATATCTTAATCTATAGCAAGACAAAGGTAGAACATGTGAATCATGTGTGAGAAGTCCTAAGACAAATGTGACAATAGAAATTTTATTGCAAGAAGTCTAAGTGTGCCTTTTGGCAGAAGGAGGTTACCTTCTTGGGTCACAAGATCTCATTGTAGAGGATATATGGAAGAGGAGAAAATCAATGCCATTATTGATTGGCCTACTCCAAAGGATGCTACAAAAGTATGGGCATTTAATGGATTGGTCAATTTTTATCGACCGTTCATCCACTATTATGCTCATGTGGTTGCACCATTGATTGACCTCTTGAGGAAGAACTTGAGTTTCTAGTGGACCACCAGGTATGAAGAAAAACTCCAAAAGTTGAAACATATGGTGTCTTCAAGAGCCATTCTTCAACTTTATGATCCTCAACTACCTTGTGTGGTTGATTTTGATGCTTCTAACTTTGCAATTGGAGCCGTGTTGCAATAGGTATTCACAGATGGACTACATCTTATTGCCTTTGTGTCTCACCAATTAAATATAACTAAAAGAAATTACTTTGCTCAAGATTGGGAACAACTTGCAATGGTATATGCCACTAAGGTATGGAGACATTATCTCTTGGGGAAACAAATAATCATGCAAACTAATCACAAACCGTTGTTGCAGACCTTACACTTGGAACCCATGAAGAGTCGACATCATCAATGGGAGGAGCAACTCCAATTGTTTGATATCAAACTTGAGTACAAGTCAAGTCGGTTCTATGTCATCCCTAATGCTCTATCACAACAACATGATTTGAAGTATCTTCCTCTCATCACAACGGCAATTGTGATGGTGTCAATTGACTCCAAGGTCTATAACAAGTTTCGGTTAGCTCTACAACAAGATATGTTCTTCCAAATGGTACATGGTTATCTGGTAGCATGCAACAAGGAGTCAATACCTTCTCCTTTAATGAAGGCCTTCTATTCCATGAGGACCAAATCTATGTTCCAGCCAAAGGTGATCTCCGACTTGTGCACCTTCAAGAAGCCCATGATTTAGCAATTGTTGGTCACATGGGTGTAGACAAGACCTTGGGGTACCCTCCAACACCAATGGTGGTGGCCTAACATGGCAAGAGATGTTTGGGAGTTTGTTTGATCATGTGAGAGTTGCAAATGCAACAAGGTCAGTAACCAAAAGCCGAGTGGACTCCTTCAACCACTCCCCATTCCATCTACTCATTGGGAACATGTGAGCTTAGATCTCATCACCTCTCTGCCCAAGATAAAGCGAGATCACATAGCAATTGTGGTGTTTGTGGATAAGTTTAGTAATCAAATCCATTTGGCACCAATGGTTGATATTGTGGATGCTCCAACCTAAGCACAAATCTACTTTGACAATGTATTCAAGCATCATAGGATGCCGCATGTACTCATTTCCGACCATGATCCTAACTTCATTGGAAATTTTTGGCAAGCACTCTTCCAGATACTAGGTACCAAGTTTGCTTTGTCCACAACCTACCATCCTCAAACTGATGGACAAACTGAATGTGAAAATCACACCTTGGAATATATGCTTCATGCCTTTGTCAACATTCACCATACCAATTGGGATGAATGTCTTGCAGTTGCAAAGTTTGCATACAATAATTCTAAATAGGCAAGCACTAGATTCTCTCCTTTCTTTCTCAATTTTGGCCAAGACCCACTTTTTCCAGATTCCTTTCTTACTCCTACATCTTAGGTCCCTCATGCTTCCACCTTCTTTACCACCATCTCCCAATCTCTCCAACAAGCCAAATCTCATCTCCTTGTTGCTCAAAATTGGCAAAAACAATATGCAGATCACCATCGTCGTGATCTCATCTTTCAAGTTGGTGATAGGGTCATGCAATCATCCAATAAACTCCCTCTCCCACTTGATACCCAAGTTTGTAAACTCGTCCCAAATTGGATAGGACCCTTTGATATGACCCAAATTTTCTCTCCTATTGCTTATCAACTTGCCTTACCTTGTCATATGCGCATCCATCTTGTCTTTCATGTTTCTAAGTTGAAACCCTTTGTTCCTAATCCTCTCTTTTTTCCTCTTGAGTCCAACCTCTACCTCCTCTTATCCCTATAAATGATCATGAGGAATATGAAGTTGATCATATCCTTGCATGTCGCCATATTCAACAAGGCCATCAACAACATACGGAGTATAAGGTCCTTTGGAAAGGGTATCCCCTTCATGATGCCACATGGGAACCTCTTTCTCATCTCTAAAATGCACAATTGGCCATCCAAGAGTTCAAAGCTTCATTAGCAACGAGTACGTCACCAACTAGCGGTGGGGAAATATGTAACAATATGGAGTTTAACAATGAAGTTAGTAGGGCTAATGAAGTAGCAAATAAGACAAATTAGCCTAGAATATTCTAGAAGTATCTAGAAAGCTTCTTGGGAAACTTCCTAGCTAGCTTAGCTTGCACCCCAATTAGGTAGCTTCTAGAAGGAAGCTTCTAGAGGCTTCAAACTAGCTTAGCTTGCACGCCAAGTAAACAACTTCTAGAAGGAAGCTTCTTGAGAAGCTTCCCAATTAACTTGGCTTGCACTCCAATAAAATGGCTCAAGTAAGTTTCTTAAGAAGCTTCTCAAGGGCCTTGTATGCTCCTTATAAATACAAGAGCCAAAGCTCATGCTAAGCATTTGGAGTTTTCCTTCATTGAAGTGTCCCAATATGAGCTTCAATTCTCTTATTTCTCTCCTTGGTCTTGGACTTTTACAATGGTACTCTTAGGGTTGGAGATGTAGGTCAAGCAAATGGGTATATCTTCAAAGTGCAGGTTTAGAGAGCTCACTTCTCTAATGTTTGGCCATTGCATTCTTGACTATAGTGGAGAGAGATCGACAAGCATCACTTGGAGTCTCTTAGCTAGAGTTGGTGTGGCTTGATTGTAATCAATGCCTATTGTTGGTAGATTATGGAGTTGAAGATTGATTTTTGATCTAAGTTGAGTGTGATTTGAGTTGAACTAAATTGATTACATTAGACAAATGAGATTCAAGGAGAAATCGAATGCAAGAATTGAGGGTGTTGGTGGTATCTCCAAGCTTGGTGGGATTGATAGTGTTTATGATTGTTTTTACTTGAGATTTGTTTTAGTTGTGTGGAAGCTTTGCTCAATTTGATTTATCCAATTTGCTATAGATTTGACAATAGGGTAGATTGTGTGCAAAAGCATTGCTTAAATTTCTCAAAATTGAGTCAATTTGAGCCCAAGGAGATGAAATTAGGGTTGACTTCGTGCAAATTGAGCCCAAGGTACAAAATTGGAGGTGGATTTGAGAATCTAGTGCCTCAAATTAGGGATGTGGAGATCATCATCTACTCAATTTGGCTCAATTTGACAATTAATGATAGATTTGGAGGTCAACCAACTACAATGAAGGTCTCTCATATTGGCAAATGTTGTCCAAAATTAGAGGTCAAGTTGGCAAAGGTTATCTAGAGTTGGAGGTTGCTCAAATTGCACTAACTATTGTTCAAGTTGGTAGAGGTTAGCCAAAGTTGGAGAGGTTTGAATTAGGAAGAAGAAAGTCCTTGTTTGGGTATTTAGAGGCTTTGAGGGATAGGATTGTAGACTAGAGGAGCTACAATTGCCTAGAAAGTCCAACAAGCCAACTTGTTGGTGTTGGCGTGGCTAGCCAATTTAGTTAAGTTTGTGGAATTTGTGTGGTAAAATTTGCCAACCATTCAAAATTATGTGCAATGAAGTTTGAATCACAAATCTCTAATTCATAGATTGGTGCCCTAACCAATTGGTCCATCCTCACTTGTTGTTCTAATGACTAGTAGACTAATATATATATATATATATATATATATATATATATATATATATATATATATATATAATTTTATTTTTCATAAAAAAATTTCATGTAGCTTTGGCTAAGAGAAGCAATTTGATCCTATACTTAGTGATCCTAGTAGGGTAAGAGTAGATAGACACTCATATCATGTTTAATGCTAAATGGTGGTAGAGTCAATCAAGTTTTGATTTATGAAATAGAGGTTATCATTTTGATTTCTTATGATTGGATTCCATCCATTCTCTACTTCTTGTTTGTGCACCATGTTTGTGTGAAATACTTTGATATTTAGACTATTGGTACTCTAGTGTGCTCTTGATAGTGAGGTTGGAGTGAGGACTAATTAGACTAATTTTTATATCCAATGAAGTAGTAATTGATGGCCTATAGACCGTGAGAGTGCGTGGTTTGATGGTAGATTAATGGTTACTCTTCTCCTTAGTGTAATTAGCATACTTAAAGTTACACCATTGGGTGGTTCTTGGTGGTGGTTACAATTGTGATTTGGATTCCATCATCATGTTGGAGTTTTCTTGGGATTCTAGAGGAGATTTTGCTGTAGTACATAGTGGGTTTACATGGAGTGGTGTTCAATATCAACTTGTATCTCAAGTCCTTATGAGGGAGTAGATTCATTTCGGTTTGGAGTTTGACATGGGAGTTGATTTAATTGAGAATGCACTTGGTATGTCCGCATGCTTGTTTTGGGACATGGACAAGATTTATGGGGTATCAAAAGGCCTCATGCATTACTCTAGTATAGTGGGTATCATTGAGTTGGGTGACTTCATCCAAGAGTTTGATAGTTAGCTTGATTTGCAACATATGCAAACCCCAACTTTGTTCACACCTTTCATGGCATGAAATGGGTTGTTCTAACACTTAAAAATCCATTGATGGATAATTACATGAGTTTAGGAGAGCTCACTTGGATTAGATTAAGATATAAATATAATTTTGGTTTCCAAACTACATCTCCATCACTTTAAGCTCAGTTTCTAAGTAAGGTAGATTGCCAATACCCACAAGTTCTAATAGCATTGGTGTATCCAATGGAGGTACATTAGTTAGAGTTTGTGCTATTAAAAGTAGAGATATAGTTGCAAGAAGTGATGCAATACTAGGGTTTAACCCCATGGTGGAGTTCTTCCAATGCTTGAGGTAGAACTACCAAGGATTGCGGATTGACAAAATAAAGAGCTTACCAGAGTTCTAGCAAAAGGATGGAAAGGACCTACATGAGGCATATACTTGCATGAGATGATTGATCAATTTCCTTAAGGAATTATTGAGACCCAAGCAATCTAATTTTGGTATGGGATATTAGACAAGGAGCTACAATATAAATTTTATGATGCTATTGCAAGCATCCTCACCAACTTTGGTGGTGGTTTTTGGTTTGGTGGAGTGCATTGAGCTCAACATGGTAGAGAAAAGAGTGGTGATATTTGGATATGGTAAGGATGCCTCATCTAAAACTAGTATTTGTCTAAAGTGTAGCAAAGTGCACCACACTATGTTGGCTTCTGAGTGTAGAGTGGACAACCGTGATCTTATGGAGCAAGTGAAGGACGTAGTACACCTAGACCCTTACCCTCCTTTGTTGGTCAACAATAGCCAATGGGTGGTGGAGTTGCTTGTTAGACTTCTGGTGGACTTCACCACAAGAGCGAGTGCTCCCAAGGTAGTAAGCATGCTACCTCTAGAATGATAGTGTGATCATATATCAAGATAGTGTGATCATTGCCATAAATTTGGTACTAGTGATGAATGCTTTGACCTCCACCTAGAGTTATGGAGTGGTAGGGCTACTATGCCAGGTGGTAGAGGAGCTCCATGTGATGGAGAATAAGGTGGTGGAGGACCTACACTTGGCAGTACCTACTCTTACTTCTAATACAACCATAGCTACTCGGATTGAGTAGTTAGAGTAGAGATGGCTAGCATAGTTATAGCTCAAAGGAGATCAAATTCAAGCATTGAGGCTTCTACCTCTTATGTTGGTGATAGAGATTTCTTGGACTTCATGTGCAAAGTAACACATGTAAATACATATGCCATAATAACTAGGAGTACAATATATATATTAGAGCCTAGAGGAGTATCAATGGAGTTGAATCCATAAAGAGGAGAGGTTGGTAGACATGTCAAACTTCCCTAGTATTTCACTCTCTCTAAGGCACTATAGACAACATACATGGTTCTTAGATGTCCTAGTGCAAGTGTGGTAAGTGATGATGAATTGCATGATGGACTAGATACTAGTCAATCACCTACTACTAGATTGGGTCTAGTCCACCATGCACTCCATCTTGTATGATGTTGAGGGTGGCTCAATTGATCTAAAACACTAGTGTTCTGATTGGTATATCCATCCTAGTGTTTTGGTTTAGTGATGAAGTGTATGATGGACTAGATATTAGTCCATACTAGTGTTTGGGTTGGTTGTGTAATGTTCTAAGGATAGAAGAACTCCTAAGAGAAAAAACACAAAGCTTCATCCCTTAATACTCTTATGCTCCAAAAGAGCACCTTGTTTTTATTATATAGTAAAGAGGATCCACTCCAAGGAGCTCCACCCTTGGATCAGATCCATGGATAGGTGATATGTCAACAAACTCCACCTTTAGATTAGTTGCATGGATTGGTGACATGTCAATCCTTCTCCTATCTAGTTGGTCAAACAAGTTTGACTGGAAGGAATCTTTGTGGTCAAAAAAGTTTGATCATGGGGTTGTAGTGCTCCATCCATGGTATATGTATGATCACATCATAACAAGCTAACAATATCACTTGCTACTCAATTTTTTCTTGATACTCTCCTATAGAGAGTGCTACCTTTCTAGGGAATGACTAAATTCTCTCTATATAACCATTAGGTAACCCTACTTTTCCATTCTCATCCTTCTCTAACCTTATTGTAATAGAGCAAGATAAGGATTATATGTTGCTCTAGAATCTATCAATAATCTCACCTTATTGCCTTTTAGGACTCCATTTACAACAATCAATTGTATGTTTGTCTTCCTCAAGCTTTTCATACTTGTCCTCTTCCTCCTTATGCTTTAACTCTTCTCTATTGAGCCAATAAGGCCATGAGGTACATTTACTAGTGATCTTCATTCTTTTATGTGATTTCAACATCCTCCTCTTCAATTTGCATCTCCGTGTTGTTCAAAGGTCACATGTATAGGGGCCTAAGGCCTTTAGGAAGATGAGTACAACAATTGATGACTATGTGCCCAACTTGGCTGCAATTATAGCAACATCATTGTTTTTCTCAAACCCCTTCTCCTCTTGTGACTCCATCTCTTCTTTCTTTGACTGATAATCATTCTCCTTGGAGCAGTCATGCTCCTTGGTCTTGGGATTGAATGTTGCACAACTCTATAGGAATTGGCCCACCAGAGTGCAATATTTCAACTTGATAGTGTTGGGTTGGGACTACCCCTTCACCTCCTCCAAGCATCCCTAGTATTCTCTAAGTGCATGCAATAGCTTCCAAAATAATGTGAAGATTTTGTACCATTATCTCTTTGTGAAATTGCTCTTTTAACCTCCATTTGAAATTATCAAGAGCTTTTGCTAGACTCATGTTAGTTATCACGACTTTCAAATCAAGGAATACCTCCATGTATTCTTGTATGATATTCTTCTACTTCAACCCCCATAGTCAAGTTTGAGCAATCTGCATAAATCAATGAATTGGAAATTATTCAACATCCCTTCTTGCATTGCCATCCAAGTGATCTCTCTTCCTTTTACCAACATTGATAGTTCCCAAGCATTGTACCGTGTGAGAGCTTTATTGGTAAAGTACTCACATGCAAACACTCTTGTGGAATGATTGGTGATCTCAATTATGAATAATCAAAAGTATCAATTCATTTTTGAAATCTAGTTTTCCACTATTCCCATGGAATGCTATCCGTTGTAAGGCTTGATGTTGAATATCTTCTTCATTCAGAATAACAATGTGGCTTCATTGTTGATCGGGGTCGATGTTATCAACATGAATGATTCTCAAGGTACTTTGGTTACAGATATTGGGTTTTGGGATGATTTCCCTTCTTGCATTACCTAATTGTTCTTGAAGGTATGTACTTTACTTTGCAATGCCTCCATTGCATCTTGATCTCCCAAAACTCATTCAATATCTCATATTTCATTATATCAAATTGTGCAACTATGGCTTGTGGGCCAGCTTATCTCTCACTCAAGATGAACCTTAGATGGTTATTATGGTAGCGCACCATGGACTAAGAAGACAAAGAACCTCAACTCCATCATACTCCTACAAGACTAACACTCCAAGACTCAAACCATTGTTCACTAGAGAACTCAATGAGTAAGAGAGATTGTTGCAAATGAAAGGATGATGAGTACATCTTCACCCCTAGTTTATATACTTGTGAAATAGTTATGCACCAAAGTTATCATTTATTGGCATAACTCAATTTACTAGGCTAGGCTAAAGTCAAATAAAGTCTAAAAGTCTAAAAAAATATCCATACTCATAAGAATATTCTCTTAAGCATATGGTCTTATCTTGAGCCAACCACTAAGTCAAGAATTCCTTCATATGGGCTAACCTTGGATTGTAGAAGAATCTGAAGCAAAAAAGCTTATGTGTCCAAGAGTTCTCAATTCTTTCCTCAAATCCAAACACTTAGGAATAAAATTAAATCAATACACTAAAATCTAAAATAAAGGTGCTCATCTTTTCTATTTCTTCTAAAATAAGGTCCACTATATCTTACCTATGACTAAATTTAGCCAATCATGACTAATATAGAATCATCCTTTATCTTTATATAAATAATATCTCTCAAGTACTTGTAATACCAAACTAAATATCACAATACCATACACATGCACAAATGGGTTATATTTATATTTTTACACCTAGATTAATATTTCACTTTGTCCTTAGAGTGAAGGTCTTTCTGTAATACCAAGAGCTAGCCATATGATCTAGATGTGAAATTTGGTTTGGTAACATCTAGAATGATGTTATACATGATGGTCAAAATAGATAAGATAAAAGTATCACCAAAAGAGTACTTATACTAATAGGGTAGAAATCAAAATAGACTTGAGAATCTTAGAACCAATAGCTATACATATGATTTAAAGTTAAGAATTGGTATGGTAACATCTAGAAGGATGTTACACATGATGGACTAAACAGATCAGAAAGAGGTATCACCAAAAGGGGACTTCTACTAATAGAGTAGGAATCAAAATATACTTGAAATCTTTAGAGGCAATTTTGGAGGCCTAAACGGATGAATTAGGCCTCAAAAATGTGCACAATCCCCCCCAATGGAGGAAAGGCTGGCCTTCACTCCCTCCTGCTTTGTCTTGTCGAGAGCTTTCCAATGGTACCTTACGTGATTCTGAGATTCCTACAGGAAGATTCCCTATGAGATTCCTACAGGAAGATTCCCTAAAAGATTCCCTCCGGTCAAAGCTTGTTTGACCAACCAGATAGGACCTAGACCAGACATGTCACCCATCCAAGTAAGTAATCCAAGGGTGGAGCTTGCTGACATGTCACCTATCTGTGTCCCTAATCCTATGGTGGAGCTTCCTTGGAGGAAATCCTCTTTGCCTATATAATAAAGAGAAGGTGCTCCTGTGGGGCATCGAATGTTTGAGTGTGCAATCTGTGTTTTCTCTCTTCTCTTGTCCTCAAAGTATTACACTTTCTACCTTTTATGATACATTTTCAACTTATCATGGTTAATCCTATCAAAGTGTCGTCTTCCTAACTCCTTGAGATAATAGGTACAATTGCCCCACACCTTCTCCACTATGAAAGGTCCAAAGTACTTGGGCAAAAAATTATTTTTCACTCTCTTGAACCAAATGGAATCAAACAATATTACCCAATCACCTTGTTTGAAGAGGTCAACCTTCTTCTTGCCTTGCTTCTTGTCATAGATTCCCTTTGTTTCCTTTGGGCTTGCTCTACTCAAACCATAACAATTTCTTTTGCCTCCTTCAATTCCATGAGTTGATCCTTCCTTGACTTCTCTACATCACCTCCTTGTGATTTCTTCAATCTCCTATGAATCCTTTTTAGGAAGATCAAAGTGAATAGGTAAGGTAGACTCAATACCATACACCAAATGAAATGGACAATATCCAATGGAAGGCTTCATGGTTGTCCTATACTTCCACAAAACTGCATGAATCCTCTTGTCCCAATGATGGTTGTCCCCCTTCATTTTTGCATCTTTGGCCAACATCATGCACAAGGTCTAATTGGTTCTCTTTGCCAAGCCATTGGAGTTTGGCTTACAAGATGTAGTTTTTGTATGTGTGATAGAGAAATGTCATAATAGTCCTTCTTAGTAACAACATTGAGCTTCTTGTAATCCACATATACCTAAAGCTTGCATTATTTTTCTTCACAATCCCAACTAGAGATACTCATTTTGAATCCTCTACCTCAAAGATAAATCTAGCTTCCTTGAGCTTATCAATCTCCTCTTTCACAACCAAAGCTATTGGTGGGCTAATGCAACATTGCTTTTGGCGGACAGGTCTTACATGTGACTCCACTTCTATCTTGTGCTCCTCCAAGGTGACTTCCTTTAGGTCCTTATAATTGAAAGCAAACACATAGATGAACCTGCATAAAATCTCCTCAAATCTCACCTTCTCCTCCTTGGTAACATTTGGACCATGCTTGAGGGTATATAACCTCCTCCCTATCTCCTCAAGTGTCAAAGTGAATTATTTATTATTCAAAACCTTTTGGCTTAGGTGCAAAGTCCATAGTATGCAAGAGATATACATTTGAATCAGATTCAGATTCATTCTCCTCTGTGGAAATCTCTTCTTCCATGCTTGTGTCCACACTTGAAGCTCCTTCTTTTCAATCTGATTCCCAATAATCAGAAAATGGTGTATCTAAATGTGAAGTGTTTGTGGTGTTATTCACAAGAATTGTAACTCAATGGTTTGATGGTCCAATCCTCAAGTATCCATTGTATCATCAATCAGTTGTGCGTGTTTCTTTTAACCATGGTCTCCCAAGAAGCAAATCATAGCTTGAATCTTTCAACACTTGGAAAGTCATGAGATTTTGAACTCATATAACTAAAACTATCACCTTATCCATCATCCCTACTAGTCAAACTTGTTGGTTTTTTGCCATGCTCACCATAAATGTTGAAGGTCTAGAGGTTATCATACCCAACTTCTTCATTAACCTCTCTAACATGGCGTTGACTAAAATCCTCCATCAACAAATGCATCCTTGATGTTGTGACTATGCACTCTCACATCAACCTTAGAGGCATACTCACAAGCCTCCCATTGTGTTGGTTTGGCATCCACCACTCCCATTGATATTGGAGCTTTTACTTTCTTCTTCCTCTTGCTCCTTGTAGAACTCAAACCACCTCTAAGCTCTTTTCTCAAGGTAGGATTCAAAGTGATCAGTTGGTCCATTGTGATGTTAGCCTAATGACTACCAACATCCTCCAATACATTGTAGTTCCATTGTTGCTTTCAGATCAAGAAGTCCTCCATCCCCAACTTATTCCTTGGAATCTTTGTTGTTGATGGTGTTGAGGTACTAGTGTGAGTGCTCCTAATAGGCATAGGAGTATCCTTGCTAAGAGTAAATCTTTGAAAAGAGTGTACATCCTCTCCAAAATGAGCTCTCTTCTTCTCTTGTGCCAAAAGATCCAAATTATGACCTTTGGAGTTTGAGCACTCCACCTTCTCATACTTGCTCTCAACCACATCTATGAATGTTATCTCTTTACCTTTTTGGATTAGGAGCCACTTCGGTTTCAGTACTTCCTTCTTCCCTTGTATTGGCTCTCTCATACTCCCTTCTTCCATGGTAATTTGGGCAATACCTTTGGATGTGACCTCTTGAGAGATATTATTTATATGTGACCTCTTGATAGATATTAGTTATATAAAAAATAAATGATAGTTCTACATTAATCATAATTAGCTAAAGTTATTCATAGCTAATATAGAGGAAATCGTACTCTAGAAGAATAGAAAAGATGAGCACCACTATTTTGGATTCTAGAGTATTGACTTGGTATTATTTCTAGGTGGTTGACTTTGAGGAAAGAGTTGAGAATTCTTGGACCTACAAGCCTTGTTACTCAAATTATTCTATAGTCCAAGGATAGCCTATGTGAAAAAATCCTTGACTTAGTGGTGAGATCAATATAAAACCACATGCTTAGGAAAATATTCTCATGAGTATGGATATCCCTTTAGACTTTTGACTTTATTTGACTTGTTGACTAATAACTTAAGTTACTCCAATAATTAGTAACTTTGGTGTATAAATATTTCACAAGTATATAAAATAGGGGTGATGAGATACTCATTATCCTTTCATTTACAATTATCTTTTTCTCATTGAGTTATATAATGAGCAATGGTTTGAGTCTTGGAGTGTTAGCCTTGGAAGAGTATGATGGAGTTGGGGTTCTTTGCCTTCTTAGTCCATGGTGCATTACCAAAATAACCATCAAAGGTTCATCCTAAGTGAGAAATAGGCCGGCTCATATTTTTGGTTTAGTTGTTAGGATCTCTCTAAAAGGCAAGGCAATGTTCCACGCACAATTCTATATTAGACCAAAGGAGGTTATGAGAGCTCACTTGGAGAGAACATTAAAAGAGAAGAGGGCTTAACTTATGTTAGAGAACTTGGACCTAGTTTTGTACTTATAGATCATTATGATGTATTTGAGGTGATTTTGTACATCTTGTATACATGAGATGTTTTGGAGAGATTTTGTGAGGTGGATTGCAGATTTTAGGGATTATGGTGATTTTAGGCAAAACTTCAAGTTTGAGATCTGGACTTGAAACTTTGATATATTATAGTTTTGATTATGTGTTAGGTGGGACACATGAAATTATTGTAAGGGCTTCTACACGCATTGAGCTAGAATTTTTGGAAGGTAGTAGGGTAAACTATTCCCACAAATTGCACACTCTTTGTAATTTTATATAGAATTTGCCATTTCTTTATTTTTCATTGGATAGTTCTAAAATTTTCCAAGAAAAATCAGTGTATAGTATTCTATCTTCTGGCCAAAGAATTAGAGAGAGATCATTCTTGCATAGGAAGTTAGGAGTTATGAGTTTTTAATGTAAGGAGGTGCTTTTTAGACCAAATATGGAATATGTGTGCTGAATAGAAAGGTGCCTAAGCTAAATGGCTTGATAAAAAAATCCAAACTTTTGCAATGGAGGACACACTGGAGTCTTGACTAGTGTAAAATATTTTGAAGTACTATGCCATACCAATGAAGAGAATTTAGTGACATTATGAAGAGAGGTCAATTTTGGAGAGTTGAGATGTCATGTATAAGTTTGAGAGCAACCAAAAGCATGTGTGAGTATTTGGACTCATCTTGGGAACATGGAGAGTCACCAAGAGTGGAATTTGAGCCTATGCAAGGTTTCCCAAAGGTCTGAGGCGATTGTAGGGGTTAATTTGAGAAAAAGAGAGTTTAGAATAGAATTTGAAGAGAGTGTTCAGAGGATCCAAAAATATACACTACTTGGAAGAAAGAGTGATTCTAAGTGCTTTTTATGTGGAGAGAAGGGACAAAAGGAAAGCTCATGTCCATTGACCTTTGAGAGCAAGAGATTGAGTGAAATGAGAGGCTTACTTGATTTGGGATTGGATGTTGGACCTTCTTCACCAAGATTGGGAGGGGAGAGATCTAAGACCAAGAAGTTGTGTGAGGTTTGTGGAGTGGAAGGACTTCCAAAAGGACATGAATGTAGTGGAGTAAGAACAATTTTTGAGAATTTGGTGAAAGATCTTGGAGAAATTTTTAGTATAGCTGCAGAGAAACTACCACTTTCATCAACTAGTTCTCAAGATTACTGATGGAGATAATCTTTCAATTTATAGATAAACTATCCATGAGGATTCAATTAATATGCACTTTAGGTTTTGATCTTACTATAGAAATCTTGGAATAACCTGAATATTTTGTGTTCCCTAGGGTAGATTACTCTTGAATGGTGTTAGTCATTTACATTTCAAACCATCAAAAAACAACTTGCAGATCTCAAGATCAATTTAGTGAAATTATGGGAGAAGAGAGAGGTGGATCAGAATGTAGGAAGAGTGTCTAGGAGTTATGGAATCTATCCATATATATAGAGGATGCCAACCAACCAACAATTTCAATGAAAGAAATTGTTTTGGTTGTGAAGGAAGAGGTCACATCCAAAGGAGTTGTCCAAATTCCACTTACCATGGAAGAAGAGGTTATGAGAGAGCCAATAGAGGGAAAGAAGGAGGTAGTGAAACCTAAGTGGCTTCTAATCAAGAAAAGTTAAGGAGAGAACATCCATAGATATGGTTGAGATCAAGTACGAGAAGGTGGAGTGCTCAAACTCCAATGGTCTTAATTTTGATCTTTTGGCATAAGAGAAGAAGTGAGCTTATTTTGCAAAGAATGTACACTCTTCTTAGGGATTTATTCCTAGCAAGGATACTCCTATGCCTACTAGGAGCAGTCGCACTAGCACCTCAACACCATCAACAAAAAAGACTCTGAGGAAAAAGTTAGGGATGGAGGGCTTCTTGATCTCAAAGCAACAATGGAAGTACAATGTGTTGGAAGATGTTGGTAATCACAAAGCTAACATCACAATGGGCCAACTGATCACTTTGAATCCTACCTTGAACTAAATTGGCTTCATCCAATTGGCTTCATCCACTAGCACAAACCTTCTACTCCCCTTGTACCTCCTAAATTGGCTTGGTAACATTTGGAAGGATGTTATGTATGATGGGTTAGGTAGATCAAATAGAGATATGACCAAAAGAGCACTTTTACTAATATGGCAGAAGTTGAAAATAGTTTGAAAACTTTAGAGCAAATTTGGAGGCCTAAACTGATGAATTAAGCCTCACAAATGGAAAGAATCCCTCTCTCCTTTGGGGAAAAAGGCTTGCCTTCTCTCCCACTATATGTCTCATTGAGAGCTTTCCAACAATACTTTACCCATGTGATTTTGAGCTTCAAATAGGAAGATTCTCTAAAGATTCCCTTTGGTCAAACCCATTTGACCAACTAGATAAGCCAAGGATAGACATGTAACCATCCATGAAACTAATCTAAAGGTGGAGCTCGTTTATATGTCACCAATCCATATATCTGATCCAAGGGTGGAGCTTCCTTTGAGAGGACCTTCTTTGCTATATAATAAAGTCAAGGTGCTCCTTTGGGACATCACATGATTGAGTGTGAAGCTTTGTGTTTCTTCTCTTGTGTTTCTCTTAAGGTCTCATATCCTCAGAAGATTACAATAAATAGGTAACAATAAACAAACTGCCAATCGTGACACTTTTCTTCAAAAAGAGCAAAGTCCAACCTTGAGTGAACTATCTATTTCTTTGCATTATATGACTTTTTGATCAACATTGGGTTCTCACAACTTCTTTAATACTTTTGCATAACAATCAATGAAGATTCTTGGTATAGTAAGGATAATTTTCATTTACCTTCATATATGAAATTTTTTAACATGATACTTAATCTTTAGGTAGATAGATAGATAGATGTTGGTTAGTAAGAACAGAGGAAGATCAAATTATCTACCTCTAGATATTGTTGTATATATTATGCAAGGAGTAATAATTTGATCTTCACTTCAACACAAGTTAATTATATTATAAAGGAAGGATATTTTTTCATTATTAACTACATAAAAGTGGAGAATTTGACAGTGATCCTCTGAGTACAATATTTAATCATTATACTTGATGATTCTAGTTATAATGCAACAATAAGATTGCTCCATCTTATGTATAAAAGAAATTAAGCTCTTCTAATTTTACTAAGTAGAACTAATTTCAATATTCCAATTAAGAAGATCTATTCTTGCAATATACACCAATTGTAGTAATACATGTATTTATAAATTATTTCACCGGCAAAATCTAGATTTATCTACTTGATAAGTTATGCTTTTCAAGATAGAAATGTTATGTTTGATATTACATTTTGAATTAAAAGCTTGAAATATATAGCTTGTTGAATACTAAATATTCATAATTATTATAATTAATATGATTTAGTCTAAAAGGTAGTAAAATTATATAATTCCCAAACACATCTTCAGGCTTGAATAAATCTTAGTACATTGTATACTTATAAAGACTCTTTCTCTTTTACTCAATTTAGTGTTATTTCTATATTCACTAAATATATTGAGAAAAAATTTTCAATTACTAGAGCTCTTAGTTTTCTTTTTTTCTTTTTTAATTTTTCTTTTACATCTTAATTTATTTAAGAAATTTTTCTCAAATTTTTTAATCAACTATCCCAATGCCATATAAATCAACTCTATCCATATACTTATAAGTGCTTACTCCACCATTACAACTAGACCTATCTCTATATTTTTCAAGATTATTCCATCTTGCAATAGCAAAAGATATTGCACTCAATTAACTTTATCACTAAACTGCTACTTTAAAGCTTATTTTGTCTCACAAGAATGAAAGCTAATGCATTCGTCAAGCATTCTCATTCATATGGATCGTGAGTAAATTTAAGTTCAATTCCTTTATGTAATAAAAGCAACAATACTCTTAACTTCAACTGCATGTGATTAAGATCCTACTTATCCAAATTACTCGATAGGTTTAGAAATAGTTTGCACAATTAAAAAACCAAGCAACTGTTAGAGATCAAAGTAAACCGTTACACGCAAAGGGTTTCGAAAAGTGAGATGTCCATATTTAATTTATTATTTATTAATATAATAAAGTTAGATGTCCATGTCCATGTTATAAAATGAGATGTCCATATTTAATTTGGTGCTCATGCATTGGGCCTGCTAGATGAGGTAGATTCTAACATCCACAATAAGAGGTTGTAATTTAAGAGATGTTACTGAAAGTAATTCACACGTTAACAAACATCAACTAAAACAAAGAAATACCTAAAAAACTTTAAACGAAACTTCATTAACATAGCCCGTCAAGAGAAGGCCACCACCCATAGAGAGTTATTTGGGTCATTCACTATTGAAATCTCTTGATGTAATCTAATTACAATTTGAATGAAAGAACGGACCAGTTTACAATCTAATTTGATTTTGATTTGAAATGAAGCAGTGAACAAGTCCACATTTTGAATTTGAAACTATTCCTAAGATTCAGAAAACCAAAACATCTATAAGACCACTCTTAAAAGGTTATGTGGGTGATTTACTAATTGAAACCCCCTAATATAATATAATTACAGTTTGAAATTAAACGATGGACGAATTTACAATTTCAACTTAAAACTACGTCTAGGGGTTAGAAAGTAAAGGAAATCTAATCTGTAGTTATTCTGCTCTCTATCCTCTCCATCCGTGTATGACAATGTAATCAAGTGGAAAAGTTTATTGAACGAGGTCCCCAATATAGAACACTTGTTCATTATGTTTCCCCACCGATGGTAATCTTAATATATATTTAGAATGAGGAACAAATGGATCCTATTGAACTGCGTACTGAGGTGATCGTACTGGCTACTTGTAATGTATGGAAAGACTTACCAATGCGTGGTGTTTGGTGCAATATGCTTTGAGGTGTATGTAACTGTAATTTGGGATCATCATCCAAGACAGCATGTAGAAAAGTAACGTAAATCCATATGCAACTCAAAATGGTAGGAGAGAGGTTATATGGTAGTCATTTTCTAATCTGAAGTTGGACTCTAATCCCAGTAGGTGCACAATATGAACATTCATTCAGTCAAAGAGAAACCGAGTGTCTTTGTGACAGCAGTTAAGGCAGATCTGTTATATACGAGACAATCAGACAAGCGTTTCTCTTACATTTTGTGTGACAACTACATTGAAGATTAGAGTAAAACTTTATGAATGAGAATTAAGTAGTTCAACTCTGTGGCGCTTAGTTTCTGTGCAAACGTCCACATAAAAGCAGAGAGTGAACACTTTAACCATGTAATATATACGTGTCCAGGAGTAGTGGGTCAAGATATTAGGACTCTGCATTTCGAGAAAGTTTCGTCTCAAGTTTCATTAATTACATCTGACTTCCAAAAGCGCCTAGCATATCTTGTTTAATACAGTACTTCAAGAAGACACATCGAAGAAGAAATTATAAGACTTGGCTGGCATGGACGTGTTTTGGCAACGACATCAGACAAAATGGTGCCCCTCTAAAAGCAAGAAGAAAAGTCAGTCTAGGATCCATGAAAGAATCTTTAGTAGTACTAGAATCACAACCAGAAAATCCCCAATCAAGAAAATTTTCCTGCTTATACTCCACGATGGCTTAAACTCTAGACTGAGCTTCTCGAAGTAACTCGTATTTCAGCAACCTCATCAACCAAATCTGACGCTGAGGTTCGTTGAGTCGTTCGACCAGCTCAAACTTATCGTAAAGTAATCTCTCACAAAACCATCCAATATGAGCACACAGAAGACCACATAAGGGAAACGAAGCCTCAAGATGTGACTCTAAAGGGGGGTTCCACGCGTAAACATGTTCAGATTCAAAGATCATAGAGGAGATATTCTATTTACAGAATGAGTTTAATGAAAGAGACGTTTTACAGTAGATTGTGTTGGAGATTTCCCAACAATCTTTGTCGATATAAATTTACTGACACGTGAGGTCAAAACGAGCCACGGAACTATACCTACCTGCAAAATTAGAGAGCTTATTAGAGGCTTATTGAAGAAAACGTGTTTTATAGGTTAGACTTCACAAACACAGAAACGCTCTAGGTAACCCACAGATATGTACCAGTACCTAGAAGCTCCATGGTAGGTGTCGGGGTAACATATTAGGAAGGCGAGAAGTAACCCACAAAAGGAAGGGAACAAAAGATAAGTAAAACGACAAAAATCATTAGAAGAGAAAGGAAAAAAGATGGAAATACTATCTTACAGGTAAACAGAAAGGTTCAAAGTGAGTAGGTCAGTTCCAAATCTCGGAGGGTCACTGATCCATCCAGGGACCATAGGACTACTACATATTCGGAAACTCCCTCGCATAAATTCAGTACAGTAAGCGTTGTTTGCCAAAGTAATTTCGTCCTTGAGAGTGGGTGACTTCCAGGATTTATAAGATCAAACTAATAGAAGTCTACTAATGTTTGGGATGATGATGCTGATGCCTAGAGTGGTGTACTCTTGATCCTCGTCGAGTAAAACTGGAACTAGAACCTTGAACCGATTACAGTGGTGTATACGAAGAAAAATAACTGACCGTAACTTCGTCTCCTGATGTTTGCTTGTCGGCAGAGACCAAAAGCTCTGAGTGAACAATACCCAATGCAGCATCTCTTCAGTACAATGAAAATATACCTCTACATGACACTCATAGATAAACATTTCACAAACAAGTATGCCTTGTCCAAAACAGAACAGCATCTAACGTTGTCCCGAAAACACATATTTTCAGGGATACGGATTGAGAGGTCAGTACCGTAAGGCTGCAGTAACGAAACAGGAATTGTTGCAACAGATGTATGCCAGAACCACTGAGCCAAAATAAGGTACACAACAACCTGCATACGCGTTGCTTCAGTAACTCATCTACCTATCAGTTCACAACATTTGACACCGAAACAGATGTAGCTAAGCAGACATGTCATTGAGATAGTCAATCAAACACATAATTTCCATGTCATCGCTTTGTCCTCATGGAGGTCTTTGAAGCAAAAACCTACCAAAGCGAAGAAACCCAATTACAGACATCCAGGAGCATCAGGCATGTAAACGAACGTCCTACGGTGAGAGGAGAATACAATGTGTAGATAAAGAAGCCGCACCTTCAGGGCAGTAGGGGCAGTGGAGTAAAGTGAGAGCCACCAGCCTTTCTGGAGGGCTAGACTCTGCCGCACTGACGAGAAGAACAATTGCAAACACTGGTTAGCACGGGTGTAAGGAAACCTTAAGCACTTCTTGTTGTTGAAATGTTTCATGTGTGTGTAATCTGATACAACTTAATAAAAAGAATTCCTATCTTGAACATGCTGTAAATAGGTCATACTTCTCCAGTTGAAACGGGTGGAAATGGACTTTTTTCAAACTTCTCATAAGTGAAATACAGGTCAATCAAGGTGAAAGACTCGTTCAGGAATTTACAAAGAGCAAGTTCTTTCTCCTTTACAGCAGCTGCCCGCTTCAGCTTCGCTGCCTTAGAGAAGGTAGCCGGCCTGCCACATCATATTGTATGACTGTCAGGCAATGGCAGACAGTGTTCTATCTGTCATGTGCATTTCATATCCACTTCGGTAAAAACGGTCTGTTCCACAGCGCTCGACTACACCATAATCTCAGATTTTTCGCTTCTACCAGCGTAACAGTCTCCTTGCCATCAAAGAGAAAAAGGCTCTTTAACTAGCTCAATTCTGTTATTTAAAGTGCCGCTGATAGTTGGCAGCACAAAGTTCATGAGCAGCTACGGTCATGATAATTACGTGGATAGTGCATCGGCTGCTCGATGCAATTCTCGTATTTCCTTCGCCAATTCAAGCTCCTGCGGCTTCAACTGGCCACTCTGCACGCGGCGGAGTTAGAATCATCAGTAACATGGGAGCTTCATAGCTATGGCTTCAAAGGTTGAGAGGAGCTCCCTCCCAACCTTTGAAGCCACAAAATCAAGCCAATTTTTCGATTGATCAGAACCTTTGGCCCATTTCTACATATCCAAATTCTTCTGTGAAAATGTCATATGCTCTACAGCTCCGATCAGTTCGCTGAAACAGATAAATACGAGTTGATAGTTGATAAAAAGTAGTCCACTTACAGGTGTTATTCTGGCATAATACTCCAAGAACAGATGCAAAAGCAGCAATATGACGAAGATCGCCGCGGCCGCACTAACCGATGCCTCCTCCATCATGCTAGCCACAACCTTGCAGCTTAAACGAGCCACTACGCTAGAGGAAAACGTGAACGCACTCAGAGAAGACTAGCAAAGAAAGAAGAGCTCAACTTCGACATTGCATCGTTTCCCCCACAGAGCAACGTGATCTACTTTCTGTCCACATCTCGATCGCATCCGCGTCGTCGTCGTGTTCGCATTCATTCTTCCAAGTTCAGAGGGGCTTCGACCACTCACTGAGGAACTCGGTAGCGCTGGAAATGGCACTAACATCATCATTCCTCGCAGGAAGGGGGAGATGTGTACATGTCTGAGTGGGCCGCGACCCAACGTTGAGATCTCCTGCCCTCCTCTGTTTATAGTACTTACTTCGTTCCTCATTCTTCTATTTGCTAACTGACTCGATACTAGAAAAGACTGAACTGTGGTAAGACGAGTCAAGGCTCTATTGAATTGAGTCGAAGGAAATGTACAATGAAAGGAATTTGTTTAAAACGGGTAATTATGCTAAGCTATCAACGTACCGGGATGCAGGAAGTTTATGTATGGGGATAATTCAAAAGATATGAACAGCAAAATACGAGTTAAGGGAAAAGTTCAAGTTGAGAATAAGAATTTCTTATTCTTTATAATATTCTGGTTAATAATTGTTCACCATAGCATAACAAAACTTGCTGATAATATTTGTAAATTTATATTAGAAACTTCATTATTAGCTTTACATTGTAAAGTGGTCATATTGGAAAATGGACATTTTGCGTAGAAGTATTCTTGATACATTTTACTTATAGGTTTCTTGTCATGGAAATTAAAACTCGGAATAAATTTAATGACTAAAAATTTTCTGAGATATGTGTTGAAGTAAATCATTCTTAGGAAGTTATTATATTAACTAGGAATTTATTTGAATGTTGAAGTAGAGTTCTTTCAAAATATCCATAAGAAGATGAAATAAGAAACATAATTTTCAAGAAACAAGAAAAATATTATAAGAATGTATTTAATTTATTAATTATATTATAGTAAGATAATACAAATTTGAGCTGAGAAACTTTAATTCAATAAAAAGTTAATGTGTGTTATTCTTGTGCTGGCCATGGCTACACCTTCCCATGTGATACCGTCAAGAGTGGCTTAAGATACATAATGGCCATGTATCACCAACACTTTACCTTGCAAGGAGTAAAGATCCACGTTGGAAGGATGCACAAGGACTATGATTGGACCACTCAAGATGCTCACATGAGGCAAGTGACCGCATTGACAATGATGATACTTGAGATTATGCACATTTCTTCTATCCTTTTGTTGACCATACCAAGGATACTAATAGAGTCATGGGAGTGATTAGCATCTCAGTCGGGTTGTATTTTGGGGTTATTTGAAACTAGTTTTCCATGTCCACATCTATTCCATAAGAGTTTCCTAACACTCCATGATGAGGCTAGATAGGCATTTTGCCTATCACTTGATTTTTTGGCACATAATTCCTTGGACAAGTTAGCATGGTTCTTATTTCTCTTACTCCCTTGATGGTGCCTTAGTTATGCTAGAGAGAGACGTGGGGAGCATAGAGAGGTAACCACTAGATTTTATCAATTTTGAGTGGGGGATTAGGCTACCCCACAAAAAGAGTCAATCAAGGTTGCATGCACATTTTAGGAGACAAGTTTTGCCACAAGATACCACAAAGTACACTCAATTATGATAATGTAGGACATTTGATATGGCGGGATAGTTTAGTAGAGCAACACAAGCACTACAACCTTTATCTATGGCTAGTCCTATTGATGAGACTATCTCTTTCTTATGCTCACTATATCCTATGGCAAGAGAGGGAGTACCACTAGAGGTCTTAGATTATCATCCTTAGTAGCATATGTCTTGATAGGTCATTTTTTGCATAGGCATTATGCAATACCTCTCACCTCTCCCCAAGACGTTTGTGTCATGTGTGTATATACATCACTACACAACATACATCATTATCAACATCATACACTATAAAAGCACAACTCATACATAAGTGATACATGAACTCTAAAGTGCCACAATAATTAGTTCTTTCTTCCAATCGAATCACACTCAAATCAGATCTGTACTCAATCCTTCACTCAACAATCTATCAACAATTGTGCATTGATTACAATCAAGCCACACCCACTCTAGCTAAGAGACTCCAAGTAATTCTTGCTAGCCTCTATCTATCACAACTAGGAACTCAAAGGCTTACCATCAAAGACCTCTTTAGAGCTCTCAAGAGCTACACCTTGAAAGTATATCCCTTTGCTCAACCTATGTTTCTAGCCTTAATGGTGCCACTAATGGCACATCTAACAATAAAAATTGGTGCAAGTGAAAATGGTTCCCACCATGTGATCAATAGCCATAACATGAAATCTGACCGCCAACAAGTAGTCTATGAGACATTTCCAAAATAACTATGACTACCAACTACACTACCTCTCTATTATATGAGTAAACTAGCTTTAACATTACAAATGTTATAATAGTTTTCATGCATATATATATTGCTACACAACGTACATTACTATCAATGTCATAAAATATAGAAGCACAATTCATATAAAGTCATACATGAATTCTAAAGTGCCACAATTGCCCTCCTAGCTGGCAATTAGGTCACTCTAACTATAGATAGCCATCTACTCCAAGTATGTGATATGCACTATGGTGTGCAAAGATCAATGGTATGAACTATGGTGTTGGGTGCTATCAGACTCCATTGTTAGTTACATGTCTGCAATCTATACCACATAAAGGGTGAACTAGCTATAGATCAAGTACATCTAGGATATAATTATTGTCCTTGAGGAACCACTATGAGAGAAGGAATCAAACATACCATATGCCATCATCTTGAACAGCTATCACACACCAATATAATAGTAGCTCCACTAGAAGAGCCACATAACATACACTACAAGCTTGCACATACAAGTGCCAAGCTTGGATCCAATGTGTCATTAATGTTTGGAAGATGGCATGGCGAATAATTGCACACATGATCCTTCCAAACAACACCATCATGTCCTTCCAACATGAGGAGTCCAAAAGGCAAAACCTCATGCACTCTCAAGATAGTGCTACTTGTAGTAACATCAGGTGTTGTTAGTATAGTCTTTTATAGATATACATAGTCACTTGGATGAAATTGATGGATTGAAGGTTTATAACCTCCTCCTCAAATAGTACATAACATAAGGTATCTTTATGTTGAAAAATTGTTAATTTCTCAAAGACTATAAACATCATTCTTCAAAAGATCTCTACTTATTGAGAGTATGTACTTACCCATACATCTAGATCATCCAAGTCCAAAACTATGGTAGCATTACAATGAATGGCTACAAGTAAATTTGGATCTGTCCATAAAGTAGAAAGTAAGGAGAGAAAGATGCTAAGGAGGCTTGCTGGCTGAACTAGTAGCCCATGGCCAACCAAGGTAACTAGAGATCTCAATCTCCTAGGTAGCATTTCTGCAATCCATACTTACGTAATCCTCTCTTCACCATTTGAATCACTCTCTTTGTTATCTTGAAGCGGTACTACTTGCACTCTACCATCCTCCTATACACAAAGAAGATGTTTTCATTCCAATCTAAACCGCTTGGCTTCCTAAAGAACACAATCTCTCCCCTTGGCACCAACTATGCCACCCACAACACCAATGCAAAGATAATCCATCACCAAGACATCATCATGAATGTCTTGCTGATCCGTACCAATATCTTTACCCTTTGGATTTGTGACCTCAACAACTCTTCCTATATGTGTTGAGAGAGATACCACCAAGACCTCAAAAAAATACTTAGAAAGGTAGATGTATGCCAACTTGGCACCATCTCCTCATCTTTGTCAGCATGCCAATGTGCTTGGTTCTGATCTTGCTTGTTGTGAGATGGGTTTCTACTCAACCCATTTGTATCATCATTCACCACTCCAAGTCTATGAATAACCATGAAATCATACCCTTATAAAATCAAAGCCCATCATGCAAGCTTTCTTGAAAGCTTATCAGACTCCATCAACCACTTCATTGATTGATGATTAATGATGAGAGTGATAGGTTACCAAATAAGTAACATCAAAAATATGTTATTACCCATATTGCTACTAAGCACTCTCTCACTCATATGAACTATACTTCACCTCTATTGAATTGTTGAAGTGAGTAGCATAGGCCACCACAAACTCCTTCCTCTCATCATCCTATTGGATCAAGATTGCTCCAAGCTCCAATGTATTCCAATCAATATGAACCTTGAGTGGTCATCCTTCAATTGGTCTCCTAAGAATAGAGGCAAATATCAACCTCTCCTTGAGTTCTATTAAAGCTCTCTCTTTCTCATCTCCCCAACATCACACTTGTGTAAGCTTGGTCAGCATCATCAAGGCCTTGGTAATGGCACTAAATCCTCTAACATATCAATAATAGAAGTTGGTCAATCCAAGGAATGCTTACACTCTGCTCACATCTATAAACCAAGGAATATGTGCAATAGCCTCCACTTTGGTTTGTTGAACACCAAGTCCTCTAGGGTAGATAGTGTGATCCAAATACTCAACCTACTTGTGGAAGAATCTATACTTTCCAAGATATAATTTGAGTCCATGAGATCTCAACCTCTCAAACACCTCCAAGAAATGTCTCTCATGCTCCTCCACAATAGTGCTGTAGACCAAAGTGTCAATATAGCACCAAGTAAAATACAGTCCTGTTAGGATCTTGTTCATGACCCTTTAGAACTAAGCAACAACATTCTTAAACTCAAATGGTAAGAACCTCCATTAATAAAAAATATCCTTGTTGTGAGGATTAATAGCCCAAAATGTTATCTTAGACTTGTCCTCCATCCTCATCTACAACTGATGATATCTTACTCCAAGATCCAAAGTACTGAAGACCTTTGCATGCCTAATCACATCAAAGATCTCCTCCAATATAAATATGGCATACCAATCAGCCCTAGCTTGTATATTGATAGTATGGTATCAATATATGCACACATCTACCTATTTGTGTAGTTGCCATGCATATCCTTCTTGGATAGCATCATTGTAGTTGAAGCATACTCTCTAAATCAATGTTGTCTCTATATCATTATATATGTAGGGGTGTCAAAAAATGGGTGTATCACTAGTAAGCTCAATATGAATACCATGTCTGTTTAGAATACCCAAATCCTTCATATTGAAGGCAAAACAACTCATGTGGCTCCTCACAAACCTCCAAACTCTTTGTCTTTTCCCTCTTGTAAGCTTGGGTCCAATGTTAAGCTCCCAAGTATCCTTTATAAATGATATAGGAGTGGAAGATGCATTGATTGGCTACTACATCAAGCCCTTAAGAGTTGTAATGTCATACCCCCAACCACCAAAGTCCCCAACCTCAATGTAGAAAACTCTCTCTTTTGGATATTGCCAAGCAATGAGTGTGGTATCCAAAGGTGATAAGCTAATAAGACTCTTGAGGCTCTTCCTCACATTGGTCTCTTGGTGGTATAGAGGCACCACTCCAAGCCTATTGCACCAATTGGTCCACATGTTGTTGAAATGCCTCCTCAAAACTCAATAATAGAACATCCAAGAAATATAGAATGATCCTACTTGTACTCCAAATCCGAGTGATTTCTTATGGTATTGGAGTATCTTCTACTTGGATGTTCCCCTCTAATAAATCACCTAGCCAAGTAATGGAACCACTAAAAGTTGAAATTGATACCATGGTCCTTGACTATAGTGAGCTAAGACTGCCACTACTAATGCATATTGGTAGGCAACACACCTATCCCTCACCTGACTACCAACCTGATCTATAGGAGGCTATCTCTTCTCAATAATCAATATTAAAACCCATGGGATATAACACTACTCCAACAACTAGCTCATCATATGACTATATTATTATCATAGAGGCTTGAGCTCTCACCACATAGTTATCAATTGGATGATTGGGCTAAATTTGGACAATAAGCTCTCCACATGTGATGTACTACGTAGAACCACTCCCTAGAAATATTTAGATATGAAATGAAAACCTCTCTACATTGGTCTTCCATAGCTCAAGGCCAAATACTATAGCTTTCTTCAGCATAAGGAGTTGTGCACTAGAGTCTAAGAAGATCCTTTGTGGTTTATAGACCTTCCTTGAAGGTACTACCAAATGTAAAATCCTCCTTTGATTATCCAATAGGACAACTCCAAGTTGAATTGAGCTTGCTCAAAGGTAGGTCTAGTTGGTAACTCCTCTAACCTAGTTGTTGCTACAAACAACAAACCATTACTTGTTGAGCAAATCCCATGCTCTTCAACCAAGTCAGCTCTATTATCAACCACCTTTGATCTAGAACCAAGAATCACATCATCCTTACTCTCACAAAGTGTGGCATCAAACCAAAACATTGGAGTTGGGTCAACTCTCAATGTAAACATATCATTGGATGAGAACAGAGGGAAGTGCATAATCAACTAGCCACTCCCAACATCATGCTAGACTCAATTTGTGTAGCAGCAAGTGGTTGACTAACATCTAGTCCATCATGCACTCCATCATTGCCTACCACACTTGCACTAGGACGTATAGGAGTTATGGATGTTGTCTATAGTGCCTTAGAGAGTATAAAAGACTGAGGAAGTCTGACCTATCTATCAGCCTCTCCTCCTTGTAGCTCCAAACTCCACTAATGCTCCTCTATGCTTTGGAGCACATACTACACTCCAAGTCATTACGGTAGATGTATCTATTTATACTACTTTGCACATAAAGTTCAAGATGTCTCTTTCAGTAGCATAAGAGGTAGAAGCCTCAACACTCAAATCTGATCTCCTTTGAGCTATGGCCATGTTAACCAATCTTTGCTCCAATTGCCCAATCCGAGTATGCATGGCTATATTAGAAGCAAGAGCAAGTATTGTGCCTCTATTAGGTATGGATCCTCTACCACCACCTTATCCACCATGACCTAGAGCTCCTTTACTACCTACCATAGTAGTCCTACTACTCAGTAACTCTAAGTGAAGGTCAAAGCATTAGTCACTAGTATGGCCAAATCTATGGCAATGGTCACATCGTCTTTGTGCTAGCTATGATGCACTAAAGGTATCATATCCACTACCTTCAATGCACTCTCTCTTGTGGTGAGTTCTACCACAAGTCCAACAAGCAACACCACCACTCATTAGCTATTGTTGACCTACAAATGAAATTAAGGATCTAGTTGTACTAGGCTCCCCACTTGCTCCATAAGATCTAAGCTATCCAATCTACTCTCAAAAGCCAACATGATGTGATGCACTTTATTGCACTCTAGAAGAAGTAACAAGTGTAGATGAGTTCTTCCTACCAAATACAAATGTCACCACTCTTTCCTCTACCATGTTGAGCTCAATGCGCTCAACTAAACTAAAGACCATTGCCAAAGTAGGTGAGGTAATCTATAACAATGTAACATCATGTACTTTAGGTCACAACTCCTTGTCCAAGATCTAATACCAAAACTAGATTGATTGGGCCTCAATAACTCCCTGAGTGATATTGGTCAACCATCTCATGCAAGTGTATACCTTGCGTAAGTTCTCTCCAACCTTACATTGGAACTACAAGCTCCTTAACTTGTTACTTCACACTCCTTGGTAGTTCTGCCTCAAGCACTAGAAAAACTCTACCATGGGATTAAACGTCTATACTACACCACCTCTTATAGCGGTACTCCCACTCATAGTAGCACCATTTTGAACTAGTGCACCTCCACTAGATACTCCAATGCTACTAGAGTTAGAACTTGTAGGTATTTCCAATTTAGCCTTAGCAACTAAGCTTGAAGTGATAGAGATGTAGCTCAAAACCAATATTGTTTCCATAGCTCAATCTCCTCCAAGTGAGTTCTCTTGAACTCATGATAATCATCCATTGGAGGACACTCCAAGTGTTGAAACAACCTCATCCATGCCATGAAGGGTATGAACAAAGTTGAGTTCTATATTTACTACAAATTATACCAACTATCAAAATCTTGGAGGAAGTCATCCAACTCAATGGTATCCACTATACCAAAGTAGCGCTTGGGGGCTTTGGAGGCTCCATAAATCTTACCCATGTCCCACAACAATAATGAAAATACAAAAAGTGTGCTCTCAATTGAATAAGCTCCTATATTAAACTCCAAATCAGAGTCAATCTCATCCCTTATTGAGACTTCAAATACATGATTATATCAAGTGCAACTTTGTGTAAACTCATTACATATTGTAGTGATATCTCCTTTGGAATCCCCTAAAACTTTATTATGCCAATGTAACTCAAACTACAATTGTAACCACCAAAAGTATCCCATCAAGTGCCAATGCCAATTGAATACCACTCATTAATATAGCTTTACCTTCAACAACTACACTAGGAGAATGTGCAACCTATAACCTACCATCACAATATATATTTTGACAGTCTAAATATCATCATTTCTTACCTAATTGGAGAGAAACATTGGTAATCTGACTAGTCATCATTCTTGCCTCACTACCCACTAGAGCACCAACACTCTAAAGTCAAGGCTCCTCATATAAACATGATGCAAAAATAGAAAAAAAGAAATAAAGGGAATCCAATCACAAGAAGTCTAAATGAAACCCTAAATCTCATAAATCAACACTTGACTAACTCTGCCACCATTTGGGATTTAACATAATAATAGTATTAACCTACTCCTAAGCTACCAAGATCACCAAGGATGTGATAAAACTACCTCTCCTAGCCAAAGTTACACGTGTATAAGTATCAATCAACTAGTCACTAGATAACAAGTGAATGTGTGGATCAATTAGCTAGGATACTAGTCTAGGAACTAGAGATCTAGGATTCAAACCCTATTGTGCATAATCTAGAAAAGTGACCATATTTTGCTAAAAAATGACCAAAAACTACTAATAACTTATTTAAATTGGCTAGTTTATTGGTCATCTAAATTGGCTAGCCTCACAAAAATAAGCTATCTTGTTGGTCCTTCATAGCCTTTGACCCATAGTCTTATACTTCTATACACCAAACATCATTTGCCCTATTGCCAAATCTACATCAACTTCCTTGGGCTTGAATAGAACACCCACTATCTCAAATTGATTCCATTCTTAGAAATTTGGCCAATGCTTTTGGACACTATTTGCCCCACTATCAAATCTACATCTACACTGTAACATCCATTTATGCATGGTGTGGTATTTTGATATTTTGCTTGGTATTACAAGTACTTGAGAAATATTATTTATACAGAGACAAAGGATGGTTCTACATTAGTCATGATTAGCTAAAGTTAGTCATAGTTAAGATAGAGGGGCCTTACTTTAGAGGAAGTGGAAAAGATGAGCACCACTATTTTGGATTCTAGTGTGTTAACTTGGTATTATTCTTGGGTGTTTGGCTTTGAGGAAAGAGTTGAGAACTCTTGGGCCCGCAAGCCTTTTGTTTTGGATTCTTCTATAGTTCAAGGATAGCCCATGTGAAGGAATCCTTGACTTAGTGGTTGGGTCAAGATAAGACCACATGCTTACGAGAATATGCCCATGTGAATGGATATTCCTTTCTACTTTTTGACTTGACTTGACTTTTAGTCTAGTAACTTGAGTTACTACAGTAATTAGTAACTTTGGTGCATAACAATTTCACAAGTTGTGGTACCCACATTTTTTGTTTTTTTGCTTATTTATGGAGAAGAAGTGTACAAAGAAGACATATTGTGCTTGTATGGCATCAGAAGGCAAAGAAAGGTGTCCTTGAGTTGTAATCCAAGGTAAAGTGACTTTGTGTCAGAAGGTGAAGTACTTGGATTTGCCTTGTCAGCATGCAACCCGAAGTAAGAAGACTTTGTCTCGGGGGTGCTCAACCCAAGGCAAGGATAGTGCAACAACTTTCCTTTGGGGTTGGACATTCAAGAAGGTACCGTGCACAAAAATGGCTGGCTTATAAATAGGAGGAAATTGACAGTGACAGGAGCATGAAGAAGGTGTGATTTCTTGGTAGAAACTCAAAGTGAAGAGAGACGGAGGCAGCACGCCACTATAAAATTTGGGCTAGAGACAAAATGATGACAAGTAATTTTCCATTGCTGTTAAGAAGTCATCCTGTGGGAGATTGTGGGAAGGGAAGTGTAGTCGAAGATACGCTGGTGTGTAGAGAGGAGGTAAGGAGAGTTAGTCCAAGAATCAGTAGGAAGAGTAGCCCCCAACCCAGAGTGGAAGAGAGAAAGATGGGAGGTGGGAAGAAGAACTCTGAATTTGCAGTGAGAAATCATGCAATTTGGAGGTTAGATGTGATCGTGAAGATCAAGGTCTTGAGTAGGCTTTGGAACACATTCTTGGCATGGAATTGGAATGTTAGCTTTCCAAGTTTCATGGCTAAGATCATTGAGAGTAAGTGTCTTGATGGCCCCAAGAGAGAAGGGAAGAAAGGAAATCTGGCTTGATAGACAGAGTCGGATTGGAGGTTAGTACTCAAAAGAGAGGCGGATGATGAGCAAGGATCCACTTTCTTGGGGAAGGGAGAAGTAGCTGAAGAAACCCAAGAGGTGAGAGATGCCTTCTCTTCAACATGGACAAAGAATAGCTACAAGGTCAAGAGTTATAAGGATCCAATGAAAAGAGGCATCATAGCAACAATGATGGCTATCTTGAAGCCAGAGTGAACCACTTATGTGATGAAGCATCAAGCTATATCCTTCCACAAGATGTTTGCAGGGGAGTTGATCAATTAGGCAAAGTGTTTTCATCAGTGGGCAAGACAAATAGTGTGGAACTTGCGAGACAAGTCACCTCCACACTACATTGTGTCATTTGCAATGCACTTCTATTTGGGACTTAACTTGTTGAATGCGGCAGAGATACACAAGATGGTGTCAGACTTCCACCCTAATTTGAGAAGAGATGTTGATGCGGAGGAGCAGCAATACATCTTGCAGATAAGGAGCAATGATGAGTACTACGCACAAATGGGGCAAAGTGTGTAGTTGAAGGTGAACACTCCAAAGTTGAAGAAGAGGAGTCAACAAGGTGAAGAAGAAGAAGAAGAAGCAACAAGACCTTAGAAGATAAGGAAAGTAAACCCAAGGAGAGGATTGTTGGTAATTGTGTCATTGGAAGAGGAGTCAGAAGGAGAGGCCGAGTGCAAGGAAGACTTGGACAAGGAAGAAGAACCCAAATTCATGTTGCAGAGTGGGGAAATAAGCAGTGAGAGTGAAGATGGAGGGGAGATGCAATTGGTACTCAAAGAGGACAAAAGAAAGATGGAAATAGAAGAAGAATGTAACTTGCACGCAAAAGAAGAAGTTCCAAAGCAGGAGGAGAAGCGGGTGACCATTCAACAAGGAGTTCACTCCAAAAGGAAGGCAAAGTATGAAGTGGGACCAAGTAAGGTATGAGAAGTTGAGAGTGGAAGTTTGGGGAGCAAAGCATCCATCCCAATAAGGCAATTGCAGCTAAGAAGGCAAGTGTCAAGTGAGGAAGAAGCAAAGAAGGAGAAAAGTCCGCAAGTCAAGATAAGCTCAAGTGGAGGAGTAGAGTATCTACGGAAGATTGTGTGCACATTGTTAGTAAATTTGAAGCACAAGAAGAAGGAGATGTAGTCAACATATCCGGAGGTGAAGACTATGTTACAGATGTTAGCACGATTAGAGGAAGAGAACTTGGAGTTGAAGAAGAGTGTAACCTAAAGTGAGGAAGAGAGGGAAGTACTATGAGTAGATGCAATACCACAGAATCAAGTAATTGAGAACTTGAAGAGAGAAGTAGGGAGTAGAGAAAGAATTATAGAACAGAATCTCATAGCAAGAGAAAGGCAAGTAGCGGAGTATGAAATTTTGAAATAAAAGTTTGTTAATTCTTGATTAGAAATTATTCATGCTATGGAAAGGGTAGCAGAGAAGGAGCAAGAGCTTGATAGAGTGATGGAAAGTGTAGAAGAAAAGAAGTAGCTCTTGCAAAGGGAGTTGACTGTGAGGTATAGAGAAGAAGAAAGACTAAGAGAGTTACTCCGTAATCTGGAGGAGAAGATTGTGCAGAAGGAGAAGGAAAAGAAGACAATGAAAGCCGAGTTCAAGGAAGAATTGGCAATGTATAGAGAAGATTGGCTTGCAGATCGAGAACGGGAAAGAAGAATGAGACTTGAGCCATTGAAGAAGATTGTGACGAAGATGAATGTGATACTAAGTATAGAAGCTAATGTGTGTATCAAAGAAACAAGATTGCACAAGCTGAAGCTATTGGTGCAAGAGACAAGGAGGAGAATGAGAATGTGAAGGATACAGATTTGAATGCCTTGCTGATTAGTCTTAGTACTCGTATAGATATGAAGATATTAGAAGTAGAAGATAATATCACGATTAGATTAGACTTGGTAAAATTGGAGATAGATAAACTTCAGAAGGATGTAAGAGCAAAACCCAAAGTAGATGACATAGGAGTACATATATCTTTGGAGTTACCATCGGAGATGTTAGAGAAGAGTGGGTCGGGAGATAAGGAGTTGAATAGATTACCTACTAGTGGAATTGCAGATATGAGTGAAGAATTAGTAGAATTGGTAGAGGATTTAGTAGTTGTGAAACCCAAGGATAGAGTAGTAAGTGAAGTTACTTTTGGATTGGAAGCCAAGGAAGAGGTAGACATTGGATTAGAGTAGTAATAATTTTGAGATTTGAAGAGGTAGATATGAAGAGGTGCATCGTCATTTTGGATTTGCAGGTAGGAAAAGTTATTGTAGAACGGTCTATTTGTTAGTAATTGTCATTGGCTTCACTATTTAAAGGTGTCATTCACAGTCATATGTTGTTCAATGCTCATAATTTTTGAGAATAGATAAAGCAAAGTGTTGTGAAGCAATGCTCGTTGTTTGAGCTTAATTCCGAGTATCAATTCTGCATTTGTGTTTGTGAATGTGCGGAGAATTTTGAAGTGCAAGTTAGTATGCTTGTTGGATGTTGGATTCCGCAGGCTTTGTCTTTACTTTGTGTGTTTGATCTTGAGTGAAGTGCAATCGGAGCAATGCCTTGACAAATCTGAGAGGAATTGTAGTGTTGGTAGTATTTTGCATTTGTGAGTGCAACGTTGAGTTGATGTGAAGCAATTTTGATTGAGTAAGATGTGCTTTTAGGGTTGTTACACAAGTATATAAACAAGAGGTGAGGAGGTACTCATCATCCTTTCAGTTGAAACTATCTCTCTCATTTGAGTTCTCTAGTGAGCAATGTCTTGAGTCTTGGAGTGTTAGCCTTGGAGGAGTATGATGGTGTTGGGGTTCCTTGCCTTCTTAGTCCATGGTGCGCTACCATAATAGCCATCAAAGGTTCATCTTGAGTGAGAGACAAGCCGGCTCATAGCACACTATTTGCCCCACTACAAAATCTATATCAACTCAAATAGGGCTTCCACACACAATCACTCTTAGGGAAATCTAGGATCGTAATCAAATGTACTATGATTAATCAAGCTTGGAAATATCATTAATGCTCTTAGTTCTTGTATCTAATTTCCCTTGACTCTCACTTCTCTAGTGTAATCAGTTCTTTCTTCCACTCAAATCACACTTAAATTAGATCTATGCTTGATCTTTCACTCAATAATTTGCCAACAATCAAGCACTAATTACAATCAAGCCACAACTACTCTATCTAGGAGACTCCAAGTGATGCTCACTACCTCTATTCAACATAGCTAAGAACTCAAAGTCTCAACATCAAAGAAGTGAGCTCTCTATAGCTGCACTTTGAAAGTATACTTCTCTGCTCAACCTCGATCTCTAGTCCTAACAATGCTACTAATGACACATCCAATGGTATGAACAATGCAAGTGATGGTAAGTCTCACCATATGATCAATAGCCCTAAAATGAAATCCTACTACCAAGAAGTAGTTCATGAGTATCTACCAAAATTACTATAACTTGCCAACACTACCACTCTAGCATCTGAGCAAATTAGCTTTGGCACTACAAATATTGTGACACTTGTCAAGGATGGTATATGAGCATCTTAGATATTTCTTTCAATAAAATGATCCTTCTATTGGATTTACCAAGTTGTTTCAAGTGGTTGCAATAGTAGCAAGAGGAGATATTCCTAAATCAATTAGTCAAGTGTTAGGTGTTAGATGACTTCTTGTGATGGAGAAAAACCAAGGAGCATTAGGCCAATTACAATTGGAGAGATTTTTTGTGCTTGGTTAGTCACACCATTGTCTTTAAGCATCATTCTCACTTTTGAGAGCACTTTAATCCGAATCAATTTGGAGTAGCTACACTTGGAGATTGTGATGTTATATCTCTAAGCATAAGGGCATTATTGAATATCCATCCAAAGTGGGTTGTCCTCCATGTGGATATTGAGAATGTTAATAGCATTTCTTGGGCATCTATCTTTAGAGTGCTTAGGGAGGCTGGTTGATCCTTGGTGAGTCTCATTCCTTTTGTGTGGTCATTTATGGCTCTCTTGCTTCCCTTTACTACCAACATGGTTGCTCATAAAATGGGTCACCATCTTGGAGTCAATTGTTGGATCATGATATAGAGATCCTTTAGGGAGACCTTTTTTGCCATGGATTACTTCAGAGCTCTCTTATCTACTACTTTGGCCATGCCAACTTGTGTATTTCTCTCCTTGGCTGACAATACACACATTGTGAGCTCCATAGATTAGATTAACCAAGCCTTGATCACTTTACTACCAAGTTATATCTTGTAAGCTTGAGAATCAAGGTGTCAAATTGTGGAGCATGGTCTCTTTCAGGTATCCCTCTTCACCTTGAGCTTCCAAAGGAGTGTGTTGCATCTATAGATGGACTATAAATTTTTGGAGTGTTAATAGGATCCCAAGATTTGTCACATGCTTCTTAGATGATACCCTTGCAAAGAATATTCTTCATAAGGATATCCTTCCTTTATTAGGAGATCCATATTTGGCATTTGGTAAACTCTCCTCTAGTATTGCTTATTGACCAACTTACCTTTTCTACATGATTCCCTCTTCCTTGACTTTCCTTTCACATCTACATGCTTTTGATAAGAAGATTATGAGAGTCTTTGGTGATATCATTAGACTAAGGATATTTGAGCATGTGAAAGAGGATTCGGCACATAGTGTAATGTTCCAAGAACAAGAGGATTCCCAAATGAAACATATTTTTTGAGCCCTAATTCATCTATTTAGACTTCCAAAATTGGCTTTGAAGTTTTTTTGGCCTCCACCATATTAGAGTAAAGTACTCTTTTGGTGACACATCGATCTGATATACTTAGACCATCATATATAATATTCTTCTAGATATTATCAAGCCAATTTCCACCTTTAGATGATATGTCTAATTAATAGTATTACAAACCTCCTTCTTTTAAGATGCAATATCCTTGTTGTGAAGTTGTTGCTCAAAAGATTGCACTAACACTAGTGCATGGATCAAGTTAGTTGTTGATTCTCATGTTGCCTTATACAATGGGTACAATTTCCATAGTATGAGATATTCCACACATAGATGGCATATTTCACGGATACATTTTTGGAGAATGCATTCAACTTCAGATTCCTCTATGCTATCAATGAGTGTTGGACAAGGTCTAACTTATTATATGGAAGAAAAGTGGGTTGGTTGGAGTGTATATCTATAGTAAGGAAACATGGAACAATGGATATTTCTTCATGTGTGGTGGTAGCTCAAGGTGATAGGCCACTACGCCAATTTGACAAAGGATAGGAAAAAGCCTAATAAAATGAGGTCTAAACTTACAAAGGCCAACTAATGTGAGGTTCGTTATGGACAACCAGACTTGATCTGCAACATTGAACTCCATGTACCTACAATGTGCATTTGCATATTAGTTTTTTTTAATTTTGGACAATCTACTTGGCATTCTCTACACCTTGTTGGATTTTAGAAACAAAAGTGTTGATAGCATTAACTTTTGTAGCCACAAGGTGGATCTTTACCAAACTTGAAGGTGTGAAAGAGTGCTCTCTATATATGAGGAAGCATGGTGTGACCTATGTAGATGTATTCACTAAATTGTTGTATGTGAATTCCAACAATGGAATTAAGGTGTCCCACCTTTCTTGCTCCTCTAAAGTGAAGCTTTTCACTTGGAGCATGTCCTCAATAGTTCAATTAGCTCAGTTTTTTTGTCTATTGGTTGTGGATGGTATGCCATGGACATTGTTAGTTTGGTTTTGAAGATGCCAAAGAGTGTTCTCTAAAACAAACTAGTGAATTGAGTGGCCCAATCAATGATGAGCACTCAAGATGGGCGATGGTGAGAAAAGATTGCAAATAAGTACAATTGAGCTAATTGTGAAGTAGTTATGTCTTTGGTCATAAGACATACATAAATCATTTTACTATGCTGGTCTACAAAGACAACAATGTAGTCAAACCTTGAAGTGATCTTAGGCAATTCACAAATTAGATCCATTTTGGCTTGTTCTTGTAACAATATGGAGTTTAGTAACGTAGTTAGTAAGGCTAATGAAGTAGAGAATAAGCCAAATTAGCCCAAAATATTCCAGACGCATCTAGGAAGCTTCTTGGGAAGCTTCTCAACTAGCTTAACTTGCACCCCAAGCAGGTAACTTCTAGAAGGAAGATTTGAGAAGCTTCCAACTAGCTTATTTTGCACACCAAGTATGCAACTTCTAGAAGGAAGCTTCTTGAGAAACTTCTCAAGAGCCTTATATGCTATCTATAAATACCAAAGCCAAAACTCATGCTAGGCATATGGAGTTTTCCCATATTCAAGTGTCTCAATGTGAGTTTCCATTCTCCTTTTTCTCTCCTCGATCTCATCCTTTTACATCAATGCAAGAATGGGATGGATGGAATTTATGGACCACCAAATCCACTTCCACCAAACCATTGGGATTTTCATGTCCAAGTACTACCCAAGCATTATTTCACACAATTCATCACCTCACGCTTTGGACAAGATTTTTTTCATATGATCACCATATCTGAGGAACCCTTGGTGCTTTTGGTTGTAACTTATGGAGAATGGTGGACGTGCTATGTGGTGCCCACATTTTTTGTTTTTTTCTATTTATTAGCATTTGAGTGAAGAAGTAAGCACGGAAAGCCAAATTGCAAAAGAAGGAATGGACGGAAGTAACTTTGGAGAAAATCCAAAGAAGGCAAGATCGGATCCGATGATGGAGGTACTTAGAAGAGGGGTACAACGGAAAAAGTCCAAAGAGCATCGTCTTTGGGTTGGAAAGTGCAAGCAATACAAAGACCGTCTAACAACCTTGGTACGTGGCAAGAAAGTACACTTCAAGAAATGGCAGAGGTAGAAGAAGCATGTCTTGATAGTGACAGGACAGCAACACGCAGAAGAGAGGAAGTCAAATTTGAAATCAATTGAAGAATGACTACAATTTGGGGTAATATAAAATTGCAATTGTGCAGGGACAAGTTGAAGATGCCAAGTAAATTTCCAATTCCTTTGAGTAGTCGTCTTGCAATAATGCTTGTCAAGAAGCCAATTGAGAGTGCAATTTTCCAAAATCTAGAAGGAGTTAGAGTGTCTCGTCCAGGAGAAGGCATAGTCTTTTAGTGCCAAAGAACAAGAGAGAAGATCATGGTGAAGAAGATCACAAATGCTCTGGCGGTGCAAAGTTTGCAATTCGTAGGTTAGATGTGGTAGCCAGATTCGAGGTCTTGAATAGACTTTGTATTATGTTTTTAGCATGGAAATGGAATTTTAGTTTCCCATGAGTGATGGTAGAGATAGCTGCCAGTAATTGTGAGGAGTGCTCCGAAGTCAAAGGGAAGAGAGGAAATCCGGCTCAATGGACTGAGTTGGATTGGAGGTTAATGTTGGAGAAGGAAGCAAGAGAACCGACAGGGATCACCTTCTATCAGAAGTGTGATGCTACAGAAGAAATGGCGGAAATCCAAAAATCTTTCTTTGCTCTGAGAACAACAAATGGTTACAAGGTGGAGTCCTATCGGGATCCGATTAGAAGAAGTATCATGGGGACAATTATGGCCATGTTCAAACTAGAACGGACAACTTACGTGAACATGCAAAAAATAGTCTTCTTCCACCAGATGTTTGCAGGGGTGAAGGTGAATTGGGCAAAGTGTTTTCACCACCAAACAAGGAAAATGATGATCAATTAGAGGACAGGTTTGCCTCCACATTATTTTGCACCATTTGCAGCACATTTCTACTTTGGGTTGAATTTGCTAATAGTGGAGGAGAGGCATCACATGGTGTCGCATTTCCATCCTGATTTAAGACAAGAAGCAGATGAAGAAGAGCGACAATATATGACACACTTGCAAGCCAATGATGATCACTTCTTGAAGACGGGACAATGGAGGATGGAAGAAGTCAGAAGTCCAAAGAAGAAGAAGTGCAGTAAACCTGAAGAAGCAAAGTCGCCTCTAGCTCAAAGGAAGACTCAAAGATTGGTTGTGCAAAGTATGAAGATGGTGAGAGAAGCATCATCAAAATTAGAGTCTGAAGAAGAAACAAAGTCACAAGGAGGGGAATCAGAAGAGGATGAACTCACCTTACAAAGTGAGGAGTCTGGAAGTGAGAGTGAGGGGGAACTTGAGGTTCAGCAAGCGGTTGGAGTCAGTGAAGCTTGTCATGCAATGATTGACAGAGTACCTGGAACAACAAATCATTGCATAGCCCTGGTGGTGGACAAGCAGAGACCAGAGAAAAAGAAGGAATATCCTGTAGGGCCAAGTTCAATTGGTAAAGAAGAAGAGAGCTCAGAAGCGATGTCTCTAAAGATACAAAGATTGCAACTTTGGCAGAAGTAGCCGATGGAGGAGCCAAAGTACACAGACAAAGAAGGAGATGAAGATGAAGAGAACTTTGGTGGGATACCGTTTCTAACAAAGGTTGTCGCATCCTTGCTGGAACTATTGAAGGAGCATCAAAAAGTAATTCCCCAAGATCATAGAAAGGTGACGATTGAGTTGCAGGTGGTGAAGCATCTGTTGAGTGAAGTGAAGGGGTTGCAGGAGGGAGAAGTCCGAAGAAATGAAGAAATTGAAGAACTTTGTAGGGATGAAGCCTTGAAGAAGAAGACTTTCAAGATGTTACAAGAGAATTGTGAGTCAAGAGGGAAAGAACTACAAAAGCAAACGGGGGAATTGAAGGAGCAGGCAATGGTGCTGAGCAAAATGAAGGAAGAAGTGAATGATATGCGCATCAAGAATATTCATTTGAAGGCAACGGTAGTGATAATGGAGCAGGAGTTGGACAACTTGAAAAATAGTGCAGCCCGGAAGGATCAAGCATAGCAGAGAGAGTTAGCAGTCAAGCATGAAGAAGAAGAAAGATTGCGCAAGCTGGTACAAAGTGCAGAGCTACAAAGTTCACAGTATGCGGAGGAGAAGAAGATGCTCGCTGCTGACTACGAAGACGATCTGAAGATGTATTGTGAAGAGCTGAAGGAAGAGTGATCACGAGGGTATGAGTCGGAATTGGTGGGAGACGTAGCAAGAAAATTGATAGCTATGCTATGCACTGAGGCTGAAGGGAGATTAGAAGAAGCACATTTGCATGAGCTAAAGTTGCTTGTACATGACGCTCGGAAGAGGAGAGTTAAAGATGTAGATATGAATACTTTGTTGATCTGATTGAGGGAGAGAGTAGATCGGAAGATGTTAGAAGTAGGGGACAACGTCAGTCTTAGATTAGATTTAGTCAATTTAGAGTTAGAAAGAATTAGGAATAGTGTGATAGGGGAAAGGAAGTCCGATGTTGTAGACATTGGAGTGCAAGTGTCATTGGAATTATTATTAGAGATATTAGAGAGGAGTGGGTCAAGAGATAAAGAGTTAGATAAGTCACTCCTTAGTGCAATTGTAGTTCCTAGAGTAGAAGTAGTAGAAGGAGTGCAGGAATTAGTAGTTGTAGATATACCCAAACAAGGAGAAGTGATAGGAAGATCATCGGGTTTCAAAGCCGATGATGAGGTAAACATCGGATCTATAACACCCATTTGTGCATGTGTGTGGTATTGTGATATTTAGCTTGCTATTACAAGTACTTGAGAGATATTATTTATATAGAGATAAAGGATGGTTCTATATTAGTCATGGTTAGCTAAAGTTAGTCATAGCTAAGATAGAGGGGACCTTACTTTAGAGGAAGTAGAAAAGATGAGCACCACTATTTTGGATTTTAGTGTGTTGACTTGGTATTATTCCTAGGTGTTTGGCTTTGAGGAAAGAGTTGAGAACTCTTGGGCCCGCAAGCCTTTTTGTTTGGGATTCTTCTTTAGTCCAAGGATAGCCCATGTGAAGGAATCCTTGACTTAGTGGTTGGGTCAAGATAAGACCACATGCTTATGGGAATATGCCCATGTGAATAGATATTCCTTTCTACTTTTTGACTTGACTTGACTTTTAGTCTAGTAACTTGAGTTACTACGGTAATTAGTAACTTTGGTACGTAACTATTTCATAAGTATATAAACAAGGGGTGAGGATGTACTCATCATCCTTTCATTTGCAACTATCGCTCTCTCATTGAGTTCTCTAGTGAGCAATGTCTTGAGTCTTGGAGTGTTAGCCTTGGAGGAGTATGATGGAGTTGGGGTTCCTTGCCTTCTTAGTCCATGGTGCGCTACCATAATAGCCATCAGAAGTTCATCTTGAGTGAGAGACAGACCGGCTCACAGATCGGGGTAGTAACAATTTTGAGATAGGAAGAGGTAGATATGAAGAGATGGATTGTCAATTTGGATTTGTAGGTAGGAAGAGATGTTAGGAAGTGGTGCATAAGTAGGAAAAACTGCTATTTGCTTCACTATTTAAGGGTGGCATTTGTAGTATTATGTTGTTCAGTATTCATATTTTTGAAGATAGATAAAGCAAAGTGCTGGTTTTCAGTGCTTGTTGCTTGAGCTTAATTCTGATTGTCAATTCTATATTTGTGTTTGTGAGTGTGTGGAGAATTCCAAAGTGCAAGTCAGTGCATCTGTGGATGTTGGATTCTACAGCCTTGATCTTCATTTTGTGTGTTTGATCCTGAGTGAAGTGCATTGGAGCAATGCCTTGACAGATTTGAGAGGAATTGTAGTGTTGGTAGTATTCTGCATTTGTGAGTGCAGCACAAAGTTGATGTGAAGCAATTTTGATCAAGGAAGTTGTGCCTTCAGTGGAGGGGTGGAACACAATTCTGAGGCAAAATCATTCTTTGCAATGAAGTGCCATCTTTGGGAGAATCTGAATCATCACAATCAAGAGTTGTTTGGACAGAATTTGTTATGTTGTGATTATCTGTGTGTGTATTTGTTACAAGTTGTCAAGATTGTGAGCTTGTTACTCTCTTCTGGGTGTAGTTTCTACCTGAGAGATTAGAGAAGAAATCAAGAAAAACTACAAGTTACTGTTTGGCTTTGTATTTGACCAATTCTGAATCGTATCTCTTTGGGAACAAACTTTACTTACCCAATTACCGCAAAAGTGATATTTGCCAAGTTGTCACATGATTTTTGGTGCCGCTATCAGTGATACAAAACTCGGAAGTGGAAGAATACAAAGCCAAATTCAAAATTGGGCGTCAAAGCAATATGAATGTTTGCATCAAGAAAACAACTAGAAGAGAGAGTTTGAAGACAAACGTTGCATCATGAAGAAGAAGAACGTCTAAAGATCCAATCTACTTTGGCCGAAACTGAGCAAGAAGCATTGGACTTTCAACTTCTCTACAAAGTTCAAGAAGCTTTGTAAAAGAACTCAAAAAAAAAGAAACGTGAAGGAGGGTGGCAAGGCTTCTTTTTGTCCCTATCTTCCAAGAAGAAGGAAGACTTGAGCGAGCAGACATATGCATTACGACCCAGTACACCAACTTCCCCTAAAGCTGTAAAGGAAGTTGAATTCATTAAGAAGTTTGTTCGCAAAAAAATAGCACTAACACTTACGAAAGAAGAGTGTCAACATTTTGTATGTGCAATCCCTTGGTTGTCCCGAAGGAATTTTGAAGACCATTTGGAAGGTGTGGAACATCTTACTTCTAATTGGGTTGAAGTCGACACAACCAGAGAAGAAGAAATTGTCAAAGAAGACCCCACTTTGAACTTGACTAATTGGAACCCTTGGGCAACCAACACGGCGTCCATACCAAGCAGCTCTTTGGTCCCCTCAAGTTCAAACTTACCACAGCTGATTTCGCCGCATTGAACAATGACTTTATTACCTGTGACCCAACATGCCTATCAGAAGTATAAGGGGACAAAACAAGACAAAGACCCTGACGAATTTATCAAGGAGTTTGAAGTCATTTCCTTTGCCAACAAGGAACATGACTCTATGGATCAACTGTGGATTTTTCCAAGTCTGCTCCAAAAGAAAGCTTGGAGCTGGTACACCCATGTAACTCAAAAGGGGTTCACACTAGCAGACTATGCAGACTTACGAAATGGCTTTCTAGAATGATTTTGGGAAGTGGATTATGATACAAGTGTCTTTGCGGCACTTAATGATTTGGACCAAGGGAAGAAGGAAAAATTGATAGATTACTCTGAGCGGTTCATGGCCTTATTGAACCAAGTTCCAAAACAATCCGGTGTGGTGGGTTACTCCAATGCCCAAGCCATTACCTGGTTTCTTGGAGGGCTTTCACCAAAGATTTGAATCTTTGCCAGGGAGAGGAATGGAGCTTCCCTGGACAAAGTCCTCAAACATGTCGCCCAATATAAGGCGGCTCACTCTCACTCAAACAACAACCAAAGAAATCGGGAGAAGAAGGGCAAGAAGCCTAGACGGAGAGCTTCTCGCAGCACCTCCCCTTCTTCGGAGGAATCCTCCACATCTTTGAGTTCTTCTTTGGAATCTGATGAAGAAACCAAGCTGCAAAGAATATGAAGACATAAAGGAAAGAAGCCAGTAACACCGCCAGCAAAGAATGTACCTAAGGGGGATCAGAAGCTGGAGACTCTTATTAAAGAGTTTGTGGATTTCAAGATCTAGATGATTGGGGCTAAGGACCAAAGAAAGCCCCCGTCATTTGGTCGACCAAATGTATGGTGCACTGTGTGTGGTAAATCCGGCCATGCTAATACGGAGTGTTTGACCCACACTGCATTTCCAGTGCAAAAAATTGATTGGGTCCCCGGTTGGGACCAAAGTGAGGAAGAAGAGGCTGTATACCAAACCCAAGAGATATAGTCTCCGGTGAGCACATCATATCAAGGTCCAAGGTATGGACCAAGAGAGTACAATAATAATGCTCCCCCACGAAGACCACCAATGGGCGGCCAAAATAGACCTCAAAATGTTGCACCAAGTGCTTGTTACAATTGTGGCTTGATGTGACATTGGTCTCCAAATTGTCCAAAGCCAAGACGGAAAATTGGGTACGTGCCCCTTTGTGGAAATTGTAAAGGATCAGGGCACATGGGAAATCAGTGCCTGCAACCACCCAACCCAAAGCCCCTTGTAAAGTATGTACAGACCCCTATTGAGCATTCTGCGCTCCAAGCAAAGGGGGATACAAATGTAAATTGTATCACACTTGAGGAAAAGAGACCTCAAGAAGGGAGTCCCGCTTCAAAAGAAGAATGGCCGGACCTCAAAATTTTGAAGGTAGAAACCCGTTGTTGACAGGAAAATAATCTACATAGTATTAGTGCCATTTGGTGTGAGTTTTCATGCAAGTGAACTCTAGGGTTTATGTTATGGTGAAAGTGGTAGTTGTTTTGGGTTCTTGTAAGCTCAAGGATTTTCTCTTGTATTAAGGGAAGGAGGAAATTGAGTGGTGGATTTTCTTTAATGTTACATAAGCTCGGGGGTTTATTTGCATGTCACTTAAGCATTGGAGTTTGTTTATGTTATTGGGGGGTCTCAAGAGTATTTTAGTTAGCAGTAGTAGCAAAAGGATGGAGCAGGACAGAGAAGTGAGGAGAAGGAGAGAATTATTGGGAGTTTTGGAGTTTGGGAAGAAGAGAGGATTATCAAAGATTTGGCAGGGAGAAAAATCTTGAAGTGTTTTTGTCAAGAGAAAAATCTCAAAGGGTTTATATAAGGAAGAGAGAGATGGAGAAGTCTCGGAAAAACAAAGGCAGACAATAGGGTTTTTTGGGAAGTGACAATGTGCTTTCAAAGGAGCAATGTGGCTAGGAGTTGAATTTTCTACATGGAGAAGTCGGAAAAACAAAGGCAAACAATAGGGTTTTTGGGGAAGTAACAATGTGCTTTCAAAGGAGCAATGTGGCCAGGATTTTAATTTTCTACATGGAGAAGTTGGGAAGACAGAGGCTAACAGTAGGGTTTTTCAAGAAGTGACAATGTGCTTTTGAAGGAGCAATGAAAACCAGGAGTTGAATTTTCTACATGGAGAAGTCGAGAAGACAGAGGCTGACAGTAGAGGTGTCAAGAAGTGACAAAGGGGTTTCTCAAAGGAAAAGAGGGTGTGCATGGTTTTGGAGAGTCCGGACATGAAGAAGAGCTCAGGAGGAAAATTTCAAAGTTGGGAGACTAAGAATTGAACGGGAATGAATTTTTGCAGGAAAGCATAGGGCTTGAGATTGAGGGCAGAAAAGTGAGGTTTTCTCTTGAAAGGAAAGAAGGAAGGATTGCTGAGTGGCTGTTTAGAGAGGAATTTTTGCAGGGAAGCAAGAGGGCAGGAGACTAAGGGCTGAACAGAGAGGCAATTTTTGCAAGAAAGAATGAAGTGGTTGGTGAGTGGTAATAGGAAGGAGAAATTTTGCAGGAAAGAAGGACTGGATTGTGTGACAACTCGACAAATATCACTTTTGCGGTAATCGGGTAAGTAAAGTTCATTCCCGTAGAGATACTAGTCAAAATTGGTCAAATACAAAGTCAAACAATAACAATGTAGTTCTTCTTGGTTGCGTCTTTAATCTCTCAGGTAGAAACCAACACCCAGAAGAGAGTAACAAGCATTGAATCTTAGTCTTGTCACAAATTAACACTTCTTAATCACAACTCTATCAAATCTTTCCAAACAATCTTGATTGTGATGATTCAAGCTCTCCCTAAAATGGCACTTCATTGCAAAACAACTTCACCTCAGAATTTTGTTCCACCCCTCCACTGAAGGCACAAATTCCTTGATCAAAATTGCTTCCCATCAACTTCACACCACACTCACAAATGCAAAATACTACCAGCACTACAATTCCTCTCAAATCTGTCAAGGCATTGCTTCAATTGCACTTCACTCAGGATCAAACAGACAGAATGAAGATCAAGGCTATGGAATCCAACATCCAAATTCAAATTTCTCCACACACTCACAAACACAATTGCAAAGTTGATACTCAGAATCAAGCTCAAGCAACAAGCACTACTTCACAGCACTTTGCTTTATCTATTCTTAGAAATTATGGGCACTGAACAATATTTGACTATGAATGCCACTCTTAAATAGTGAAGCAATCTACAGGTATCTTCCTAATGTACCTCTTCCTAATGACTCTACAAACCTACAGATCTGAAATGACAATGCACCTCTTCATATTTGCCTTATCAAATCTCAAAATGGTAACTAATCCGATCCAATGTCTACTTCTTCCTCGGCTTTCAAACCCAAAGTAACTTCAGTCACTACTACTCTATCCTCAAGTTTCATAATTCCTACCTCTTTTACCAAATCTAATAGTTCTCTTTCCTGATCTGACATTTCACTAGTGGGTAATCTATCTAACTCCTTATCTTCTGACCCACTCTTCTCTAATGTCTCCAATGGTAACTCCAAAGACATCTGCACTCCTACTTCATCTACTTCAGGTTTTTCTCTAACATCTTTCCAAATTTTATTTATCTCCAACTTTACCAAATCTAATCTAATCGTAATATTATCTTCAACTTCCAATATCTTCCTATCTACCCAATTTTTGAGACTAATTAATAATGCGTTCAAATATGTGTCCTTTGCATGTCTCCTCCTCGTCTCTTGCACCAACAACTTCAACTCATGCAGCCTCATCTCTTCAATACAAACATTGGCCTCTATACTCAGCATCGCATTCATCCTGATTACGATCTCCTTCAATGGCTCCAATCTCATCTTCCTTTCATGCTCCCGATTTGCAAGGCAATCTTCCCTGTACATTGCCAATTCTACCTCGAACTCGGCTTTCACCATTTCCTTCTCCTTCTCCTTCTACACAATCTTCTCCTCCTGATTATGAAGTAACTCTTGTAATCTCTCTTCTTCCCTATATCTCACTGTCAACTCCCGTTGCCACAATTGCTTCTTCTCTTCTACACTCTCCATCACTCTATTGAGCTCTTGTTCCTTCTCTGCTACCATCACCATAGCATGGATAATTTCTAGTCTTGAATCAGCAAATTGCTACTTCAAGATTTTGTACTTAGCTACTTGTCTTTCCCTCACTATGTCACTCTTCTTCATAAGTTCCTCTTGATACCTCACTTCTCTCTTCAAGTTCTCAATCACTTGACTCTGCACTACTGCATCCACTCGCAATACTTCCCTTTCCTCCTCACCTTGGATTATACTCTTCTTCAACTCCAAGTTCTCTTCTTCCAGTCTTGCTAATACTTGCAACACAATCTTCACCTCCAGACACTTCGACTGCATCTCTTTCTTCTTGTGCTCTAGGTTTACTAACAACGGGCACACAATTTCTCAAAGGTACTCCACTCCATCACTCGCAACTACTTCAACCTGCGGAGTGATCTCCTTCTTCACCTCTTCTTCTCCCGATACTCACCTTCTTCTCTGCAATTGTTGTATCAAAATAGACGCTTCACTTCCCAAACTAGCATTCTCCTCTTCCCTTGCCTTGCTCAAACCCGCTTCACACTTTGCCTTGCGCCTCGACCAAACTCCCCTCTGAATCGTAATCTTCTTCTCTTCCGGCTTGGGTACCTCGTCCTCCAACTTTGCATTATTCTCTTCCTCGAGCTCCACCTGAACTTCTTCTTCTTCTGTAGGTACCAATGTCATCTCCCCACCTTCATTGCTATCACTACTTTTATCCCCACTTTGTAGTGTGAGCTCAGGTTCTTCCTCATGTTCTGAGTCTTCAGACTTGCACTTGGCTTTGCCTTCCGAGTCTTCTTCTGATGACGTGATCACCACCATACCTTTCCTGGGTTTCCTTTCCTAGTCTTCCGAGGTCTCGTCTTCTCTACGTCTTCACCTTCTCCTTGTCAACTCTGCTTCTTTGACTTCAGAGTACTTACTTCCACCTGCGTACTCTTCCCCATCTACGCATAGTACTCATCAATGCTTTGGATTTGAAGAATATATTGTTGCTCCTCCATGTCGACTTCCTTTCTTAAGTCGGGATGAAAGTGAGACACCATTCTGTTGCGCTCTGCCACATTGAGCAAATTCAACCGAGGTAGAAATGTGCTGCAAATAGCACAATGTAGTGTGGAGGTGACTTATCTTGCAAATTCCACACCATTTGCCTTGTTCTCCCATGGAAGCACCTCACCCAGTTGATGGGTTCTCCTGCAACCATCTTATGGAAGAACACCGCTTGGTGTTTCATCACATAAGTTGTTCTCTTCGGCTGCTGGATTGCCATGAGAGCACTCACAATCCCTCTCTTCACCGGATCTTTGTAACTCTTGACCTTATACCCATTCTTCATCCTCTTTGAAGAGAAGGCATCCCTCACTTCTTGGGTTTCTTTGGCTACTTCTCCCTTCCCCAAGAACATGGCACCCTGCTCCGTACTTGCCTCTCTTCCAAGTACCAATCTCCAATCCGACTCTGTCTAGCGAGCCGGATTTCCTCTCTTCCCCTCTTCCTCGGGGCCATCAAGACACTTACTCTCAATTATCTCGGTCATGAACCCTAGAAAACTCACATTCCAGTTCCACGCCAAGAATGTGATCTGAAGTTGGCTCAAGCTTTCAATTCTTGTGATCACATCTAACCTCCGAATTGCATGATTTCTCACCGTAAATTTGGAGTTCTTCTTTCCTCCTCCCATCTTTCTTGCTTCCTCACTGTCTCTTGGGTTAACTCTCTTGAATTCTCCTCTACACACTAGCGCGTCTTCAACTCTACTTCCCTTCCCCCAATCTCTTGCAAGATGACTCCTCAATGGCAAAGGAAAATTGCTCGACATTGCTTTGTCGTTAGCCCAATTTTTATAGAGTCATGCCTTCTTTGTCTCTCTTCAATTTGAGTTTCTACCAAGAAATCACACAATCTTGCATGCGCCTATCATTGTCAAGTGTACTTCACGCATATGACCGCTAGTTTTTGAATGGTCCCCTCTTGAATTTCTCGCCCCAAAGAAAAGTTGTTACACTATCTTTGCCTTGGGTTGAGCTCCCCCCGATACAAAGACTTCTTACTTTGGGTTGTATGCTGATAGGGCAAGTCCAAGTACTTCGCCTTATGACCCGAAGCCACATTACCTTGGGTTTCATCCCAAAGACTCTTTTCTTTGCCTTCTTTGGCCATACAGGCACAATACGGCTTCTCTATACACATCTTCTTCTCCATTTAAAAAAAACAAAAAATGTGGGTACCACAGATTGGTGAGTGGCTGTTTAGAGAAGAATTTTTGTAGGGAAGCAAGAGGACAGGAGATTGAGAGCTGGAGAGTGAGAAAATTTTCATAGGAAAGAAGGGTGTGGTTGGTGAGTGGCAGGAAAGAGAGAGAAGAATTTTCATAGGGAAGCAAGAGAACAAGAGATTGAGGGCTGGAGAGTGAGAAAATTTTCATAGGAGAGAAGGGTGTGGTTGGTGAGTGGCAGCGAGAGAGAAGAAGTTTTGCAAGAAAGTGAAGAGAGATTGTGAAGGGCTACAAGAATGAATCTTGCAGGGCCAGAGAAGAATTTGGAGATGCCTTAGGGCTGTGACAAGGCCAGGAGATGAAATTTGGGAGTTGAGTGAGAGTCATGCAGGGCCAGAGATGAATTTTCAAAATGCATTAGGGCTATGACAGGAGAAGAAAGTTTTCAGTAGTTGAGTGAGAATCTTGCAGGGCGAGAGATGAATTTTCAAAATGCCTTAGGGTTGTGACAGGGGAAGAGAGTTTTCAGGAGTTGAGTGAGAATCTTGTAGGGCCAGAGATGAATTTTTGAAATGCCTTAGGGCTGTGATAGGAGAAGAGAGTTTTCAGGAGTTGAGTGAGAATCTTGCAGGGCCAAAGATGAATTTTTTAAATGCCTTAGGGCTGTCACAGGAGAAGAAAGTTGGAAAGTTGAGTGAGAGTGCTGCAGGCCAAAGGAAATTTTTGAGATGCCTTAGGGCTATGACAAGAGGAGGGAAAATTTTGAGAGTGGAGGCCTATGGCTGTTGCAGGAGTAGGATATTTTCAAGTTTTGCTTGGTCATTGATTTGGAACAGTGGAGAAGAGAAGGAGTTGAAATTTGCAGGAAGGACTTGTGAGCCGGCTTGTCTCTCACTCAAGATGAACCTTTGACGGCTATTATGGTAGCGCACCATGGACTAAGAAGGCAAGGAACCCCAGCTCCATCATACTCTTCCAAAGACTAAAAGTCAAGTAACTTTGTCTTTGGTGGACAAACCTCTTTGGGTAAGAGGTTTGTCCACCAAAGACAAAGATGATGAGCCCTTGATCCCACTCTGGCTGCATCCAACAATATAGTAGGTCCCATCCAAGAATGGACCTAATGTGTACTCACCACCACTCTGGTGTGAGATTACCCATCAAAGGAATGTTCTCCAAAAAGTAAGCTGGAGAAACTGACTGGTGAACCTAGAGATGTAGTAGTATCCGTAACATCTCCCAAAACACACCAAAACAAGGATCCTAAAGACCCAAACCTTGGCTAGCATGTGTATGTCCCTAACATGGCTATCCAAAAATCACCAAGTGAATAGGCCCATGTCTCTCCAGATCATGCGCCCCCAATAAGGAAATGTCTACTGCTAGGGCCTTTTGGTAACCTCTGACTGTTGATATTGGTAATAAATCCAGATACCAATAGGCCAAGTGTGCCACATGATATAGAGAGACTCACCTAGTAGTCTCATCTCTCTCTACATACAAGTACTTTTGTACTCATATACCTGCCTATAATATTGCAACTAGTCCGGTGCTAATCCCACCAAACAACTCCAGTAGACATATCCTCTCTACTAGATATTGCCAAGCAATGAGTGTGGTATCCAGAGGTGTCAAAGTAATCAACTCTAGAGGCTCATCCTCACACTCATCTACAGATGGTACAAAGGCTCCACTCCAAGCCTATTGCACCAACTGATTTGCATGCTATTGTAATGCCTCCTCTGAACTCCACAATGGAACATCCAAGGTGGATGGAACAGTCCCACTCATACTCCAAATCCAAGTGATCTCCTCTAGTACTGGAGTATTTTTTGCATGGGCGTTCCCCTCCAACAAGTCACCAGGCCAAGTAACTGCACCATTGAAAGCTAAAACTAATGTTACCATGGTCCCAAACAATAGTGAGCCAAGACTGCCACTATTAAAGCATACTGGTAGGCGATATACCCATCCTTGCCAAATTGCAAACCTGGTTGATAGGAGGATGTCTCTTCCCAATAGTCAATATTGAAACCCATGGGGTATAACATTGCTCTTGCAACTAGCACATCATATGACTCAGCTATTGTTGCAATAGCTTGAGCTCTCACCACCAAGCTATCAGTCGGATGACCATGCTAAACTTGGACAACAAGCTTCCCACGTGTGATGTACTATGTCAAACCACCACCTAGAGATGTCTGGATCTGAAATGGACACCTCTCTACATTGGTCTTCCGTAACTCTAGACCGACAACTATAGCCTTCCCCAACATAAGGAGCTATGCACCAAAGTCTAACAAGGCTCTCTATGGTGTATAGATCTTCCCTAAAGGTCCCACCAAATGGAAAATCTCCCTCTGGTTATCCAATAGGACAACATCAGGTGTGAACCGTGCTCTCTCAAAGGCCGGTCTAGCGGGCAACTCCTCAGTCTAGCCGTTGCTACTTGCCATAAACCATTGGTCGCTAAACAGATCCCATGCTCCTCAACCAAGTCAGCTCCACTATCAACCACCTCTGCTCTAGTAGTAGGAATTGCATCATCCCTACTCTCACAAAGCGTGGTAGCCAACCAGAACACTAGGGCTGGGTCAATTCCCAATATTAACATGTCATTGGTTGAAAACAAAGGGCACTGCATAATCAGTTGAGTTGCCTCCAACATCATGTTAGACTCAATCTGTGTAGTAGTAGATGGTTGACTAGCAGGTAGTCCATCATGCACTCAATCACCACCTACCACACCTACATTGGGACAATTAGGAACCATGGATTTTGTCTACAATGCCTTAGATAGCATGAAAGACTAGGGAAGTCTGACCTATCTCCCAACCTCTCCTCTCTGTGGGTCCAACTCCATTGATGCCCTTCTAGGCTCTAGAGCACTACTGCACTCCTAGTCACTACTGTAGATGCATCCACCTATGTTGCTCTACACATGAAGTCCAAAGCATCTCTGTCACTAGCATATGAGGTGGAAGCCTCAGCACCCGAATCTGATCTCCTCTGAGCGATAGCCATACTAGCCAATCTTTACTCCACTTGCTCAATCCGATTAGCCATAGCTGTATCAGATGTAAGGGCAGGTATTGCACCCCTACTAGGTGTAGATCCTCTACCACCACCTCTACCACCTTGTCCTTCATGAACTGCAGCTCTTCTACTACTTGCCATAGCAACCCTACCACTCCGTAACTCCGGGTGTAGGTCAAAACATCGGTCACTAGTGTGACCAGATCTGTGGCAATGCTCACATTGTCTATGTGTTGGCTGTGATAAACTAGAGGTATAACTAGGTCCACTGCCTTGAGTACACTCTCTCCTATGGTGAGGTCCACCACAAGTCCAACAAGCAATACCACTACTCACTAGTTGCTGCTGATCCAAAAATGAAGGTAAGGATCTAGCTCCACTCGCTCCATAGGATCTGGGTTGTCCACCCTGTCCTCAAAAACCAACTGGGTGTGATGCACTCTACTACACTCTAGAAGAAGTAACAGCTATGGATGAGGTCTCCCTACCAAATCCAAATGTCACCACCCTCTCTTCCACCATGTTGAGCTCAATACGCTCAGCCAAACCAAAGACCACTGCCAAAGTAGGCAAAGTAGCTTGTAACAACATAGCATCACAAACTCTACGTTGCAACTCCCTATCCCATACCAAAACTGGACTGCTTGGGCCTCAATAATTCCTTGAGTGAAACTAATCAGCCGCCTCATGCAAGTGTATGCCTTGCATAGGCTCTCTCTAGCCTTCTGCTAGAACTCTTCCAAGCTTCTTAGCTTGTCAGTCCTGTGAGCCGGCCTGTCTCTCACTCAGGATGAACCTCTGATGGCTATTATGGTAGCGCACCATGGACTAAGAAGGCAAGGAACCCCAACTCCATCATACTCCTCCAAGGCTAACACTCCAAGACTCAAGACATTGCTCACTAGAGAACTCAATGAGAGAGAGATAGTTGCAAATGAAAGGATGATGAGTACCTCCTCACCCCTTGTTTATATACTTGTGAAATAGTTACGTACCAAAGTTACTAATTACCGTTGTAACTCAAGTTACTAGACTAAAAGTCAAGTAAAGTCAAAAAGTAGAAAGGAATATCCATTCACATGGGCATATTCCCCTAAGCATGTGGTCTTATCTTGACCCAACCACTAAAGCAAGGATTCCTTCACATGGGCTATCCTTGGACTAAAGAAGAATCCAAAACAAAAAGGCTTGCGGGCCCAAGAGTTCTCAACTCTTTCCCCAAAGCCAAACACCTAGGAATAATACCAAGTCAACACACTAAAATCCAAAATAGTGGTGCTCATCTTTTCTACTTCCTCTAAAGTAAGGTCCCATCTATCTTAGCTATGACTAACTTTAGCTAACCATGACTAATATAGAACCATCCTTTATCTCTATATAAATAATATCTCTTAAGTACTTGTAATACCAAGCTAAATATCACAATACCACACACATGCACAAATGGGTGTTACAGTCCACACTCCCTGGTAGTTCTACCTCAAACACTAGAAGAACTCTACCATGGGGTTAAACCCCGGTACCACACCACCTCTTGTAGTGGTAACACTATCTCCAACTAGTGCACCTCCACTAGCTCTACCAACACCACTTGAGTTAGAACTTGTAAGTACAGCCAATCTACTCCTGGCCATCAAACCTAAAGTGATAGAGATATAGTTTGAACACCAATACTATCTCCATAACTCAATCTCCTCTAAATGAGCTCTCTAGAACTCATGGTAGTCATCCATTGGTGGACCCTCTAGATGCTGAAACAACCTCTTCCATGCCATAAAGGGTGTGAACAAAGTTAGGTTTTGCATCTGCTATAGATCACACCAACTATCAAACTCCTTGATGAAGTCATCCAACTCAATGGTACCCACTATACCATAGTAACATCTAGGGCCTTTGGAGGCCCCATAAATCTCATCCATGTCCCAAAACAACAGTGCAGACACACCAAGTGCACTCTCAATTGGATCAGCTCATGTGTCAAACTCCAACTTAGAGTCAAACTCCTCTCTCATTGGGACCTAAGATACAAGCTGATTCCAAGTACCTCTCAGAGTAAACCCACTAAGTAGGGCAGGGCTATCTCCTTTTGAATCCCTAAAGAACTCCGTCGTGACAAAGTAATTGCAACTACAACCGCAACCGCAAACTGCAATAGCAAGTACTCCACCAAGTGCCAACACCAACCAAGCACCACCAAGTGCCAAAACTAACAGAACATTATCCACTAATGTAACTCTAATCGAGACAACTATACTAGGGGCAAGGGCAACCTATGACCTACCATCACAACATGCATTCTCATGGTTTGCAAGTCATTACGTCCTGCCTCATCGGAGGAAAAAAATAGTCTAACTGGTCATCACTCCAGCCTCACTATTGAGAGTACACTAGAGCATCAACGGTCAAAATTTAGGGCAACTCACACAAACACAGTGCACAAACATGAAACAAAGAATGGAGGGGGTCCGATCACAAGAATGCTAAACAACAACCCTTCATCTCATAAATCAACATAGGATTGACTCTACCACCATTTGGCATTTGACATAACCAGAGTACTTATCTACTACTTGAGCTACGAGGGTCACCAAAGATTGGATTCAAGTTCTTCTCACCAAAATCTGACATAACTCCTTCACAAAATCTGACTTAAAATCTTACATAAATTTGACATAAATCCCTAAAACTTGTTGACCACTAAATCCTCAACTAACTCTTCACTTGACCTAAATTGGAAAAATAGGTTTCATCTAATCTTCAATTTGCAAGGATTTGCTCCCAACTCCACCTTCAATTTCAGTTTTTGAGCTCAACTTGTAACAAATTGGTCCTAAGCTCTATATCACAACTACCGCTTGAAAATTGCTTCTTCCTTGGATCCAAATTTTGCCAGCGCTTTTGCACACACTCTTTTTCAATGAAATCTGAACTACTCAATCAAGATACCATGATCCACCAAGCTTGGAGATACCACCAACACTTGTAGTTGCTCCACTCAATTTCCCCTTGACTCACTTCTCTAATGTAAGCAGATTGCTTACAACTCAAATCAACCAAACTCAGATGAATACTTGATCTGATCTGTGAGCCGGCCTATCTCTCACTCACCGGTTTAGGTTGCTCCAAGATTTTTGTAGCAACATCAAATCCTAGAGTGCATATTAATCTTACTCTCATGGATAGTTTATCCATAAGTTGAAAGATTATCTCCATCATTAATCTTGAGAACTAGCTAATGAAGGTGGTAGTATTTCTGTAGATGTACTAAGACTCTCCAAGATCCTTCACCAAAGTCTCCAAAAGTGCTTTTACTCCACTACACTCATGTCTTTTTGGAAGTCCTTCAACTCCACAAACCTCACACAACTCCTTGGTCTTAGATCTTCTCCCTCCCAATCTTGGTGAAGAAGGTCCAACATGCAAACCCAAGTCAAGTAAGCCTCTCCTTTCCCTAAATCTCTTGCTCTCAAAGGTCAATGGACATGAACTTGCCTTATGTCTCTTTTCTCCACATAGAAAGCACTTAAACTCACTCTTTCCTCCAAGTGGTGTAGGTTTTTGGATCCTCTCAACATTCTCTTCAAATTCTATTGTAAACTCACTTGTCCTCAAATCCACCCCTACAATCACCTCAAACCCTTGGAGAACCTTGCATAATCTCAATTTCCACTCTTGATGACCCTCCATGTTCCCAAGATGAATCTAAACACTCAAACATACTTTTTGTTGCTCTCAAACTCCTCATGCATGAGATCTCCACTATGTAGAATTGACCTTTCTTCACAATGTCACTCAAATCTCCCAACCAGTATGTGACAGTCCTTTGAAATTTTTCACACTTGATCACAACTCCAAGGCGTCCCTCCTTGCACTATTTCAGATTTTTTTTATTGAGCAATTTGGCCTAGACACCTTTCTATTCAGCACACACATTTCAGATTTGGTCTAAAAACCACCCCCCTCAATTCAAAAATTCATAACTCCTTGTGCAAGAGAGATCTCTCTCTTATTTTTGTGGAAGCAGGTAGGATGAAATGCACTTAATTTTCTTAAAAATTTTCACGACAACCCATTGAAAATTGAAGAAATGGCAGAATCTTTACAATTTTCTAGAGAGCATGCAGTTACGGGAGCACTTTACCCTATCAACTTTCAAAATTTCTAGCCCAATGCACATAGTAGCTCTCACAATAATTTCAAGTGTGCTAACTGAAAGATAACCTAAGCTATCATGTGTTGAAATTTCAAGTCCAGATCTCCAACTTGAGATTTTGCCCAAAATCACCTTAATCCCCAAAATTTGCAATCCACCTCACACAATCTCTCCAATTCCTCTCAGTGTACAAGATGTACAAAATCACTTCAAAGACATCATAATGAACTACAGAGTATAAAAATGGATCTTGGGTTTCCAACATAAGTTCAGCCCTCTCCTCTCCTAATGTTCTTTCCAAGTGAGCTCTCATAGCCTCCTTCTGCCGAAGAAGGCAAAGAAAAGAGTCTTTGGGATGAAACCCAAAGTAATGTGTCTTTAGGTCATAAGTCAAAGTACTTGGACTTGCCCTGTCAGCATATAATCCAAAGTAAGAATTCTTCATATCGGGGGGAGCTCAACCCAAGGCAAAGACAGTGTAACAACTTTTCTTTGAGGTGAGAAATTCAAGAAAGGACCATTCAAAAACCGGCGGTCATACGTGTGAAGTACACTTGATAGTGATAGGCGCATGCAAGAGGTGTGATTTCTTGGTAGAAACTCAAATTGAAGAGAGACAAAGAAGGCGCAACTCTATAAAAATTGGGCTAATGATGAAGCAATGTCGAGCAATTTTCCTTTGCCATTGAGGAGTCGTCTTGCAGAAGATCGGGGGAAGGGAAGTAGAGTTGAAGACACGCTAGTGTGTAGAGGAGAATTTGAGAGAGTTAACCCGAGAGACAGTGAAGAAGCAAGAAAGATAGGAGGAGGAAAGAAGAACTCCAAATTCACAATGAGAAATCATGTGATTCAGAGGTTAGATGTGATCACAAGAATTGAAGTCTTGAGCCGACTTTGGATCACATTCTTGGGATGGAACTAGAACGTGAGTTTTCCAAGATTCATGATTGAGATAATCAAGAGTAAGTGTCTTGATGGCCCCAAGGAAGAGGGGAAGAGAGGAAATCCGGCTCGCTAGACAGAGTTGGATTGGAGATTGGTACTCGGATGAAAGGCAAGCACGGAGTAGGGTGCCACGTTCCTGGGGAAGGGAGAAGTAGCCAAAGAAACCCAAGAAGTGAGGGATGCCTTCTCTTTGAAGAGGACAAAGAATGGGTATAAAGTAGAGAGTTACAAAGATCCGATCAAGAGAGGGATTGTGAGTGCTCTCATGGCAATCCTGAAGCCGAAGAGAACAACTTATGTGATGAAACACCAAGCGGTGTTCTTCCATAAGATGTTTGCAAGAGAACCCATCAACTGGGCGAGGTGCTTCCATGGGAGAACAAGGCAGATGGTGTGGAATTTGTGGGATAAGTCGCATCCACACTACATCATGCCATTTGCAACACATTTCTACCTTGGGTTGAATTTGCTCTATGCGGCGGAGCGTAGTTGAATGGTGTCTCACTTTCATCCCGACTTGAGAAAGGAAGTTGACGCGGAGGAGCAAAAGTATATTCTTCAAATCCAAAGCAGTGATGAGTACTACACACAGACGGGGAAGAGTGCATAGGTAGAAGTAAGTACTCCGAAGTCGAAGAAGCAAATTTGACAAGGAGAAGGTGAAGATGTAGAGAAGACGAGACCTCGGAAGACCAGGAGAGGAAACTTGAGGAAAGGTATGGTGGTGATTGCATCATAGGAAGAAGACTCGAAGGGCAAAGCCAAGTGCAAGTCCAAAGACTAGGAACATGAGGAAGAACCCAAACTCACACTACAAAGTGGGGATATGAGTAGTGATAGCAATGAAAGTGGGGAGATGACATCAATACCTACAAAAGAAGAAGTTAGGGTGGAGCTCAAGGAAGAGAATAATGCAAAGTTGGAGGACAAGGTACCCAAGCCGGAGGAGAAGAAGATTACGATTCAGAGGGAATTTTGTTTGAGGCACAAGGCAAAGTGCAAAGCGGGTCCAAGCAAGGCAAGGGAAGAGGAGAATGCTAGTTCAGGAAGTGAAGTGTCTATTCTAATACGACGATTATAGAGAAGAAGGTAAGTATTGGGAGAAGAAGAGGTAAAGAAGGAGATCACTCCGCAGGTTGAAGTAGTTGTGAGTGATGGAGTGGAGTATATGCGAGAAGTTGTGTACCCGTTGTTAGTGAAGCTAGAGCACAAGACAAGGGAGATGCAATCAAAGTGTCCGGAGGTGAAGATTGTGTTGTAGGTATTAGCAAGACTGGAAGAAGAGAACTTGGAGTTGAAGAAGAGTATAATCTGAGGTTAGGAGGAAAGGGAGTTATGTTCAGTTCAGTTATGGGAGTTCAAATCTCATGACCTCCTAAGTCTTGAAGGATTCAAGCTATGACTTACTTCTTGGTAGGCCATGGTTGAGAGTAGCACACACAACTGATCGATGGCACAACGGGTACTTGAGGATTGGGCCATCAAACCATAGAGTCATAGTTCTTGTGACTAACACTACCAACACTTCACATTCAGATACACCATCTTCTGATTATTGGGAATCAGATTGTGAAGAAGGAGCTTCAGGTGTGGACACAAGCATGGAAGAGGAGACTTCCATGGAGGAGGATGAATCTGAATCTGATTCAGATGTGTATCCTTTGTGTGCTATGGATTTTGCACCTAAGCCAGAGGTTTTGAAGGACCCAGATATATCACCATTGACACTTGAGGAGGTAGAGAGAAGGTTAGCTACCCTCAAGTATGGCCCAAATGTTACCAAGGAGAAGAAGGTGAGATTTGAGGAGATTTTCTGCAAGTTCATCCATGTTTTTGCTTTCAATTACAAGGATTTGAAGGAAATCACCTTGGAAGGGCACAAGATAGAGGTGGAATCACATGCAAGACCAATCTGCCAAAAACAACATCCCATTACCCCACCAATATCTTTGGTTGTGAAGGAGGAAATTGATAAGCTCAAGGAGGCTAGATTTATCTTTGAGGTAAAAAATTCAGAATGGATGTCTCCAATTGTCATTGTGAAGAAAAAGAATGGCAAGCTTTGGATATGTCTGAATAACAAGAAGCTCAATGCTATTACCAAGAAGGACTACTACCCATTGCCATTCATTGATGAGATCTTGGAGGAGGTTGCAGGTCATGAGAGGTATAGTTTTGGAGATCGTTATAATGGATATAACCAAATCAAGATTGCACCAGAGCATCAACAACTCACCACATTCACCACACCTTGGGGAACTTATGCTTTCAAGGTCATGCCTTTTGGGCTTTGCAATGCTCCAGCCACATTCCAATGGTTCATGAACAATGTAAAAGACCAAATCCAAGGAGAGAAATAGGAGAATGGAAACTCACATTGGGACACTTGAATGAGAGAAAACTCCAAATGCTTACCATGAGCTTTGGATTTGGTATTTATAGGTAGCATACAAGGCCCTTGAGAAGCTTCTCAAGAAGCTTCCTCAAGCCGCTTTCTTAGAGTGCAAGTCAAGTTAACTAGGAAGCTTCTCAAGAAGCTTCCTTCTAGAAGCCGCCTACTTGGCATGCAAGCTAAGCTAGTTGGAAGCTTCTAGAAGCTTCTAGAAGCTTCCTTCTAGAAGCTACTTACTTAAGATGCAAGCTAAGCTAATCGGGAAGCTTCCCAAGAAGCTTCCTAGATACTTCCGGAATATTCTAGGCTAATTTGTCTTATGTGTTACTTCGTGAGCCCAACTGACTTCGTCGCTAAACTCCATATTGTTACATATTCCCCCGCCGTTAGTTGGTGACGTCCTTGTCACCAGTGAAGCTTCAAATTCTTGGATGGCCGTTTGTGCATTTTGGAGGTGAGAAAGAGGTTCCCAAGTGGCATCATGAAGGGGATATCCTTTCCAAAGGACCTTGTACTCCGTATGTTGGCAACGGCCTTGTTGAATGTGGCGATGCGCAAGGATATGATCAACTTTGTACTCCTCATGATCATTGATAGAGATAGGAAGAGGAGGAGGTTGGACTTGAGAGGAAAAGGAAGAGGGGTTAGGAACAAAGGGTTTCAACTTGGAAACATGAAAGATAGGATGGATACGCATGTGACAAGGCAAGGCAAGACAATAAGCAATAGGAGAGACAATTTGGGTGATATCAAAGGGTCTTATCCAATTAGGAGCAAGTTTACAAACTTGGGTATCAAGTGGGAGAGGGAGGTTACTAGAGGATAGCATGACTTTATCACCGACTTCAAAGGTGAGATCACGACGATGGTGGTCTGCATATTGTTTTTGGCGATTCTGAGCAACAAGGAGGTGAGACTTGGCTTGTTGGAGAGATTGGGATATAGTGGTCAATAATGTGGAAGTATGAGGAACCTGAGATGGAGGAGGGGCAAGAAGAGAATCTGGAACAAGCGGATCTTGGCCAAAATTGAGAAAGAAAGGAGAGCATCCAATGCTTGCCTGTTTGGAATTGTTGTAGGCAAATTCGGTAGCGGCAAGACATTCATCCCAATTGGTATGGTGGACATTGACAAAGGCACGCAACATATCCTCCAATGTACAATTTTCACGTTTGGTTTGTCCATCAGTTTGAGGATGATAGGCCGTGGACAAAGCAAGCTTGGTGCCAAGTATCTGAAAGAGTGCTTGCAAAAACTTCTCGGTAAAGCGAGGATCATGATCAAAGATGAGTACACGTGGCATTCCATGATGCTTGAAGACATTGTCAAAGTGGATTTACGCTAAGGTTGGAGCATCCACCATATCACAGGTTGGTGCCAAGTGGATTTGCTTACTAAGCTTATCCACAAACACCACGATGGCGGTGTGTCCTTGTTTTGTCTTTGGCAAGGATGTGATGAGATCCAAGCTCACATGCTCCCAACAAGCTGAGGGAACGGCAAGCGGTTGAAGGAGTCCACCCGGCTTCTAGTTGCTGGCCTTGTTACGTTGGCAGCTCTCACACGATTGGACAAATTCTCGAACATCCCGTGTCATGTTGGGCCACCACCATTGATGTTGGAGGGTACCCAAGGTCTTGTCCACACCCATGTGACCAACGATGGGTAAATCATGGGCTTCTTGAAGGTGCACAAGTTGAAGATCACCTTTGGCTGGAACATAGATCCGGTCCGCATGGAATAGAAGGCCTTCCTTGAAGGAGAAGGTGTTTTTCTCCTTGTCACATGTTGTTAGCCGACCATGTACCATTTGGAAGAAGGGATCTTGCTGTAGAGCTAACCAACACTCATTATGAATCTTGGGATCAATTGACACCGTCGTAATTGCTGCCGCAATGAGAGGAAGAGACTTCAAATCAGGTCGTCATGATAGAGCATCAAGGATGACATGGAACCAACCTGGTTTGTACTCAAGTTTGATGTTGAACAATTGGAGTTGCTCTTCCCATCAATGATGTTGACTCTTCATGTGCTCTAGGTGTAAGGTCTGCAACAATGGCTTGTGATCAGTTTGCATGATCACTTGTTTCTCCAAGAGATAATGCCTCCATACCTTGGTGGCATATACCATTGCAAGTTGTTCCCGATCTCGAGCAGAGTAATTTCTTTCAGCTGTATTTAGTCGGCGAGACACAAAGGCAATAGGATGTAGTCCATCTGGAAATTCTTGTTGCAACACAGCTCCAATTGCAAAGTTAGAAGCATCAAAATCAACCACACAAGGTAGTTGAAGATCATATGGTTGAAGAATGGGTCTTGAAGACACCATATGCTTTAACTTCTGGAATGCTTCTTCATGCTTGGTGGTCCATTGGAGGCTCAAGTTCTTTCCCAAGAGGTCAGTCAATGGTGTAGCCACGTGAGCATAATAGTGGATGAACCGTTGGTAAAAACTGGCCAATCCATTGAATGCTTGTACTTTGGTAGCATCCTTCCGGGTAGGCCAATCAGTAATGGCCTTGATCTTTTCTTCTTCAATCTTGATCCCCTCTGATGAGATCTTATGACCCAAGAAGGTAACCTCCTTCTGCCAAAAAGCACACTTTGACTTCTTACAGTAAAATTTCCATTGTTGTAGTCGTCTTAGGACTTCTTGCACATGATTCTTGTGTTCAGCCTCTGTCCTATTATAGATTAAGATATCATCTAAGAACACTACCACGGACTGATCCAATAGTCCCTCCAACACCCGATGCATCTGATCCATGAAGACCGCTGGAGCATTAGTGAGTCCAAAAGGTAGAACTCTCCACTCAAAATGTCCATACCTTGTGCAAAAGGAAGTCTTTTGCACGTCCTCTCCTTCAATAGGAATTTGCCAATAGCCGCTACAAAGATCTAGCTTGGAAAAGTAGCGTGCTCCACTTAATTGATCAAGTAGGTCATCAATCCGAGGCAAGTGATATGCATTCTTCATGGTTTTCTTATTGAGCCCATGGTAATTGATATAGAAATGAAGTCCTCCATCTTTCTTTGGAACAAATAGTACCGGTGCTCCCCACGGAGAGGTACTATGTCGTATGAAATCCTTCTCCAACAACTCTTTAAGTGTTGTTTGCAACTCCTCTAACTCCTTTGGTGAGAGCCGATAGATTGGTCTACTCACTGGAGTACTCTCTGGCAATAACTTGATCTTGAAGGGCATACCTCGATCAGAGGGTAATCCCTTTGGCAGATCATCCGGAAACACATATGCAAACTCTTGAACTATCCAATCAACCGTTGCTTGATGCGGCACTTGGCTCTCCTCAGATTGTTCTTGTGCAATAGGCTTGATCCACACCGCGAATACAGACTTATCTTCCTCCAAAGCTTGCTCTATGGCTGCTTCATTAACAAACTTCCCTTCTAGGGACTCCTCTCTCTTCCAAGCTTGCTCCATGGTTGCCTTCTTGCCAAACTTCCCATCTTGGGACTCATCTCCCTTCTAGAGTTGCTCTATGGCTACCTTCTTAACAAACTTCCCATCTTGGGACTGACTATTCTTAGGTGTCTTACTTAGAGGTGCCAGACAACCTAATTGGAAATTTCTACCTTGGTGTTGTACTTGAATTTGACGTCGGGTCCAATCAAATTGAACCATATGACGTTCAAGCCAAGGTAGACCTAGAATGATATCATAGTGTAGAGGTGCCACTACAAACCTCATACACTCCAAATACTCCTTCCCAATCTTGAAGGTAATAGGATGCGAGGTGCAAAATGCAGAACCTTTTCTACCATCTACCATCATCAAACTACTTCCAATCACTGGCTTGATAGGGATACCCAATTCCTTTGCTACTTGCATAGACATGCAATTCTATGAACTTCTAGAATCAACCAGTATCCTACAACCCCGATTAGATATTGTACCTTGCAAGTGAAGCAAACTTGCATAGGTCGAGCCTTCAATCCCATTGGAACTAATCAAGCTCCCAATAGGCGGCTCAAAATCTCCTACTGGGATTCTTTGTTTCCCTGATCATTCTTTTCCACGAACTCCATCTGGGCAACTTGTCGAGATCGCCCATTCCTAAATGGACATTCAACAATGCGATGTCCAACTTGGTGACAATAAAAGCAACCTCCATTTTGTCGTAATCTTTCTCTATCTGCTGTGCCAAGTGGTCTTTGTTGGATAGCATCAATCTCCATTGGTACCGGTTCTTCCACTCATGCGTAGTGGACTGGTAGGCTTTGTGCAGGTCGAGGTCAAGACCAATTTTTCCCAACCAAGGAATCAAAACGCTCAGCTAATTGCATAGCTTCTTCTATGTTTTGTGGCTCCCGCATGGTCACCTCTAATTTGGTTCGTGACTTCAATCCTCGCACAAATCAATCCAGAACTTCACCTTCTTGGATATCTAGAATTTGCATGATGATGTTCTGAAATTGTGTGATGTAGCTTCTCACTAAGCCAATCTGCCTCAACTCCGCCAATTTATCTCATGCGGCTCGGGTGGCATTTATTGTTTGAAATTGACCAAGTATTGCATCTTTGAATTCTGCCCATGTCAAAATTGGTGTAACAATTTGTCGTTCAGCTCTTTCTACTCAAAATTGCCACCAAAGTTTTGCCACGCCATCCAATTGGCTAGAAGCCAAGAGAATTTGTTTCCGCTCGTCTTGAAGATTGGTGGCTTCAAAGTAACATTTGCAATCAAACACAAAATTCTCCACTGTGCCTGGAAGATTCTTGCCTTCAAACACCTTGGGTTTTGGAAATCAAATGCAATCTTCTCCATCTCAAACTGGCGCTCTGTCTATCTGTTCTTGTCGTTGCTGGTCTCGTTCATCCAACAATCAAGTAAGATGCTTGATTTGTTGTTACATTGCAAGGATAACATCCGGTATTGCCGCCATTGCTACTACTCTATTCCACTATACTCAATTTATCTAGTTGATTAACACATACATACAACACATCCACCCTTCTCCATAAGTTACAATTGGAAGTATCAAGAGTTCCTCTAACACGGTGATCATATGTAGAAAATCTTGCCCAAAGCGCAAGGTGATGAATTGTGTGAAACGATGCTTTGGTAATATCTGGACATGAAAGTCCCAATAGTTTGGTGGAAGTGGATTTGGTGGTCCATAAATTCCATCCATCCCATTCTTGCTCTGATACCAATGTAAAAGACCAAATCTGAGGAGAGAAATAGGAGAATGGAAACTCACATTGGGACACTTGAATGAGGGAAAACTCCGAATGCTTACCATGAGCTTTGGCTTTGGTATTTATAGGTAGCATACAAGGCCCTTGAGAAGCTTCTCAAGAAGCTTCCTCAAGCCGCTTTCTTAGAGTGTAAGCCAAGTTAACTAGGAAGCTTCTCAAGAAGCTTCCTTCTAGAAGCCGCCTACTTGGCGTGCAAGCTAAGCTAGTTGGAAGTTTCTAGAAGCTACTTACTTAAGATGCAAGCTAAGCTAACCGGGAAGCTTCCCAAGAAGCTTCCTAGATACTTCTGGAATATTCTAGGCTAATTTGTCTTATGTGTTACTTCGTGAGCCCAACTGACTTCGTCGCTAAACTCCATATTGTTACAAACAAGGTATTTGAACCTTTCATTGGGAAATTTGTGAGAGACTTCATTGATGACTTTTGTGTCTATGGGAGCAAGGAGGAGCACTTTGAGCACCTAATCAAGGTCTTGCAATGCTTAGATGAGGCAAATGCATCACTCAACCCAAAAAAGTGCATTTTTGGATGTGAAAAAGGTCTAATTTTGGGGCACATCATCTCCAAGGATGGAATAACAGTTGATCCTAAGAAGGTGAGAAAAATCTCAGACCTTCCATTCCCTTCAAGCTTGACAAAGTTATGCCAATTCTTGGGGATGGTTGGATACTATAGGAGGGTCATCTTATCATTTTCCAACAAGGCTTATGCATTGACCATCTACATGAAGAAGGGTGTAGATTATATGGTGATTTTGGAGGACAAGGAGGCTCTCAAAGCTTTTGAGGAGCTCAAGCAATCCCTTATTGTAGCTCCAATTCTTGCTAAACCTGATTGGAGTAAGCCTTTCATCCTCTACACTGATGCTTCTAATGTAGCTATAGGATGCATTCTTAGTCAATTAGACCAAGATGGGCATGATCATCCAATAGCTTATGCTAGTAGGCAGATAGTTTCAACATAGAAGAACTACTCTGTCACGAAGAGAGAAGGGTTGCCAATGATCTTTGGTCTCAAGAAGTTTAGACACTACTTGATTAGAGGGAAAGCCACCATTGTCACGGATCACAAGGCTTTGAAGTACATCTTCAACAAGCCTAATGTTGAAGGGAGACAAGCAAGGTGGATGATACTCTTGTCTAAGTATGACTACACCATTGAGGATAGGCTAGGAAAGAAACATGCAAATGTTGATTTGTTATCTAGAGCCTATGATCATGATGGAGATGAGCCGGTGGATGATTCCTTCCTAGATGAGGAGCTCATGACAATCTTAGTCACTCAAGAAGTTCTAATGGAGTACAAGGAGATTGTGGATTTTGTGACAAGAGGTAACTATCCAAAAGGGATGCATGCTAGGGAGGGGAAGGCACTTGCAGCAAGATCTAGACCTTACAGAATGGTGGATGATATTCTTTTTCACCAAGGAGCAGATGGTCTACTTTGAAGAGCAGTAGGTAAGGAAGAGTCTTTCTTACTCATAAAGGAGTTTCATGAAGGTTTAGTGTGGAGGACACTTTGCAAGAAAGGTGACTGCTTTCAAGATTCTAGATGCAAGTTACCATTGGAGAGGGATTTTCAAGGATTGTCTTGATCATTGCAAAACTTGTCATGTTTGTCAAGCTTTTGCTAGAAAGTCTACATCCACTCCACTACTTAGATCAATTTTATTACTAGGACCTCTTGAGAAGTGGGGAATTGATTTTGTAGGTCCTCTCAATAGAACCCCAAGGAACAATCGGTACATTGTGGTAGTTATTGATTACCTTACCAAGTGGGTTGAGGCTAGACCATTGAGGGACAAGAATGAAGATGAAGTGGGTAGATTTCTTTATGAATACATTATCACTAGGTTTGGGTGCCCTTTGGAGTTGGTTTCTGATAGAGGAGGAGAGTTTATAGGAAGCATCACTATAGCTATGCTATGAAATTTCTCTATCACACAAAGAGTAACTACATCCTATAAGCCAAATTCCAATGGCTTGGCAGAGAGAACCAATCAGACCTTGTGCTTGATGTTGGCCAAAGATGCAAAAATGGAGGGAGCTAAACATCATTGGGACAAGAGGATTCATGCAGTTTTGTGGGAGTATAGGACAACCATGAAGACTTCCACTAGATATTCTCCATTTCAATTGGTATATGGTATTGAGTCTACCTTACCTATTCACTTTGATCTTCCTACCTTCCAAAGCATTCATAGGAGATTGAAGAAAGCACAAGGGGGTGATGTAGAGAAGTCAAGGAAGGATCAACTCATGGAGTTGGAAGAGGCAAGAGTAATTGCTATGGTTCAAGTGGAGCAAGCCCAAAGGAAACAAAAGGAGAGTTATGACAAGAGGCAAGGCAAGAAGAAGGTGGAGCCTTTCAAAGAAGGTGATTGGGTAATGTTTTTTGATTCCATTTGATTCAAGAGAGTGCAAAAGAAGTTTTTGCCAAAGTACTTTGGACCTTTCATAGTGGAGAAGGTGTGGGGCAATTACACCTATGATCTCAAGGAGTCGGGAGGAAGACACTTTGATAGGATTAACCATGATAAGTTGAAGATGTACCATAGAAGGTAGAGAGACCTCCACTTTGAGGACAAAGTGAAAACTTAGTCCGGGGGTAAATGTAACACCCATTTGTGCATGTGTGTGATATTGTGATATTTAGCTTGGTATTACAAGTACTTAAGAGATATTCTTTATATAGAGATAAAGGATGGTTCTATATTAGTCATGTTTAGCTAAAGTTAGTCATAGCTAAGATAAAGGGGACCTTACTTTTGAGGAAGTAGAAAAGATGAGCACCACTATTTTGGATTTTAGTGTGTTAACTTGGTATTATTCCTAGGTGTTTGGCTTTGAGGAAAGAGTTGAGAACTCTTGGGCCCGCAAGCCTTTTTGTTTTGGATTCTTCTTTAGTCCAAGGATAGCCCATGTGAAGGAATCCTTGACTTAGTGGTTGGGTCAAGATAAGACTACATGCTTACGGTAATATGCCCATGTGAATAGATATTCCTTTCTACTTTTTGACTTGACTTGACTTTTAGTCTAGTAACTTGAGTTACAACGGTAATTAGTAACTTTGGTACATAATTATTTCACAAGTATATAAACAAGGGGTGAGGCGGTACTCATCATCCTTTCATTTGCAACTATCTCTCTCTCATTGAGTTCTCTAGTGAGCAATGTCTTGAGTCTTGGAGTGTTAGCCTTGAAGGAGTATGATGGAGTTGGGGTTCTTTGCCTTCTTAGTCCATGGTGCACTACCATAATAGCCATCAGAGATTCATCCTGAATGAGAGACAGGCCAGCTCACAATCCACTCTAGCCATGAACTGGAAGGCCCTACATCAAAGAAGTGAACTCTCTAGAGCACACTCCTAGGGTATACCACTGATTTTGACCTAGGTCTCATCCCAATGGACCCACTAACAGCACACCCAACAATGCGGATGATGCAAATGATGGTGGGCCCTGGCATGAAGTTAGTACCCTAAACCTGAAATTTGACCATTGGAAAGTAGTCTTTGAGAAACTATTGAAATAACTCTAATTGTTATCATTGGAACTCTAGTGTCAGAGCAATCTAGATGCGACACTACAAATGGCATGACAATGATGTTAAGGAGGTTGTTGATTGAACCAATAGCCCATGGCCAACCAAGGTAATTGGAGATCCCAATCCCTCTCTACAAACTATACTTTTGCAATCCTCTCTTCACCATCTAAATCTTTCTATAACAATATGGAGTTTAGCGACCTAGTTAGTAAGTTGAATGAAGTATAGAATAAGCCAAATTAGCCCAAAATATTCTAGATGCATCTAGGAAGCTTCTTGGGAAGCTTCCTAACTAGCTTAACTTGCACCCTGAGCATGTAGAATTTTTTGTTTGAATGTGAATGTTATTTTGAAGCTACCAATCTACAAGACAAGTGAAAACAAATTCTCTTGGCTTCTAGCCAATTGGATGGAGCAGCAAAGCTATGGTGGAGATTTTGAGTGGAGTGAGCTGAATAATAAATTGTTTCACCAATCTTGACATGGGCAGAATTCAAGAATGCAATAATTAGTTGGTTCCAAGCTATAAATACCACACGAGTTGCATGGGATAGGTTGGCATAGTTGAAACAGATTGGCTTTGTAAGAAGTTACATCATGCAATTCCAGAACACCATCATGCAAATTAAAGATATGCTGGAAGATGAAGCTCTGGATTGATTTGTGAGGGGCTTGAAGTCAAGAACCAAATTAGAGGTTACCATGCAAGACCCACAACACTTGGAGGAAACCATGTGGTTGGCCAAACATTTTGATTCCTTGGTTGCAACAACTTGGTCTTGACCTCAACCTCCACAAAACCTATTGATACACTACACATGAGTGGAGGAGCCAACACCAATGGAAATTGATGCCATTCAATGGAGACCACTTGGCACTATAGATAGAGAGAAACTACAACAAAATAGTGGTTGTTTTTATTGTCACCAATTGAGACATCACATTGCTGAATGTCTACTCAAGAATGGACAACCTTGACAAGTTGCCCATATGGAATTTGTGGAGTGGAATGATTAGGGAAACAAGGAATCCCAGTAGGAGATTTTGAGCCACCTATTTAGAACAAGCTTGATTAGTTCCAATGGGATTGAAGGCTCAACCTATGCAAGTTTGCTTCACTTGCAAGGTCCAATATCTAATTAGGGTTGTAGGATTTTGGTTGATTCTAGAAGTTCAAAGAATTGTATGTTTATGCAAGTAGCAAAGGAATTGGGTATTCCTATCAAGCCTGTAATTGGAAGTAGATTGATGATTACGGATGGTAGAAGAAAGGGTTTTGCATTCCATACCTTGCATCTTGTTACCTTCAAGATTGGGAGGAGTATTTAGAGTGTATGAGGTTTGTAGTGGCAACTCTACAATACAATGTTATTCTAGGACTACCTTGGCTTGAATGTCATAAGATTTAATTTGATTGGACCCGACGACAAATTCAAGTACAACACCAAGGTAGGAATTTTTGATTAGGTTGTTTGGCATCTCTAAGTAAGACACCTAAAAATAGTCAATCCCAAGATGGGAAGTTTATAAGGAAACCAGCTATGGAGCAAGCTTTGAAGAAAGATGAGTCCCTAGATGGGAAATTTGTTAGTGAAGCAGCCATAGAGCAAGCTTTAGAAGAAGATAAGTTTGTTTCTATGGTGTAGATCAAACCAATTGCACAAGGACAATTTGAGGAGGGCCAAGAGCCTCATCAAGCAATGGTTGATCACATAGTTCAAGAGTTTGTGGATGTGTTTCTGGATGATCTGCCAAAGGGATTACCCTCCAATTGTGGCATGCCCTTCAAGATTGAGTTATTGCCAGGGAGTACTCCATTGAGTAGACCAATCTATTGGCTCTCACCAAAGGAGTTGGAGGAGTTGCAAACAACACTTACAGAGTTGTTGGAGAAGGACTTCATACGACATAGCACCTCTCCTTGGGGGCCACTGGTACTATTTGTTTCAAAGAAGGATGGAGGACTTCATTTTTGTATTGATTATTGTGGGCTCAATAAGCAAACAATGAAGAATGCATATCTCTTGTCGTAGATTGATGACTTGCTTGATCAATTGAGTGGAGCATGATACTTTTCCAAGTTGGATCTTCCTAGCGACTATTGGCAAACCCCCATTGAGAGGGAAGATGTGCAAAAGACTACCTTTTGCACAAGGTATGGGCATTTTGAGTGGAGAGTTCTACCTTTCGGGCTTACTAGTGCTCTTGCAGTCCTCATAGATTAGATGCATCATGTGTTAGATGGACTATTAGATTGGTATGTAGTGGTATTCTTGGATGATATCTTAATCTATAGCAAGACAGAGGTAAAACACAAGAATCATGCAAGAAGTCCTAAGACAACTACGACAATGGAGATTTTACTATAAGAAGTCAAAGTGTGCCTTTTGGCAAAAGGAAGTTACCTTCTTGGGTCACAAGATCTCATTGGAGGAGATCAAGATGGAAGAGGAGAAAATCAAGGCCATTACTAATTAGACTATTCCAAAGGATGCTATAAAAGAACAAGGATTTAATGGATTGGCCAGTTTTTACCAATGGTTCATCCATTATTATACTCATGTGGCTGTACTATTGAATGACCTCTTGGGGAAGAACTCTAGCTTCCAATGGACCACCAAGCACAAAGAAGCATTCTATAAGTTGAAACATATGGTGTCTTCAAGACCCATCCTTCAACCATATGATCCTCAACTACCTTGTGTGGTTGATTTTGATGCTTCCAACTTTGCAATTGGAGCAATGTTGCAACAAGAATTCCCAGATGGGCTACATCCCATTGCCTTTGTATCTTGCCAACTAAATATAGCTGAAAGAAATTACTTTGCTCGAGATCAAGAACAACTTGCAATGGTAAATGCCACTAAGATATGGAATCATTATCTCTTGGGAAAACAAGTGATCATGCAAACTAATCATAAACCATTGTTGTAGACCTTACACTTGGAACACATGAAGAGTCAATATCATCGATAGGAGGAACAACTCCAATTTTTTACATCAAACTTGAGTACAAACCAAGTTGGTTCCATGTCATCCTTGATGCTCTATCATGACAACCTGATTTGAAATCTCTTCCTCTCATCACGGTAGCAATTACAACGGTGTCAATTGATTCCAAGGTCCACAACAAGTTTTGATCAACTCTACAACAAGATCCCTTCTTCCAAATGGTACATGGTCATCTTACAGCATGCAACAAGGAGTACAATGTGGTACCCGCATTTTTTGTTTTTTTATGGTTAGTAGTGTGTAAGAGACAAAGTAAGCACAGAAAAGTCGAATTGCGGACAAGGAATGGACGGAAGTAACTTCGGAGGGAAGCCGAAAGAAGCTAACATCAGATCCGATGATGGAGGTACTCGGAAGAGGAGTACGCCGAAAAAAATCCAAAGATCATTGTCTTCAAGTTGGAAGACATAAGAAAGACGAAGACCATTTAACAACCTCTGTATGTGGCAAGAAAGTACATTTCAAGAAATGGCGGGGGCAGAATAATCATGTCTTGACAGTGACCAGGAGTGCACGCAGAAGAAAGAAATTCACCGACAAAATCGACTGAAGAATGATTGCAATTTGGGGCAATATAAAATTGCGACTATGCAGGGGGAAGTTGAATCCTTTGAGTAAATTTCCAATTCCTTTGAGTAGTTGTCCTATAGTAATGCGTGTCCGGAAGCCCATCAAGAGTGAGATTTTCTGGAACCTTGAGGGAGTTAGAATGTCTCGTCTAGGAGAGGGTCTTATTTTCCAACAACGTAGAACAAGATAAAAAATCATGGCAAAGAAGGTGGCCAACACACTGGCGGTGAGAGGTTTTGCAATCCGAAGAGTAGATGTAGTAGCTAGAATCGAAGTCTTGATTAGACATCATATTACATTTTTAGCATGGAACTAGAATTTCAATTTCCCAAGAGTGATGGCAGAGATCGCTGCCAGTAATTGTGAGGAGGGTCCCGAGGTGGAAGGGAAGAGAGGCAATCCGGCTTGATGGACTGAGTCGGATTGGAAGTTAGTATTGGGAAGAGAAGCAGGAGAGCCAACATGGATCACCTTCTATCGGAAGTGTGATGCTGCAAAGGAGACGGTAGAGATCCGCAACTCTTTTTTGCTCCGAGAACTACAAATGGTTACAAGGTGGAGTCCTATCGGGACCCGATCCAAAGAAGTGTAGTGGGGGCGATGATGGCTATATTCAAGCCAGAACAAACGACTTTCATAACCATGCAGCAAGCCGTATTCTTCCATCAGATGTTTGCAAGAGTTCTAGTTAATTGGGCAAGGTGCTTTCATCACCAAACAAGGCAGATGGTGGTGAATTGGAGAACAAGCTTGCCACCGCATTATTTTGCACCATTCATAGCTCACTTCTACTTTGGGCTGAACTTGCTATCTAAAGACGAGCGTCATTGTATGGTGTCACACATGCACCCCGATTTGAGACGAGAAGCAGACGATAAGGAGTGCCAGTATATGATGCATCTTTGAGCAAATGATGAGTACTTTGTAAGGACAGGACAGTGGAAAATCAAAGACATTACCAGTCCAAAGACAAAGAAGCGCATCAAATTTGAAGAAGCTAAGTCGTCTCCCATGCAAAGAAAGACTTGGCGGCTGATGTTGAAGACAGCAAAAGTCGTAAGAGAGGCATCATCGGGATCGGAGTCTAGAGAGGAGACTAAGTCACAAGAAGAGGACTCGAAAGAAGAGGAGCTCACCTTGAAAAGTGAGGAGTCTGGGAGCAAAAGTGATGGAGAGCCAAAGGTTCAGCAGTCGGCAGCGGTAAGTGAGGCTTGTCAGACAATGATAGCACACAAGTCAAGAGCAGAAGAGGAAGCAGAGAATCCCACGGGGCCAAGTTCAAGGGGCCAAAACGAAGAAAGTGCCGACACGATACAAAGATCGCAACTTTGGATGAAGGAGCCGATGATGGAGGAGATGACTCCAGATGAAGATGGCGAGGAAGAGGAAGAAAAATTTGGTGGGATATCATATTTGACGAAGGTGGTCACACCATTGCTGGAGCTATTGAAGGAACATCGGAGAGAAATTCCCCAAGAATGCAGAAAGGGGATGAATGAGTTGTAGGTGGTGAGGCATCTGTTGAGTGAAGTGAAGGGGTTGCAGGGGCAACACATCCAAAGAAATGAAGAAATTGAAGAAATTTGGAGGGAAGAAGGCTTGAGGAAGAAAATGCTTATCTTGCTACAAGGAAGCTGCACAGAGAAGGAGAAGGAATTGCAAAGGCAAGCTGGAGAATTGAAGGAGCAAGCAATGTGGCTGAGCAAAACGAAGGAAGAAGTGAGTACAGTGTGCATTGAGAATGTTCATTTGAAGGCGATGACCATCATAATGGAGCAAGAGTTGGATAGCTTGAAGAAGAGTGCAGCAGCAAAGGATCAAGCATGGCAGAGAGAGTTGGCATCCAGGCAAGAAGAAGAAGAGCAATTGCGAGAACTTGTCAAGAGCGCGGAATAGCAGAGTATGCAGTATGCAAAGGAGAAGAAGATGCTCGCTGCAGAATACAAAGACGAGTTGAAGATGTATCGTGAGGAGTTGAAGGTAGAACGCTCTAGAGGATATGAATCGGAATCAATGGGAGAAGTTGCGGGGAAATTAAGTGCAATCTTAAGCACGGAGGCTGAAGGGAGATTGGAGGAAGCTTGCCTACATGAGTTGAAATTACTTGTGTAGGAGACTCGGAAGCAAAAAGCCAAGGATGTGGACATGAACACATTGCTGATTTGGTTGAGAGAGCATGTAGATAGGAGAATATTGGAGGTAGAGAATAATGTTAGTCTTAGACTGGATTTAGTCAATTTGGAGTTAGAGAAAATTTGGAATAGTGTGACAGTGGAGAAGAGATCCGATGTCGCAGCAATAGGAATACAAGTATCATCGGACTTGAGAATTGATACATTAGAGAAGAGTGGGTTGGGAAATAAGAATGTAGATAGATTACTTGTGAGCTCAATTGTAGATTGTAGTGAAGAAGTTGTAGAATTAGTAAAGAAATTAGTAGAATCAGTCATACCCAAAGAAGGTGAAGTACTAGGAAGATCATCGAGTTTGGAAGCCAATGATGAGGTATTCATTGGATCAGAATAAAAGTTGATTTGAGATAGGAAGAGTCAGATATGAAGAGATAGATTATCACTTAGGATCTGTAGGTAGGAAGCGGTGCCTAGGTAGGAAAAACTGCCATTTGCTTCAGTATTTAAGTGAAGCATTTGTAGTACGATGTTATTCAGTATTCATATTTCTGAAGATAGATAAAGTGAAGTATTGTTCTCAATACTCGTCGCTTAAGCTTAATTCCGATTGTCAATTTTGTGTTTGTGTTTGTGAGTGTGTGGAGAATTCCAAAGAGCAAGTCATTGTGTCTGTGGATGTTGGAATCTGCAGCTTGATCTTCATTTTGTGTGTTTGATCCTAAGTGAAGTGCATTGAAGCAATGCCTTGACAGATCTGAGAGGAATTGTAGTGTTGGTAGTATTTTGCATTTGTGATTGCAGCACGAAGTTGATGTGAAGCAATTTCGATCGAGGAAGTTGTGCCTTCAATGGAGGGGTGGAATACAATTTTGAGGCAAAATCGGTCTTTGTAGTGAAGTGTTGTCTTTGGGAGAATCTGAATCATCACAATCAAGAGTTGTTTGGACAAAATTTGCTATGTTGTGATTATGTGTGTGTATTTGTGACAAGTTGTCAAAATTATGAGCTTGTTACTCTTTTTTGGGTGTAGTTTCTACCTGAGAGATTAAAGAAGACATCAAGAAGAACTGCAATTGTGACTTTTGACTTTGTATTTGACCAATTCTAGATAGTATCTCTGCGGGAACGAACTTTACTGACCCGATTACCGCAAAAGTGATATTTGTCGGGTTGTCACATACAACATCTTCTCCTTCAAAAAAGGCCTTCTATTCTATGAAGACTGGATCTATGTTCTAGCAAAAGGTGATCTTCGACTTGTGCGCCTTCATGAAGTCCTTGATTTACTAATAGTTGGTCATATGGGTGTGAACAAGACCTTGGGTACCCTCTAATGCCAATGGTGGTGGCCCAACATGACACAAGATTTTTGAGAGTTTGTCCAATTGTGTGAGAGTTGCCAACTTAACAAGGCCAGCAACCAAAAGCCAAGTGGACTCCTTCAACCACTCTCCATTCCATCTGTTCGATGAGAACATGTGAGCTTGGATCTCACACATCCTTGCCCAAGACAAAGCAAAGACACACATCAATTATGATACTTGTGGATAAGCTTAGTAAGCAAATCCACTTGGCACAAACCTTTGATACCATGGATGCTCCAACCTTAGGGAAAATCTACTTTGCTAATGTCTTCAAGCATCATGAGATGCCACGTGTACTCATTTCTGACCGTGATCCTTGATTCATCAGGAAGTTTTGGCAAGCACTCTTCTAGATACTTGGCACCAAGCTTGCTTTGTCCATGGCCTATCATCCTCAAATTGATGGAAAAACCAAACATGCAAATCATACCTTGGAGGATATGTTGCATGCCTTTGTCAATGTCCACCATACCAATTGGGATGAATGTCTTGTAGTTGCAGAATTTGCCTACAATAATTCTAAACAAGCAAGCACCAGATTTTCTCCTTTCTTTCTAAATTTTGGCCAAGATCCCTTTGTTCTAGATTCTCTCTTTGCTCCTCTTGAATCTCAGGTCCCTCATACTTTAACCTTCTTGACCACCATATCTCAATCTTTCTAACAAGCCAAATCTCACCTCCTTGTTGCTTAGAATCATTAGAAACAATATGTGGACCACCATTGTCATTATCTCACCTTTGAAGTTGGTGATAAAGTCATGTTATCCTCTGGTAACCTACCCCTCCCACTTGATACCCAAGTTTTTAAACTTGCTTCTAATTGGATAGGACCCTTTGATATCACCCTAATCATCTCCCCTATTGCTTATCGACTTTCTTAACCTTGTCATATGCACATCCATCTTGTCTTTCATATTTCCAAGTTAAAACTCTTTGTTCCTAATCCATCTTCTTTTTCCTCTTGTTTCCAACCTCTTCCTCCTCCTTCCATCCCTATCAATAATCATGAGGAGTACAAAGTTGATCATATCCTTGCATGTTGCCATATTCAACAAGGACACTAACAACATACGGAGTACAAGGTCCTTTGGAAAGGGTATCCCTTTCATGATGCCACATGGGAATCTCTTTCTCACCTCTAGAATGCACAAACTACCATCCAAGAGTTTGAATCTTCAATGGCCACAAGGACGTCATCAACTTGCGGTGGGAGAATATGTAATAATATGGAGTTTAGCAACGTAGTTTGTAAGGCTAACAAAGTAGAGAATAAACTAAATTAGCCCAAAATATTCTAGAAGCTTCTTGTCTAGCTTAACTTGCACCAAGTAGCTAGCTTCTAGAAAGAAGCTTCCAGAAGCTTCCAACTAGCTTAGCTTGCATGCCAAGTAGGAGTAATAGGTAGCTTTTAGAAAAAAGCATCTTAAGAAGCTTCCTAGTTAACTTGGTTTGCACTCTAAGAAAAAGGCTCAAGGAAGCTTCTTGAGAAACTTCTCAAGTGCCTTGTATGCTACCTATAAATACCAAAGCCAAAGCTCATGCTAGGGATTTAGATTTTTCCCACATTCAAGCATCCCAATATGAGTTTCCATTCTCCTATTTCTCTCCTTAGTCTTGATCTTTTACACACTCTTTTTGCTAACCTTTTTGCCTCTAGGTGATCTCAAGAGGTAGTAGTACAATGATCAATCATAGCCTTATCACACAAGACCTGAAACTCCTTTGAGAACTTTGTACCCTGATCAGTCAAAACCTCAACTGGTGCATCAAAATGACTAAGAACCCAATCTAGGAATGAATAAGCCATCCTTTCACTGGACTTGTTAGGAAGTGCCACACAATCCACTTGGAGAAGTGCTCCACCATCACCAAAACATACCAATGATGTCTCACAGTCAACAATAAAGGTCCAACAAAGTCCAAACTCTAGCAATAACCTTTGCATTCCCAATCATATCAAAGATCTCCTTTGGTGTAAGCAAGACATATTGATCAACCCTAGTTTGTTGGTTGATAGGATGGTAATCTGCCTATTTATGTAGTTACCATGCATAACGTTCTTGGCTAGCGTCACTATGGCTGATGCATACTCTTTATGTGAAATCTCTACCAAACTAGACTCAAAAAGGTCTCTACTCCAACTTTGAATCAATGTCCTTTGTATATCACTATATTGATAAGGACATTGGAAAATTGGTGTATAGCTAGTCAACTCAATCTGAATACCAAGTCCTTTTAGAGCACCCAAATCCTTCATACTAAAGGCAAAAAAACTTTTGTAGCTCCTCAAGAACCTCCAAACTCTCTATCTTTCCTCTCTTATTAGCTTCGATCCAAGATCTGGCTTCCAAGTATCCTCTATAATTGTCATGGGAGCAAAATATATACTGATTGGCTACTCACTAGACCATTGGTGTAACAATATGGAGTTTAGCAACAAAGTTAGTCAAGGTTAATGAAGTAGTAAATCAGCCAAATTAGCCTAGAATATTCTAGACGTATCAAGAAAGCTTATAGGGAAGCTTCCCGCTAGTTTAGCTTGCATCCCAAGTAAGCGGTTTCAAGAATGAAGCTTCTTGAGAAGCTTCCTAGTTAACTTGGCTTGCACTTGTGACAACCCGGCAAATATCACTTTTGCGGTAATCAGGTAAGTAAAGTTTGTTCCCGCAGAGATACAAGTCAGATTGTATTTAGATTGGTCAAATACAAAGTCAAGCAATAACAATGTAGTTCTTCTTGGGTCCTCTTTAATCTCTCAAGAAGAAACTACACCCAGAAGAGAGTAAGAAGCACTGACTCGCAGCCTTGTCACAACAATTTGTCACACTTAATCACAACTCTATCAAATCTTTCCAAACAATCTTGATTGTGATGATTCAATCTCTCCCAAAAATGGCACTTCATTGCAAAACAACTTTACCTTAGAATTGTGTTCCACTCCTCCACTGAAGGCACAACTTCCTCGATCAAAATTGCTTCACATCAACAGTGCACTACACTTACAATGTAGAATACTACCAACATTGCAATTCCTCTTAGATCTATCAAGGCATTACTCCGATTGCACTTCACTCAGGATCAAACACACAAAATGAAGATCAAGGATGCGTAATCCAACATCCAACAAGCACACTAACTTGCACTTCAAAATTCTCCATACATTCACAAACACAAACACAAAGTTGATACTTGAAATTAAGCTCAAACGATGAGTACTTCTTCATAGCACTTTGCTTTATCTATTCTCAGAAATTATGAGCACTGAACAACACATTATTGCAAATGCTTCCCTTAGATAGTAAAGCAATCAATAGTTACTAACAACTATACCCTTCTACAACAACTTTTCCTACCTACAGATCCAAAGTGACAAACAACCTCTTCATATTTGCCTCTTCAAATCTGTTTTTACTCCGATCTGATGTCAACCTTGACTTTGGCTTCCAACCCCAAGGATCTTTCTATCACTTCTCCTTCTTCAGGTATATTTGGTTCTACCAAGTCCTTCATTATTTCTACTTCTTCTTCACTAGGAACAACAATTGAGGACATAGGTAACCTTTCTATCTCTTTATCTCCTGACCCACTCCTCTCTAATGTCTCAAATGACAACTCTGAAGACACTTGTACTCCTATTTCTACAAATTTGCATCTTCTTACTTCTTGTACTTCATTACAAATTTTGTCTAACTCCATCATAACAAGATCCAATCTAAGACACTATGACAACCCGGAAAATATCACTTTTGTAGTAATTAGGTAAGTAAAGTTTATTCTCGTAGAGATACAAGTCAAAATTGGTCAAATACAAAATCAAACAATAACATGTAGTTCTTCTTGGTTGTATCTTTAATCTCTCAGGTAGAAACTACACCCAGAAGAGAGTAACAAGCTCACAATCTTGACAACTTGTCACAAATACACACACCCATAATAATAACATAACAAATTCTGTCCAAACAAATCTTGATTGAGATGATTCAAATTCTCCCAAAGACAGCACTTCACTGCAAAATGACTTTGCCTCAGAATTGTGTTCCAACCCTCCATTGAAGGCACAACTTCCTTGATCAAAATTGCTTCACATCAACTCAACGCTGCACTCACAAATGTAGAATACTACCAACACTACAATTCCTCTCAGATCTGTCAAGTCATTGCTTTGATTGCACTTCACTCAAGATCAAACACACAAAATGAAGATCAAGGCTATGGAATCCAACATCCAACACACTCTCATTTGCACTTTGAATTTCTCCACACACTCATAAACACACATGCAAAGTTGATACTCGGAATTAAGCTCAAACGACAAGCACTGAAATCAACACTTTGCTTTATCTATCTTCAAAAATATGAATATTGAATAATATAATATTGTGAATGCTCCCCTTAAATAGTAGAGCAATTGACAATTGCTAACAACTATACCGTTCTACAACAACTGATGCAAATCCAAAATGACAAACTACCTCTTCATATCCACCTCTTCCTATCTCAAAACTGTTTCTACTCCGATCCATTGTCAATCTCCTCATCGGCTTTCAAACCCAATGGGTATATCTTTTAACTACCCAATCTTTCACTATTTCTACTACTTCTTCACTATGATCTACAATTAAACTCATAAGTAATCTATCTACTTCCTTATCTGACAACCCACTCCTCTCTAATGTCTCAAATGACAAGTCCAAAGACACTTGAATTCCTACTTCTGCAACTTTGGGTCTAACTATTTAGTCTTTGATTATTATTTAATTGTTTAATTATTAATTATTTAACTTTGGGTCTAACTAAACTAACTTTGGGTCTAATTGTTTAACTATTGTTTTCTTTGCTAATTCTACTATATCCTCATCAAGAATTGTAATCGAAAGCATGGGTACTCTATCTATATCTTCAATTTGTACCTCACTTTTCCATAATCTCTCATGTAACTGACCCAAAGACACACTTACTGTCTGATCTTGCACTTTGGGTTCATTCACTACTACTATTCCTCTTCTAATTTTATTGTACCTTCAATCAGTATTGAAATTGAAGTCATGGGTATCCTAAATATCTTCTTTCCCTATCCTAACTATTTTAGATGCTTCAAATATCTGACCCAAAGACTCCTACATCCGATGTCTGACTACCTCAGGTTGAATCATATTTGTCTTGAGGCAAAGTCTTTAAACCCAAAGTTGTGTAAAGCCGAAGTCCAAAGTCCGAAGTCTGAAGTCGTATAGTCCCAAAGACACCAGCCCCAAGACACTAACTTACTATGTACATCTACTCTTGAAACTTCAAATGCTTGTAACTTTTGCTACAGACCTCCAAACTCTATGATTTTGGTGCAAATAGAAAGCCTTGAACTAGACGCTTCTAACAAGATATAGCACTCTTGATTTTTACATGTCGTTATTGAGATACAGCACCCGCAAGAATCCTGACCTATAACTTGCATTCCAATGCAAAGTACCATCTTTTGGCATCTGGCCTCTTCTTCTTCTTCTTCTTCTTCTTCCTCCTCCTCCTCCTCTAATACAAAGTAAGCTTCTTTGGGTCTAATCCAATCCAAGCACTTCTTCTTTTAACATGAAGTTGACTTCCTTGAGCTTGATCAAAACACAAGTTTCCCCTCATTTCTTCTCCATTTGGTTTCATTTTGGTATCAACTAGGCACTTCTTCTTCTAAACTCGTCCAAAATGAAAAATGTGGGTACCACAGACACACATTGTCTCCTACCTCTAACATCTTCCTATCTACACGTTCTTGCAGACAAATTAACAAATTATTCAACTCCATATCCTTGGCCTTTTGCTTGCGCATCTCTTGGATCAGTAATTTCAGCTCATGCAATCTTGCTTCCTTAAGTTTACCTTCAACTTCCAAGCTCAACATTGCCTTGATTTCATTCACTACACCAACTACCTCATCGGCTTCTCCTACAATCTTGAGCTTCTCCTTCTTCCTTTCTTCCTCCAATTCATTATAATACATCTGGAGCTCATCTTCAAATTCAGCCTTCAATGCCTCCTTCTCCCTCCAATTCACAAAGATTTGCTCTTCTGCTACCCTCACCAATCCTTGCAAATGATCTTCTTCCCTATCGTGCTCTGCTGACTCATGTTGCCAAGCCTGATCTTTCTCAATGGCCGTCTTCTTGAAACTTTCCAATTCTTGCTCCATCACTACTGTACTTGCCTTCAAGTGTATTAATTCTACTCGGGCATCTATGATTTCTCCCTTCAACACCGCAACCAAGGCCTTCATCACCTTTGCCTCCTCACGACACTCTACTAAATCCTCCCTCATAACTTCAAATTGCTTACTCCAAAGAATCTCCTCAACCCGAAGTTCTTTGGCTTCCATCTCCACCCTCATTAGCTTACTTTGCAACAACAAGGTTTCCGCACTCCAGGTCTTCAATACTACCAACTCATCATGCACATCAAGATTGGCACTTACTATTTCTACCTTCTTTTGCTGCAAAAGCACCAACAATGGACAAACTACCTTTGATAGATACTCCACTCCTTCGCATTTCTTGTCTTTGGCTCGGCCGTCATCTTCCAACAACTCTACTTCTTACACCTTACCCCAAAGTTGTGATCTTCATACTTTCAAGGTTTCCCCATCCAAGCTTTCCTCCTCTTCCATGACAACTTTATTGGGCCCCACCTTGGCTATGTGCACACTATTCTTTCATCTGGCAATTTGTGGTCATGCCACGACTTCTTCTTCCTTCTTCTCACCTCCCTGTTCAATTGTAGTGACTTCTGGACTCAGCTTCCCTGCATCCTCCATTGGCCTTCTGGTTTGCTGAACCTCCACCTTGCCTTCACTGCCACTACTTGATTCTTCACTTCAAAGAGTGAACTCTTCTTTTTCTCCTAATGCTTCTTCCTTCAATCCAATTTCTCCTTCCGACTCTTCTTTAGATTTCTACGTGGCTTCTTGCATCTTCACCATCAATGTTGTTGGGTTAAGCTTTGGCACCTTCTAGGGCTAGATTGTTGCAAGGCGACTCTCAAGCTTGGCTCTCTTCCTAGCCCTTGGAATGTCAATTGCTACAATTTTCTCCTTCCCACTTTTCTTGTAGTACTCATCTCAGTCTTACACCCTCTCCATATAATATCATTCATCTACATCTACCTCCTTCCGTAGATCTGGATGAAAGTGCAAGCGCATTCAATTTCTTTCTTCCAAAGTCAGCAAGTTCAACCCAAAGTAAAAATGTGTTGCAAAGGGCACAAAATAATGCGGTGGCATATCCATTATCCACCCCAAAATCATTTTCCCCACTCTTTGATGTAGATATTTTGCCCAATCTATTGCCTCTCCTGCAAACATTTGGTGAAAGAACACCGCCTATGGCTATTGCTTAGAGGAGATCAGATTTGATATGGCAGGTATTAGAGGAGCTCCAGTTTATGGAGGATGAGGTGGTAGAGGATCTACATCTAGTAGAGGTGCAGTACCTACCCTTACTTCTAATACAGGTATAGCTACTCGGATTAAGTAGTTGGAGTAGAGATTGGCTAGTATGGCTATTGCTCAGAGGACATCAGATTTGGGTGATGAGGCTTCCACCTCATATACTGGTGATAGAGATGCTTTGGACTTCATGTGTGGAGCAGCATAGGTGGACTCATCTGCAACAATGACTAGGAGTGCAGTATGTGCTCTAGAACCTAGAGGAGCATCAATGGAAGTGGACGCGTGTAATACCAAGGGTTAGCCACATGATCTAGATGTGAAACTTGGTTTGGTAACTTCTAGAATGATGTTAAACATGATGGTCAAAATAGATCAGATAGAGGTATCACCAAAAGGGGACTTCTACTAATAGAGTAGGAACCAAAATATGCATGAAATCTTTGAAGGCAATTTCGGAGGCATAAACGGATGAATTAGGCCTCGAAAATATGTAGATTCCCCCCCCCCCCAATAAAGGGAAGGTTGGCCTTCCCTCCCCCTTGCTTTGTCTCGTCGAGAGCTTTCCAACGGTACCTTACGTGATTTTGAGATTCATACAGGAAGATTCCCTAAAAGATTCCCTCTGGTCAAAGCTTGTTTGACCAACCAGATAGGACCTAGACCAGACAGGTCACCCATCCAAGTAAGTAATCCAAGGGTGGAGCTTGCTGACATGTCACCTATCTATGTCCCTAATCCTATTGTGGAACTTCCTTAGAGGAGATCCTCTTTGTCTATATAATAAAGAGAAGGTGCTCCCTTGGGGCATCTAATGTTTGAGTGTGCAATCTGTGTTTTCTCTCTTCTCTTGTCTTTGGAGTATTACAATGGTATCAGAGCAAGTGTTCTAGTCCAAGAGAGTGGATCACCCCTCTTGGAATAGCACGAACTACTGAAACTGAGTAATTTGAGGTGGAGAATATAGAGTAATCGCTAGACTTAGGAAGGGCTTTAGAAAGCGGATGGGATGGATGCACCGGGAGGACAATTTCCCGCACCTAGCTTTCCATTTTCAAACTCATTCCACATCAAGGTTATGTACATCTAGCGTGAGCAGATGAGGGTATCGCTAGTTTATCACTTTGGTGCGGAATTCATGGACAGAGTGATGAACTCACCAAACCCAGTGATTCTACCTGTGGTGATATATGACAGAGAGTGGGATTTGACTATCTACATTCTATTATGATAAAATGGATATGAATGTCCCAAATCCTCTCCCTTTCAACACTCAAGTAGAAATCCATTATGTAGTGAGGCCGAAAGTGATGTTTAGAGATTTTGTGGTTAGGAATTTTGGTGAGGAGTATTATCAATGAGTGATAGCTTCTGAGGTCCCAATAGTAGTTCCGATAGTTTGTGCGCCTTCCAGAGTGATTATATTGACTCTATATTGAAGTAGATGTTAGCAATTGGGTGTTGCAGGAACCATGGATCCGCAGTTGCAAGAGTTGGTGCAAGGAATGCAAGGGATGCTGAATGAATTTCAAGAGATTAAGATGACCATGGAGACATTACAAATTTAAGTGCAGATCCTCAGGAACGATCAAGCCATGCAAGGAGAAGAGCCGTCTCAAAACCCAGTACTTGCGACCAAAGTACTTGGAGAGGCACCCGTGCCTACAAACCCTATCAACGATGAAGCCACATTGCTACTCCGGATGATGAAGACCTGCAACATTGAGCCTTACAAGGGGCAGCGTACAATGGGAGTAGTGGAAAATTGAATCTCGAGAATGAATCGATATTTCAGATTGTTCTCAATAGAGATCACAGAGCATGATGCATGCGTGTTTGCATGTGGGTACTTGACCGATAAAGCGCTCACATGGTATGATGCTTGGGAACGATCCATGCTGGCCAAGAGAGGGAAGTCACATGGACAACAATGCAAGAAGGACTGCTGAAGAATTTCCAATCGGTGGATTCTGTGCAGATGGCTCGAACCCGACTATGGGGATTGAGACAGAAGAATAGCGTACAAGAGTATGTAGAGGCATTTCTGGATCTACAAGTTGCAATTACCGACATGAGTCCAACAGAGGCTCTTGACAATTTCAAACAAGGGTTGAAAGAGCGGATTCGCCAAGAAGTCATGGTGCAAAACCCTTGCATGGTAATTGAAGCCATTGCTTGTGCGCATAGAATAGTAGGAGCATTAGGTGGAGGTGAAGGAGTAGTTCCACCTCAACATTATTGGGCAGAAATGCCACACATGGGTGGACCAGTACCAATGGAATTGGGCAACTTTCAATTTTGGGATCGAGGAGCACGGCCGCTTCAAGGGGAGCGGGGATGGGTAGAAGAACAAAGAGATGGAGTCCCACAAGGAGAAGGGACTCAAGGAGAACAACATCGTTGTTACAATTGTGGCCGTATTGGGCACATATCTACCAATTGTCGCACTTGTTTCCCTAGAGGCCCTCGGCCTTCGTACAAGCAATCTTTGAACAACATGGAGAGGCACATTGAAGAAGAGGAGGTGGAAACCACTTCAGAAAATGAAGATCGCCAGTAAATGTACCTTGTGGCCTTACTGGCTCAATAAGGAAGCAGAGAAGCGAGGGAAGGAAGAAGAACAATACGCAAAGATCCCAAAAGGCAACCTCACAATTGATTTTTGTGAATGGAATCCTAGAAGGTAATCAAGTGGGAGTATTAATAGATCCGGGAGCAACAGAGAATTTCTTGTCTTGCTCTGTTGCAATAAGATTGGGAATGGATCTAGAGAGAGATGGAAGTGAAGGAGTAGAGTTACCAAATGGGCAAATAAAGAGGATTGAATCATTACCTAGACGGGTAGCACTCTCTGTAGGAGAATATCAAGAAGCAATTGAGTGGTGAGTGATACAATTAGCCCATTATGATGCAATTTAAGGCATGCCATGGATGGAGCAGTACAACCCAATGGTGGATTGGAGGAAGAAAGTAGTGAGAACCCACCAATGGTCAATCATTGGGGTTAAAGAAAAATCACATAGACAGAAACTGCCTCTATTTGTCGTAGGGACGACAACTGTCTATAAGACTGATAGATGTTTTATGGGTCTAATAAGTGAAGTCTAGAGTGCACAACTAACTAGACAAATTCCTGAGAAATTGAAGGATGTGGTGGATGAGTTTCAAGATGTCTTTCCCAATGATCTACCCTCAGGATTACCACCTAAAAGGCAAGTAGATCACAAAATAGAGACACTCCCGGGGAAGACACCTCCTTGTAAGGCCCCATATCGCCTATCACCTCATGAGTTGGAGGAGTGTAAGACTCAAATTGAGGAGATGCTACAAAAAGGGTTCATCCAACCTAGCATATCACCATATGGGGCCCCTGTCTTGTTTGTGAAGAAGAAGGATGGTACAATGCGCATGTGCATTGACTATCGAGGTCTCAATCAGCAAATAGTGAGGAAAAAATATCCCTTACCTCACATGGATGACCTGTTTGATCAACTCCATGGAGCGAGATACTTCACCAAACTGGACTTGCGGAGCGGTTATAATCAAATCCGAATTGCAAAGGACGATGTGTACAAAACTGCCTTTTGAACCAGGTATGGCCACTTTGAGTATCTTGTGATGCCTTTTGGCCTCACCAATGTGCCTGCCACTTTCATGAGCCTAATGAATGACATATTTTGTCCATACTTGGATAAGTCTATTATTGTCTTCTTGGATGATATCTTAGTATATAGTAGCACGATGACAGAACACAAACAACATCTACGAGAGGTCCTCCAGATTCTAAGACAGAATCAGTTGTATGCCAAAATCTCAAAGTGTGAGTTTGGCAAGTCTAAAGTAGACTACTTAGAGCATAGAGTAAGTGCAGAGGGTATTCAAGTATTGATAGATAAAATAGAGGTCATTCAAAAATGGAGTGCCCCAGAAGATCAGACTCAACTTAAGAGCTTTTTGGGGTTGACGAGATTCTATCGTAGATTTGTCAAGGACTTCTCCAAGGTTGCACAACCTTTAACGGCACTACTTGGCAAGAGGAAGAAGTGGACATGGAGAACCGCACAAGAGTTGGCCTTTCAAGAATTGAAGGCCACCTTGCTACATGCACCAATCTTGAAGTGGTATGACCCAAAACGTCCAATCAAGTTGGTTATAGATGCATCAGGCATAGCAATAGGAGCAGTCCTACAACAAGAGTGGCATGATGGATGGCATCCAATTGCATATTTCTCTCAAAAGTTGTTACCGGCAGAGCACAACTACCACACCACAGAATGAGAAGAGCTGGCCATTGTTCTAGCAACCAAGCATTAGAAGCACTACCTGGGCGAGAAGGCATTTGTAGTAGAGACAGACCATAAACCTCTAGTCTACCTCGAGACACAAAAGGATCTATCTTGTCGCCAAATTCGGTGGGCAGAGTGGCGACAATGCTTCAACATGACAATCACCTACGTGGAAGGTAAGAAGCAACTGGCAGATGCATTCACCCGTATGCCAATGGCCAACAACTTGGTAACAGAGGTTAAGATTAACCCTAAATTCTGGCAAGAGATTCTAGCTGCTACAAAAACTGATCCACAGATTGTAGAAGCGCAATCGTCCAAAGGTGTCACCAGCACCCAAGGACTCACCTTTCGGGATGGCAGATTATGGATCCCAAATTTCCCAGACTTACGCACCACCATTCTAGCGGAATGTCATGATTCATCCATTGCAACTCATGTCGGAGTAGACAAGACCTTGGATGCAGCCAAGCGCCATTACTATTGGCCCAAGATGAGCAACAACATGATGGACTATGTGCGTAGCTGCCTACTTTGTCAACAGAACAAAGCTTCTAATCAGGCTCCTAAGGGCTCCTTCAACCTCTCTCCATTCCTACCCAACGTTGGGAACAAGTGAGTATGGATCTTGTCTTCGAATTACCCAAGACCACCTCAAGGTTTGACTCCATTGTGGTCTTTATGGACCGGCTCAGCAAAATGATTCATGTATGCCCTACCACCAAGGAGGTGACCGCTCCACAACTAGCATAACTATACTTAGATGCAGTCTTTGCTTATCATGGCTTGTCTAGAGTACTCATCACCGATAGAGGCACCCAATTCACCAGTTTGTTTTGGCAAACACTCTTTGGTTTCTTCAAAACCAAGTTGGCCATGTTTACAGCTTACCACCCACAAACAGATGGCCAAACAGAGCGGGCTTATCGCACAATTGAAGACATGTTACGCGGCTTCACCTTAGAAGAGCAAGAATGGTGGGACACCCTACTACCGTTGGTGGAATTTGCTTACAACAATTCAGTGAATGCCTCCACCCAGGTCACTCCATTCTTCCTCATGTATGGTGAGCATCCCTTCACACCTTCTAGCTTGATGAAGATCTGTCCAATGATTACCAAGGTTGATGCAGTCAACACATTTGTTTCTAGAATCCAACAAGGTGTGGAGAGCACCAAGCATAGGTTACAGATTGCGCAAATTGACAAAAGCAGTATGCTGATGCACACCATCGGCACATGGAGTTCAATGTTGGGGATCAAGTGTGGCTATCAACAACCAACCTCACATTAATTGGATCTTGTAAGCTCAGACCTTATTTTATTGGGCCTTTCTCGATTCTTCGTCGCATTGGTGCTGTGGCCTATCACCTTGAGCTACCACCACACATGAAGATCTATCCAGTGTTCCATGTCTCCCTATTACGCAGATATGCTCCCCAATCAGGCCAAGGTCCTTCCACACAGGACATTCAACCTTGTCCGACACTCATTGATGGCGTAGAAGAATATGAAGTGGAGCGGATTCCCAAAAATGCATGCGTGGTACTCACCATCCGCAGGTGGAATATCTAGTACAATGGAAAGGTTACTCCCTCTATGAAGCAACTTGGGAACCCGCTGCCAATTTGGCACATGCACCGGTGTTGGTACAAGCATTTGAGCAACAATTGTGCAACGAGGACGTTGTGTCTTAAAAGGAGGGAGGTCTGTAATACCAAGGGTTAGCCACATGATCTAGATGTGAAATTTGGTTTGGTAACTTCTAGAATGATGTTATACATGATGGTCAAAATAGATCAGATAGAGGTCTCACCAAAAGGGGACTTCTACTAATAGAGTAGGAACCGAAATATGCCTGAAATCTTTGAAGCCAATTTCGGAGGCCTAAACGGATGAATTAGGCCTTGAAAATATGATGATTCCCCCCCAATAAAGGAAAGGCTGGCCTCCCCTCCCCCTTGCTTTGTTTCGTCAAGAGCTTTCCAATGGTACCTTACTCACGTGATTCTGAGATTCCTACAAGAAGATTCCCTAAAAGATTCCCTCCAATCAAAGCTTGTTTGACCAACCAGATAGGACCTAGACCAGAAAGGTCACCCATCCAAGTAAGTAATCCAAGGGTGGAGCTTGCTGACATGTCACCTATCTGTGTCCCTAATCCTATGGTGGAACTTCCTTGGAAGAGATCCTCTTTGTCTATACAATAAAGAGAAGGTGCTCCCTTGGGGCATCTAATGTTTGAGTGTGCAATTTGTGTTTTCTCTCTTCTCTTGTCCTTGGAGTATTACAACGCGAGAAAGGAGAGGTTGGGAAACATGTCAGACTTCCCTAGTCTTTCATTGAGGCATTGTAGACAACATCCATGGCTCTTGGATGTCCCAAGCAGGTGTGGTAGGTGGTGATGTGTTGCATAATAGACTACCTACTAGTCAGCCACCTACTATTACATAGACTAAGTTGAGCATGATGTTAGGGGCATCTCACCTAATTATGCGGTGCCCTTTGTTTTCAGCCAGTGACATGTTTACATTGGGAGTTGACCCAACCCCAATGTTCCAATTGGTTGCTATGCTTTGTGAGAGTAGGGATGATGTGGTTCCTTACTAGAGCAAAGGTTGTTGATAGGAGATTTGACGTGGTTGAGGAGCATGGGGTCAGTTCAACAACCAGTGGTTTATGGCAGGTAGTAGCAACTAGATTGCAAAAGTTGCCAACTAGACCGGCCTTTGAGAGAGCATGGTTCACACTTGGTGTTGTCTTATTGAGTAATCCAAGGGGGATTTTCCGTTTGGTGGGACCTTTAGGGAAAGTATATACACCACAAAGAGTCTTGCTAGACTTTGGTGCACAACCCTTTATGTTGGAGAAGGTTGCAGTAGTTGGTCTGGAGTTACGGAAGACCAATGTGGAGAGGTGTCTATTTCAAATTCAGATATCTCTAGGTGGTGCTTTGAGACAATACATCACACATGGATAGCTTGTTGTTCAAGTTTTGTGAATCGGCATGTCTCTCACTTAGGATGAAGCTTTGATTGCTATTATGGTAATGCACCATGGACTAAGAAGGCAAGGAACCCCAACTCCATCATACTCCTCCAAGGCTAACACTCCAAGACTCAAGACATTGCTCACTAGAGAACTCAATGAGAGAGAGATAGTTGCAAATGAAAGGATGATGTGTACTTCCTCACCCCTTGTTTATATATTTGTGAAATAGTTACGTACCAAAGTTACTAATTACCGTAGTAACTCAAGTTACTAGACTAAAAGTCAAGTCAAGTCAAAAAGTAGACAGGAATATCCATTCACATGGGCATATTCCCGTAAGCATGTGATCTTATCTTGACCCAACCACTAAGTCAAGGATTCCTTCACATGGGCTATCCTTAGACTATAGAAGAATCCAAAACAAAAAGGCTTGCGGGCCCAAGAGTTCTCAACTCTTTCCTCAAAGCCAAACACCCATAAATAATACCAAGTCAACACACTAGAATCCAAAATAATGATGCTCATCTTTTCCACTTCCTCTAAAGTAAGGTCCCCTCTATCTTAGCTATGACTAACTTTAGGTAATCATGACTAATGTAGAACCATCCTTTATCTCTATATAAATAATATCTCTCAAGTACTTGTAATACCAAGCTAAATATCACAATACCACACACATGCACAAATGGGTGTTACATTTACCCCCAGACTAAGTTTTCACTTTGTCTTCAAAGTGAAGGTCTCTCTACCTTCTATGATATATCTTCAACTTTTCATGGTTAATCCTATCAAAGTGTCTTCCTCCCAACTCCTTGAGATCATAGGTGTAATTGCCCCACACCTTCTCTACTATGAAAGGTCCAAAGTACTTAGGCAAAAACTTCTTTTGCACTCTCTTGAATCGAATAGAATCAAATAACATTACCCAATCACCTTCTTTGAAAGGCTCCACCTTCTTCTTGCCTTGCCTCTTGTCATAGCTTTGCTTTTGTTTCCTTTGGGCTTGCTCCACTCAAACCATGGCAACTGCTCTTGCTTCTTCCAACTCCATGAGTTATTCCTTCCTTGACTTCTCTACATCACCTCCTTGTGCTTTCTTCAATCTCCTATGAATGCTTTGGAAGGTAGGAAGATCAAAGTGAATAGGTAAGGTAGACTCAATACCATAAACCAATTGAAATGGAGAATACCCGGTGGAAGTCTTCATGGTTGTCTTATACTCCCACAAAATTGCATGAAACCTCTTGTCCCAATGATGTTTAGTCCCCTCCATTTCTGCATTTTAGCCAACATCATGCACAAGGTCTGATTGGTTCTCTCTGCCAAGCCATTAGAATTTGGCTTATGGGATGTAGTTACTCTATGTGTGATAGAGAAATGTCATAGCATGGCTGTAGTAATGATTCTTGTAAACTCTCCTCCTCTATCAGAAACCAACTCCAAAGGGCATCCAAACCTAGTGATAATGTGTTCATAAAGAAATCTACCAATTTCATCTTCATTCTTGTCCCTCAATGGTCTATCCTCAACCCACTTAGTAAGGTAATTAGTAACTACCACAATGTATTGATTTTTCCTCGGGGTTCTATGGAGAGGACCTACAAAATCAATTCCCCACTTCTCAAAAGGTCCTAGCAATGGAATTGATCTAAGTGGTGGAGTGGATGTAGACTTTCTAGCAAAAGCTTGACAAACATGACAAGTTTTGCAATAATCAAGACAATCCTTGAAAATCCCTCTCCAATGGTAACCTACATCTAGAATCTTGAAAGCAATCACCTTTCTTGCAAAGTGTCCTATATACACTAAACCTTCATGAAACTCCTTTATAAGTAGGATAGACTCTTCCTGACCCACTGCTCTTTGAAGTAGACCATCTGCTCCTTGGTGAAAAAGAATATCCTCCACCATTGTGTAAGGTCTAAATTTTGCTGCAAGGGCCTTCCTCTCCCTAGCATGCATCCCTTTTGGATAGTTACCTCTTGTCATAAAATCCACAATCTCCTTGTACTCCATTGGAACCTCTTGAGTGATTGAGATTGTCATGAGCTCCTCATCCGGGAAGGAATCATCCATTGGCTCATCTCCCTCATGATCATAGGCTCTAGATAACAAATCAGTATTTGCATGTTTCTTTCTTGGCCTATCCTCAATGGTGTAATCATACTCAAACAAGAGTATCATCCACCTTGCTAGTCTCCCTTCAATATTAGGCTTGTTGAAGATGTACTTCAAAGCCTTGTGATCCATGAAAATGGTAGATTTCCCTCCAATCAAGTAGTGTCTAAACTTCTTGAGATCAAAGATCACTGGCAACCCTTCTCTTTCCATGATAGAGTAGTTCTTTTCTATTGAAACCATCTGCCTACTAGCATAAGCTATTGGATGATCATGCCCATCTTGGTCTAATTCACTAAGAGTGCATCCTATAGCTACATTAGAAGCATCAGTGTAGAGGATGAAAGGCTTACTCAATCAGGTTTAGCAAGAATTGGAGCTACAACAAGGGATTGCTTGAGCTCCTCAAAAGCTTGAGAGCTTCCTTGTCCTCCAAAATCACCATGTAATCTACACCCTTCTTCATGTAGATGGTCAATGCATAAGCCTTGTTGGAAAATGAGAAGATGAACCTCCTATAGTACCCGACCATCTCCAAGAATTGGCGTAACTTTGTCAAGCTTGAAGGGAATGGAATGTTTGAGATTTTCCTCACCTTCTCAAGATCAACTACTATTCCATCTTTGGAGATGATGTGCCCCAAAAGTAGACCTTCTTCACATCCAAAAATGCACTTCTCTGGGTTAAGTGATGCATTTGCCTCATCCAAGCATTGCAAGACCTTGATTAGGTGCTCAAAGTGCTCCTCCTTGCGCCCATAGACACAAAAGTCATCAATGAATTCTCTCACAAATTTCCCAATGAAAGGTTCAAATACTTTGTTCATGAACCATTAAAATGTGGCTGGAGCATTGCAAAGCCCAAAAGGCATGTATGATAACCCGGCAAATATCACTTTTGTGGGAATTGGGTAAGTAAAGTTTGTTCCCGTAGAGATACAATTCAGAATTGGTCAAATACAAAGTCAAATAGTAACAATGTAGTTCTTCTTGAGTTCTTCTTTAATCTCTCAAGTAGAAACCACACCCAAAAGAGAGTAACAAGCACTAATTCGTAGTCTTGTCAAAGATTAACACTTCTTAATCACAATTCCTTCAATTCTTTCCAAACAATCTTGATTGTGATGATTTAGGTTCTCCCCAAAATGGCACTTCACTGCAAAACAACTTTGCCTCAGAAGTATGTTCTACCCCTCCACTGAAGGCACAACTTCCTCAATCAAAATTGCTTCACATCAACTTCACGCTGCACTCACAAATGCAAAATACTACCAACACTACAATTCCTCTCAGATCTATCAAGGCATTGCTCCGATTGCACTTCACTCAAGATCACACACACAAAATGAAGATCAAGGCTACGGAATCCAACATCCAACAAGCACACTGACTTGTACGTTGAATTTCTCCACACACTCACAAATACAATCACAAAGTTGATACTTGAAATCAAGCTCAAACAACAAGCACTGCTTCACAACACTTTGCTTTATCTATTCTCAAAAATTATGAGCATTGAACAACAATTTCCTGCACATGCCACTCTTAAATAGTGAAGCAAAAAATAGTTCTAACAACTATATCATTTCCTAACAACTCTTCTAACCTATAGATCCAAAATGACAATGCATCTCTTCATATTTGCCTCTTCAATTCTCAAATTTGTTACTACTCCAATCCGATGTCTACTTCTTCCTCGGCTTTCAAACCCGATCCCAAAGTAACTTCACCCACTACTACTCTATCCTTGGGTTTCACAACTACTAATTCCTCTACTAATTCTACTACTTCTTCACTCTGATCTACAATTGAGGTCATGTGTAACCTTTCTATCACTTTATCTCCCGACCCACTCTTCTCTAAAATGTCAAATGTCAAATCTGAAGACACTTGCACTCTTACTTCTACAACTTTGGGTCTAACTACTATCAATTCCTTTGATAATTCTATTATGCCCTCATCAAAAATTATAATTGAAAGCATGGGTACACTATCTACACCTTCAATTTGTAACCCACTTTCCCCTAATCACCCATGTTACTGAACCAAAGACACTTATTGTCTGATCTTGCACTTTGGGTTCATTCACTATTGCTATTTCTCCTTCAATTTCTATTCCATCTTCAATCTAAACTGAAATTGAAGTCATGGGTATCCTAATTAACTTATTTTCCCTCCTCTAACTTCCTCTAATGCCTCTGCCAAGATTCCTGAAGTCACCTTCATTACACTCCAAGGTCCGACTACCTCGGATCTAGTCATCTTCATCTTGAGGCAAAGTCTCATAACCCAAAGTCGTGTAAACCCAAAGTCCAAAGTCCAAAGTCCAAAGTCTCAAGTCTCAAGTCCAAAGTCGGGTAGACCCGAAGACACCAACCCAAAGACACTAAACTACTCTATACATCTACTCCCAAAACTTCAAATGCTTGTAACTTTTGCTGCAAACCTCCAAACTCTGCAATTTTGGTGGCAATAGAAAGCCCTAAACAAGGCATATCCAACAAGATATAAGACATATGATTTGGACTTTTAGTCAATGAGATGTGGCTCCTGCAAGAATCCCAACCTGTAACTTCCATTTCTCCTTCGGGTTTGCCCTCCTTCAACGTCTAATCCGAGCTTTTTCCACCTCTGACACAAAGTAAGCTTCTTTGGGTCTGATCTAGTTTGAGTACTTCTTCCTCTTACATGAAGTACATGACTTCCTTGGGTTTGATCAAAACACAAGTTTCCCCTCATTTCTTCTTCAAAACTCGTCCAAAATGAAAAATGTGGGTACCACAGCATGACCTTGAAAGCATAAGTTTCCCAAGGTGTGGTGAACATGGTGATTTGTTGATGCTCTGGTGCAATCTTGATTTGGTTATATCCACTATAACCATCTCCAAAATTGTACCTCTCATGACCTGCAAACTCCTTCAAGATCTCATCAATGAATGGCAGTGGGTAGTAGTCCTTTTTGGGAACAACATTGAGCTTCTTGTAATCTACACATACATGAAGCTTGCCATTCTTTTTCTTCACAATGACAATTGGAAACACCCATTCTAAATTCTCTACCTCAAAGATAAATCCAGCCTCCTGGAGCTTATCAATCTACTCCTTCACAACCAAAGATATTGGTGGGCTAATGCGACATTGCTTTTGGTGGATTGGTCTAGCATGTGACTCCACCTCTATCTTGTGCTCCTCCAAGGTGACTTCCTTCAAATCCTTGTAATTGAAAGCAAACACATGGATGAACTTGTGGAAAATCTCCTCAAATCTCACCTTCTCTTCCTTGCTAACATTTGGGCCATACTTGAGGGTAGCTAACCTTCTCTCTATCTCCTCAAGTGTCAATAGTGATTTGTTTGGGTCCTTCAAAACCTTTGGCTTAGGTGCAAAATCCATAGCACACAAGGGATACACATCAGAATCAGATTCAGATTCATACTCCTTCGTAGAAGTCTCCTTTTCCATGCTTGTGTCCACACCTGAAGCTCCTTCTTCAGAATCTGATTCTCAATAATCAGAAGATGGTGTATCTAAATGTGAAGTGTTGGTGGTGTTAGTCACAGGAACTTTGACTCTATGGTTTGATGGCCCAATCCTAAAGTACCCTTTGTGCCATCCATCATTTGTGTGTGATGCTCTCACTCAACCATGGCCTTCTAACAAGTAAGTCATAGCTTGAATCCTTCAAGACTTGGAAAGTCATGAGATTTTGAACTCCCATGACTAAAACTACCACCTTATCCATCATCCCTACTAGTCAAACTTGTTGCTCTTTTGCTATTGCTTTTGCTCTTTTGCTCACCACAAATGTTGAAGGTCTTGAGGCTATCATACCCAACTTCTTCATCAACCTTTCTAACATGGCATTCATTGCTGATCCTCCACCAACCAATGCATCCTTGATGTTGTGACCATTCACTCTCACATCAATCTTGGAGGCATATTCACAAGCTTCACATGGTGTTGGCTTGGCATCCACCACCCCCATTGATACTGGAGCTTTTTCCTTCTTCTTCCTCTTGCTCCTTGTAGAACTCAAACCACATCTAAGCTCCTTTCTCAAGGTAGGGTTCAAAGCAATCAATTGGCCCATTATGATGTTAGCCTTGTGACTACCAACATCCTCCAACACATTGTAGTTCCATTGTTGCTTTGAAATCAAGAAATCCTCCATCCCCAACTTCTTCCTTGGAGTCTTTGTTGTTGATGGTGTTGAGGTGCAAGTGCTCCTAGTAGACATAGGAGTATCCTTGCTTGGAGTAAATCCTTGAGAAGAGTGAATATCCTTTGCAAAACGAGCTCTCTTCCTCTCTTCTTCTCTTGTGCCAAAAGCTCCAAATTAAGACCCTTGGAGTTTGAGCACTCTCCCTTCTCATACTTGTTCTCAACCACATCTATGGATGCTATCTCCTTACCTTTGTTGGGATTAGGAGCCACTTGGGTTTCAGTACCTCCTTCTTTCTCTCTATTGGCTCCATCATAACCCCTTCCTCCATAATAAGTGGAATTTGGGCAATTCCTTTGGATATGGCCTCTTCCTCCACAATCAAAACAATTTCTATCATTGAATTTGTTATCTGGTTGGCCTCCTCTATATGGATAGTTTCCATAACTCCTAGGCTCTCTCTCTACATTCTGATCCACCTCTCTCTTCTCCCATAGTTGCACCACATTGATCTTGAGATCCGCAAGTTGTTCTGTGATGATTTGAAGTGGATCCTTTGGTAGAGGTGCAAGAACTGGAGCAACTTCTATTTGTGGTGCAACCCTTACCACCAAAGTATCAGAAGTTCCACCATACTTGTAGCCTTGAGGAGGATGCACAACCTCCTTCACCACCAAATCACTCTCATCTCCTTCCAAACTCTCCTCCATATGAATTGTGATCTTGATAGCTTCAACCTTGGAAGAAGGTTTCTCATATCTCACCTTGCTTCTAATTTGTGGTCTCAACCTTCCCACAAAATTCTTGGTGAGCATGGTCCCTATGCCAATCATAGTCTCCACATCATCCCCACCCTTCCTCAACACTATGCAAAATCTGGACTCTAACTTTTCCACTCTTTCCACATAGACTCTCACTTTCTCTCCATCTCCTTGTTTGAGAAATATAACCTCACTCATCAATCTCTCATAACTCTCATCTAGGAGAAAGTTCTCAATGAGTGTTGAAGTCAAACTCTCCCAAGACTCTTCTTCCCTATCTCTCCTCTCTCTGTTTTGGTATTTGACTCATACCATGTAAGTGCTACATCCTCAAAGAAATCTGGTAATAATGAGGCCCACTCATTCTTCCTCCTCTCATTGTTTCCTATGCAAGCTCTCTTGAAGTCTCTCACAAAGGCCTCCACATCTTCTCCATCCTTGCCAAAGAAAACCGGAAGTTTCCCCATCTTAACCCCTCATTATCTTTTTTTTCTCTCAAATTTTTTTTTCCTTTTCTCTCACTCTATAACTAAAAGAGTATATACATGACTAACATCATCTAATAATAATCCACTCTAGTGAACACAAAAGGTTCTGGTTGCTCCAAGATTTCTATAGCAACATCAAATCCTAGAGTGCATATTAATCTAATTCTCATGGATAGTTTATCCATAAGTTGAAAGATTATCTACATCACTAATCTTGAGAACTAGTTGATGAAAGTGGTAGTATTTCTGTAGCTGTACTAAGACTCTCTCCAAGATCTTTCACCAAAATCTCCAAAAGTGCTTTTACTCCACTACACTCATGTCCTTTTGGTAGTCCTTCAACTCCACAAACCTCACACAACTCCTTGGTCTTAGATCTTCTCCCTCCTAATCTTGGTGAAGAAGGTCCAACATGCAAATCCAAGTCAAGTAAGCCTCTCTTTTCCCTCAATCTCTTGCTCTCAAAGGTTAACAGGACCACACACATGATCTAAATTACACTCTTTAGAGAGTGTAATTTAGATCACACTAATTCTCCTTAACCAATTTTCTTGATAAATATATTTCTAGTGCAACTATAAATATTTGACTTTCATTCTATTGGGTTTTCGTTTTCTATTCCTTTACTGATTAAGTAAGCAAATTAGAAAAACTTGAATAGAATATTTTCTCTAGATTAATATTTCAGTTTATAGATGATGCTAATCTGGTAAGTATTTCATTAATAACTAATTTTTTATATGGTTTTATTTACTTATATCAATTATAATTTTATATGAAACTCAAATTATGCTAACTAATTTTTTTATAAAATAAAATAGTACTTATGTGATCTTGTATTTCTAAACTTTTGTGTAATTTGAGAGTTAATAGGATTCATGTGATTTTTAATCATCTATATTGCTATAAATTTATTTTATGAATTATATCAAGTAATTTGATTCATTGGTAAATTGTTTTTATCGTAAATTCTAAGCTCTAATATTTTTGTATCAAGTTGATGTTCTAAATTTATATTCAAATACTCAAAAATTCTGTTTTTACATTTTGATTGAATATTATATTTTATTAATTCATAGTAGAAAAAAATTTATTTTTATTTTCTACTGTATTATAATGACAACTGATTGGGTATTACAAACGATCTTTTATGTTACAAATAAAATATCTTATGTAGTTGTTAATAACCTAAACTATTGAACTCTTTAATAAAACTAAGAAATCAATAATAATGATTTAAACCATTGTAGTGGTAATAATGATGGCAAAATATAGATTTGGAACACATAAAAATAGTAAGAAATATCTTGACTTCGTATTTTTTTCAAATAGATATTTAGACATAATCTAATAGTCTATTATTTAAAAGATTAAATAAAAATTGCAGCAAATTATTAGTAATAATAATTATAAATGTATAAGATGTGTAATTATATTTGTAGGTTATTAGAAAAATAAATAAAATGATTAATTTAATAAAATTATTATTATATTAATCTCAAGATGTTTTTATTTATATCGGTAAATAAATATCTTTTACTATACTGATAAAGTAAACATGAGTAACATTGAATTTTTTTACATTCTTTTGCATGAAGTATGATCTTCAAATCGAAGATCTAAAGCATATCCCAAAGTTTAAACCCAATATAGTTTTGAAATAAAGCTCCTCCTGAGCTTTATTTCAAAAGTCCGAGACAGGCAATTTAATTTCTTATGTTAAAGGACTGCTGTTAAAACACCCTCCTATAAAGAGTGGAAAGAGATCTGATTTTGAATTAGCGGTGGTGCCGCAGAACCTAAGACAATAGCCGAGCAAGCATCACATATTCTCCAATAAATCTAAGTCAGCCATCCAAAGAGAGAGGACTTGTAATAATCAATCAAAGCAATTGGGTCGTGAGGTAAAAGTTTCGGTTGAAACACAAAACCCTTGCTGTTTACGGACCGTGAATGTCCACGAACTTCTTCTGTACTTTCGCGAAAGTTGACGGGTTTGGTATGAAAATTTCGGTCTCGGACGAGCGAATACAAGCAGATTTCGAAAATATCCCGCAAACGACGAAAGTCATTTTATCTGGAGCCGTGGTGGTCAAACCTAGTGTGAGTGATGGGGACGCAAGGCAGTTTTCTTGCGGCAGTGGTGGTGTAAATTTTGACAGGCCTTAACTTGTACGAACCAGATTGGGACAACTGGTCTGGTGGTAGCTGGGGAGTGTTCCGGCGGGAAGGAATGTTCTTGTATGGAAGGAGGAGTGAATCGGTTTAGGTGGTGGAAGGGGAACATATCGGCATAGCTAAGGTGCGTTCCGACGAAGAAAGCGAATATTGAGCTTTTCCTCGATGAAAGTGGCAGGCGAGGAGGATGAATGTTGCACATGTCTATGGAAAATCCTGCGCCGTAGAGGAGCCAGAAGTTTGGAAGTCTTGTTCTGGCCCCGATGATATTCGAGTACTGTCAATGTTCGTTGATTCTTTCAGTATCTGAAGGGAAAGATGATGGAGAGATCGTCAAGTCTCGAAGAATATGGCGCAAGCCCTCATATGCACAACTTAGGGTTTCCTCATCGGCGGCTTTCCAACCTTGCCTTCCTCGTTGTTCTTGCAGGTGCAGCGTCGCGCTCTTGGTCCGCTACCCACTACCATCTGGCGCCTTACACGTGACCTCGCTATTCTTCCGTAAGGTTACGGCCACCGGGCTTGTGCCGTCGGACCTGATACGAAAATTTTGTTATTTCTTGGTGAGTTCTTTTGGCCCCTCCTTGTACCGATCTTTGGTCGTGCAATATATGGACAAGTATTGCTGCTTTGTTCACGTCTAGCATACATAGTTGTTTCTAAAAGCAATCAGGCTTCAAGGTATGGTTCATTTGGAAAATACGAGAAGAGTCTCACGCTACATGTGAGATTTTGAGACGTTGTGCCGCCTGTGGACTTTTGTAGGTCCCAAACCCGAGTGCGCGGGCACCGCAATTGCAGCTTACCGCCGGCAATGTTACCATGGAGGACACTAAAATTGTGCTTGCCTCGGGAGTCCCTGATTCCACTGGCCCAGGACATGGCTTAGATAGCACTTCTGCCAAACTTCCTGAAGAAGGCTCTAAAGAGTGTCCACAATTGGATGGGGCAAAACCCTTGCCTCAGGAAGCAGAAGTAGTCGTCCCTGCAACGAAGCAGCAGTCACCTGAATCTACCGTACAGTTAACTAAAGATGACACGGCCTCGGACGAACGAGCTATCGTCAGTGTTATTGATCAGCAGGAGCGTATGACCGAGAAGAAAGCCGTGAATTCGGAAATCACTGTCACGAACTGCGAGCTTGAAGTTCCTCCTGCGTCGTTTCCAGGTAATTCTCTTCTTGTTCACATGCTTGGTTTGAATTGCACGTGTGGTCTCTCCGTGAGATCAAGGGGCCCTTAGACCTTTAGGATATGAAGCCTGCCACTTCGAGCACCCTGTTCTTGAGTATGACGATTTTACAGGTACTATTTGATTGTGATGAAGCATGGAAACGAGCTCCGTGAAGGATGTGGCGCTGACTGGATGATTGAGTGTTTGGGTAGTAAGGCTCCGTGTAATAGGAACATTAAAACTGATACCGAACCTTAGAAATAGATTTGTATCTTAATCATCACACAATCATCATGGTCTCGTCCATACTTCTTTTGTTATGTCCACAATAAATGGATCATAGGAGTCAACTCTATGGGAGCTGGCATCATTTCTTGGGAACCCTTATAGCCCTTACATGGGATTCGGAGCCAGATTGTCCTAACAAAGTTTGGTAGCCAAGCAACCGTGGTTAAGAGATTCCCTTCTACTGGTGTTCCGTTAGATAGGACCATATCTCACAATTATTAATTAATGTATGTGAACGGGTTTCTGCTCCCATTTCTCATAAACTCACAATTATGAAGTTCGCAAGAAACAGGGATTCTACGGGTTGGAGACTTGTATCACTTGTTCTTTCCAGTCTGAAGCTAGGAAAAGTGATTGTCCCAGGCTGTTGTGCTTAAACGTGCCGGTTTTTTCTTTTGTTGCAGGAGAAGAAGTTGCGACTGATATATTACCGCACACTTTAGAAGTACAACTTGAAGAGATTGCCGTTCAAAACAACAGTGAAGACGCTAGGCAAGAGGTAGAGGCTGAGCTTGTCAGCACTTGGAATCCTGAAAGTCTTGAAAACGGAGAGCACGATGACACGACCAGCCAGCTCGATGTCTCATGCAAGACAGAGAAGCATATGGAAGGAGAAGATACGTTAGCTGTACCAGTGAACACTCTCATCGGCGTCTTGGACAAACTCATCAGGTATCGACTCTTGTGGCAATTGAGTCCTCTTTTATCTCTGTCGCAAGGTTTTATTTAACTCCTTTCAGGTGCTCCTCTCATCCACGTAAAGTTATTTGCTTAGTTCTCTGCTATCTACTTTATTTTCCCTTGTGTTTTGATTGATTGGTTGGTTCTGCTGGCTTGCTTTTTCCTTTTTCTTCAATCATGTCAGAGCTCAGCTTGTTCCCCCCCGGGTATCACCAGACTCCGCATGAAGCATTATCTGGACACCATGTTCGCCGTAGTTTCTCCTTGTACCCTTCATCCGTTTCATCTTTGAGTCACTTACGGGACTCCCCACAAAATGAAATTGTTCTCCATCCATCTGGCCCAGTCATCCGGGGCAGGTAATTTGGGAACAGGCTAATATCACAAAGCAGCATTGCAGGACATTGTATCCTAGGTTCAGTATCCAGCCTCATCTCCTAATATCCAGCGTGGTCCAGTACCAGTTGATTAGATGATGACGTCGTCTACATGCGATATTGTCGAATATCGTAGAGTACTTTTCGTGGAGAAGTTTACTTTGGAGTTATCTTGGGCAGCTTCTACATTTGCAGTGGCGGTAGAGATGAGAGTGAGAGTAAAGACTTAGAGGGGCCATGGTCTCTAGGTCTTTGGCCCCTGTCGAGATACTCATTAAGAGCCAATGTGGCACATGTTTGTAGGAAGACCTAATTGAAAGGAATGATTTTGCATGATTGGAGCAGCCTGGACCCAAGTGAGATCTTCAAGGACCCGGTGGATGATTCGTTCGCTCCGAATTACTCAAAGGTTATCAAGACTCCGATGTGCTTTTCGATGATGTACACGAAAATTGCCGGGCACCAATATAGTTCATGGCGCTCGTTTGTGGTGAGCGACCTTCAACCTCATTACAGAATGTAATTCTTGCTTGGACCGGCCTCATTGGCTTTTCACTCTCCCGTGAGTTTACGATCACGGACCAGTGCTTAACCATCGCCAAAGCATCTGATCATTGCAGCTTATGTTGGAGTTCTAGCTTTCTTCAAGGATCTTGGGCTGTTGGTTGTCGCAGCTCAAGCTGGACTTTAGCTTTTGGGTTTGTCGGTGGTCATGTTGTGACTTTTTGTGCCTGATCTCGTCTTTTTAAGGCAGTGGTGAGAACTTTTTTCACTGATCCCAACTTCTCTCAAGCTGGATTTTGAACTCTCGGAACGTTTTCCAGGAAGATTTCGAAAGAATATGCTACAATGCAATGAAGTACAATCAAAAGCGCTCAAAAATTTGGAATGCTGCAAGCACTCTTCTTCGTCAGGGGAAGAAAATTCTTGAACCATACAGTGAACAGGGCGACACGATTGTCGGTGTAAGGAAGCTGCTTGACGGAACTGGTAGTACTCAGGATATGACGACAGGACTTTTGGCCGACGCATTCGGAGATGAAGTGGGGGTCTTATCAGACGACAAGAGAGCATTGAGGTCCACACACAATGAACTTGTAGAAGTACCTGTAGATGAATTAAGGGCCTTACATGACGGCAAGGGCGGTGATATTCCTCTTTTGGGTGGTAAGATCAAGGATGCCCTAGGAAGTAGTTCCGACATAATAAGCGCCATTTTGAAACAAGACTTAGAGAAATCGGATAGAATTGGAAGAGAGCATAAGCAAGCCAGGATGAACCATATGGAGGAGGAAGTAAAGGTAGAAATTCTTGAGTGCACTGGCCCTGAGGATCAACGCCTTGATTCTAGGGATGAAGCCACAGAGTGCTCGAGCTCTTTCGGTTACACCCAAAGCCAAGAGCACAGCGACCTAGAGGCGGACGGCCTTCAGCAAAATGCGGAAGTTGAGTCCGAGTTGCGTGACGGTAACGGGGCGTTAACATCTGCATTCGCAGAGGAAGACGAGATTGTAGGAGGAAATGAGAGGTATCATAACCAGCTCCACTTCGCTTCGTTCGTTTGTTTGTCTTGCCAATAACCTCGTCCCTTCAAGAGTGTAGAACACGTAGGCCGGAGTTCTGACGGTAACTACGAAGTCATGGACTGAAATGTTACTTTGGAATTTTACGCAGGAGTAAGAAGGCTCTGAATGCAGAGTGGAAGAAATATAGACGGGGTATAGAATGGAGGTGTCGGTGGTTAGAGGTTCGACTGAATGAGCTGCGGGCTCGATCAGAGAAATACGATCGCATTCTTGAGGAGCGAAGGGCTAAAAAGCAATGGACAGGTGACTTTCGCCCCGGTGAGGAGTCTTCAGCTCGAACAAGTGAACTGAAAGACGTCCCTGTTAAAGGGCAACCAACTCTACGACGGAGAAGAAGAAAGCAAGTGGAAAGTTCCGTGGACTTGGATGTCTACATGGCTAGGCATCCGCTTTTCTCCAGATACGGTACTGACGGAGAATCTAAATGTCCGTTTTTGTGCGTCTGTGCTGCTTAGGTCAACTGCGAAGATAGTAATAGTGATGAATTTCTGATTAAGAGACAATGCCAGTATCCCAAGTGTCCCAAGAGTTCTAGATCTTCCGTCCCTCGAACGGCTTCTGTCCTCATATATCCATATCCCAAGCGTCTAGACAGATGATCCATGCTAGAGATTATACCAGATTTGCCGATGGCAGGGTATATCCCCGTTGCATATTACAGGCTTACGCAGCTGGTTTTTAGTTTGGACTTCTGTTTGATTTGCAAGCATAGGATCGAGTAGTCTTTTTAGGGTGCTTGTGCCGTCTGATCTGCATAGTCGGCGAAAGTCTCATTACGATTATTGTCAGTTTGGAAGTAATAAAGATTCATTGAAGGAATTCTAGAGTCCATGAAGACACAAATGTACATCTTGGGGCCACCAAGGAATCAGGTCTGATTGTGGAATCTCCAGGGAGAATTTGCATGGGGGAAAAGATGTTTTCATTGGCAGTAAAGCTACTTGTCAGTAAATCTATGCCAACGACATGGTGTTCGCTTTAAGTAATGTTCAAGACACGAGTCCAAATTCGGATAGATTTGATTACCTGAAAAATCAGCTAGTTTTGTGTTTCAAGAAGTAGTAGGCGTTAGATATGCAAAAAACTTGTCAAAGCTGGACGCTTTGCCTATGGGACGTCACACATCAGCGGTGGAACTTAGGAGGCTCGGATCCTCAACATCCAGTTGGCATATAGCTATCCCTTGAGAACCACTGGATGTCAAGATTCTGACTACCAAAAGTTGAATTCACTTCTGATGCAAAAGTATTGCCAAGGTTGCTTGCTCGCCACGCATTCAAAACATCTTAGACATGTTATTCTCCTCTTTGGAGTAAGTCCCTAGTGTCCCCCGCTTGTGGTAACCCGATGTTTGATGTTTGCATCTAAACGGTCTGGGTGTTTGTTGATTTTCCCCTACTGTGTAGACAAGAAGAAAAAGCGAGAGAAGGAGGATCCATATGTGGAGGCCAAGACGGACAGCGCGCAACAAGCACAAAGTCAACAGCATCGTACGCCAACTTTGCTTAATCTCTAATTGTCTAGTTGGGATTGTGTCGCACAATACTGGACTACATAGCAGTCTCTTTTGCAAATGTTTCACATAGGAGCAACTATAAGGAACGTGGTGAATGCTGAAGTTGTTCTGTAAGTTAAGTAACAGGTGAAGTCGCCATGCGAAGAAAAATGGCTCCCGCTTCAGGCCCCCACATCATCCGTAGAATTCCCTCTACGTATCATTCATCTATCATGTATTACATCTACATGTGGAAATATTGTTTTTGAATCTTGTTCTCTTTGCAGCGGTGGAGTTGGAAAGGAGGGTACCTGAAGAATCAGATACAGAAGAACAGGTGGCGGTTTTACGTTCAAGTGTTGGGGGTAAAGATTCTATCGAGCAAATTCTCTGGAAGATTGAGGCATTGCAGGCACGAGTAGAAAAGATGAAGCATCAACTTAGTAGAGGAGCTCCTCCGAAGACTGTATTACAACCAGTTTCTATTTCCAAAGTCCCTGCTAGTCTACCTCGTGCACCTACGCAAGCTTCCCCGCGTATATCACTTCCAAGTACTGTCCCACGACCTCCAGGCACTAAAGGACGCCCACCTGCTGGACAGTCTCCCGGTTTGTCAGGCACTACATCTTCTGCCAATGGTGGTCCACAGAAACAGGCTTCCGCACCATTGCGACGAAGATCATCAGATTATGACATCAATAACATGGTTATGCCTGTTAGTGTCGGGGCCAAGTATGTGGAGCACATTAAGCATGCAGATATCTGGACTCCACATTGGCGTCTCGTAGATGGGGTTGAACCTGCAGATCAACCATTAGGTGGCAGCTCAAGTGAAGAGGTCAGTCTTTCTCCAATACTGCTCAAAGTGTTCGGCCACTAATCAGGGGTGCTTGTCTAATCAATTAATAGGTTTGACGAGAACATATCAAGCCATGAACTCGATGACACCTCTGACAATGCATGGTTGTGCTCATGCCTCCATTCCACTTAATCAGACGACTAGCAAGCCTTTGTACTAACTTGACCTTGTTCTTATAACCTTCCGACTCAATGGATGGCGGTGCATGAAGCCGCAAGCAGTGCTGTGTAGTCAGACAGCTGTGACAACACCGCTGGCCATATGGTTCCTACAGGTCAAAATCTGCTACAACTAGTTGACCATCCAAGAAACACTCAAGCCGGAAGAAAGCAAGGAACAAGTACGGCTATTTGCCACCCTTGAACGTGACCAACATCCTTGCTTTATCAACTTGAAGAACTTCTCTGGTTGTTGTCAAACATCAATTACACGTCCTCAAGCGTTCTTGAGATAACCCAGTAATTGTCCACTCTGCGTTTCGTTTATTTGTTTCCAAAACCTTTGCCGGAAATACTCTTAAATCTGTTCACGTTGCGACTAAATTCTGTCAGCCTCTCTAGCCTAACGTAGTCATAGGACCACTAAAATGAGAATGGGAGGGTGTCATCGAAGATCAGAAGGAAACAATCCTCGGATTCCTGAATTGTCTTCGTCATATCTACTAAGCCACTTTTCACTCAGTGAGATCTTTGGGCTTCTGACAACAGATTCCTTTACTCACTTACCTACGCATGAGTCTACTATCTGCCTCTTTTATCTTAATTAGTACCTTCTGTACACGATGTCGCCAATAGAGGAACTCGAGATTGCCAGTTCATACTCGTGGTTCATCCGCTGATGTTTAGTCTGTCGATATATACAGGATACAGACGATGAACAGTTTGAAAGCAGGCACGCGGACATGGAGGTCAACGAGAGGCAGCAACGCTACGTTCTTCCACCTAAGAAAAGTCCAGATGGAGAAACCCCAGCAACAGGAAAAGGGAGGTCTTCTAAGTCAGGGATTGGAAAGGGGCCTGGTAAGATGTCCGGCAAGAGCGGCAAGAGTGGCCGATTAAGCGGTCCGGCTAAGGCGATTGCTGCTGAACCCATCGAGTCTCCAGACTCAAGTAAATCACCTGCTTTTACAGGGTCGATACCCAAAGGCAAACGCAGGAAAAGACTTTTTAACGCGCATGCTTTTACGTCGAATCGGGCACAGAAGCTAACTGCGCAAATAACGGAGTCCCCAACCTCCATTCAAAGTGCGGACACTCCGGACGATAGCCCCCTTGCAGAAGACAACGTAGAAACAAAGCTTCTGGAAGAGACCAGTACCGAAATTGTCTCCGGCGGTGAGACGGAAACCACCTTAGCGGACCAAGGAGAATCTAGAAAGAAGAGAAATACAGGTTCGGGTTTGCAAGTTCTTGCCAACCCTTAAGAGAGCATTTTTGTCCTTGCATCTGTGTTCCAATCTACACAGACGATACAGAGTGAACATGTGCTGATAGGACAGTTCGTGATCATGAATAGCAGTAGCATAGAAACATGAAGTTCCACCAAGTAGTCGCTCCTATCACGGATCTGATTTTTGCCCTGTAAAGATTGTATCTTACAACATATTGTGTAGGCTTTCCTTTCTTGAGCTGCATTAAAGGTATGTTCGCCGCCTGCCACATTGCTGCTCATTGTCAGCTCACTGCCGGAGAATGCACAGTTGCTATCAAGCAATTGCTCTGAAATCAAGAGGTTTCCGATCCACTTTCAGATAATCCATTGCTGTTTCTTGCACATGATCTGGTCGTCCTCTTGTTTGAACTGCTGTTGAGAACTGTTCCTTATCGTACTTCCTGATTAGAAGTTCTGAGACTGTTTGATCCTCTCCCTAGTCTGAGGAAGTTCTCCTTGGCATTTGATGCAGACTTATCCATCCATTAGATTGTGCTGTTCCGCTATATTGACCGGCTTTTGTGAAATATATACTTCACGGCAGCCTCTGGGTCGGATTTCTATTTCATCTTTGATATAGTCCTTGATTGTCTGCCATGAAAGTGTAATATGTGTTTTGTCTTGGAGGTTATGAATGGTCTTTACTTTGAAACCTTGGGATAACACGCACAAAGCCCCCACAGCAAGGAAAGAATGGTGGCGAATCCGAACAGAACATCCCTAACATATTTTCTCACTGGACAGACATGGAACGAGCCCACGCAGAATTCTCGTCCAAATGGTCATTGCACATGGTGGAAGATCATGGTCAAGAATTCACACTTATGACGGCGGCCGCCCTCTTCACTTCATGACTGTTCAAATATACGTTGAGATGTAATTACGTGGGTAGCGGCAAGCTGTTAGCATCACGTCTTGGTAACAAGGACTACAATACCAACAACTACCCTACTATCAACCGGTTAAGATAAATACGTTGACGTGGGAGCATCCCTAAAATTTTGTCCGTTCCCATCTACAGAAGGACATCTCACTGTCCCGAAAAATCTTGCCCAGTCAGAGACCAGATTAAATCACTAATCACGTTTAAATTCGTGCTGAAATTCACATAGTCTGTTGCAGGTACAATGTTTAGGTCAAACGAATTACATAGCGATAACAGGTCCGACAAAGATCCAATCCTATGAACCACTTCACCTCTTCTGTTGTGCTTGACTTGCATGCGCTGTTTCTGATCTATCTTACTATTCCTTGAGATTGAAGCTTAGCCCCATTTTACCTCTTACGTCTTATTCTTGTACGGCTTGATGGGTTTTTCATATTTCTTTTTTTCTTACGTGATCACGTTTCTTGATGGTTTTTCCCGTCCTTCTTGTTTTCCTAAGTGATCGCCTTTTTCACTCCTTGAGATTCACGGAGAAAGCAACTTGCAAGTTCTATGCATGAAGAACCTACATGAATAATAAACTCTAAGCGAATTCAGAGCAGCCCCAACGATCTACACTATGGTGGTAGCGGGCTCCACTATAGGGAGAGTGCGCAATGTTGTCATTTCCAGATATAGCATACATTTATTGTTTGATGTGGTGGTGGCAAACCTACTTCGACCAGAATCCTTAGCATGATGCAACATCCAGGCAGGAGTTGCAATGATAATCACCACTAGGAGGAGGAAGACCACTATGCCTCCTGGCTTGCCTCTTACCCTTTAGTTCCACTAGCGGTGGAGCTTTTTGGTAACTTTCATCATCAATTTGATTGTCTCCTTCGAGAGGTGGCACAGAGCTCACTCTAGAGGATAGGCACCTTGACTTTCTTACTTGCTTACCTTGTATTCTAGGTAGAGGGTCTTTGCCACCTATAGATATCACATGCTATGAGTCTTCATCGACGGGGATCAATAGTGTGCATGCATGTTCTAGTGAAAACTTCCCCTTGCTAGATATGCCATTGGAGGATCTATATCACACAATGCAATTATAGTTCCTATAGCACTTAGTTTGCATATTCCTAATGCTGTTTACTCTACATAGTGCTTTGTTCTTTATGCTAGTTGAGCATTGGCTTTGGTTTCTCCTTGCCTTTTTGCACTTTTTGTGGGATCTAGGACTCTTCTTGTCTTTTTGCACCTTTTGATGCACATGTATTCCTTTTCTCCTTTCCTATGGGGTATATTTTTGGGCCTGTTGGCTTTTTTAAAGAGCAACAGGAGAGAAGGTGGAGAAGTAGCTTGTTTCTAGGCACCACATTGTGATAAAGTGTGCAGTGAGAATCATCCAACTTGTTCAAAAACTCTACACTAGAGGCCACATTGCCTTCCATTGAATCTTCCTATGCTTGACAGTGCATTGATTCTCAATGACAAGCCTCATTGCCTAATCAGGTGTTTTACTCTATGATACAAGCTACCGTGCCGCATATAGTGAGCTAATTATCTATTGAGATATGTAAATACAATACTATTGACTTAGAATTTCATTTATAGAATTGTTAAAGCTAACCCCTTGTTATATCTTCTTCAGATTATATATTACTCCCTTGGCAAAAAACCTCCATCATACTAGCTCCTTCTCCTCATACTTTCTATAGTTCTCTTGATGAAATGCTGCAAAGTATCAATGCTTTTGCATATTCTCAAGAAGATGTTGTTGTTAGATGTTGTTTAGATATCAATCAAATGACCTTTAAATGCAATCAAGGATGCACATATGAGGTTTCAAAAATGGTAAAAATCAAGGTTCATGCTTGATTGATTGACCCTTCATACTCTATAGATGCTTGCAAAAATGTGATGGAAGTTGTCATCTTATGGTTTGCAATGGATAGCACAATCATGATCTTAGGAAATTATTACTCGATGTCCTATTATTCATCCTCTTCAACTAGAGCAATGTGCAATCCCAAATACTAGCTACTTGTATTACTCCAAAGTGTGTTTTGAAAACTTTGCTACAAGCTGTTCTTGACACTCATAAGATAGCAAGAACAATCTACACTAAACAAGCACACCATTGATTGATATGAACTTGCAAATAGATCATAAATTCTTGCACTTTTAGATACTTTTTGAGATAGCAACTACCAAAGCTATTATTTGTGCACTAATGTGAATGAGGTTACTCTTTTCTCTTTGCATATCCCAATTGAATTTGTTTAGCTCAAGTATATCTGTACTCCTTGGTGATGGATTTTACATACAAGACAAATTGCTTCCAAATGCCATGTTTTATGCTATTAGGGTAACAAGTTTCAACACATCATTTATGGTTGCAATTGCCTTCTTACATGAAGAGACACAATCATACTATCAATGTGCTGTAGCCTTGTACAACCCTATGAAACCACTTCTGATTTTGATAGATTGTGAGCTTGCCTTGATGAACACTCTAATATCTACATTCCCTACTTCAACACATCTTCTCTATATTCCACACTCACAAGAGTGTTTTAGCTAAATATTTTTTTTGATAATCAAGATGAATTGAAATAATTTATAGGTGAATGTACAATGCTCATCTTTTCATGTTTCCTACTTCAACAAATCTCTACATTTAACACATTCAAAGGAATGTCTTAACAAATTGTAAATTTTTTTTGATAATCAAGATGATTGGAATACATTCAAAAATGAATGAAAAAACTTAATCCAATAAATATTTGAATTATTTTTATACTATTAGATATTCTATGTGAAGCATATACCTTAGTTCCAAAAATGATAAATTATATGACAACAATATGGATTATATACAAGGAACACTTTGCTAGCTTTATAGTAACAATCAATTTACTTATTTTGACAGTCTTATATCTTCTCAAGCTGATGGTTAACACTTGATTATAAGCGGATTTTGTATATCTTCTCTACATGTTGATGAGCTATTTAGATTCAAGTATATCATGCCTCATAGAATTGACTCAAAGAATTGAAGCACAATAATGTATGGAGCATAGTTGGGTTCTACATGATGTAATGTTCTGAGGACAAGAGAACCTCCCAAGAGAAACAAAAGAGATGAAATAAAAGAGAAACATAGGGCTTCATCCCTCAATACTCCAATACCCCAAATGAGCACATTCTATTTATTATATAGCAAAGAGGATCCACTCAAAGTGAGCTCCACCCTTGGATAAGATACATGGATTGGTGACATGTCAGCAAGCTCCACCCTTAGATTAGTTGTATGGATTGGTGGCATGCCGATCCTTATCCTATCTAGCTGGTCAAACAATTTTGACCAAAGGGAATCTTTGGAGAATCTTTTTGTAAGAAGCTCAAAATAACATGAGTGAGGTACCATTGGAAAGCTCTCAATGAGAAAAAACAAGAAGGAGAAGACACCCTCTCTCCATTTGAAGGGGGTGGGTTTCACTTTTCAAGGCCTAATTCATTCGTTTAAACCTCCAAATCTAAACCCTAAACTCTAAAGTTTTGGTGGTGTTTTTGACCTCTAGCTTATTAGTAAAGTACTATTTTGGTGATACCTCTATCTAATCTACTTAGATTATCATATATAACATCATTCCAAATATTACCAAGCCAATTTTCACTTTTAGATAATATATCTAGCTAATGGTATTACACATGATCACAATCAAGCAATATATCTGAATGTGATCCAATAAATATTTCTCTATGCTTTGAAGGAAGTACATAAATAAATGATAATAAAAATGGAAGAGGAGATGAATATCCTTTTTTTCTTTAAAGGAAGTTCATAAATAGTTGTTGATAACAAAGAAAGAGGAGATGATGAAAACAATGTTGTTCCAATGTCCTTATGAAGATAAAAAAATTACCTAATAAGCATTATATACAACAAATATTGAATAATAAAGAGTTTCTTTTAATAGATAATCTCATTTGTTTGTGGTATTTGGTGAATATCAAATATCTATGTGCAACTATCAGACCAAGATCTATCAATATTTTTCAGCCTGTTATCTTGCAAAGCTTAGATCCTATCTTCAATGGTTCATCTTAATAAATTATAGCAACTCATCAACAAGAGAAAATATGTTGTCAACTCTTCAATATTGCTTTCGGAACACTAGTTCTAGAGAATCCACCTAATGCAACATATTCATGGATACCCTAAATCCTCTTGAGAGAATTGCAAGTAAACACTAGAGTGCTATTAGAGTTGAGCCCTCTAAGTAAAGAGAGGTCTCACAATTTGAGCTAGTGGAGACATCAAGTTCACAAGGAAAATTTATACCTAGTGGAATCTAAAATAATATTGGACATAATGCACATACTTGTAACTCACTTATTTTATTTCCAAGATAAAAATAAGATTTATCATTGTAGTAAGAAAAAAGAAAAGCTAAAATACACATATATTTTGTAGCATTTCATTTAGTGAGTTATAGGAAAACTCCATAGGAGAGAACATGATGGAAATTGAGGATTAATTAAGAAAGACAAGATGGGGAAATGTGAAGTGTAGTATCTCTTACTTCAATGATACTTGCAATTAGATGATATGATTATGCTTTATGTCATTACAAGTCAAGTTGTTTAACCATTTTATTCATTTAGTTTTGAAAATCCAAAAATATATCTCTATATATCATAGAGCAAGGAATCAAAATAATATTGAAGAATACAGGTATTAGGAAATAAAGTTAAATTTAAGTTTGAACTTTTTTGTACAGCTTATTTCAATGAGTAGAACATATTATTAAAGTAGATATATGATCTGATATGAAATATGAATGATACTGGTTGTATATCCAAAAAACATGAATTTTCTAATGGACTGAAGAATTGTAATGTAATGCAATTCATCTTCATATTAATCCTTTTCTAAAAAATCAAGTTCATAACTATTCAAAGTACATTTCAATGGTAGTACATTTGACATTGATATAGAATGTACATATATTATAGGTTTTAGGGTGTGTACCTAACACCCAACATCAATGTTAGTTATTGCTAGAGTTTGAGGTCCTACCTTTCATATAGTGCTTCCTTCATTCCATTGAGATATTGGTAGCATAGTCAAGAAAGATGAAGTAGTGGGACATGTGAGAAATAGTTAGGAGATGCAAGTCCAAACATCATGGCCAAGTGTTCAATTAGCATAGAATCTGCATACTAGCCTATAGGTATTCTATTCCTCATCTCATACAATTAGATTTGCAATAAGAGGAGTTTGTAAAAGTTTCTTTATATATCTTTTAGTATTCCTTGTGTTTTGTAATTAATGTGAAAATTTGCATAAGTTTCACAACAATTTTCATTAGGTATATGAACTTGTTTCATAATGCATCAAGAATGATAAAATATTATTCTTGGTGTAAAATTTCAAATAGATTAAGTGTAAAAGACCGAATCCGAGGAGAGAAATAGGAGAATGGAAACTCACATGGGGACACTTGAATGAGGGAAAACTCTGAATACCTAACATGAGCTTTGGCCTTGGTATTTATAGGTAGCATACAAGGCCCTTGAGAAGCTTCTCAAGAAGCTTCCTTCTAGAAGCCGCCTACTTGGCATGAAAGCTAAGCTAGTTGGAAGTTTCTAGAAGCTTCCTTCTAGAAGCTACTTACTTGAGGTGCAAGCTAAGCTAGCCGGGAAGCTTTCTAAAAAGCTTCCTAGATACTTCCAGAATATTCTAGGCTAATTTGTCTTATGTGCTACTTTGTAATCCCGACTAACTTTGTTGCTAAACTCCATATTGTTATATATTCCCCCGCCGCTAGTTGGTGACGTCCTCATCGCCAATGAAGCTTCAAATTCCTGGATGGCCGTCTGTGCATTCTGGAGGTGAGAAAGAGATTCCCATGTGGCATCATGAAGGGGATACCCTTTCCAAAGGACCTTGTACTCAGTATGTTGGCGACGGCCTCGTTGAGGATGGCGACGTGCAATGATACAATCAACTTCGTACTCCTCATGATCATTGATAGGGACAGGAAGAGGGGGAGGTTGGACTCGAGAGGAAAAGGAAGAGGAGTTAGGAACAAAGGGTTTCAACTTGGAAATATGAAAGATAGGATGGATATGCATGTGACAAGGCAAGGCAAGTCGATAAGCAACAAGAGAGACAATTTGGGTGATATCAAAGGGTCCTATCCAATTAGGTGCAAGTTTACAAACTTGTGTATCAAATGGGAGAGGGAGGTTACTAGAAGATAGCATGACTTTATCACCAACTTCAAAAGTGATATCACGACAATGGTGGTCCGCATATTGTTTTTGGTGATTTTGAGCAACAAGGAGGTGAGACTTGGCTTGTTGGAGAGATTGGGATATAATGGTCAAGAATGTGGAAGTATGAGGAACATGAGATGGAAGTGGAGCAAGAAGAGAATCTGGAACAAGCGGATCTTGGCCAAAATCAAGAAAGAAAGGAGAAAATCTGGTGCTTGCCTGTTTGGAATTGTTGTAGGAAAATTCTGCAGCCGCAAGACATTTGTCCCAATTGGTATAGTGGACATTGACAAAGGCACACAACATACCCTCCAATGTACGATTTGCACGTTCGGTTTGTCCATCAGTTTGAGGATGATAGGCCGTGGACAAAGCAAGCTTGGTGCCAAGTATCTGGAAGAGTGCTTGCCAAAACTTCCCGGTAAATTGAGGATCATGGTTGGAGATGAGTACACATGGCATCCCATGATGCTTGAAGACATTGTTGAAGTAGATTTGCCCTAAGGTTAGAGCATCCATAGTATCACAGGTTGGTGCCAAGTCGATTTGCTTACTAAGCTTATCCACAAACACCACAATTGCGGTATGTCCTTGTTTTGTCTTTGGCAAGGATGTGATGAGATCCAAGCTCACATGCTCCCAGCGAACGGTTGGAACAGCGAGTGATTAAAGGAGTCTACTTGGCTTTTGGTTGCTTGCCTTGTTACATTGGTAGCTCTCACATGATCGGACAAATTCTTGAACATCTTGTGCCACCACCATTGATGTTGGAGGGTACTCAAGGTCTTGTCCACACCCATGTGACCCACAATGGGTAAATCATGGGCTTCTTGAAGGCACATAAGTCGAAGATCACCTTTAGCTAGAACATAGATCCGGTCCTCATGGAATAAGAGGCCTTCCTTGATGGAGAAGGTGTTGTACTCCTTATCACATGCCATAAGGCGACCCTGTACCATTTGGAAGAAGGGATCTTGGTGTAGAGCTGATTGAAACTTGTTATGGACCTTGGAGTCAATTGACACTATTGAAATTGCCGCTGTGATGAGAGGAAGAGACTTCAAATCAAGTCGTCGTGATAAAGCATTAGGGATGACATGGAACCGACTTGGTTTGTACTCAAGTTTGATGTCATACAGTTGGAGTTGTTCCTCCCATCGATGATGTCGACTCTTCATGTGTTCCAAGTGTAAGGTCTACAACAATGGTTTGTGATCAGTTTGCATGATCACTTGTTTCCCCAAGAGGTAATGCCTCCATACCTTGGTGGCATATACCATTGCAAGTTGTTCTTGATCTCAAGTCGAGTAGTTTTGTTCAGCCGTATTGAGTTGGTGAGACACAAAGGCAATGAGATGGAGTCCATATGGGAATTCTTGTTTCAGCACGGCTCCAATTGCAAAGTTAGAAGCATCAAAATCAACTGCACAGGGTAGTTGAGGATCATATGGTTGAAGAATGTGTCTTAAAGACACCGTATGCTTTAACTTCTGGAATGCTTCTTCATGCTTGGTGGTCCACTAGAAGCTTGAGTTCTTTCCCAAGAGGTCAGTCAGTGGTGCAGCCACATGAGCATAATAATGGATGAACCGTCGGTAAAAAATGGCCAATCTATTGAATGCCCATACTTCTATAGCATCCTTCGGAGTAGGCCAATCAGTAATGGCCTTAATCTTCTCTTCTTCCATCTTGATCTCCTCTGATGAGATCTTATGACCCAAGAAGGTAACCTTCTTTTGCCAAAAGGCACACTTTGACTTCTTGTAGTAAAATTTCCATTGTCGTAGTCATCTTAGGACTTCTTGCACATGATTCACATGTTTTTAGCCTCTGTCTTACTATAAATTAAGATATCATCCAAGAACACCACTACGGACCAATCCAATAGTCTATCCAACACCCGATGCATCTGATCCATGAAGACTACAAGAGCATTAGTGAGTCCGAAAGGTAGAACTCTCCACTCAAAATGCCCATACCTTGTACAAAAGGCAGTCTTTTGCACATCCTCTCTCTCAATAGGAATTTGCCAATAGCCGCTTCAAAGATCCAACTTGGAAAAGTAGCGTGCTCCACTTAGTTGATCAAGCAAGTCATCGATCCGAGGCAAGGGATATGCATTCTTCACGGTTTGCTTATTGAGACCATGATAATCAATACAGAAACTAAGTCCTCCATCCTTCTTTGGAACAAGTAGTACCGGTGCTCCCTAACGAGAGGTACTATGTCGTATGAAGTCCTTCTCCAACAACTCTATAAGTGTTGTTTGCAACTCCTCCAACTCCTTTGGTGAGAGCCAATAGATTGGTCTACTCATTGGAGTACTCCTTGGAAATAACTCGATCTTGAAGGGCATACCTCAATCGGAGGGTAATCCCTTTGGCAGATCATCCGGAAACATGTCCGCAAACTCCTTAACTATCCAATCAACCATTGCTTGATGAGGCTCTTGGTCCTCCACAGATTGGTCTTGTGAAATCAGCTTGATCCACACAGCAAATATAGACTTATCTTCCTCCAAAGCTTGCTCTATGGCTGCTTTATTAACAAACTTCCCTTCTAAGGACTCATCTCTCTTCCAAGCTTGCTCCATGGTTGCCTTCTTGGCAAACTTCACATCTTGGGACTCCACTTCCTTCAAGGTTTGCTCTATGGCTACCTTCTTGACAACCTTCCTATCTTGGGACTGACTATTCTTAGGTGTCTTACTTAGAGGTGCCAGACAACCTAATCGGAAATTCCTACCGTGGTGTTGTACTTGAATTTGGCATTGGGTCCAATTGAATTGAACCTTATGAAGTTCAAGCCAAGGTAGACCTAGAATGATATCATAGTATAGAGGTGCCACTACAAACCTCATACACTCCTAATACTCCTTCCCAATCTTGAAGGTAATAGGATGTGAGGTGCAGAATGCAGAACCCTTTCTACCATCTGCCATCATCAAACTACTTCTAATCACTAGTTTGATAAGAATACCCAATTCCTTTGCTACTTGCATAGACATGCAATTCTCTGAACTTCTAGAATCAACCAAAATCCTACAACCCCGATTAGATATCATACCTTGCAAGTGAAGCAAACTTGCATAGGTCAAGCCTTCAATCCCATTGGAACTAATCAAGCTCCCAATAGGCTGCTTGAAATTTCCTATTGGGATTCCTTGTTTCCCTGATCATTCCGCTCCACAACCTCCACTTGGGCAACTTGTTGAGGTCGTCCATTCTTGAGTGAACATTTAGCAATGCGATGCCCTAACTGGCGACAATAAAAACAACCACCATTTTATCGCAGTTTCTCCCTATCTGCCATGCCAAGCGGTCGTCGTTGAATTGCATCAATCTCCATTGGTGTTGGCTCCTCCACTTATGTGTAGTGTATTGGTAGGCTTTGTGGAGGCCGAGGTCAAGACCAAGTTGTTGCCACCAAGGAATCAAAACATTCGGCCAACCGCATTGCTTCCTCCAAGTGTTGTGGCTCTTGCATGGCTACCTCTAATTTGGTTCTTGCCTTCAAGCCCCTCACAAATCGGTCCAGGGCTTCACCTTCCAATACATTTAGAATTTGCATGATGGTGTTTTGGAACTGCGTGATGTAACTTCTTACAGAGCCAATTTGTTTCAACTCTGCCAACTTATCTCGTGCAGCTTGTGTGGCATTTATAGCTTGGAACAGACTAATTATTGCGCTCTTGAATTCTGCCCATGTCAAGATTGGTGCAACCATTTGTCGTTTGGTTGCTCCACTTGGAATCTCCACCATACTTTGTTACTTCATCCAATTGGCTAGAAGCCAAGAGAATCTATATTTTCTTGTCTTGTAGATTGGTAGCTTCAAAATAACATTCACAATCAAACACAAAATTCTCCACTACACCCGGGAGATTCTTGCCTTCAAATACCTTGGGTTAAGGGAATCTGATCCAATTTTCTCCTTCTTGAATTGGTACTCTCTCCACTTGCTCTTGTCGTTGAAGATCTAGTTCATCCAACAATCGAGTAAGGTGCTCAATTTGTTGTTGCATAGCAAGGATAACATCAGGTATTGCCACCATGGTTGCTCCTCTATCACACCACTCCCAATCTATCTAATTTATTAACACATAGAAATAACACGTCCACCGTTCTCCATAAGTTACAACCGGAAGCACCAAAGGTTCCTCAAATATGGTGATCATATGCATAAAATCTTGTCCAAAGTGCGAGGTGATGAATTGTGTGAAACGATGCTTTGGTAGTATTTGGAGGCAAAAATCCCAATGGTTTGGTGGAAGTGGATTTGGTGGTCCATAAATTCCATCCATCCCATTCTTGCTCTGATACCAATGTAAAAGACCAAATCCAAGGAGAGAAATAGGATGGAAACTCACATTGGGACACTTGAATGAGGGAAAACTCCAAATACCTTGCATGAGCTTTGGCCTTGGTATTTATAGGGAACATACAAGGCCCTTTTGAAGCTTCTCAAGAAGCTTCCTCAAGCCGCTTTCTTAGAGTGCAAGCCAAGTTAACTAGGAAGCTTCTCAAGAAGCTTCCTTCTAGAAGCCGCCTACTTGGCATGCAAGCTAAGCTAGTTGGAAGTTTCTAGAAGCTTCCTTCCAGAAGCTACTTACTTGAGGTGCAAGCTAAGCTAGCCAGGAAGCTTTCTAAGAAGCTTCCTAGATACTTCCAGAATATTCTAGGCTAATTTGTCTTATGTGCTACTTTGTAATCCCAACTAATTTCATTGCTAAACTCCATATTGTTACATTAAGAGACTAGAAGAGATCCAAAGAGTAGATTGGGTCACAATGGCAACACAAAGCAATATGAGAGATGTAGGCACATTAATCTATTCAATAGGAGATTTTCTTGATTTGGAAATAATATATGATAATGATCTTCAAGTCAAAGAGACTTATAAGGATTGTTAATGGGAAAAAGACTATTAAAAAAGCCATAGTACATGGAGGAGATACCAATTGGTTAGAGCAAGAAATATGCTACAAAAATGTATATCTATACAATCATAGAAGAGAAGTATTTAAAAAGACTTATCAATAGTAAAATTGCAAACTAGATGTGGAGTAGATTGATTAGTTTGCATGAGCAATGTGCTTCAGAGAACAAGCACATTCTCCAACAAAAATTTGTTTAGTTAAATATGAAACCAAAAGAGATAACAAGTTTTATTAGCCAAGTAGAAACTCTTGCTGGTTAATAATTAACCTTGGTGTAAGAATAGATGACTCCTCAATCATCATCAAGATTATTTTTAATTTTCTACATGCATATCACCATTTAATTATCACATGGTATAATGTACTTGAGGAAAAATAAGCCATTGAGACACTCATGACAAGACTACTCAAGGAAAAAATCTTGAACAAATGTGGAGAGAACAAAGACAAGCGTTGAAGTGAGATAAACTTTCTAGCTATTGATAGAAGAAGCGGTGAAGTAGCTACAATGATGGGACTCAAAAGAAGACCAACAATTCACCATTGAAGAAGAGAATAAGCTCTAACAAGTGCGGAAAGAAGAAGCACTAGGTGAGAGAATGAAAACATGAGCAAAACTTCCCAAGAAGAAAGAAGCACAATGCGGATAATCCTAGAAGTCAAGCAATGCCTTAACACCATAGAGTATTGTATTTTTTTGCTAGCTCTAGCATTGCTACAAGTATCTTATATCTATTGACAAACATCTAGACAACAATGTTCGGTATATTGATGGAGGAGCTTTAGAGCATATGACAGATAGGAAAGAATGGTCCCAAGATCTCAAGAAAAAAGGAAGAAAGAACCTGTCCCATATCTGTTGCTGATGATCAAAAGGTTTGGGTTGATGGAGTGAAAGACATCCCAATTTCTTATAAGCTTGGTGCAAGAAGACAAGAAAGAGTATTAGAGGAGTGCTTTTTGTTTTAGAGTTAGAGCACAACATGTTTAGTATTGGTCCAACAGTGGACTGTAACACCCATATGTGCATGTGTGTGGTATTGTGATATTTAACTTGGTATTACAAGTACTTAAGAGATATTATTTATATAGAGATAAAGGATGGTTCTATATTAGTCATGGTTAGCTAAATTTAGTCATAGCTAAGATAGAGGGGACCTTACTTTAGAGGAAGTAGAAAAGATGAGCACCACTATTTTGGATTTTAGTGTGTTGACTTGGTATTATTCCTAGGTGTTTGGTTTTGAGGAAAGAGTTGAGAACTCTTGGGCCCGCAAGCCTTTTTGTTTTGGATTCTTCTTTAGTCCAAGGATAGCCCATGTGAAGGAATCATTGAGTTAGTGGTTGGGTCAAGATAAGACCACATGCTTAGGGGAATATGCCCACGTGAATGGATATTCCTTTCTACTTTTTGACTTTACTTGACTTTTAGTCTAGTAACTTGAGTTACTACGGTAATTAGTAATTTTGGTACGTAACTATTTCACAAGTATATAAACAAGGGGTGAGGAGGTACTCATCATCCTTTCATTTGCAACTATCTCTCTCTCATTGAGTTCTCTAGTGAGCAATGTCTTGAGTCTTGGAGTGTTAGCCTTGGAGGAGTATGATGGAGTTTGGGTTCCTTGCCTTCTTAGTCCATGGTGCGTTACCATAATAGCCATCAGAGGTTCATCTTGAGTGAGAGACAGGCCGGCTCACATTTTTGCTTCCGTTGTCGGGACCTCTCTAGAAGGCAAGATAATGTTCCGCGTTCAATTCTACATTAGGCAGAAGGAGGCTATGAGAGCTCACTTGGAGAGAACATTAGGAGAAGAGAAGGCTGAATTTATGTTAGAGAACCAAGATCCATTTGTATACCTTGTAGTTCATTATGATGTCTTTGAGGTGATTTTGTACATCTTGTACACATGAGAGGAATTGGAGAGATTGTGTGAAGTGGATTGCAGATTTTGGGGATTAAGGTGATTTTGGGCAAAATCTCAAGTTTGAGATCTGGACTTGAAATTTCTACACATGATAGCTTGGGTTATCTTTCAGTTAGCACACTTAAAATTATTGTGAGAGCTACTATGCGCACTGGGCTAGAATTTTTGAAAGTTGATAGGGTAAAGTGCTCCCGCAACTGCATGCTCTCTGGAAAATTGTACAGAGTCTGCCATTTCTTCAATTTTCAGTGAATTGTCATGAAAATTTCCAAGAAAATTCAGTGCATTGTATCCTACTTGCTACCACAAAAAATAGAGAGAGATCGTTCATCTGCAGGGAGTTATGAGTTTTTGAAGTGAGGGGGGTGGTTTTCAGACCAAATCTGAAATTTGTGTGCTGAATAGAAAGGTTTCTAGGCCAAATGGCTCAATGAAAAGATCTGAAATTTTGCAAGGAGAGATATCCTAGAGTTGTGATCAAGTGTGAAAAATTTCAGAAGACTGGGACATATTGGTTGGGAGATTTGAGTGACATTGTGAGGAAGGGTCAATTCTGTAGAGTGGAGATCTCATGCATGAGGAGTTTGAGATCAACAAAAAGCATGTTTGAGTGTTTAGATTCATCTTGGGAACATGGAGGGTTATCAAGAGTGGAAATTGAGATTATGCAAGGCTCCCCAAGGGTTTGGGATGATTGTAGGGGTGGATTTGAGGAAAAGAGAGTTTACAATAGAATTTGAAGAGAGTGTTGAGAGGATCCAAAAACCTACACCACTTGTAGGAAAGAGTGAGTCTAAGTGCTTTTTGTGTGGAGAGAAGGGACATAAGGCAAGTTCATGTCCATTGACCTTTGATAGTAAGAGATTGAGGGAAAGGAGAGGTTTACTTGACTTGGGTTTGCATGTTGGACCTTCTTCACCAAGATTAGGAGGGAGAAGATCTAAGACCAAGGAGTTGTGTGAGGTTTGTGGAGTGGAAGGACTTCCAAAAAGACATGAATGTAGTGGAGTAAAAGCACTTTTGGAGACTTTGGTTGAAGGATCTTGGAGAGAGTCTTAGTACAGCTACAGAAATACTACCACCTTCATCAGCTAGTTCTCAAGATTAGTGATGGAGATAATCTTTCAACTTATGGATAAACTATCCATGAGGGTTCGATTAATATGCACTCTAGGATTTGATGTTGCTATAGAAATCTTGGAGCAACCTGAACCTTTTGTGTTCCCTAGGGTGGATTACTCTCAAATGGTGTTAGTCATGTATATACTCTATTAGTTATAGAGTGAGAGAAAAGAAAAGAGAAAAAGAAAAATTGAGAGAAGAGAAAGATAGTGAGAGGTTAAGATGGGGAAACTTCCGGTTTTCTTTGGCAAGGATGGAGAAGATGTGGAAGCCTTTGTGAGAGACTTCAAGAGAGCTTGCATAGGAAACAATGAGAGGAGGAAGAATGAGTGGGCCTCATTATTACCAGATTTCTTTGAGGATGCAGCACTTACATGGTATGAGTCAGAATACCAAAAAAGAGAGAGGAGAGATGGGGAAGAAGAGTCTTGGGAGACTTTGACTTCAACACTCATTGAGAACTTTCTTCCTGATGAGAGTTATGAGAGATTGATGAGTGAGGTTACATTTCTCAAGCAAGGAGATGGAGAGAAAGTGAGGTCTATGTGGAAAGAGTGGAAAAGTTAGAGTCCAGATTTTGCGTAGTGTTGAGGAAGGGTGGGGATGATGTGGAGACTACAATGATTGGCATAGGGGCCATGCTCACCAAGAATTTTGTGGGAGGGTTGAGACCACAAATTAGAAGCAAGGTGAGATATGAGAAACCTTCTTCCAAGGTTGAAGCTATCAAGATCGCAATTCCTATGGATGAGAGTTTGGAAGGGAATGAGAGTGATTTGGTGGTGAAGGAGGTTGTGCATCCTCCTCAAGGCTACAAGTATGGTGGAACTTCTGATACTTTGGTGACAAGGGTTACACCACAAGTAGTAGTTGCTCCAGTTCTTGCACCTCCACCAAAAGATCCACTCCAAACCATCACAGAACAACTTGCGGATCTCAAGATCAATGTGGTGCAACTATGGGAGAAGAGAGAGGTGGATCAGAATGTAGGGAGAGGGCCTAGGAGTTATGGAAACTATCCATATAGAGGAGGCCAACTAGCCAACAATTTCAATGATAGAAATTGTTTTGGTTGTGGAGGAAGAGGCCATATCCAAAGGAATTGCCCAAATTCCACTTACCATGGAGGAAGGGGTTATGAGGGAGCCAATAGAGGGAAAGAGGGAGGTAGTGAAACCCAAGTGGCTCCTTATCCCAACAAAGGTAAGGGGATAGCATCCATAGATGTGGTTGAGAGCAAGTATGAGAAGGGAGAGTGCTCAAACTCCAAGGGTCTTAATTTGGAGCTTTTGGCACAAGAGAAGAAGAGAGCTCGTTTTGCAGAGGATGTTCACTCTTCTCAAGGATTTACTTCAAGCAAGGATACTCCTATGTCTACTAGGAGCACTCGCATCTCAACACCATCAACAACAAAGACTCCAAGGAAGAAGTTGGGGATGGAGGACTTCTTGATCTCAAAGCAACAATAGAACTACAATGTGTTGGAGGATGTTGGTAGTCACAAGGCTAACATCACAGTGGGCCAATTAATTGCTTTGAACCCTACCTTGAGAAAGGAGCTTAGAGGTGGTTTGAGTTCTATAAGGAGCAAGAAGAAGAAGAAGGCAAAAGTTCCGGTATCAATGGGGGTGGTGGATGCCAAGCCAACACCATGGGAGGCTTGTGAATATGCATCTAAGATTGATGTGAGAGTGAATGGTCACAACATCAAGGATGCATTGGTTGATGGAGGATCAGCAGTGAATGCCATGTCAGAAAGGTTGATAAAGAAGTTGGGTATGATACCCTCAAGACCTTCAACATTTATGGTGAGCATGGCAAACAAGCAACAAGTTAGACTAGTAGGGGTGATGGATAAAGTGGTAGTTTCAGTTATGGGAGTTCAAAATCTCATGACTTTCCAAGTCTTGAAGGATTCAAGCTATGACTTACTTCTTGGGAGGCCATGGTTGAGAGCAGCACGCACAACTGATCAATGGCACAAAGGGTACTTGAGGATTGGGCCATCAAACCATAGAGTCACAGTTCCTGTGACTAACACCACCAACACTTCACATTCAGATACACTGTCTTCTGATTATTGGGAATCAGATTCTGAAGAAGGAGCTTCAGGTGTGGACACAAGCATGGAAGAGGAGACTTCCACGGAGGAGGATGAATCTGAATCTGATTCAGATGTGTATCCTTTATGTGCTATGGATTGTGCACCTAAGCCAGAGGTTTTGAAGGACCCAGATAAATCACCATTGACACTTGAGGAGGTAGAGAGAAGGTTATCTACCCTCAAGTATGGTCCAAATGTTACCAAGGAGGAGAAGGTGAGATTTGAGGAGATTTTCCGCAAGTTCATCCATGTGTTTACTTTTAGTTACAAGGATTTGAAGGAAGTCACCTTGGAGGAGCACAAGATAGAGGTGGAGTCACATGCAAGACCAATCTGCCAAAAGCAACGTCACATTAGCCCACCAATATCTTTGGTTGTGAAGGAGGAGATTGATAAGCTCAAGGAGGCTGGATTTATCTTTGAGGTGGAAAATTCAGAATGGGTGTCTCCAATTGTCATTGTGAAGTAAAAGAATGGCAAGCTTCGGGTATGTGTGGATTACAAGAAGCTCAATGTTGTTACCAAGAAGGACTACTACCCATTGCCATTTATTGATGAGATCTTGGAGGAAGTTGCAGGTCATGAGAGGTACAGTTTTAGAGATGGTTATAGTGGATACAACCAAATCAAAATTGCACCAGAGCATCAACAACTCACCACGTTCACCACACCTTGGAGAACTTACGCTTTCAAGGTCATGCCTTTTGGGCTTTGCAATGCTCCAACCACATTCCAACGGTTCATGAACAAGGTATTTGAACCTTTCATTGGGAAATTTGTGAGAGACTTCATTGATAACTTTTGTGTCTATGGGAGCAAGGAGGAGCACTTTGAGCACCTAATCAAAGTCTTGCAATGCTTGGATGAGGCAAATGCATCACTCAACCCAGAGAAGTGCATTTTTGGATGTGAAGAAGGTTTACTTTTGGGGCACATCATCTCCAAGGATGGAATAGCAGTTGATCTTGAGAAGGTGAGGAAAATATCAGACCTTCCATTCCCTTCAAGCTTGACAAAGTTACGCCAATTTTTGGGGATGGTTGGATACTATAGGAGGTTAATCTTCTCATTTTCCAATAAAGCTTATGCATTGACCATCTACATGAAGAAGTGTGTAGATTACATGGTGATTTTGGAGGACAAGGAGGCTCTCAAAGCTTTTGAGGAGCTCAAGCAATCCCTTGTTATAGCTCCAATTCTTGCTAAACCTGATTGGGGTAAGCCTTTCATCCTTTACACTTATGCTTCCAATGTAGCTATAGGATGCACTCTTAGTCAATTAGACCAAGATGGGCATGATCAGCTAATAGCTTATGCTAGTAGGCAGATGTTTTCAATAGAGAAGAACTACTCTGTCACAGAGAGAGAAGGATTGGCAATGATCTTTGGTCTCAAGAAGTTTAGACACTACTTGATTGGAGGGAAAGCCACCATTGTCACAGATCACAAGGCTTTGAAGTATATCTTCAAAAAGCCTAATGTTGAAGGGAGATTAGCAAGGTGGATGATACCCTTATTTGAGTATGACTACACCATTGAGGATAGGCCAGGAAAGAAACATGCAAATGCTGATTTGTTATCTAGAGCCTATGATCATGATGGAGATGAGCCAGTGGATGATTCCTTCCCGGATGAGGAGCTCATGACAATCTCAGTCACTCAAGAGGTTCCAATGGAGTACAAGGAGATTGTGGATTTTGTGACAAGAGGTAACTATCCAGAAGGGATGCATGCTAGGGAGAGGAAGGCCCTTGCAGCAAGATCTAGACCTTACACAATGGTGGAAGATATTCTTTTTCACCAAGGAGCAGATGGTCTACTTTGAAGAGCAGTGGGTAAGGAAGAGTCTATCCTACTCATAAAGGAGTTTCATGAAGGTTTAGTATGTGGAGGACACTTTGCAGGAAAGGTGACTGCTTTCAAGATTCTAGATGTAGGTTACCATTGGAGAGGGATTTTCAAGGATTGTCTTGATTATTGCAAAACTTGTCATGTTTGTCAAGCTTTTGCTAGGAAGTCTACATCCACTCCACCACTTAGATCAATTCCATTGCTAGGACCTTTTGAGAAATGGGGAATTGATTTTGTATGTCCTCTCAATAGAACACCAAGGAACAATCGGTACATTGTGGTAGTTACTGATTACCTTACCAAGTGGGTTGAGGCTAGACCATTGAGGGACAAGAATGAAGATGAAGTGGGTAGATTTCTTTATGAAAGCATTATCACTAGGTTTGGATGCCCTTTGGAGTTGGTTTCTGATAGAGGAGGAGAGTTTACAAGAAGCATTACTACAGCCATGCTACGACATTTCTCTATCACACATAGAGTAACTACATCCTATAAGCCAAATTCCAATGGCTTGGCAGAGAGAACCAATCAGACCTTGTGCATGATGTTGGCCAAAGATGCAGAAATGGGGGGGGGCTAAACATCATTGGGACAAGAGGATTCATGCAGTTTTGTGGGAGTATAGGACAACCATGAAGACTTCCACCGGATATTCTCCATTTCAATTGGTATATGGTATTGAGTCTACCTTACCTATTCACTTTGATCTTCCTACCTTCCAAAGCATTCATAGGAGATTGAAGAAAGCACAAGGAGGTGATGCAGAGAAGTCAAGGAAGGATCAACTCATGGAGTTGGAAGAGGCAAGAGCAGTTGCTATGGTTCAAGTGGAGCAAGCCCAAAGGAAACAAAAGGAGAGCTATGACAAGAGGCAAGGCAAGAAGAAGGTGGAGACTTTCAAAGAAGGTGATTGGGTAATGTTGTTTGATTCATTTGATTCAAGAGAGTGCAAAAGAAGTTTTTGCCTAAGTACTTTAGACCTTTCATAGTGGAGAAGGTGTGGGGCAATTACACCTATGATCTCAAGGAGTCGGGAGGAAGACACTTTGATAGGATTAACCATGATAAGTTGAAGATGTACCATAGAAGGTAGAGAGACCTTCACTTTGAGGACAAAGTGAAAACTTAGTCCGGGGGTAAATGTAACACCCATATGTGCATGTGTGTGGTATTGTGATATTTAACTTGGTATTACAAGTACTTAAGAGATATTATTTATATAGAGATAAAGGATGGTTCTATATTAGTCATTAGTTAGCTAAAGTTAGTCATAGCTAAGATAGAGGGGACCTTACTTTAGAGGAAGTAGAAAAGATGAGCACCACTATTTTGGATTTTAGTGTGTTGACTTGGTATTATTCCTAGGTGTTTGGTTTTGAGGAAAGAGTTGAGAACTCTTGGGCCCGCAAGCCTTTTTGTTTTGGATTCTTCTTTAGTCCAAGGATAGCCCATGTGAAGGAATCATTGAGTTAGTGGTTGGGTCAAGATAAGACCACATGCTTAGGGGAATATGCCCACGTGAATGGATATTCCTTTCTACTTTTTGACTTTACTTGACTTTTAGTCTAGTAACTTGAGTTACTACGGTAATTAGTAATTTTGGTACGTAACTATTTCACAAGTATATAAACAAGGGGTGAGGAGGTACTCATCATCCTTTCATTTGCAACTATCTCTCTCTCATTGAGTTCTCTAGTGAGCAATGTCTTGAGTCTTGGAGTGTTAGCCTTGGAGGAGTATGATGGAGTTTGGGTTCCTTGCCTTCTTAGTCCATGGTACGCTACCATAATAGCCATCAGAGGTTCATCTTGAGTGAGAGACAGGCCGGCTCACAAGACAAAGGCATTCAAACCACCTACACCAAAGAGGTACTCCACATCAAAAGATGGAATAATGGTGATGAAGAGTGTCCACAACTCAAAGCTCTATAGACTTCAAACTAGAGTTACCAAGATAGATAACATTTTTCAAACTATCTCTATTGTTGCAAGTGATGGGAAGAATGAGAAGCAAGAAAAGCAAAAACAATGTCAAAAGTTAGATGTTGGATTTTGGCATCAAAGGGTTGGTCATCTCAATCTTGCTTATATTAGGAAGATGAGAAAGAAAGACTAGTAGAGGGTCTTTTTTTAAACCAAAAGAGCTTGGTAGTCAAAAGTCTTTTTATTTTGATGGATGTGCTCTAAGAAAGCAACATAGATTACCTTTTGAAAAATCTAGTGATTATATAGGCAATTACAAGGTTGGAAGTTCTTTCAAAGATTTATTTATAGGCCTATTGATAAGAGAATCAAGATAATATCTCCTTTTTAAGGATGATATTATTGGTTTCAAATTTATATTTTCCTTGAAAGAGAGTAAAAAATTCTCTCTTGCTTCAAACAACTTCACACATACTTAAAAACTCAATGTGGAGTGAAGATCAAGAAACTTTGATTTGATAGAAGAGGTGAATTACACTAGAAAGGAATTTGCTATTTTTATTCAAAGTGTTGGATTAGTCCACGAACTTGGCACCTTATACTCCTAAGTAAAATGGTATCTCCAAGAGAGATCATAGATAGTGTTTGAAGCAACAAGAAGCATGTTGCTTTCTAGCAAGCTGCCTAGAGAGTTGTGGGTAAAAGCAATGAGAGCTACTACATATGTTTTGAATTGAGGTTTTAGTAGAGTTTTAGAGAAAACTCCTTACAAGCTTTGGCATGGAACAAAGCCAAAAATCACACATTTAAGAACTTTTGGTTGCTCAATCTTTATGCATACACCAAAAGGTCAGAGAAAGAAGTTTGGTCCAAAGAAAAAAGAGATGTCTTTTTTTGGATAAAGTTCAAAAGCATTCAGATTGTGGGATAAGAAGAAGAACAAGATATATGAAAGTATGGATGTCATGTTTAGAGAGAAGAAACTTGATCATCAACAATTATTGGTGATGAACTTAGATACAAATTCACTTCAGGAGAGAGATGGAGAGCAACCTTACGCTAGATGAGCATTGATGAGATAAAGGTTGATGAAGAGTTTCCACAAGCTTCTAGGGAGTCAAAAGAGCAGGCTATAGAGGAATCAACAAGTGAGACTAGCGTCCATCCACTTCAAAAAGTAAGTTAGTGCAATTATGAACCTGATTTGCAAATGACCTCAACTTCAACCACTCAAGATGGAGAAAATTGCAAAAGTAGGAGAATGAGAAGACCACCACAAAGACTTGGAGCGTGGGATTATAGTAAGACATCTTATGCTTACATTGTTGCAGCTAAGATTGAAGGTGGAGATGTAGATTCAAACCCTATTCATTTCAAAGATGTAGTGCAATCATATGAGGGGGTGAAGGCCATGGATGAAGAATTTCAATAATTGAAGAAAAACAAGACTTGGAATCTAACAACACTATCAAAAGGAAAAGTGATAAAATGTAAGTTTATAGAACCAACCTTGATGCTAAGAGCAACATCTCAAGGCACAAGGTTAGATTTGCAGCCAAGGGATATTCACAGCTTGTAAGAATAGCCTATGAGAAGACATTTTCTCTAATATTTAAATTTTATTCCATCGGATTTGCTCTTTCACTAGATGCAATAAAAGATATGGAGATAGCCCAATTTGATGTCAAGATAATTTTTCTCAATGGAGATGTGCATGAGGAAATTTACATGGAGAAGCTGCAAGGATACATAAAAGTTGGAAATGAGAAGAGTGATTGCAGATTGCTAAAGATTCTTCATGACTTGAAGCATACCTCAAGAAATTGGAATTGGAAGTTTTATGACTTCCTAGTGAGGTATAGATTGCAAGCATCTGCTCCTTGTGTGATTATGGATATAGGGTAGTCCTCAATATCTTTGTAGAAAATGAATTGATTTGTGAGAAAAATAAGTCCCACATTGCTACCATGTTAGATCACCCTAGTAGAGAGTTTGAAGTTACACATGGAGAAGTAGAGTGCTATGTAGAACATCATAGTCTTGTATTGTAATGAGAAACTAAATATTAGAAATTAAAAATAGACTCAAGAAAGATATGTAGAGTAAATAATAAATTGGTTCTTGGAGATGCATATCCAATTGCTCCTCATATAGATCCAAATTGTAAAAGACCGAAACCGAGGAGAGAAATAGGAGAATGGAAACTCACACTGGGACACTTGAATGAGGGAAAACTCCGAATGCCTAGCATGAGCTTTGGCTTTGGTATTTATAGGTAGCATACAAGGCCCTTGAGAAGCTTCTCAAGAAGCTTCCTCAAGCCGCTTTCTTAGAGTGCAAGCCAAGTTAACTAGGAAGCTTCTCAAGAAGCTTCCTTCTAGAAGCTGCCTACTTGGCGTGTAAGCTAAGCTAGTTAGAAGCTTCTAGAAGCTTCCTTCTCGAAGCTACTTACTTAAGGTGCAAGCTAAGCTAACTGGGAAGCTTCCCAAGAAGCTTCCTAGATACTTCCGGAATATTCTAGGCTAATTTATCTTATGTGCTACTTCGTGAGCTTGACTGACTTCGTTGCTAAACTCCATATTGTTATTCCCCCGCTGCTAGTTGGTGATGTCCTTGTTGCTAGTGAAGCTTTGAATTCCTGGATGGCTGTTTGTGCATTGTGGAGGTGAGAAAGAGGTTCCCAGGTGGCATCATGAAGGGGATACCCTTTCCAAAGGACCTTGTACTCCGTATGTTGGCGACAGCCTTGTTGAATGTGGCGACGTGCAAGGATACGATCAACTTTGTACTCCTCATGATCATTGATAGGGATAGGAAGAGTGGGAGGTTGGACTCGAGAGGAAAAGGAAGAGGGGTTAGGAACAAAGGGTTTCAACTTGGAAACATGAAAGACAGGATGGATACACATGTGACAAGGCAAGGCAAGACGATAAGCAAGACAAGAGACAATTTGGGTGATATCAAAGGGTCTTATCCAATTAGGGGCAAGTTTACAAACTTGGGTACCAAGTAGGAGAGGGAGGTTACTAAAGGATAGCATGACTTTATCACTGTCTTCAAAGGTGAGATCTTGACGATGGTGGTCCGCATATTGTTTTTGGCGATTTTGAGCAACAAGGAGGTGAGACTTGGCTTGTTGGAGAGATTAGGATATAGTGGTCAAGAATGTGGAAGTATGAGGAACCTGAGATGGAGGGGGAGCAAGAAGAGAATCTGGAACAAGCGGCTCTTGGCCAAAATTGAGAAAGAAAGGAGAGAATCCGGTGCTTGCCTGTTTGGAATTGTTGTAGGCAAATTCGGCAGCGGCAAGACATTCATCCCACTTGGTATGGTGGACATTGACAAATGCACGCAACATATCCTCCAATGTATGATTTGCACGTTCAGTTTGTCCATCAGTTTGAGGATGATAGGCCATGGACAAAGCAAGCTTGGTACCGAGTATCTGAAAGAGTGCTTGCCAAAACTTCCCGGTAAAGCAAGGATCACGGTCAAAGATGAGTACGTGTGGCATCTCATGATGCTTGAAGACATTGGCAAAGTAGATTTGCGCTAAGGTTGGAGCATCCACGATATCACAGGTTGGTGCCAAGTGGATTTGCTTACTAAGCTTATCCATAAACACCACGATGGCGGTATGTTCTTGTTTTGTCTTTGGCAAGGATGTGATGAGATCCAAGCTTACATGCTCCCAATGAGCTGATGGAACGGCAAGCGGTTGAAGGAGTCCACCCGGCTTCTGGTTGCTGGCCTTGTTACGTTGGCAGCTCTCACACAATTAGAAAAATTCTCAAACATCCCGTGTCATGTTGGACCACCACCATTGACATTGGAGGGTACCCAAGGTCTTGTTCACACCCATGTGACCAGCGATGGGTAAATCATGGGCTTCTTGAAGGCGCACAAGTCAAAGATCACCTTTGGCTAGAACATAGATCCGATCCGTATGGAATAGAAGGCATTCCTTGAAGGAGAAGGTGTTGTACTCCTTGTCACCTATTGTTAGCCGACCATGTACTATTTGGAAGAAGGGATCTTGCTGTAGAGCTAACCGAAACTTGTTATGAATCTTGGGATCAATTGACACCGTCGTAATTGCTGCCGTGATGAGAGGAAGAGACTTCAAATCAGGTTGTCATGATAGAGCATCAGGATGACATAGAACCAACCTGGTTTGTACTCAAGTTTGATGTCAAACAATTGGAGTTGCTCTTCCCATCGATGATGTCGACTCTTCATGTGCTCTAGGTGTAAGGTCTGCAACAATGGCTTGTGATCTGTTCGCATGATCACTTGTTTCCCCAAGAGATAATGCCACCATACCTTGGTGGCATATACCATTGCAAGTTGTTCTTGATCTTGAGAAGAGTAATTTCTTTCAGTTGTATTTAGTCAGCGAGATACAAAGGCAATGGGATGTAGCCCATCTGGAAATTCTTGTTGCAACACAACTCCACTTGCAAAGTTAGAAGCATCAAAATCAACCACACAAGGCAGTTGAGGATCATATGGTTGAAGAATGGATCTTGAAGACACCATATGTTTCAACTTTTGGAATGCTTCTTCATGTTTGGTGTTCCACTGGAAGCTTGAGTTCTTTCCCAAGAGGTCAGTCAATGGTGCAGCCACATGCGCATAATAGTGGATGAACCGTCGGTAAAAACTGGCCAATCCATTGAATGCCCGTACTTCTGTTGCATCCTTTGGGGTAGGCCAATCAGTAATAGCCTTGATCTTCTCTTCCTCCATCTTGATCCCCTCTGATGAGATCTTATGACCCAAGAAGGTAACCTCCTTCTGCCAAAAAGCACACTTCGACTTCTTGCAGGAAAACTTCCATTGTCGTAGTCGTCTTAAGACTTCTCGTGCATGATTCACATGTTCTGGCTCTGTCTTGCTATAGATTAGGATATCATCCAAGAACACCACCATTGACCGATCCAATAGTCCATCCAACACCCGATGCATTTGATCCATGAAGACTGCTGGAGCATTAGTGAGTCCGAAAGGTAGAACTCTCCACTCAAAATGTCCATACCTTGTGTGAAAGGCAGTCTTTTTCACATCCTCTCTATCAATTGGAATTTGCCAATAGCCGCTATGAAGATCCAACTTGGAAAAGTAACGTGCTCCACTCAATTGATCAAGTAAGTCATCGATCCAAGGCAAGGGATATGCATTCTTCACGGTTTGCTTATTGAGCCCACGGTAATCAATATAGAAACAAAGTCTTCCATCCTTCTTTGGAACAAATAGTACCGGTGCTCCCCAAGAAGAGGTACTATGTCGTATGAAATCCTTCTCCAACAACTCTGTAAGTGTTGTTTGCAACTCCTCTAACTCCTTTGGTGAGAGCCGACAGATTGGTCTACTCACCGGAGTACTCTATGGCAATAACTTGATCTTGAAGGGCATACCTCGATCGGAGGGTAATCCCTTTGGCAGATCATCCAGAAACACATCTGCAAACTCCTGAACTATCCGATCAACCATTGCTTGATGTGGCACTTGGCCCTCCTCAGATTGTTCTTGTGTAATTGGCTTGATCCACACCGTGAATACAGACCTATCTTCCTCCAAAGCTTGCTCTATGGCTGCTTCCTTAACAAACTTCCCTTTTAGGGACTCATCTCTCTTCCAAGCATGCTCCATGGTTGCCTTCTTGGCAAACTTCCCATCTTGGGACTCATCTCCCTTCCAGATTTGCTCTATGGCTACCTTCTCGACAAACTTCCCATCTTGGGATTGACTATTCTTAGGTGTCTTACTCAGAGGTGCCAGACAACCTAATCAGAAATTCCTACCTTGGTGTTGTACTTGAATTTGGCGTCGGGTCCAATTGAATTGAACCTTATGACATTCAAGCCAAGGTAGACCCAGAATGATATCATAGTGTAGAGGTGCCATTACAAACCTCATACACTCCAAATACTCCTTCCCAATCTTGAAGGTAACAGGATGCAAGGTGCGGAATGCAGAACCCTTTCTACCATCCGCCATCATCAAACTACTTCCAATCACTGGCTTGATAGGAATACCCAATTCCTTTGCTACTTGCATAGACATGCAATTCTCTAAACTTCCAGAATCAACCAAAATTCTACAACCCCTATTAGATATCATACCTTGCAAGTGAAGCAGACTTGCATAGGTTGAGCCTTCAATCCCATTGGAACTAATCAAGCTCCCAGTAGGTGGCTCAAAATCTCCTACTGGGATTCCTTGTTTCCCTGATCATTCTGCTCCACAACCTCCACTTGGGCAACTTGTCAAGGTTGTCCATTCTTAAGTGGACATTCAGCAATGCGATGCCCCAACTGGCGACAATAAAAACAACCACCATTTTGTCGCAGTTTCTCCCTGTCTGCCATGCCCAGTGGTCTTTGTTGAATTGCATCAATCTCCATTGGTGCTGGCTCCTCCACTTGTGTGTAGTGTATTGGTAGGCTTTGTGGGGGTCGAGGTCGAGAACAAGTTGTTGCCACCAAGGAATCAAAACGTTTGGCCAACCGCATTGCTTCCTCCAAGTGTTGTGGCTCTTGCATGGTTACCTCTAATTTGGTTCTTGCCTTCAAGCCCCTCACAAATCGATCCAGAGCTTCACCTTCCAAAATGTCTGGAATTTGCATGATGGTATTTTGGAACTGCGTGATGTAACTTCTTACAGAGCCAATCTGTATCAACTTTGCCAACTTATCCCGTGTAGCTTGTGTGGCATTTATAGCTTGGAACCGACTGATTATTGCGCTCTTGAATTCTGCCCATGTCAAGATTGGTGCAATCATTTGTTGTTCGGCTCGCTCCACTCAAAATCTCCACCATAGCTTTGCTACTCCATCCAATTGGCTAGAAGCCAAGAGAATCTATTTTCGCTCATCTTGTAGATTGGTAGTTTCAAAATAACGTTCACAATCAAACACAAAATTCTCCACTACACTCAGGGAGATTCTTGCCTTCAAATACCTTGGGTTTAGGGAATCTGATCCAATCTTCTCCTTCTCGAATTGGTACTCTCTCCACCTGCTCTTGTCGTCAAAGATCTTGTTCATCCAACAATCGAGTAAGGTGCTCGATTTGTTGTTGCATAGCAAGGATAACATCAGGTATTGCCACCATGGTTGCTACTCTATCACACCACTCCCAATCTATCTAATTTATTAACACATAAAAACAACATGTCCACCGTTCTCCATAAGTTACAACCGGAAGCACCAAGGGTTCCTCAGATATGGTGATCATATGCAAAAAATCTTGTCCAAAGTGTGAGGTGATGAACTGTGTGAAATGATGCTTGGGTAATATTTGGATGCAAAAATCCCAATGGTTCAGTGGAAGTGGATTTGGTGGTCCATAAATTCCATCCATCCCATTCCTGCTCTGATACCAATGTAAAAGACCGAAATTGAGGAGAGAAATAGGAGAATGGAAACTCACATTGGGACACTTGAATGAGGGAAAACTCCGAATGCCTAGCATGAGCTTTGGCTTTGGTATTTATAGGTAGCATACAAAGCCCTTGAGAAGCTTCTCATGAAGCTTCCTCAAGCCACTTTCTTAGAGTGCAAGCCAAGTTAATTGGGAAGTTTCTCAAGAAGCTTCCTTCTAGAAGCCGCCTACTTGGCTTGCAAGCTAAGCTAGTTAGAAGCTTTTAGAAGCTTCCTTTTAGAAGCTACTTACTTAAGGTGCAAGCTAAGCTAACCGGGAAGCTTCCCAAGAAGCTTCCTAGATACTTCCGGAATATTCTAGGCTAATTTGTCTTATGTGTTACTTTGTGAGCCTGACTGACTTCGTTGCTAAACTCCATATTGTTACACAAATGCTATATTACAAGTGGAAGAAAGTGAACCAATTAGAGCTTATGCTATTAGCATAGTAGCAAAGTTCAGTTCTAATCCTTCATCTAAACATTGTGAAGCATGTAATACTCAGAGGACAAGAGAAGAAAGAAAACACAGATTGTACACTCAAACATTTGATGCCCCAAAGGAGCACCTTCTCTTTATTATATAGACAAAGAGGATCTCCTCCAAGGAAGCTCCACCATAGGATTAGGAACACAGATAGGTGACATGTCAGCAAGCTCCACCCTTGGATTACTTACTTGGATGGGTGTCCTGTCTGGTCTAGGTCCTATCTGGTTGGTCAAACAAGCTTTGACCAGAGGGAATCTTTTAGGGAATCTTCCTGTATGAATCTCAGAATCACGTGAGTAAGGTACCATTGGAAAGCTCTCGACGAGACAAAGCAAGGAGGAGGGAAGGCTAGCCTTTCCTTTGTGGGGGGGGGGTCTGTACATTTTCAAGGCCTAATTCATCCGTTTAGGCCTCCGAAATTGCCTTCATAGATTTCAGGCATATTTCGGTTCCTACTCTATTAGTAGAAGTCCCCTTTTGGTGATTCCTCTTTCTGATCTGTTTTGTCCATCATGTGTAACATCCTTACAGATGTTACCAAACCAATTCTCACCTTTAAATCATATGTCTAGCTATTGGTTCTAAGGTTCTCAAGTCTATTTTGGTTTCTGCCATATTAGTAGAAGTACTCTTTTGGTGATACTTCTATCTGATCTATTTTGACCATCATGTATAACATCATTCTAGAAGTTACCAAACCGAATTTCACATCTAGATCATATGGCTAACCCTTGGTATTGTAGACCTCCCTCCTTTTAAGACGCAACGTCCTCGTTGCACAATTGTTGCTCAAATGCTTGTACCAACACCGGTGCATGTGCCAAATTGGCAGCAAGTTCCCAGGTTGCTTCATAGAGGGGGTAACATTTCCATTGTACTAGATATTCCACCCGCGGATGGCGAGTACCACGTATGCGTTTTTGGAGAATCCGCTCCACTTCATATTCCTCTATGCCATCAATGAGTGTTAGACAAGGTTGAATGTCCTGTGTGGAAGGACCTTGGCCTGATCGGGGAGCATATCTGCGTAATAGGGAGACATGGAACACTGGATGGATCTTCATGTGTGGTGGTAGCTCAAGGTGATAGGCCACAACGCCGATGCGACAAAGAATCAAGAAAGGCCCAATAAAACGAGGTCTGAGCTTACGAGATCCAACTAATGTGATGTTGGTTGTCAATAGCCACACTTGATCCCCAACATTGAACTCCATGTGCCTACGGTGTGCATCAGCATACTGCTTTTGTCAATTTTGCGCAATCTGTAACTTGTGCTTGGCGCTCTCCACACCTTGTTGGATTCTAGAAACAAATGTGTTGACTGCATCAACCTTGGTAGTCACTGGACGGATCTTCATCAAGCTAAAAGGTGTGAAGGGATCCTCACCATACATGAGGAAGAATGGAGTGACATGGGTGGAGGCATTCACTGAATTGTTGTAAGCAAATTCCACCAACGGTAGTAGGGTGTCCCACCTCTCTTGCTCTTCTAAGGTGAAGCCGCGTAACATGTCTTCAATCATGCGATTAGTCTGCTCTGTTTGGCTATCTGTTTGTGGGTGGTAAGCTGTAGACATGGCCAACTTGGTTTTGAAGAAACCAAAGAGTGTTTGCCAAAACAAATTGGTGAATTGGGTGCCTCTATCGGTGATGAGTACTCTAGACAAGCCATGGTGAGCAAAGACTGCATCTAAGTATAGTTGAGCTAGTTGTGGAGCGGTCACCTCCTTGGTGGTAGGGCGTACATGAATCATTTTGCTGAGCCGGTCCACAAAGACCACAATGGAGTCAAACCCTGAGGTGGTCTTGGGTAATTCGAAGACGAGATCCATACTCACTTGTTCCCAACGTTGGGTAGGAGTGGAGAGAGGTTGAAGGAGCCCTATAGGAGCTTGATTAGAAGCTTTGTTTTGTTGACAAAGTAGGCAGCTACGCACATAGTCCATCACGTCGTTGCTTATCTTGGGCCAATAGTAATGGCGCTTGACTGCATCCAAGGTCTTGTCTGAATCATGACATTACGCTAAAATGGTGGTGCGTAAGTCTGGGACATTTGGGATCCATAATCTGCCATCCCGAAAGGTGAGTCCTTGGGTGCTGGTGACACCTTTGGACGATTGCGCTTCTACAATCTGTGGATCAGTTTTTGTAGCAGCTAGAATCTCTTGCCAGAATTCAGGGTTAATCTTAACCTCTGCCACCAAGTTGTTGGCCATTGGCATACGGTGAATGCATCTGCTAATTGTTTCTTACCTTCCACGTAGGTGATTGTTATGTTGAAGCGTTGTCGCCACTCTGCCCACCAAATTTGGCGACGAGATAGATCCTTTTGCGTCTCGAGGTAGACTAGAGGTTTGTGGTCTGTCTCTACTACAAATGCCTTCTTGCCCAGGTAGTGCTTCCAATGCTTGGTTGCTAGAATGATGGCCAACTCTTCTCATTCTGTGGTGTGGTAGTTGCGCTCTACCGGTAATAACTTTCAAGAGAAATATGCAATTGGATGCCATCCGTCATGCCACTCTTGTTGTAGGACTGCGCCTATTGCTACACTTGATGCATCTATAGCCAACTTGATTGGACATTTTGGGTCATACCACTTCAAGATTGGTGCATGTAGCAAGACGGCCTTCAATTCTTGAAAGGCCAACTCTTGTGCGGTCCCCATGTCCACTTCTTCCCCTTGCCAAGTAGTGCCGTTAAAGGCTGTGCAACCTTGGAGAAGTCCTTGACAAATTTACGATAGAATCCCGTCAACCCCAAGAAGCTCTTAAGTTGAGTCTGATCTTTTGGGGCACTCCATTTTTGAATGACCTCTATTTTATCTATCAATACTTGAATGCCCTCTACACTTACTCTATGCCCTAAGTAGTCTACTTCAGACTTGCCAAACTCACACTTTGAGATTTTGGCGTACAACTGATTCTGTCTTAGAATCTGGAGGACCTCTTGTAGATGTTGTTTGTGTTCTGTCATCGTGCTACTATATACTAAGATATGATCCAAGAAGACGATAATAGACTTATCCAAGTATGGATGAAATATGTCATTCATTAGGCTCATGAAAGTGGCAGGCGCATTGGTGAGGCCAAAAGGCATCACAAGATACTCAAAGTGGCCATACTTGGTTTGAAAGGTAGTTTTGTACACATCCTCCTCTGCAATTCGGATTTGATTATAACCGCTTTGCAAGTCCAGTTTGGTGAAGTATCTCTCTCCATGGAGTTGATCAAACAGGTCATCCATGCGAGGTAAGGGGTATTTGTTCTTCACTGTTTGCTGATTGAAACCCCGATAGTCAATGCACATGCGCATTGTACCATCCTTCTTCTTCACAAACAAGACAGGGGCCCCATATGGTGATACGCTAGGTTGGATGAACCCTTTCTGTAGCATCTCCTCAATTTGAGTCTTACACTCCTCCAACTCATGAAGTGATAGGCGATATGGGGCCTTACAAGGAGGTGTCTTCCCCGGGAGTGTCTCTATTTTGTGATCTACTCGCCTTTTAGGTGGTAATCCTGAGGGTAGATCATCGGGAAAGACATCTTGAAACTCATCCACCACATCCTTCAATTTCTCAAGAATTTGTCCAATGAGTTGTGCACTCTGGACTTCTCTTATTAGACCCATAAAACATCTATCAGTCTTACAGAAAATTGTTGTCCCTACGACATATAGAGGCAGTTTCTGCCTATGTGATTTTTCTTTAACCCCAATGATTGACCATTGGTGGGTTCTCACTACTTTCTTCCTCCAATCCACCATTGGGTTGTACTGCTCCATCCATAGCATGCCTAAAATTGCATCATAACGGGCTAACTGTATCACTCGCCACTCAATTGCTTCCTTATATTCTCCTACAGAGAGGGTTACCTATCTAGGTAATGATTCAATCCTCTCTGTTTGCACATTTGGTAACTCTACTTCTTCACTTCCATCTCTCTCTAGATCTATTCCCAATCTTTATTGCAACAGAGCAAGACAAGAAATTCTATGTTGCTCCCGGCTCTATTAATACTCTCACTTGATTACCTTCTAGGATTCCATTCACAACAATCAATTGTGAGGTTGCCTTTTGGGATTTTTGCGCATTATTCTTCTTCCTTCCCTCGCTTCTCTGCTTCCTTATTGAGCCAATAAGGCCGCAAGGTACATTTACTGGCAATCTTTGTTTTCCAAAATGGTTTCCACCTCCTCCTCTTCAATGTGCCTCTCCATGTTGTTCAAAGATTGCTTGTACGAAGGCCAAGGGCCTCTAGGGAAACGAGTGCAACAATTGGTAGATATATGCCCAATACGGCTACAATTGTAACAACGGCGTTGTTCTCCTCGAGTCCCTTCTCCTCGTGGGACTCCATCTCTTTGTTCTTCTACCCGTCCCCGCTCCCCTTGAAGCGGCCGTGCTCCTTGATCCCAGAATCAAAGGTTGCCCAATTCCATCGGTATAGGTCCACCCATGTGTGGCATTTCTGCCCAATAATGTTGAGGTGGAACTACTCCTTCACCTCCACCTAATGCTCCTGCTATTCTATGTGCACAAGCATTGGCTTCAAATACCGTGCGAGGGTTTTGCACCATGACTTCTTGGTGAATCCGCTCTTTCAACCCTTGTTTGAAATTGTTGAGAGCCTCTGCTAGACTCATGTCGGTAATTGCGACTTGTAGATCCAGAAGTGCCTCCACATACTCTTGTACGCTATTCTTCTGCCTCAATCCCCATAGTCGGGTTTGAGCCATCTGCACAGAATCCACCGACTGGAAATTCTTCAGCAGTCCTTCTTGCATTGCTGTCCATGTGACCTCCCTTCTCTCAGCCAGCATGGACTGTTCCCAAGCATCATACCATGTGAGGGCTTTATCGGTCAAGTACCCACATGCAAACACGCCTACAACATGCTCTGTGATCTCTGTTGAGAACAATCGGAAATATTGATTCATTCTCGAGATCCAATTTTCCACTACTCCCATCGTACGCTGCCCCTTGTAAGGCTCGATGTTGCAGGTCTTCTTCATCCGGAGTAGCAATGTGGCTTCATCGTTGATAGGGTTCGTAGGCACGGGTGCCTCTCCAAGTACTTTGGTTGCAGGTATTGGGTTTTGAGACGGCTCTTCTCCTTGCATGGCTTGATCTTTCTTGAGGATCTGCACTTGACTTTGTAATGTCTCCATGGTCATCTTAATCTCTCGAAATTCATTCAACATCCCTTGCATTCCTTGCACCAGCTCTTGCAACTGCGGATCCATGGTTCCTGCAACACCCAATTGCTAACGTCTACTTCAATATAGAGTCAATATAATCACTCTGGAAGGTGCACGAACTATCGGAACTACCATTGGGACCTCAGAAGCTATCACTCGTTGATAATACTCCTCACCAAAATTCCTAACCACAAAATCTCTAAACATCACTTTTGGCCTCACTACAAAACGGATTTCTACTTGAGTGTTGAAAGGGAGAGGATTTGGGACATTCATATGCATATTATCATAATAGAATGTAGATTGTCAAATCCCACTCTTTGTCATATATCACCACAGGTAGAATCACCGGGTTTGGAGAGTTCATCACTCTGTCCATGAATTCCGCACCAAAGTGATAAACTAACAATACCCTCATCTGCTCACGCTGGATGTACATAACCTTGATGTGGAATGGGTTTGAAAATGGAAAGCTAGGTGCGGGAAATTGTCCCGCGGCGCATCCATCCCATCCGCTCTCTAAAGCCCTTCCTAAGTCTAGCGATTACTCTATGTTCTCCACCTCAAATTACTCAGTTTCAGTAGTTCGTGCTATTCCAAGAGGGGTGATCCACTCTCTTGGACTAGAACAATTGCTCTGATACCATTGTAATACTCCGAGGACAAGAGAAGAGAGAAAATACAGATTGCACACTCAAACATTCGATGCCCCAAGGGAGCACCTTCTCTTTATTATATAGACAAAGAGGATCTCCTCCAAGGAAGCTTCACCATAGGATTAGGGACACACATAGGTGACATGTCAGCAAGCTCCACCCTTGGATTAATTACTTGGATGGGTGTCCTGTCTGGTCTAGGTCCTATCTGGTTGGTCAAACAAGCTTTGATCGGAGGGAATCTTTTAGGGAATCTTCCTATAGGAATCTCAAAATCACGTAAGGTACCGTTAGAAAGCTCTTGACAAGACAAAGCAGGGGGAGGGAAGGCTAGCCTATCCTCCTTTTGGGGGGGGGGGGGGGGGATCTGCACATTTTCAAGGCCTAATTCATCCGTTGAGGCCTCCGAAATTGCCTTCAAAGATTTCAGGCATATTTCGGTTCCTACTCTATTAGTAGAAGTCCCCTTTTGGTGATACCTCTTTCTGATCTGTTTAGTCCATCATGTGTAACATCCTTCCAGATGTTACCAAACCAATTCTTACCTTTAAATCATATGTCTAGCTATTGGATCTAAGGTTCTCAAGTCTATTTCAATTTTTGCCCTATTAGTAGAAGTACTCTTTTGGTGATACTTCTATCTGATCTATTTTGACCATCATGTATAACATCATTCTAGAAGTTACCAAACCGAATTTCACATCTAGATCATATGGCTAACCCTTGGTATTACAAGCATTGAAGAGAATTTCAAGTAACTCAAAGGTACTTTGGATTATAGATTAGAATTTAGTGTAGGTTTTGATGTTACTACTACTTTAGTTGGATATTGTGATGCTTATTTTGTGAGGGACTTAGATAATAGAAATTCACTTAGTTGTTCCATATTATGATGAATGGTGAATCAATAGTTTTAGTGTAACCAATGACAACAATGCATTGTCACTTCTACCACAAAGGCATAGTACATAACAACATGTTTAGTTGCCAAAGAAGCTATATAGCTCCGCAAGTCACTCAAAGAATTGCACTTTGGACAAGATAGTCCAACTCTGATATACAATGACAATCAAAGTACTATCAAGCTAGTGTATAATCCAGAATTCCATAAGACAAATAATCACATAGTTTACATTGTGTGAGAGAGCAACAAGAGAAATTTCAACTACATCAACACCAACAATCAGATTGTAGATATTTTTATGAAAGCTTTACCAATAGATAAGTATCGGCAATTTAGAAATTTGATTGGAGTACTACCATTCCTTCAATGAATGGGAGTGTTGAAAGTACATTTCAGATGGTAGTGCATGTTACATTGATATAACATGTACATATACTAGAAGTGTTAGTGTTAGGGTTTGTACATAGCACCTACACCCAACGGTAACATTAGTTAATGTTAGAGTATTTAGGTCTTACCTTTCAGATAGCACTTCCTTCATTCTGGTGGTATAATCAAGAAAACTTGAGCGGTGGGACGGGTGAGCAACAGTTTGGAAAAGGTAAGGCCAGACGACAAGACCAAGTGTTCCAGTAGTTTAGAACCTGCATACTAGCCCCGAGATAGTCCGTTCCTCATTTGCAATTTGCAATAAGAGGAAGTCAGCAAAGTTTGCAAAGTACTTGTATATCTTTTAGTGTTCCTTGTGTTTTGTAATTGAAATGCAGATTTTTGCAATAAGAGGAAGTTTGCAAAGTGCTTGTATATCTTTTAGTGTTCCTTGTATTTTGTAATTGATATGCAGATTTGCATCAGAACAACTTCAAGATATAAAATCTTATACAACTCAAGTGTGCAAAGATAGTTCCCATAGTCAAGTATTGTTCTGAATGTGGTGACCGAAGTTCCTTCTTCCTTTCTTTCTTCTTCTTTCAAGAAAACAAGACTACTTTTTTAGGACTCTAATGTGTAGAAGTGCGTTTATTTCTTGACAAATTTGGAATTTGTCAGAAACAAAATCCATCGGGCAGAAAGAAATCTGGATCTGTTCTTGTTACTGAGCCTGCGCACTTAAGACAGGTGCCAGAGTGCACCAGACAGAAGAGTTGGGAAGAAATTATTATGAAGGATGACCCACCTCTCGAACGCAGAAAATACGAGGAATCGAAAGTCAACCACAAGTGATGATTACGGGACAAAAGCTGCATACAACACAACGCTGCAACGCGCTTGTTTCTTCGCTTTTGTTCCTAAACCCTTGACTAAAACGACCTCTTGTACTTCCACGATCTATCCATGCCAGAAGCTTAGAGGCATTGTACGAATCTGAGAGATATTAAGCGCGGTAAGACGAAGGACGTTCCATCCGATAAAAGAACTCAATCTGACTTGCTTATTGGAGGTTGATATGCGGTCTACTGTCAGATGTCAGCTGTATATGTTACGACAGAAGTCCCTCTAAATTCCTGCATGTCCCTTTGCTTGCAGCCTTCGGAATAGCTCCAACTACTTGGCGTTTCCCACACATGGTACCTTGAATGATCTCACAGTTCCGCCAGAGGCAAAAACGAGTCGGTTGAGGTATACTGTACACGTATTGCAGTGGAAGCACGACAACCAAATCCCTGATGCAGCCAGGTATGATGGGTATACCTGGTGCTTGCCAGAAAGGTTTAAAAAGGTGTAGTTCGTCGCGCTCTGATCCACAAGCCAAGATTGGGCAGGAGAGCGTGAGCGTTACGCCGGTGTCGTCTTGAAAGTGCCAGTAGTTAAATACACGTATAGCTCCTCGAAATGTCCAAATCAATCATGCTTGGATCGATCCTTGTCCCAAACCACGGCAGCGTAGATTGAAAATCACGTTTAGAACAGCTCCTCTCCTCGGACTTGTTCGTCGTCAGCTAAGCTGCTGAGCTTGTGTGGTGAGCGACATCGTGGTAAGCTAAGGAAATTGTGGAATCCCGAGGTGAAAAACTTAATTATCTAGGTTTCTGAGATGTTTATTCATCAGGACCAGCGTCACCAAATTGTGCAGAACAATCACAATCTGGCATCACCTTCACTGACTAGTCACTGGTATCACTTGAGATTTTTGGCCAATTGGGCAGTGGACTCGGTTTTGAAGTCACGAATTTCTATAGATTAGTACTAGTTAGTTCACGAGTGAGGAGAGGGAGATCTCCTTTATAAGATTCTGATGTGCCCGTCTAATTCTTGGTGTCATGCACGGTCATCCCATGCCAGATTCTTTCTCCATCATCTCCTTGACTCAACATATCGCACATATGTTCCTACCGTCCTATGCATCTGTCAACGAGGAATTCTTCTTCTTCGCCTACTCTGTCTCCATCGTAGTCTCCAATTTGCAGTTCGTCCCTACACTCTAGTTCTTTAATCCAATTCGTCCATTCATTCAGAAATACGAATTGATCTTGTCACCATCCACAAAACCTTGAGGACAAGGTTGAAACCTCAAGACGGTATCAGAATAAATCAAACTGAAGGTTTGATTTGTTCTGATTTGTTTAGGTTTCACAATCCGTCCCCATGACGGAGGGTCCTGCGGGGCTGCCGCCGGGTATGAAACTAAAACTCCTGTCGGAAAGCACTCCGGCATTTGAGCCCTCCGAGACTTACTGCGCTTCCCTCTCGATCTGGTTCAGCGTTTCTTCCAATGCCTCGATAGTTCTTTGGCGCGGCAGAGTCAAACCTCCCAGGGCTGCAAGGGGATTTGGTTTAGTAGGACACCACAATATTAAAATATTGTGCGACAAAACAAAGGGCTGAACCCTTTCGGGCCGAAAGTCGACCCGATCGCAGCCTCTAAGCTCTCTGCCCCTGAATGTTCTCGGTTCGAATCCGACTCCCGCCAAACAAGGTTTGAGAGAAATGCGACCACATAGAACCCATGAAGAGTAGGAAGACTTCATCAAACCGTACAAAGGAGAAAAGAAATGAAAAAATAAAACTACGCTATGAGAAATCTACTCTACTACATCTAAAATATCCAAGTTATGCGAGTCACCAAAAAAAAGCGCATCACCCAAAAGGTGACTGCATCTTTTAGGTGATGCGAAAAGGTCTAACAAAAAAATGCAAAAATTAAACAACCCACCCGGTACCCTGTGATCGTCGGCCCTTGGTGTGAGCCAGTAGTACCCATTTCTAAGCCAGGAGGTTGGTAGCCCTTCTCCCTTTAGTTGTGGTACGTCCTGGACAGGATGGCCTTACGGGCCTCGTAGGCTCTCAGATCGAATCTCTGGTGGCCAGAGATGCAACATCACTACATCTTCCTCTCGATGATAAAGGCAGATAAAACCAAACTGACACTAATAATGCCCCTTACGCCCTGGGCGACACACGTGCTTCAATGGCCGGGAGAAGGGGTGCCTCCTCTAAAAGGAGGTCGCAGTGACCAGGCTTTCACCATACGGACCGCGTCAAAATTTGAGCATGAACTTGACTACAACTAGAAACTAAACAGCATCCAAGTACTAATACGTTTCAACCACTGATTGCTAAGTACTTCTGCTACATCTCCACCACATGTGCGAAGCTAATCAGCAGCAACAACTCACGTCGAGTAGCGTTGCAAGTTGCAACACTGTGCAAATGACATACAGTAGTGGGCCTCCTCCTTCTCCTCCTTACAAATTCCGCTGTTCGTTCTGAAGGTCAAAAGCTGCTCCAGCGGGCGAGTCTTGACTTGCAACTGAAGCCATGGAAGTTTGTCTGGTTCTACCCCCGATGTGACAAGCGTGGAAAAATCAGCGATAGATCTAATTCTTCGTGGCCCCAAAGTTCCGATGGTCCGGACAGAAGAGAGGACTCATCTGCTTGACTAGCACAAATTTAGCCTCTTCCGGACAAGAGAACGAAAAATGGGGAATCCATTCAATCTAATATTAACTAACCGATACACATCCGTCAACACAACATACAGTCTTTGTAGGGATAATGGAAACGGTTAATTACAGGAAGAATATTGCTGACCAGGTACGCACGCATTCTTTAGAGAGAGAGAGAGCATACGGATTCTAGAACAATGTTAGTCTTCCGAGCATGATTCAACTCACAGTAACGCCACTAGGAAGATTTAGCAGATACATACTTAGCTTACACTGGCCTGAATGTGACGTTAGTAAGTAGTTGACACTAATCGAATCTCTTTGTTGTACCAAAGTTTGTGCTTGTAATCATGTGCTTTGTGCAGTGAGTAACATCTAGAAAAAGAAAATAAATAAATAGCTAATAAATGTAGCAGCGCGAAAAGCTGAACCAATGTGGAGGTCCATTTTCTCGCTGCCTTGCTATTGAGTTAAGAATTTTCGTTGTCCGTTACGTCCCCATGGTAATTCAGTTTAAATTAAATATATGAGATATCTCGCGCATTTCCGTTTAGGAGATGTGGAGATCTAAACATGCATGACTGGACATGTAAAGTAACCTTTACTATCATTTAAAAAGTAAAATCAACAAGAATGGGAATGATCAGATTCTACGCATTGGACTTTATATCATACAAATCAAACTTTACTTCTTTATGTAAACAAGTCTTTTATGGAATAGACATCCCATGATGGATAGAAGACTTTGAGAAACTTATTTCCAAAAACTATTAATCCACTTCTAAGTATATATATATATATATATATATATATATATATATTCAAAATTTTCTTTTGCACTTGAGAGATTCTTGCTTTCAAATACCTTGGGTTTTGGAAATTGGATTTGCTCTTCTACTTCTGCTCTCTTTACATGCTCTTATTATTCATGGTCTCTTTCTTTCAACAATTGAATAAGGTGCTCAATTTGCTACTGCATAGCAATGATAACTTAAGGCATTATCGCCATAGCTAATATTCTATCAAACTATTTAAAATTATCTAAGTTAACATGTAAATGCAAGACATCCACCATTTTTTGTAAGTTACATTCGGAAATATCAAGAGGTTCATTAGACAAGATGATTGCATTTAGAAAATTGTGCACAAAGCATGAGCTGATGAGCTATGTGAAATGATGCTTGGGTAGTTCATGGACACAAAAATCTTAATGGTTTGGGGGAAATGGATTTGGTAATCCATTAATTCCATCCATCCCATTCTTGCTCTAATACTAATGTAAAAGATCAAGTAGAGAAATAGGAGAATGGAAGATCACATTGGAATACTTGAATAAGAGAAACTATGAATGCTAGCTTGAGCTAGGGCTTTGGTATTTATAAGGAACAAATAAGGCTCTTGAGAAGCTCTTGAGTAAACTTCTTAAAAGTTTCCTTCTTAGAATCCAAGTTAAGCTAATTGGGAAGTTTCTCGAGAAACTGCTTACTTGGCGTGCAAGCTAAGCTAGTTGAGAAACTTCTTAAGAAACTTCTTTCTGGAAGCCATCTACTTGGTGTGCAAGCTAAGTTAACCGAGAAGCTTCTTCTTAGAAGCCACTACTTGGCATACACATTACTTGATACTTGGAAGGTACCAAGTAGCTTCCTAGATACTTCTAAAATAATCTTATAATTATTGGCTAATTTGGTCTATTTTCTACTTCATTGGTCTATTTTTTACTTCATTGGTCTTGACTAACTCATTTGCAAACTCCATATTATTACACAATTGATGATGAGCACCTGAGACATGCCATGGTGAGAAAAGACTATAGCTAAGTACAATTGAGCTAATTTTGGAGCAATCACATCCTTGGTTGTAGGACACATATGAATCATTTTGGTGAGGTGGTCTAGAAAGACTAAAATGGAGTTAAACCTTGAGGTGGTCTTGGGCAATTCACAAACTAGATCTATGTTGCCTTGCTCTCAACACTATGTAGGAGTAGTGAAGAGTTGAAGGAGACTTGGGAGAACTTGATTAGAGGCTTTATTTTGTTGATAGAGTAGGTAGTTCCAAACATACTCCATCATATCTTTATTCATCTTGGGCCAATAGTAATAGAGTTTGACTCTATGTAAGGTCTTGTCCACTCCAACGTGACTTGCAATGGTGGAATCATCATATTTTGCTAGGATGGCAATTATTAGGTCAAGAGAACCAAGGATCTATAACTTACCATCATGAAAGGTGAGTCCTTAGGTACTAGTTACACCTTTGGATGATTGACCTCCGACAATCTGTGTGTCAGTCTTTGTAGTAGTAAGAAGCTTTGGCTAGAATTTTGGGTTCATCTTGACCTCTACCACCAAATTATTCACCATAGGTATTTGAGTGAATGTATTGTTTCTTCTTGCCTTCCACATATATGATCATCATGTTGAACCTTTGTCTCCACTCTGCCCAATGAATCTATCAATGGGAGAGATCTTTTTATGTCTTGAGGTAGACTAGAGGTTTGTGGTTTGTCTCCACTACAAATGCTTCTATCTCCAATGATCTTCCATTGGCTTGCTCCCACTATTTTCTTTCTCCACTCGACCATGAGATCGTAGTGCTCTATCCACGACATGCATAAGATTACATCATAATGAGCTTACCATATCACTTGCCACTCAATTTCTTCTTGATACTCTTGTACAAAGAGTGTTACCTTTCTAGATAAAGAATCAATCCTCTCTATTTTTACCATTAGATAATTCTATTTCTTCATTCTCATCCTTCTCTAGTTCCATCTCCAACCTTATTGCAATAAAAAGACAAGAAATTCTTTATTGCTATAGGGTTATCAATACTCTCACTTGATTGCCTTTAAGGACTTCTTTTACAATAATCAATTGTATGTTTGTCTTCCTCAACCTTTGTGCACTTATTCTCTTTCTCCACTTGTTTTTATGCTTCTTCATTGTATAGTAAGGCAAAAATGTACATTTATTGGTAATATTTATTTTCCAATGTGATTTCAACATCCTCTTCTTCAATTTGTCTTGCCAAGTTGTTCAAAGGTCATCTATAGGGAGGCCAAAGGCCTCTAAGAAGGTAATCACAAGAATTGATGGCTATGTGCCCAAGTCTATTGCAATTATAACAAGGCCATTGTTTTGATTCAGCCGCTTCTCTTTGTGGGACTCTCTCTCTCTCTATTTTCTTTGAACTATCCTTATTCTCCTTGGAGTGGTCGTGCTCCTTGTTCTCATAAACAAACATTGCCCAATTCCATAGGAATTGGTCCACCAAAGTACAATGGTTTAACTTGATAGTGTTGAGTTGACACTACAACTTCACCTTGTTCAAGCACTCTTGCTATTCCCTAAGCACATGTAATGGCTTCAAAAATAGTGCAAGGATTTTGTGTCATTATCTCTTGGTGAATTCACTCTTTTAGCCCCTATTTGAAATTGTCAAGAGCTTCTACTAGATTCATATTGATTATTAAAACCTATAGATTGAGAAATACCTCCATGTACTATTGTATGTTGTTCTTCTTCTTCAATTCCATAGTTGAGTTTGGGCCATCTATCAAAATGTATGGATTGGAAATTCTTCAATAGCTCTTCTTGCAATGCCATCTAAGTGATCTTTCTTCCTTCTACCAACACTGATTGCTCCTAAGCATCATACCATGTGAGGAATTTCTCCGTCAAATACCCACATGCAAACACATCTATAAAATGTCTGTGATTTCAATTGTGAATAATCAAAATTATTGATTCATTCTTAAAATCCAATTTTCTACTATTTCCATGGAATGTTATCCCTTGTAAGGTTTGCATGTCTTCTTCATCTCAAATAATAATGTGACTTTCTTGTTAACCAGAGTTGATGTCATCAACATGAGTGACTCTCTAGATACTTTAGTCATTGTTATTTGGTATTGGGATGATTCTCCTTCTTGTATTATATGATCATTCTTGAATGTATGTACTTGACTTTGCAATTCTTCCATTTTCATATTGACCTGTCAAAACTTGTTCAAATATCCCTTGCATTCCTTGCATTGAATCCTTGAATTGTGGCTTTATGATTTGTACACAAAACAAATGCTCAATCACTATTGCTTACTTCAATAGAGGTTTAATATGGTCAGTTGGGAGGAAGTATGGAAGATTGGGACTACCATTGGGACCTTAGAGGCTATCACTTGTTGATAATATTCCTCACCAAAATTGTGGACTACAAAATCCCTAAATATCATTTTTGGTCTAACTACATAACAAATTTCTATTTGCATGTTGAAAAAGAGATGATTTGGTATATTGAGATCCATTGCATCATAACAAAATATATATTATCAAGTTCCATTCTCTATTATATATCATCACATATAAAATCACTAATTTTACAAATTCATTATTATGTCTAGGAACTATGCTCCAAAATGATAAACAAGATATACGCTAACTTGCTCAAGCTGGATGTAGATAATCTTGATCTGGAAGGATTCAAAAACAGATTGCAAAGTATCAGAAATTATCTCAAGGAGCATCCATCCCATCTTCTCTTTAAAACACCCCCAATCTAATGGTTGTACTATATTTTCTCCCCTTCTCAATCCTTGTAGCCCATGTTCTTCCAAGGGAGGTGATCCACTTTCTTGGATTAAAACACATGTTCTTATACCATTGTAATGTTTTGAGGATAAGAGAACCCCTAAGAGAAACACAAGAGAAGAGATACAAGAGAAACACAAGACTTCATACCTTAATATTTTGATGCTTAAAGGAGCATTGTAATCTTTTGAGGATAGGAGGCCTAAAGAGAAACACAAAAGAAAAAATAATAATTTCACACTCAACCTTTGATGCTCCAAAGGAGCACCGTGAGTGTAGTATATAGCAAAGGAGACTCCTTCAAAGGAAGCTCCACCTTTGGATCATATACATGGATTGGTGATATATAAGCTCTGCCCTTAGATTGGTTGCATGCATAGGTGACATGTCAATTCTGATCCTATCTAGATGGTCAAACCATATTTGACCAGAAGGAATATTTAGGGAATCTTCTTGTAGCAATCTCCAAATTTTGTGGGTGAGGTATTATATGAAAGCTCTTGACGGGGCAAACCTAGGAGGAGAAAAGGCTAGTCTTTCCTTTCTTGGAAGGGGAGGGAGGTAGATTTGCACATTTTTGAGGCCTAATTTATCCTTTTCGGCCTCCAAAATTGGCTCTAAAGTTTCTTGGCTATTTTTGGCTCCTACCTTATTAGTAGAAGTCCTATTTTGGTGACATCTCTATCTGGTATACCTAGCCCATCATACATAACATCCTTCTATATGTTACCAAACCAATTTTCATCTCTAGATAATATGTCTAGCATTTTGTATTACAAATTCAAGCAATTTTGGCTCTTGCTTTATTGGTAGAAATACTCTTTTGGTGACACCTCTATCTGATCTACCTAGCCTATCATACATAACATCCTTCCAAAAGATATGTTACCAAGCCAATTTTCTACTCTAGATGATATGTCTAGCTATTGGTATTACAAGCACCTTTTCTTTATTATATAACAAAGATGATTTATTCAAAAGGAGATTCACTCTTGGATCAGATACATGGTTTGGTGACATGTCAACAAGCTCCATCCTTAAATTAGTTGTATGGATTGGTGTTATATTTATTGTTGTCCTATTTGGATGGTCAAACATGTTTGACTAGAAGGAATCTTGTAGGAAGCTTAAAATTGCATGAGTGAGGTACCATTAGAAAGCTCTTGACAAGCTGAAAAAGGGGGAGGGGGAGGAGAGAGAAAGATAATGGCTTTTCTTGGAAGTAAGGAGGAATATTTCATTTTTTGAGATCTAATTCATCTATGCAGGCCTTTGAAATTGACTCTAAAGTTTTCAAGGTGTTTTTGGCCTCTGCCTTATTAGTGGAAGTAATATTTTGGTGACAACCCTGTTTGATCTACTTAGACCATCATATATAACATCCCTCAAGATATTACCAAGCCAATTTACACCTCTAGATACTATGCCTAGCTAATTGTATTACAAAGATGCATTGATTGGCTGTTACATTGAGCCATTGGAAGTGGTAATATCATTACCACAACCATTAGAGCACTCTCAATGAAAAACTCCCTTTGCTTTAGCTACAAGCTCCATATGTCCTCTAATTGCATCCCAAGTAGACCAAGTGTGTAACCCAAGTAGACCACACTCACTTGGATGGACCTCAAAGTAGACCATTCTCACTTAGAATCCAAGTCCATAGCCCAACCTAACACCTAACGCTTGGATGCCTTTGACACTATTGTAATAGTGGTTATACCAATATGAAAACCCATCACCCGCCCCCTTTCATTGGTGTTGAGCTCCACCAATTGCTGTAATTATAGGTTCCAAACAAGTCCAAGACCTCTTTCTTGAAAAGCCTGGGAGCCTAAGAAACTCATAAGTGTGGGTAAAGTGGCTTTGGGCTGTTCAACAAGGTTCACCATTGCCATAGGGGACCTATCAACCACTACCACTATCTAAGACTCACGCTTGACATCCAAAATTTCATCAATAGTAAGGTGGTCTAGTCATTGAATCCCATCATAAGCACGCTATAGAACCTCTTTAAGTTAGAGGTTTGTCCACCAAAGACAAAGACGATGAGCCCGTGATCCCACTTTGGTTTCACCTAACAACATGGAAGATCCCATCCAAGAGTGGACCTAATGTGTACTCACAATCACCAATGTACAATAATAACCTATCAAAGGGATGTTCTCTCAAATGTAGGTTGGAGAAATGGATTGATGAACTTGGAGATGTCATAGTATAAGTAACATCTCCTAAAACATACTAGAATAAGTATCCTATAGACCTTGACCTTGGCCAACATGAGTATGTTCCTGATATGGCCATCCAAAAATCCTGAAATGAATATGACTATGTCTCTCTAAATCATACACGTCCAACAAGGAAATGTTTGTTAGTAGGGTCTTCTAATAACCATTGACTGTTGACATTGATAATAATTTAGGATATTCATAGGCCAAGTACACCACATGATGTAGAGAGACTCTCTTGGTAGTCTAATCTCATTCCACATACAAGTACTTCTATACTCATATACTTGCTTGCATTACCATAGCTAGTCCAATGCTAATCCCACCAAACAACTCCAATAGACATAATCTTTCCATTAGATACTATAAAGCAATGAGTGTGATATCTAAAGGTGACAAGGTACTAAAATCCAAAGGCTCATCCTCACATTGGTCTCCTAGTAGTACAAAGGCTTCACTCCAAGCCTATTGCACCAATTGATCCACATGTTGCAGCAATGCCTCCTCAAAACTCCACAATGGAATATCCAAGGTAGACGGATGGATCCTACTTGTTTTCCTAATCCAAGTGATCTCTTCTAGTATTGTTGTATCCTTTACATGGAATTACTCCCTAATGAGTCTCCATACCAAGTAATGGAACCATTGAAAGCTGAAATTGATGCCATGGTCCTTGACTATAGTGAGCCAAGACTACCATCACTAAAGCATATTGGTAGGTGACATACCTGCCCCTCACCTAATTGCCAAATTGGTCTATAAGAAGCTGTTTCCTCCCAATAGTCAATATTGAAACTCATGGAGTATAACATTGCTCCACCAACTAGCACATCATATGACTCTTCTATAGTCACATTGACATGAACTCTCACCACAAAGCTATCAATTGGATGATTGGGTTGAATCTAAACAATAAGCTCTCCACATGTGATGTATTGTGTAGAACCACCTCTTAGAGATGTCAAGATCCAAAATTGATACCTCTCTACATCCATCTTATGTAGCTCAAGATTGACAAATGAAACCTTCTCCAATGTAAGGGGTTGCACACCAAAGTCTAATAAGACCCTCTATGGTGTATAGACTTTCCTCGAAGGTCCCACCAAATGGAAAATCTCCCTCTAGTCATCCAATAGGATAACTCCAAGTGTGAACTGGGCTCGCTCAAGAGTAGGTCTAGTTGGTAACTCCTCCAACTTAGTTGCTATTTTTTTCCATAAACTATTGGTCATTCAATAGATCCCATGCTTCTCAACCAAGTTAGCTCTACTATCAACCAATTCTACTCTATAAGCAAGAACTAAATCATCCCTACTCTCACAAAGTGTGATAGCCAACCAGAACACTAGAATTGGGTCAACTCTTGATGTAAACATGTCATTGGTTGAGAAAAAAAGAAAGCACATAATTAACTAAGCCACCCCTAACATCATGCTAGACTCAATCTATGTAGTAGGTGTTTGACTAACATCTAGTCCATCATGCACTCCACCACCACCTACCATATTTTCACTAGGATATCTAGGAGCCATGGATGTTGTCTACAATACCTCAAAGAGTGTGAAAGACTAGGGAAATTTGACTTGTCTACTAGTCTCTCCTCTCTATAGATTGAACTCTATTGATGCTCCTCTAGGCTCTAAAGCACATATTGCATTCTTAGTCATTGTGGCAAATGCATCTACTTGTGTTGCGCTACACATAAATTTCAAGAGTTTTCTATCACCAACATTAGAGATGGAAGCCTTAACACTCAAATCTGATCTCCTTTGAGCTATGGCCATGCTAGCCAATCTTTACTCCAATTACTCAATCTAAGTAGCTATGGTTGTTTAGAAATAACCATAGCTATTAGAAGCAAGAGCAGGTACTATGCCCCTATTAAGTGTAGGTCCTCTACTACTACATCTACCACCTTTTCCTTCATGACCTAGAATTCCTTTACCACATGCCATAACATTTATAAAAGACCAAGACCAAGGAGAGAAATAAGAGAATGAAAACTCACATTGGGACACTTGAATGTGGGAAAACTCCAAATGCCTAGCATGAGCTTTGGCTTTGGTATTTATAGGTAGCATAAAAATCCCTTGAGAAGCTTCTCAAGAAGCTTCCTTGAGCCGCTTTCTTAGAGTGCAAGCCAAGTTAATCAGAAAGCTTCTCAAGACGCTTCCTTCTAGAAGCCACCTACTTGGCGTGCAAGCTAAGCTAGTTGGAAGCTTTTAGAAGCTACTTGTTTGAGGTGCAAGTTAAGCTAATTGGGAAGCTTCCCAAGAAACTTCCTAGATGCTTCTAGAATATTATGGGCTAATTTAGCTTACTCTCTACTTTGTTAGCCTTACTAACTGCGTCGCTAAACTCCATATTGTTACAACATCCCTATCACTCTATAACTCTTGGTGAAGGAGCATTAGTCACTAATGTCACTAAATCTGTAGCAATAGTCACCTCTATGTTGGCTATGATACACCAAATGTAAAAGACCAAGATCGAGGAGAGAAATAGGAGAATGGAAACTCACATTGGGACACTTGAATGAGTGAAAACTCCAAATGCCTAGCAAGAGCTTTGGCTTTGGTATTTATAGATAGCATACAAGGCCCTTGAGAAGCTTCTCAAGAAGCTTCCTCAAGCTGCTTTCTTAGAGTGCAAGCCAAGTTAACTAGGAAGCTTCTCAAGAAGCTTCCTTCTAGAAGCCGCCTACTTGACGTGCAAGCCAAGTTAACTAGGAAGCTTCTCAAGAAGCTTCCTTCTGGAAGCCGCCTACTTGACGTGCAAGCTAAGCTAGTTGGAAGCTTCTAGAAGCTACTTACTTGCCGTGCAAGCTAAGCTAGCCGAGAAGCTTCCCAAGAAGCTTCCTAGATACTTACAAAATATTCTAGGATAATTTGTCTTATGTGCTACTTTGTAAGTTTGACTAACTTTGTCGTTAAACTCCATATTGTTACATATTTCCCTACCGCTAGTTGGTGACGTCCTCATAGCCAATGAAGCTTCAAATTCTTGGATGGCCATCTGTGCATTTTTGAGGTGAGAAAGAGGTTCTTATATGGCATCATGAAAGGGATACCCTTTCCAAAGGACCTTGTACTCCGTATGTTGGCAACGGCCTTGTTGAATATGGCAACGTGCAAGGATACGATCGACTTTGTACTCCTCATGATCATTGATAGGGATAGGAAGAGGGGGAGGTTGGACTCAAGAGGAAAAGGAAGAGGGGGTAGGAACAAAGGGTTTCAACTTGGAAACATGAAAGACATGATGGATACGCATATGACAAGGCAAGGCAAGTCGATAAGCAATAGGAGAGACAATTTGGGTAATATCAAAGGGTCCTATCCAATTAGGGGCAAGTTTATGAACTTGGGTATCAAGTGGGAGAGGGAGGTCACTAGAGGATAACATGACTTTATCACCAACTTCAAAGGTGAGATCACGACGATGGTGGTCCGCATATTGTTTTTGGTAATTTTGAGCAACAAGGAGGTGAGACTTGGCTTGTTGGAGAGAGTGGGATATAGTGGTCAAGAATGTGGAAGTATGAGGAACTTGAGATGGAGGGGGAGCAAGAAGAGAATCAGGAAAAAGCGGATCTTGGCCAAAATTGAGAAAGAAAGGAGAAAATCTGGTGCTTGCATGTTTGGAATTGTTGATGGCAAATTTTGCAGCTACAAGACATTCATCCCAATTGGTATGGTGGACATTGACAAAGGCACACATCATATCCTCCAATGTACAATTTTCATGTTTGGTTTGTCCATCAATTTGAGGATGATAGGCCGTGGACAAAGCAAGCTGGGTGCCAAGTATTTGGAAGTGTGCTTGCCAAAACTTCCCAATAAATTGAGGATCATGGTCGGAGATGAGTACACGTGGCATCCCATGATGCTTGAAGACATTGTCAAAGTAGATTTGATCTAAGGTTGGAGCATCCACAATATCACAGGTTGGTGCCAAGTGGATTTGCTTACTAAGCTTATCCACAAACACCACGATTGTGGTGTGTCCTTGTTCTGTCTTTGGCAAAGATGTGATGAGATCCAAGCTCACATGCTCCCAACGAGCGGATGGAATGGCAAGTGGTTGAAGGAGTCCACTCGGCTTTTGGTTGCTGGCCTTGTTATGTTGGCAGCTCTTACACAATTGGAAAAATTATTGAACATCTTGTGTCATGTTGGACCACCACCATTGATGTTGGAGGGTACCCAAGATCTTGTCCACACCCATGTGATCAGCGATGGATAAATCATGGGCTTCTTGAAGGCGCACAAGTTGAAGATCACATTTAGCTAGAACATAGATCCGGTCCTCATGGAATAAAAGGCCCTCCTTGATAGAGAAGGTGTTGTACTCCTTATCGCATGCCATAAGGAGACCATGTACCATTTGGAAGAAGGGATCTTGGTGTAGAGCTGACTGAAACTCGTTTTGGACCTTGGAGTCAACTAACACCGTTGAAATTGCCACTGTGATGAGAGGAAGAGACTTCAAATCAGGTCATCGTGATAAAGCATCAGGGATGACATGGAACCAACCTGGTTTGTACTCAAGTTTGATGTCATACATTTGGAGTTGTTCCTCCCATCGATGATGTTGACTCTTCATGTGTTCCAAGTGTAAGATCTACAATAATGGTTTGTGATCAGTTTATATGATCACTTGTTTCCCCAAGAGGTAATGCCTCCATACCTTGGTAGCGTATACCATTGCAAATTGTTCTCAATCTCATGTAGAGTAGTTTTGTTCAGCCATATTGAGTCGGCAAGACATAAAGGCAATGGGATGGAGTTGATTTGGGAATTCTTGTTGCAGCATGGCTCCAATTGCAAAGTTAGAAGCATCAAAATCAACCACACAAGGTAGTTGAGGATCCTCAACTACCTTGGTTGAAGAATAGGTCTTGAAGACACCATATGCTTTAACTTCTGGAATGCTCCTTTGTGCTTGGTGGTCCACTGGAAACTCAAGTTCTTTCCCAAGAGGTTAGTCAATGGTGCAACAACATGAGCATAATAATTGATGAACCGTTGGTAAAACCTGGCCAATCCATTGAATGCACGTACTTTTGTAGCATCTTTTAGGTAGGCCAATCAGTAATGGCCTTGATTTTCTATTCCTCCATCTTGATCCCCTTTGATGAGATCTTATGACCCAAGAAGGTAACCTCCTTTTGCCAAAAGGCACACTTCAACTTCTTGCAATAAAATTTCCATTGTCGTAGTCGTCTTAGGACTTCTCGCACATGATTCACGTGTTCTGCCTCTCTCTTACTATAAATTAAGATATCATCCAAGAACTCCACCACGGACCAATCCAATAGTCTATCCAACACCCAATGCATCTAATCTATGAAGAATGTTGGAGCATTAGTGAGTTAGAAAGGTAGAACTCTCCACTCAAAATGCCCATACCTTGTACGAAAGGTAGTCTTTTGCACATCCTCTCTATCAATAGGAATTTGCCAATAGTTGCTACAAAGATCCAACTTGGAAAAGTAGCGTGTTCCACTTAGTTGATCAAGCAAGTCATTGATCCAAGGCAAGGGATATGCATTCTTCACAGTTTGCTTATTGAGCCCACGGTAATCAATACAAAAAAAAGTCCTCCATCCTTCTTTGGAACAAATAGGACCAGTGCTCCCCAAGGAGAGGTATTATGTTGTATGAAGTCCTTCTCCAACAACTTTGTAAGTGTTGTTTGCAACTCCTCTAACTCCTTTGGTGAGAGCCGATAGATCGGTCTACTCACTGGAGTACTCCTTGGCAATAACTCGATCTTGAAGGGCATAACTCAATTGGAGGGTAATCCGGAAACACGCCTGCAAACTCTTGAACTATCCGATCAACCATTGCTTGATGAGGCTCTTGGCCCTCCTCCAATTGTTCTTGTGCAATTGGCTTGATCCACACCTTAAATATAGACTTATCTTCCTCCAAAGCTTGCTCTATGGCTGCTTTACTAACCAACTTTCCTTCCAGGGACTCATCTCTCTTCCAAGCTTGCTCCATGGTTGCTTTCTTGGCAAACTTCTCATCTTGGGACTCCACTCCCTTCAAGGTTTGCTCTATGGCTACCTTCTTGACAAACTTCCCATCTTGGGACTGACTATTCTTAGGTGTCTTACTCAGAGGTGCCAAACAACCTAATTGGAAATTCCTACCTTGGTGTTGTACTTGAATTTGGCATCGGGTCCAATCAAATTGAACCTTATGACGTTCGAGCCAAGGTAGACCCAGAATGATATCATAGTGTAGAGGTGCCACTACAAACCTCATACACTCCTTCCCAATCTTGAAGGTAACAGGATGCAAGGTGCGGAATGCAAAACCCTTTCTACCATCTGTCATCGTCAAACTACTTCCAATCACTGGCTTGATAGGAATACCCAATTCCTTTGCTACTTGCACAGACATGCAATTCTCTGAACTTCTAGAATCAAACAAAATCCTACAACCCTAATTAGATATTGTACCTTGCAAGTGAAGCAAACTTTCATAGGTCGAGCCTTCAATCCCATTAGCACTAATCAAGCTCCCAATAGGTGGCTCAAAATCTCCTACTGGAATTCTTTGTTTCCTTGATCATTCGGTTCCACAAACTCCATTTGGGCAACTTGTCGAGGTCACCCATTCCTAAGTGGACATTCAATAATGCAATGTCCAACTTGGCGACAAAAAAAAAACCTCCACTTTATTGCAATCTTTCTTTACCTACTGCACCAAGTGGCCTCCATTGGATCACATCAATCTCCATTGGTGCTACTTCTTCCACCTGTGCATATTGTACTAGTAAGCTTAGTGTAAGTTGAGGTCAAGACCTGTAACACCCATTTGTGCATGTGTGTGGTATTGTGATATTTAGCTTGGTATTACAAGTACTTAAGAGATATTATTTATATAGAGATAAAGGATGGTTCTATATTAGTCATGGTTAGCTAAAGTTAGTCATAGCTAAGATAGATGGGACCTTACTTTAGAGGAAGTAGAAAAGATGAGCACCACTATTTTGGATTTTAGTGTGTTGACTTGGTATTATTCCTAGGTGTTTGGCTTTGAGGAAAGAGTTGAGAACTCTTGGGCCCGCAAGCCTTTTTGTTTTGGATTCTTCTTTAGTCCAAGGATAGCCCATGTGAAGGAATCCTTGCTTTAGTGGTTGGGTCAAGATAAGGGGAATATGCCCATGTGGATGGATATTCCTTTCTACTTTTTGACTTTACTTGACTTTTAGTCTAGTAACTTGAGTTACTACGGTAATTAGTAACTTTGGTGCATAACTATTTCACAAGTATATAAACAAGGGGTGAGGAGGTACTCATCATCCTTTCATTTGCAACTATCTCTCTCTCATTGAGTTCTCTAGTGAGCAATGTCTTGAGTCTTGGAGTGTTAGCCTTGGAGGAGTATGATGGAGTTTGGGTTCCTTGCCTTCTTAGTCCATGGTGCGCTACCATAATAGCCATCAGAGGTTCATCCTGAGTGAGAGACAGGCCGGCTCACATTTTTGGTTCCGTTCCCGGGACCTCTCTAGAAGGCAAGATAATGTTCCGCGTCCAATTCTACATTAGGCAGAAGGAGGCTATGAGAGCTCACTTGGAGAGAACATTAGGAGAGGAGAGGGCTGAACTTATGTTAGAGAACCAAGATCCATTTGTATACCCTGTAGTTCATTATGATGTCTTTGAGGTGATTTTGTACATCTTGTACACATGAGAGGAATTGGAGAGATTGTGTGAGGTGGATTGCAGATTTTGGGGATTAAGGTGATTTTGGGCAAAATCTCAAGTTTGAGATCTGGACTTGAGATTTCTACACATGATAGCTTGGGTTATCTTTCAGTTAACACACTTGAAATTATTGAGAGAGCTTCTATGGGCATTGGGCTAGAATTTTTGAAAGTTGATAGGGTAAAGTGCTCCCGCAACTGCATGCTCTCTGGAAAACTGTACAGAGTCTGCCATTTCTTCAATTTTCAGTGAATTGTCCTGAAAATTTCCAAGAAAATTCAGTGCATTGTATCCTACCTGTTGCCACAAAAATTAGAGAGAGATAGTTTTTGCGCAGGACGTTATGAGTTTTTGAAGTGAGGGGGGTGGTTTTCAGACCAAATCTGAAATATGGGTGCTGAATAGAAAGGTGTCTAGGCCAAATGGCTCAATGAAAAGATCTGGAATTTTGCAGGGAGGGACGCCCTGGAGTTGTGATCAAGTGTGGAAAATTTCATAGGACTGTGACATATTGGTTGGGAGATTTGAGTGACATTGTGAGGAAAGGTCAATTCTACAGAGTGGAGATCTCATGCATGAGAAGTTTGAGATCAACAAAAAGCATGTTTGAGTGTTTAGATTCATCTTGGGGAACATGGAGGGTCATCAAGAGTGGAAATTGAGATTATGCAAGGTTCCCCAAGGGTTTGAGGTGATTGTAGGGGTGGATTTGAGGAAAAGAGAGTTTACAATAGAATTTGAAGAGAGTGTTGAGAGGATCCAAAAACCTACACCACTTGGAGGAAAGAGTGAGTCTAAGTGCTTTCTATGTGGAGAGAAGGGACATAAGGTAAGTATATGTCCATTGACCTTTGAGAGCAAGAGATTGAGGGAAAGGAGAGGCTTACTTGACTTGGGTTTGCATGTTGGACCTTCTTCACCAAGATTGGGAGGGAGAAGATCTAAGACCAAGGAGTTGTGTGAGGTTTGTGGAGTTGAAGGACTTCCAAAAGGACATGAGTGTAGTGGAGTAAAAGCACTTTTGGAAACTTTGGTGAAGGATCTTGGAGAGAGTCTTAGTACAGCTACAGAAATACTACCACCTTCATCAGCTAGTTCTCAAGATTAGTGATGGAGATAATCTTTCAACTTATGGATAAACTATCCATGAGAGTTAGATTAATATGCACTCTAGGATTTGATGTTGCTATAGAAATCTTGGAGCAACCTGAACCTTTTGTGTTCCCTAGAGTGGATTATTCTCAGATGGTGTTAGTCATGTATATACTCTATTAGTAATAGAGTGAGAGAAAAGAAAAGAGAAAAAAAAATTGAGAGAAAAGAAAGATAGTGAGGGGTTAAGATGGGGAAACTTCCGGTTTTCTTTGGCAAGGATGGAGAAGATGTGGAGGCCTTTGTGAGAGACTTCAAGAGAGCTTGCATAGGAAAAAATGAGAGGAGGAAGAATGAGTGGGCCTCATTATTACCAGATTTCTTTGAGGATGCAGCACTTACATGGTATGAGTCAGAATACCAAAAGAGAGAGAGGAGAGAGGGGGAAGAGGAGTCTTGGGAGACTTTGACTTCAGCACTCATTGAGAACTTTCTTCCTCATGAGAGTTATGAGAGATTGATGAGTGAGGTTACATTTCTCAAGCAAGGAGATGGAGAGAAAGTGAGGGTCTATGTGGAAAGAGTGGAAAAGTTGGAGTCCAGATTTTGCATAGTGTTGAGGAAGGGTGGGGATGATGTGGAAACTACAATGATTGGCATAGGGGCCATGCTCACCAAGAATTTTGTGGGAGGATTCAGACCACAAATTAGAAGCAAGGTGAGATATGAGAAACCTTCTTCCAAGGTTGAAGCTATCAAGATCGCAATTCGTATGGAGGAGAGTTTGGAAGGGGATGAGAGTGATTTGGTGGTGAAGGAGGTTGTGCATCCTCCTCAAGGCTACAAGTATGGTGGAACTTCTGATACTTTGGTGACAAGGGTTGCACCACAAGTAGTAGTTGCTCCAGTTCTTGCACCTCCACCAAAAGATCCACTCCAAACCATCACAGAACAACTTGCGGATCTCAAGATCAATGTGGTGCAACTATGGGAGAAGAGAGAGGTGGATCAGAATGTAGGGAGAGGGCCTAGGAGTTATGGAAACTATCCATATAGAGGAGGCCAACCAGCCAACAATTTCAATGATAGAAATTGTTTTGGTTGTGGAGGAAGAGGCCATATCCAAAGGAATTGCCCAAATTCCACTTACCATGGAGGAAGGGGTTATGAGGGAGCCAATAGAGGGAAAGAGGGAGGTAGTGAAACCCAAGTGGCTCCTAATCCCAACAAAGGTAAGGGGATAGCATCCATAGATGTGGTTGAGAGCAAGTATGAGAAGGGAGAGTGCTCAAACTCCAAGGGTCTTAATTTGGAGCCTTTAGCACAAGAGAAGAAGAGAGCTCGTTTTGCAGAGGATGTTCACTCTTCTCAAGGATTTACTTCAAGCAAGGATACTCCTATGTCTACTAGGAGCACTCGCACCTCAACACCATCAACAACAAAGACTCCAAGGAAGAAGTTGGGGATGGAGGACTTCTTGATCTCAAAGCAACAATGGAACTATAATGTGTTGGAGGATGTTGGTAGTCACAAGGCTAACATCACAGTGGGCCAATTAATTGTTTTGAACCTTACCTTGAGAAAGGAGCTTAGAGGTGGTTTGAGTTCTACAAGGAGCAAGAAGAAGAAGAAGGCAAAAGTTCCAATATCAATGGGGGTGGTGGATGCCAAGCCAGCACCATGGGAAGCTTGTGAATATGCCTCCAAGATTGATGTGAGAGTGAATGGTCACAACATCAAGGATGCATTGGTTGATGGAGGATCAGCAGTGAATGCCATGTCAGAAAGGTTGATGAAGAAGTTGGGTATGATACCCTCAAGACCTTCAACATTTGTGGTGAGCATGGCAAACAAGCAACAAGTTCGACCAGTAGGGGTGATGGATAAGGTGGTAGTTTCAGTTATGGGAGTTCAAAATCTCATGACTTTCCAAGTCTTGAAGGATTCAAGCTATGACTTACTTCTTGGGAGGCCATGGTTGAGAGCAGCACGCACAACTGATCGATGGCACAAAGGGTACTTGAGGATTGGGCCATCAAACCATAGAGTCACTGTTCCTGTGACTAACACCACCAACACTTCACATTCAGATACACCATCTTCTGATTATTGGGAATCAGATTCTGAAGAAGGAGCTTCAGGTGTGGACACAAGCATGGAAGAGGAGACTTCCACGGAGGAGGATGAATCTGAATCTGATTCAGATGTGTATCCTTTGTGTGCTATGGATTTTGCACCTAAGCCAGAGGTTTTGAAGGACCCAGATAAATCACCATTGACACTTGAGGAGGTAGAGAGAAGGTTATCTACCCTCAAGTATGGCCCAAATGTTACCAAGGAGGAGAAGGTGAGATTTGAGGAGATTTTCCGCAAGTTCATCCATGTGTTTGCTTTTAGTTACAAGGATTTGAAGGAAGTCACCTTGGAGGAGCACAAGATAGAGGTGGAGTCACATGCAAGACCAATCCGCCAAAAGCAACGTCGCATTAGCCCACCAATATCTTTGGTTGTGAAGGAGGAGATTGATAAGCTCAAGGAGGCTGGATTTATCTTTGAGGTGGAGAATTTAGAATGGGTGTCTCCAATTGTCATTGTGAAGAAAAAGAATGGCAAGCTTCGGGTATGTGTGGATTACAAGAAGCTCAATGCTGTTACCAAGAAGGACTACTACCCATTGCCATTCATTGATGAGATCTTGGAGGAGGTTGCAGGTCATGAGAGGTACAGTTTTGGAGATGGTTATAGTGGATATAACCAAATCAACATTGCACCAGAGCATCAACAACTCACCACATTCACCACACCTTGGGGAACTTACGCTTTCAAGGTCATGCCTTTTGGGCTTTGCAATGCTCCAGCCACATTCCAACGGTTGATGAACAAGGTATTTGAACCTTTCATTGGGAAATTTGTGAAAGATTTCATTGATGACTTTTGTGTCTATGGGAGCAAGGAGGAGCACTTTGAGCACCTAATCAAAGTCTTGCAACGCTTGGATGAGGCAAATGCATCACTCAACCTAGAGAAGTGCATTTTTGGATGTGAAGAAGGTCTACTTTTGGGGCATATCATCTCCAAGGATGGAATAGCAGTTGATCTTGAGAAGGTGAGGAAAATCTCAGACCTTCCATTCCCTTCAAGCTTGACAAAGTTATGCCAATTCTTGGGGATGGTTGGGTACTATAGGAGGTTCATCTTCTCATTTTCCAACAAGGCTTATGCATTGACCATCTACATGAAGAAGGGTGTAGATTACATGGTGATTTTGGAAGACAAGGAGGCTCTCAAAGCTTTTGAGGAGCTCAAGCAATCCCTTGTTGTAGCTCCAATTCTTGCTAAACCTGATTGGAGTAAACCTTTCATCCTCTACACTGATGCTTCTAATGTAGCTACAGGATGCACTCTTAGTCAATTAGACCAAGATGGGCATGATCATCCAATAGCTTATGCTAGTAGGCAGATGGTTTCAGCAGAGAAGAACTACTCTGTCACGGAGAGAGAAGGGTTGGCAAGTGATCTTTGGTCTCAAGAAGTTTAGACACTACTTGATTGGAGGGAAAGCCACCATTGTCACGGATCACAATGCTTTGAAGTACATCTTCAACAAGCCTAATGTTGAAGGGAGACTAGCAAGGTGGATGATATTCTTGTCTGAGTATGACTACACCATTGAAGATAGGCCAGGAAAGAAACATGCAAATGCTGATTTATTATCTAGAGCCTATGATCATGATGGAGATGAGCCAGTGGATGATTCCTTCCCGGATGAGGAGCTCATGACAATCTCAGTTACTCAAGAGGTTCCAACGGAGTACAAGGAGATTGTGGATTTTGTGACAAAAGGTAACTATCCAAAAGGGATGCATGCTAGGGAGAGGAAGGCCCTTGCAGCAAGATCTAGACCTTACACAATGGTGGAGGATATTCTTTTTCACCAAGGAGCAGATGGTCTACTTCGAAGAGCAGTGGGTAAGGAAGAGTCTATCCTACTCATAAAGGAGTTTCATGAAGGTTTAGTATGTGGAGGACACTTTGCAGGAAAGGTGACTGCTTTCAAGATTCTAGATGCAGGTTACCATTGGAGAGGGATTTTCAAGGATTGTCTTGATTATTGCAAAACTTGTCATGTTTGTCAAGCTTTTGCTAGAAAGTCTACATCCACTCCACCACTTAGATTAATTCCATTGCTAGGACCTTTTGAGAAGTGGGGAATTGATTTTGAAGGTCCTCTCAATAGAACCCCAAGGAACAATCGGTACATTGTGGTAGTTACTGATTACCTTACCAAGTGGGTTGAGGCTAGACCATTGAGGGACAAGAATGAAGATGAAGTGGGTAGATTTCTTTATGAACGCATTATCACTAGGTTTGGATGCCCTTTGGAGTTGGTTTTTGATAGAGGAGGAGAGTTTACAGGAAGCATTACTACAGCCATGCTACGACATTTCTCTATCACACATAGAGTAACTACATCCTATAAGCCAAATTCCAATGGCTTGGCAGAGAGAACCAATCAGACCTTGTGCATGATGTTGGCCAAAGATGCAGAAATGGAGAGGGCTAAACATCATTGGGACAAGAGGATTCATGCAGTTTTGTGGGAGTATAGGACAACCATGAAAACTTCCACTGGATATTCTCCATTTCAATTGGTGTATGGTATTGAGTCTACCTTACCTATTCACTTTGATCTTCCTACCTTCCAAAGCATTCATAGGAGATTGAAGAAAGCACAAGGAGGTGATGCAGAGAAGTCAAGGAAGGATCAACTCATGGAGTTGGAAGAGGCAAGAGCAGTTGCTATGGTTCGAGTGGAGCAAGCCCAAAGGAAACAAAAGGAGAGCTATGATAAGAGGCAAGACAAGAAGAAGGTGGAGCCTTTCAAAGAAGGTGATGAGGTAATGTTGTTTGATTCCATTCGATTCAAGAGAGTGCAAAAGAAGTTTTTGCCTAAGTACTTTGGACCTTTCATAGTGGAGAAGGTGTGGGGCAATTACACCTATGATCTCAAGGAGTTGGGAGGAAGATACTTTGATAGGATTAACCATGATAAGTTGAAGATGTACCATAGAAGGTAGAGAGACCTTCACTTTGAGGACAAAGTGAAAACTTAGTCCGGGGGTAAATGTAACACCCATTTGTGCATGTGTGTGGTATTGTGATATTTAGCTTGGTATTACAAGTACTTAAGAGATATTATTTATATAGAGATAAAGGATGGTTCTATATTAGTCATGGTTAGCTAAAGTTAGTCATAGCTAAGATAGATGGGACCTTACTTTAGAGGAAGTAGAAAAGATGAGCACCACTATTTTGGATTCTAGTGTGTTGACTTGGTATTATTCCTAGGTGTTTGGCTTTGAGGAAAGAGTTGAGAACTCTTGGGCCCGCAAGCCTTTTTGTTTTGGATTCTTCTTTAGTCCAAGGATAGCCCATGTGAAGGAATCCTTGCTTTAGTGGTTGGGTCAAGATAAGGGGAATATGCCCATGTGAATGGATATTCCTTTCTACTTTTTGACTTTACTTGACTTTTAGTCTAGTAACTTGAGTTACTACGGTAAGTAGTAACTTTGGTACGTAACTATTTCACAAGTATATAAACAAGGGGTGAGGAGGTACTCATCATCCTTTCATTTGCAACTATCTCTCTCTCATTGAGTTCTCTAGTGAGCAATGTTTTGAGTCTTGGAGTGTTAGCCTTGGAGGAGTATGATGGAGTTGGGGTTCCTTGCCTTCTTAGTCCATGGTGCGCTACCATAATAGCCATCAGAGGTTCATCCTGAGTGAGAGACAGGCCGGCTCACAGACCAAGTTAACACAACCAAGGAATCAAAGTGCTTAGCCAATTGCATGGCTTCTTCTATATTTTGTGGTTCTCGCATGGTCACCTCCAATTTGGTTTGTGACTTCAATTCCTGCACAAATTGATCCAGAACTTCTCCTTCTTGTATATCTAGAATTTGCATGATGATGTTTTGAACTTGTGTGATGTAGCCTCTTACTAAGCCAATCTGCTTCAACTCCGCCATCTCATGCAGCTTGGGTGGCATTTATAGTTTGAAATTGACCAAGTATTGCATCCTTAAAATTTTGTCCATGTCAAGATTGGTGCAACAATCTATTGATCAACGCTCTACTCGGAATCGCCACCAAAGTTTTTCCATACCATCCAATTGGCTAGAAGCCAAGAGAATCTATTTCAGTTCATCTTGAAGATTGGTGGCTTCAAAGTAACGTTTGCAATCAAACACAAAATTCTCCATTGTGCCTGAAAGATTCTTGCCTTCAAACACCTTAGGTTTTGGAAATCAAATACAATCTTCTTCATCTCGGACTCGCACTCTCTCTATATGTTCTTGTTGTTGTTGGTCTTGTTCATCCAACAATTGAGTAATGTGCTCAATTTTTTGCTACATCGCAAGGATAACATCTGGTATTGCCACCATAGCTACTACTCTATCCTACTACTCCCAATTTATCTAATTGATTAACATAGATACAACAAGTCCACCTTTCTCCATAAGTGACAACCGGAAGTCTCAAGGGTTCCTCAAACATGGTGATCATATGTAGAAAATCTTGCTCAAAGCGTGAGGTGATGAATTGTGTGAAGCAATGCTTGGGTAATATCTGGACATGAAAACCTCAATGGTTTGGTGGAAGTGGATTTGATGGTCCATAAATTCTATCCATCCCATTCCCGCTCTGATACCAATGTAAAAGACCGAGACCGAGGAGAGAAATAGGAGAATGGAAACTCACATTGGGACACTTGAATGAGGGAAAACTCCAAATGCCTAGCAAGAGCTTTGGCTTTGGTATTTATAGGTAGCATACAAGGCCCTTGAGAAGCTTCTCAAGAAGCTTCCTCAAGCCGCTTTCTTAGAGTGCAAGCCAAGTTAACTAGGAAGCTTCTCAAGAAGCTTCCTTCTAAAAGTTGCCTACTTGAAATGCAAGCTAAGCTAGTTGGAAGCTTCTAGAAGCTACTTACTTGCAGTGCAAGCTAAGCTAGCCGGGAAGCTTCCCGAGAAGCTTCCTAAATACTTCCGGAATATTCTAGGCTAATTTGTCTTATGTGCTACTTTGTAAGTCTGACTAACTTCGTTGCTAAACTCCATATTGTTACAGCAGAGGTATCATGTCTATTGCCCTAAGTTCACTCTCTCTTGTAGTGAGGTCCACCACAAGTCCAACAAGCAATACCACCACTCATTGGTTACTATTGATCTCAAAATGAAGGTAAGGATCTAGTTACACTAGGCCTTTTACTTGCTCCATAAGATCTACGCTATCCACTTTGCACTCAAAAAACCAACATGGTGTGGTGCACTCTATTGCATTCTAGAAGAAGTAACAACTATGGATGAGGTCTTCCCACCAAATCCAAATCTCACCACTCCTCTACCATGTTGAGCTCAATGCGCTCATCCAAACTAAAGATTATTGCCAAAGTAGGTGAGGTGGCCTATAACAATGTAGCATCATGTACTCTGTTGCAACTCCTTGTGTAGGATCCCAGACTAAAACTAGATTGGGGCCTTAGTAACTCCTTGAGTGGAATTGATCAATAGTGTCTCTTGCAAGTGTATGCCTTGTATAAACTCTCTCTAGCCTTTCATTGGAACTCTTACAAGCTCCTTAGCTTGTCAATCTGCACTCCTTGATAGTTTTGCTTCAAGCACCGGAAGAACTCCACCATAGGGTAAATGCCGGTACTGCACCACCTCTTAGAGCAATACCTCCACTCATAGTAACACCATCTCTAACTAGTCCACCTCTACTAGATACACCAATGCTATTAGAGCTAGAACTTGTAGGTATTGCCAATCTACCCCTAGCAATCGAGCTTGAAGTGATAGAGATGTAGTTCAAAGACCAATATTGTCTCCATAGCTTGATCACCTCCAAGTAAGCTCTCTTGAACCTATGATATTCATCCATTGGCGGACTCTCCAAGTGCTGAAACAACTCTTTCTATGCCATGAAGAGTGTGAACAAAGTTTAGGTTCCGCATATGCTATAGGCCATACCAACTATCAAACTCTTGGATGAAGTCATCCAATTCAATGGTACCTATTGTACCAAAGTAGTGCTTGGGGCTTTGGAGGCTCTATAAATATCATCCAAGTCCTACAATAACAATGCAAACACACCAAGTGCACTCTCAATTGAATTAGCTCTTGTATCAAATGCCAAATTAGAGTCGATCTCCTCTCTTATTTGGGACCTGAGATACAAGCTCATACCAAACACCACTCCATGGAAATCCACTACATACTATAGAAATTTCTACTCTTGAATCCCCAAAGAACTCCATTGTGACAATGTAACTCAAACCACAACTTTAACCACCACAAGTACCCCACCAAGGATCACCGCCAAGTGCCATCACCAATTGAGCACCACTCACTAGTGTACCTTTAACTACAACAACTACACTAGGAGAAAAGGCAACATGTAACCTGCAATCATAATACACTCTCACGGTTTGCATGTCATCACTTCCTACCTCACTTGAGAGAAACATATGTAGTTTGATTGGTCATCACTTCAGCCTTACTACCAAGAACTCATAAGAGCACCAATGCTCTAAAGTCAATGCACCTATAATACCAAGAGCTAGCCATATGATCTAGATGTGAAATTTGGTTTGGTAATATTTGGAATGATGTTATACATGATGGAAAAAATAGATCAAATAGAAATATCACCAAAATGATACTTCTACTAATAGGGCAAAAACCAATAGCTAAACATATGATTTAAAGGTGAGAATTGGTTTGGTAACATCTAGAAGGATATTATACATGATGGACTTAATAGATCAGAAAGATGTATCACCACAAGGGTACTTCTACTAATAGAGTAGGAACCAAAATATGCCTGAAATCTTTGAAGGCAATCTTGGAGGCCTAAACGGATGAATTAGGTCTCAAAAATATGCAAATCTCCCTCTTCCCAAAAATGGAGGAAAGGATGGCCTTTCCCTCCCCTCTACTTTGTCTTGTCAAGAGATTTCCAACAGTACCCACGTGATTATGAGATTCCTATGGGAAGATTATCTTTGGTCAAAGCTTGTTTGACCAACCAGATAAGACCAAGATCAACATGTCACCCATCCAAGTAAGTAATCCAAGGGTAGAGCTTGTTGACATGTCACCTATCTATGTGCCTAATCCTATGGTGGAGCTTCCTTGGAGGAGATCCTCTTTGTCTATATAATAAAGAGGAGGTGCTCCTTTGGGGCATCGGAGTTTGAGTGTGAAACTTGTGTTTGTGCATTTGTGTTTCCCTACTATCCTTGCAATATTATACTAGTATTAGAGCAGAAGTTTTAATTCAAGAGAGCAGATCACCCCTCTTGGAAGAACATGGGCTATTGAGACTGAGTAATTTTGGAGTGAAAACCCATGGAGAAATTGATTAGATAGGAGTGTTTTAGAAAGAAGATGGGATGGAAACTCTTGGAGGAAAATTTCCTACACCTTGCTTTTTGTTTTTGAATCCATTTCACATCAAGGTCATGTACATTTAGTGAGAGCAAGTGAGAGTATACCTTGTTTACCATTTCGGAGCAAAATTCATGGACATAGTGATGAATTCACCAAACCCGGTGATTCTGCCTATAGTGGTTTATGATAGAGAGTGGGATTTGAAAATCTACATTTTGTTGTGATGGATTTGAATATCCTAGATCCTCTCTCTTTCAACACTCAAGTAGAAATTTATTATATAGTGAGACCAAAAGTGATGTTTAGAGATTTTGTGGTCAAGAATTTTGGTGAGGAGTGTTATCAACAAGTGATAGCTTCTAAGTCCCAATGGTAGTCCCAATAGTTTGTGCACCCTCTAGAGTGATCATATTAACTCTCTATTGAAGTAGACAATAGCAATTGAGTGTTGCAGGAACCATAGATCCGTAGTTGCAAGAGCTGATGCAAGGAATGCAAGGGATGTTGAATAAATTTTGAGAGATTAAGATGACCATGGAGGCATTACAAAGTCAAGTGCAGACCCTCAGGAATGATCAAGCAATGCAAGAAGAAGAGCCGGCTCAACCCAATACCTACAATTGAAGTACTTGGAGAGGCACCCGTGCCTATGAATTGGGTCAACAATGAAGACACATTGCTTCTACGGATGAAGAAGACCTACAACATTGAGCCTTATAAGGAGTAGTGTATGATGGGAGGAGTGGAGAACTAGATCTTGAGAATGAATCAATATTTCTGATTGTTCTCAACAGAGATCACCAAGTATGCTATAGGTGTGTTTGCATGTGGGTACTTGACCGATAAAGCCCTCACATGGTACAATGCTTGGGAACAATCCATGTTGGCAAAGAGAAGGGAGGTCATGTGGACAACAATGCAAGAAGGATTGCTAAAGAATTTCCAATCGGTGGATTCCGTGTAGATGGCCTGGATCCGACTATGTGGATTGAAACAAAAGAACAACATATAAGAATATGTGGAGGCATTTTTGGATCTACAACTTGCAATAACCAACAAGAGTCCAATAGAGGCTCTTGACAATTTCAAACGAGGGTTGAAGGAGCAAATTTGCCAAGAAGTCATAGTATAAAATCCTTGCACAGTATTTGAAGCCATTGCTTGTGTGTAGAGAATAGCAAGGGCATTGGGTGGAGGTGAAAGAGTAGTTCCTCCTTGACATTATCGGGCAAAAATGCCACACATGGGTGGACCAGTACCAATGGAATTGAGCCACCTTTGGTTTTGAGATCAAGGAGCATGACCGCTTCAAGGAGAGCAGGGACGGGTAGAAGAATGGAGAGATGGAGCCCTACAAGGAGAAGGAACTCAAAAAGAACAATGCCATTGTTACAATTGTGGCCATATTGGGCACATATCTACCAATTGTTGTGCTCATCTCCCCATAGACCCTCAGCTTTCATATAAGCAATCTTTGAACAACATGGAGAGAGACACTGAAGAAGAGGAGGTGGAAATCACTTTGGAAAACAAAGATTGCTAGTAAATGTACCTTGTGGCCTTATTGGCTCCATAAGGAAGCAAAAAAGCAAGGGAAGGAAGAAGACAAGCTTGCAAAGGTCTTGAAAGGCAACCTCACAATTGATTGCTGTGAATGGAGTCCTAGACGGCAATCAAGTGAGAGTATTAATGGATCCGGGAGCAATAAAGAATTTCTTGTTTTGCTATGTTACAATAAGATTGAAAATGGATCTAGAGAGAGATGAGTGCAAAGAAGTAGAGTTACCTAACGGGCAAACAAAGAGGATTGAATCATTATGTAGATGGGTAACACTCTATGTAGAGAATATCAAGAAGCAATCGAGTGACAAGTGATACAATTAACTCGTTATGATGCAATCTTGGGTATGCCATGGATGGAGCACTACAACCCTATGGTACATTAGAGGAAGAAATTAGTGAGAACCCACTAGTGTTGATCATTGGGGTCAAAGAAAATTGAATATGCAAGAATTGCCTCTCTATGTCATAGAAACAACAACTATCCATAAGATTGATAGATGTTTCATGGGTCTAATAAGAGAAGTCTAGAGTGCACAACTTGATGGACAAATTCTTGAGAAATTGAAGGATGTGGTCAATGAGTTTCAAGATGTCTTTCCCAATGATCTACCCTCAAGATTACCATTAAAAGGAAATCAGATCATAAAATTGAGACACTCTCGTGGAAGACCTCCTTGTAAGGCCCCATATTGCCTATCACCTCATGAGTTGGAAGAGTGTAAGACTCAAATTGAGGATATGCTGCAGAAAGGGTTTAACTAACCCAACGTATCACGGGGCTCTTGTCTTGTTTGTGAAGAAGAAGGACGGTACAATGCGCATGTGCATTGACTATTGGGGTATCAATCAGTAAACAATGAAGAAAAAATACCCCTTACCTTGCATGGATGACCTATTTGAGCAACTTAATGGAGCAAGACACTTCATCAAATTGGACTTGCGGAGCGGTTACAATCAAATCCAAATTGCAGAGAAGGATGTGTAAAAAACTGCCTTTTGAACTAGGTATGGCCACTTTGAGTATCTCCTGATGCCTTTTAGCCTCACCAATGCACCTGCCACTTTCATGAGTCTAATGAATGATATATTTTATCCATATTTGGATAAGTCTGTTATTGTTTTCTTGGATGACATCTTAGTATATAGTAGCATGATGACAGAACACACACAACATCTACAATAAGCCCTCCAGATTCTAAGACAAGAATTGATTGTGTGCCAAAATCTCAAAGTGCAATTTTGGTAAGTCTAAGGTAGACTACTTGAGGCATAGAGTAAGTGGAGAAGGTATTCAATTATTGACAAATAAAATAGAGGTCATTCAAAAATGGAGTGCCCTAGAAGATCAAACTCAACTCAAGAGCTTCTTGGGGTTGATAGGATTCTATTGTTGATTTGTCAAGGACTTCTCCAAGGTTGCATAGCCTTTAATGACACTACTAGGCAAGGGGAAGAAGTGGATGTGGAGAACCACACAAGAGTTGGCCTTTCAAGAATTGAAAGCTACCTTGCTACATACACCAATCTTGAAGTGATGTGATCCAAAATGTCCAATCAAGTTGGCTATAGATGCATCAAGCTTAGCAATAGAAGGAGTCCTACAACAAGAATAACATGAAGGATGACATCCAATTGCATATTTCTCTCAAAAGTTATTACGGGCAAAGCGCAACTATCACATCACAAAATGAGAAGAGCTGGCCATTGTCTTGGCAACCAAGCATTGGAAGCACTATTTGGAAGAGAAGGCATTTTTAGTAGAGACATACCAAAAACCTCTAGTCTACCTTGAGACACAAAAAGATCTATCTTGGCGCCATATTAGATAGGCAGAGTGGCAATAGTGCTTCAACATGACAATTACTTATGTGGAAGGTAAGAAGCAACTTGCAAATGCATTCACCCGCATGCCAATGGCAAACAATTTGGTGGCAAAGGTTAACATTAACCCTAAATTTTGGCCCAAGATTTTGGTTATTACAAAAATTGATCCACAAATGGTAGGAGCGCAATCATCCAAAGGTGTAAAAGACTAAACCCAAGGAGAGAAATAGGAGAATGGAAACTCACATTGAAATACTTGAATGTGGGAAAACTCTAAATGGCTAGCATGAGCTTTGGCTTTGGTATTTATAGATAGCATACAAGGCCCTTGAGAAGCTTCTCAAGAAGCTTCCTTGAACTACTTTCTTAGAGTACAAGCCAAGTTCACTAGGAAGTTTCTCAAGAAGCTTTCTTCTAAAAGCTGCCTACTTGGCGTGCAAGTTAAACTAGTTGGAAGCTTCTAAAAGCTACCTGCTTGGGGTGCAAGTTAAGCTAGTTGAGAAGCTTCCCAAGAAGCTTTCTAGATGCTTTTGGAATATTTTGGGTTAATTGACTTATTCTCTACTTTGTTAGCCTTACTAACTACATCATTAAACTCCATATTGTTACATATTCCCCCATTACTAGTTGGTGACATCCTCGTTGCCATTGAAGCTTCAAACTCCTGGATGGCCTTTTATGCATTTTGGAGGTGAGAAAGAGATTCCCATGTGGCATCATGAAGGGGATACCATTTCCAAAGGACCTTGTACTCCATATGTTGTTTGCATCCTTATTGATTATGGCGACGTGCAAGGATATGATCAAATTTGTACTCATGATCATTGATAGGGATGGGGGGAGGAGGAGGTTGGACACTAGAGGAAAAGGAAGATGGGTTAGGAACAAAGGGTTTAAACTTGGAAATATAAAAGACAGGGTGGATGTAGATATGACAAGATAAGGCAAGTTGATAAGCAACAAGAGAGATGATTTGGGTGACATCAAAGAGTCCTATTCAATTAGGTGCAAGTTTACAAACTTGGGTATCAAGTGAGAGGAGTAGGTTACTAGAGGCTAGCATGACTTTATCACCAACTTCAAAGGTGAAATCATGATGATGGTGGTTTGCATATTGTTTTTGATAATTTTTGGACAACAAGGAGGTGAGATTTAGCTTGTTGGAGAGATTGGGAGATGGTGGTCAAGAAGGTTGAAGTATGAAGGAACTGAGATGGGGGAGGAGCAAGAAGAGAATCTCAAACAAGCAGATCTTGGCCAAAATTGAGAAAGAAAGGAGAAAATTCGGTGCTTGCCTGTTTGGAATTGTTGTAGGCAAATTCTGCAATTACAAGACTTTCATCCCAATTGGTATGGTGGACATTGACAAAGGCACACATCATATCTTCCAAGGTACAATTTTCACGTTTGGTTTGTCCATCAGTTTGGGGATGATAGGCCATGGACAAAGCAAGCTTGGTGCCGAGTATATAGAAGAGAGCTTGCCAAAATTTCTCAATGAATCAAGGATCACAATTGGAGATGAGTACACGTGGTATCTCATGATGCTTGAAGACATTGTCAAAGTAGATTTGTGCTAAGGTTGGAGCCTCCACGATATCAAAAGTTGGTGCCAAGTGGATTTGCTTACTAAGCTTATCCACAAACACCACGATTGATGTGTGTCCTTGCTTTGTCATGAGCCAGGATGTGATGAGATCCAAACTCACATGTTCCCATGGAACGGATGGAATAGGGAGTGGTAAAAGGAGTCCACTTGGCTTTTGGTTGCTAGCCTTGTTGTGTTGGCAGCTTTCAAACAATCAGACAACCTCTCAAACATCTTGTGTCATGTTGGACCACCACAATTGGCGTTGGAGGGTACCCAAATTCTTGTCCACACCCGTGTGACCAGCTAGTGGTAAATCATGGGCTTCTTGAAGACATGCAAGTCAGAGATCACCTTTGGTTGGAACATAGATCCGGTCCTCATGGAATAGAAGGCCTTCTTTGAAGGAGAAGGTGTTATACTCCTTGTCACATGTTGTTAGATGACCATGTACCATTTGGAAGAAGGGATCTTGTTGTAGAGCTGACAAAAATTCATTTTGGACCTTAGAGTCAATTGCCACCATTGTAATTGCCACCGTGATGAGAAGAAGAGACTTCAAATCAGGTCGTTGGATAGAGCATCAAGGATGACATGGTACCAATGTGGTTTGTATTCAAGTTTGATGGCAAACAATTGGAGTTGCTCCTCCCATCAATGATGTCAATGCTTCATGTGTTCCAAGTGTAAGATCTGCAACAATGGTTTGTGATCAGTTTGCATGATCACTTGTTTCCCCAAGAGATAATGCCTCCATACTTTGGTGGCATATACCATTGCAAGTTGTTCCTGATCTCAAGTAGAGTAATTTCTTTCAGCTGTATTTAGTCGGTGAGACACAAAGGTAGTCCATCTGGGAATTCTTGTTGCAACATTGCTCCAATTGCAAAGTTAGAAGCATCAAAATCAACCACACAAAGTAGCTTAGGATCATATGGTTGAAGGATGGGTCTTGAAGACACCATATGTTTCAGCTTTTGGAATGCTTCTTTGTGCTTGGTGGTCCACAAGAAGTTCTTCCCTAAGAGGTTAGTCAATGGTGTAACCACATGAGCATAATATTGGATGAACTGTTGGTAAAAATTGGCCAATCCATTAAATGCCTATACTTCTATAGCATCCTTTGGAGTAGGCTCCTCAATAATGGCCTTGATTTTCTCCTTGTCCATCTTGATCCCTTCCAATGAGATCTTGTGACCCAAGAAGGTGACTTCCTTTTGCAAAAAGACACACTTCAACTTCTTGTAATAAAATTTCCTTTGTTGTAGTCATCTTAAGACTTCTTGCACATGATTCATGTGTTCTACTTCTAAATTAAGATATATTAAGATATCATCCAAGAACACCACAACATACCAATCCAATAGTCCATCCAACAATTGATGCATATGATCCATGAAGACTATTGGGGCATTAGTGAGCCCGAAAACTCTCTAATCAAAATGCCCATACCTTGTGCAAAGGTGGTATTTTTCATATCCTCCTTATCAATGTGGATTTGAAAATAACCACTACGGAGATCCAACTTGGAAAAGTATCATGCTTCACTCAATTGATCAAGCAAGTCATCAATCCAAGGTAAGGGATATGCATTCTTCACTGTTTGCTTATTGAACATACGGTAATCAAGACAGAAACAAAGTGTTCCATCCTTCTTTGGAACAAATAGTACCAATGCTCCATAAGGAGAGGTACTATGTCATATGAAGTCCTTCTCCAACAACTTCATAAGTGTTGTCTTCAACTCCTCTAACTTCTTTGGTGAGAGCTGATAGATTGGTCTACTCACTAGAGTACTCCCTAGCAATAAATCAATCTTGAAGGGCATACCATAATCATAGTGCAATCCCTTTGGCAGATCATCCGATGTTGTAAGAAAAATAATCTATGTGAACCATTGGTGCATTTGGTGGGAGAGTTTTGTTGACTTTATGTTACAGTGACTTTGGTATTTTGTTATGTTATTGTATATTGGGAATATCTTTCATGCCATCGTAAAGTCAAAAGTTATTGTGTGTTGCCATAAGCCCATGGAAGTTTCAAGGGTCAAGTAAACTTAGAAGTCCTTTTATGTTTCAAGAGCTCAGGGGGTTTGAAAAATGATGCATGAGCTCGGGAGTTTCTTTGTGCTACACCAACTCAGGGCTTAAATTTATGCTACATGAGCTTGGGATTTTGTTTATGTTAGTGGATTTTGGGAGTATTTTAGTTTAGTGCCATTTAAGCAAATAAGTCCTATGAGGGTATTTCATTTAGTTATTTTGAGCAAACGGCTCTAGAGAGTTTATTTGGAACACTTTGAGCAACAAAGCTATTTTGGGATTTTCCATGTTGAGTAGTGACAAAGTGGACTAAGAAGGTTTTTTGAGTGTACAAAGGCTGAAGAAAAATGCCTTGAAAGGGTTTGGTGATGACAGGGCCAGAGGAGGAAGGACATATGCTTTGAGAGGCTTGCTGATTGAGGAAGGACTTCAAAGGCTTAGGGGCAGGAGAAAATTATTGCAGGCGGACATATGGCTGAGGACTGGACAGGGGAAGATTTTTTGAGTTAAGGTTTAGGGTTTTTTGGGAGATGACAGCTGTTGTGAAAGTCTAGATAGAGGGAAGGTAGAGGGAAAATCAAGAGAAAGGAGTTTTTGAGAAGTGGCTACAAGGAGAGATTTTTGAAGGAAAGGAGACCTGGTTGTGTAGGGGAATTGGAGAGTTGGACAGGAAGGGAAGAGAGCATTTTCAAATTTTAAGAAGCCTTGGACTGTGATAGAGGGAAGGTAGAGGAGAAATTGAGAGAAAGGAGTTTTGAGAAGTGGCTACAAGGAGAGATTTTCGAAGGAAAGGAGACCTGGTTGTGTAGGGGAATTGGAGAGTTGAACAGGAAGGGAAGAGAGCGTTTTCAAAATTTAAGAAGCCTTGGACTGTGATAGAGGGAAGGTAGAGGAGAAATTGAGAGAAAGGAGTTTTGAGAAGTGGCTACAAGGAGAGATTTTCAAAGGAAAGGAGACCTGGTTGTGTAGGGGAATTGGAGAGTTGAACAGGAAGGGAAGAGAGTATTTTTGAATTTTAGGAAGCCTTAGACTAGGACAGAGGAGAGGAAATTTTTGCAGCTTCCCCTAGAAGTGAGAAGTGAAGAGGAGTTTCGAGAGATATTGTGCTAGACAGAGCACTGGACAGAACTGGATAGAGAAGGAAAAGGAGTAATTCAAGAGAACAATATTGGATAGAAGAGAAGGAAAATTGGGAGACTTTGTGCTAGATAGAGAACTGTACAAAGAAGGAAGAGAGTGGGAAGGAGTTTTGAGAGATGTTGTGTTGGACAAAGCCCTAGATAGAATTGGACAGAACTGAAGAGGAGTAATTCAATACAACAGTACTAGATAGAAGAGAAGGAAATTTGGGAGATTTTTTGCTGGATTTTGCCCTGGATGGAGAAGTGAGAAGTGGAGGAATTTTTGAGAGATTTTGCACTAGACAGAACTGAGGATGTAATATCAAAAGTTGATGAATTGTTGTTGTGAGAGAGTTGGACAGAGGAGAGCAAATTTTGAAAGTTGATGACTGTTGTTGTGATAGAATTGGACAGAGGAACAAATTCAAAAGTGTAAGGGCTGATCTTGTGATAGAACTGGACAGGAGAGCAATTTCAAAAGTTGATGATTTGTTGTTGTGAGAGAGTTGGACAGAGGAGAGAAATATCAAGAGGTTGATGATTTGCTGTTGTGAGAGATTTGGACAAAGGAGAGCCAATTTCAAAAGTTGATGACTGTTGCTATGATAGAGTTGGATAGAGGAGAGTAAATTTCAAAAAGTGTAAGGGCTGCTGCTGTGATAGGCTGGACAGAGGAGAGCAAATTTTGAAATTTTATGGCTGCTTGTGTGAGAGAACTGGATAGGAGAGCAATTTTGAAAGTTGGTGATTTGCTATTGTGAGAGAGTTGGACAGAGGAGAGAAATATCAAGAGGCTGCTGATTTGCTACTGTGAGAGAACTGGACAGAGGAACAAATTCAAAAGTATAAGGGCTGCTGTTGTGAGAGAACTGGACAGAGGAACAAATTAAAAAGTGTAAGGGCTGATGATGTGATAGAGCTGGACAGAGGAGAGCAAATTTCAAAAGTTGATGACTGCTGCTGTGACAGAGCTGGACAGAGGAGATCAAATTTGAAAATTTGATGATTGCTACTGTGACAGGAGGACTAGGAAAAAAGGAAAGATAATTAATTAGGAAGAGCTCTGATTGACCAAAAGAGCCTAGAGAATGCTTTGAATGAAATGTGGTCTATGACATGAACAGTGAAGGAGGAGAAAATCAAGGGTTGCCTTGGACAGTGAAGGTGTGTGTGAGAGAGAGTATATTTTGAAGTTTGCTGCTGGCTGGTCGGGACAGGAACTAGGACAGGGAGTGAAGAAAGGAAGGCAATTTTGCAGGTAATGGGCTGGACTGGAGAGAAAGGAGGAGTTTCAAAAATTTGTTGTGAAGGTTTGAGGGTGAACCAAGAGAGACAGACAAAGAGTAAATTTTGAGCTTTACAATGAGGACCAAGAGAGCTGGAGACAACAAAGTAGTTCTCAAAGGTTGGGGAATGGCTGATGATGGGCAGAAGATAGAGAGGCCATTTTCTCAAAGGTGATGTGAAGGTCTAATGCTGAAGTGATAGGGCAGAGAGAAGAGAAGGAGAGGTATCAAATGTGGAGGTGTGAGTGACAGCTTGACAAAAGAGAAGTAGTTGAGAAGATTGTCTACATGTGATTGGGCAAATTTGGATGCTCAGCTAGAATGTCTCGATTGCCCAGGTGATAAATTAGGAATGGTCACTTCATAGGAAAGAGTTGTTTGTCTTGTTTTACTTATAGCTGTATGACTGGTTGAAGAGGATGATTTGTGAACAGATAAATGTACTCTAAATTATGGATGTTGTCAAGGGAAGGGCTGCATTTAGGAGCTCTTGGTTGAGTCTATATGATTGCACAGTTCAGTGGTTGATACAGTCAGGTTTGATTACCATTAATTGCTTGTGGCTATTTCACAAGTCTCACCATAGCCGTCTTAGGAATCTGTCCAAGCCAAGAGCCAAACCTACAGACCCAAACATAAAAGAGAACTGAAATCAATACTTTATAGGAATAGGGCTACAAGATCCAACATACAAACTATGGGAGAAACCTACCTTGGGAACAATTAGAACAACCTGACCTATTGGAATGAGCCTGCCAGCCATAAAAAAAAGGAAGAGAATATCAAACCTTGGGAAGACTCAAGTCATCAACACCAATCGCAACTAAGCACGAGCAGCTAGGTGCCCGGTGCACTCTCAAGGACAAAACCCCACAACACTAGAAACAAGTCCGCAAACTCCTGAATTATCTGATCAACCATTGGTTGATGAGGCTCTTGGCTCTCCTTAGATTGTCCTTGTGCAATCGGTTTGATCCATACCGCAAAAACAAACTTATCTTCCTCCAAAGCTTGCTCTCTGGCTGCTTCACTAACAAAATTCCATCTAGGGACTCATCTTTCTTCAAAGCTTGCTCCATGGCTGCTTTCTTGGTAAACTTCCCATCTTGGGACTCATCTCCCTTCAAGGCTTGCTCTATGGCTACCTTCTCAACAAACTTCCCATCTTGGGATTGACTATTTTTAGGTGTCTTACTCAAAGGTGCTAGACAACCTAATTGAAAATTCTTGTCTTGGTGCTGTACTTGAAATTGTCATCGGGTCCAACCAAATTGAACCTTATGACGTTCAAGCCAAGGTAGTCCTAGAATGACATCATAGTCTAGAGGTGCCACTACAAACCTCATACACTCCAAATACTCCTTCCCAATCTTGAAGGTAATAGGATGCAAGGTATGAAATGCAAAACCCTTTTTACCATCCACCATCATCAATCTACTTCCAATTACTGGCTTGATAGGAATACCCAATTCCTTTGCTACTTGCATAGACATGCACTCTTTTGAACTTCCAAAATCAACCAAAATCCTACAACCTTGATGTGATATCATACCTTGCAAGTGAAGCAAACTTGCATAGGTCAAGCCTTCAATTCCATTGAAACTAATCAAGCTTCCAATAGGCAGCTTGAAATCTCCTATTGGGTTTTCTTGTTTCCCTGATCATTCCGCTCCGCAAAATCCATCTGGAAAACTTGTTGAGGTCACCCATTCTTGAGTGGACATTCAGCGATACGATGTCCCAATCTGAGATAATAAAGACAACCACTATTTTATCACAATTTCTCTCTATCTATAGTGCCAAGTGGTCTTTGTTGAATGTCATCAATCTCCATTGGTGCCGGCTCCTCCGCTTGTGTGTAGTGTATCGGTAAGTTATGTGGAGGTCAAGGTCAAGACCAAGTTGTTGCAACCAAGGAATCAAAAAGTTTGGCCAACCACATGGCTTCCTCCAAGTGTTGTGGCTCTTGCATGGTTACCTCTAATTTGGTTCTTGACTTCAAGCGCCTCACAAATTGATCTAGAGCTTCACCTTCTAGTATATTTAGAATTTGCATGATGGTGTTTTGAAATTGTGTGATGTAATTTTTTAAAGAGCCAATCTATTTCAACTCTACCAACCTATCCTATGCCGCTCATGTAGCATTTATAGCTTGGAACCAACTAATTATTACACTCTTAAATTCTACCCACGTCAAGATTGGTACAAATTTTTTTCATTCAGCTTGCTTCACTTGGAATCTCCACCATAGCTTTGCTACTCCATTCAATTGGCTAGAAGTCAAGAGAATCTATTTTTTCTCGTCTTGCAGATTGGTAGCTTCAAAATAACATTCACAGTCAAACACAAAATTCTTTACTACACGTGGGAGATTCTTACCTTCAAATACCTTGGGTTTAGAGAATCAGATTTGATCTTCTCCTTCTCAAATTGGTACTCTCTCTATGTGCTTTTTGTCATCAAAGATCTTGTTCATCCAACAATCGAGTAAGGTGCTCAATTTGTTGTTGCATAGCAAAGATAACATTGGGCATTTCCACCATGGTTGCTACTCTATCATGCCACCCCTAATATATCTAATTTATTAACACATATATCTAATTTATCTAGTAACATGTCCACCATTCTCCATAAGTTACAACCAGAAGCACCAAGGGTTCCTTAAATATGGTGATCATATGCAACAATATTGTCCAAAGTGTGAGGTGATGAATTGTATGAAACAATGCTTAGGTAGTACTTGGACACAAAAATCCTATTGGTTTAGTGGAAGTGGATTTGGTGGTCCATAAATTCCATCCATCCCATTCCTGCTTTGATACCAATGTAAAGATTGAGCCCTAGGAGAGAAATAAGAGAATGGAAACTCACATTGAGACATTTGAATGTGGGAAAACTCCAAATGCTTAGCATGAGCTTTGGCTTTGGTATTTATAAGTAGCATACAAGGCCCTTGAGAAGCTTCTCAAGAAGCTTCCTTGAACTGCTTTCTTAGAGTGCAAGCAAAATTCACTAGGAAGTTTCTCTAGAAGCTTCCTTCTAGAAGCTGCCTACTTGGTGTGCAAGTTAAGCTAGTTGGAAGCTTTTAGAAGTTTCCTTCTAGAAACTACATGCTTGGGGTGCAAGTTAAGCTAGTTAGGAAGCTTTCTAGATGCTTTTGGTATATTTTGGGCTAGTTGGTTTATTCTCTACTTTGTTAGCCTTACTAACTACGTTGCTAAACTCCATATTGTTACAAAAGGCATCACCAACACCCAAGGACTCACCTCTTTAGTGATTGTAGATTATGGATCCCAAATGTAGTAGAATTACACACCACTATTCCAGCAAATGTCATGATTTGGCCATTGCAGGTCATTTTGGAGTGGACAAGACCTTGGATGCAATCCAGCACCGTTACTATTGGCCTAGGATGAGCAACGACGGGATGGATTACGTGCATAGTTGCCTACTATGTCAACAGAACAAAGCTTCTAATCAAGCTCTTGTAGTGCTCCTTCAACCGCTCTCCACTCCTACACAACATTGGGAACAAGTGAGTATGGATCTTGTCTATAAATTACCCAAGATCACCTCAGGGTTTGACTCCATTGTGTCTTTGTGGACCGGCTCAGCAAAATGATTCATGTGTGCTCTACCACCAAGGATGTAACCACTCCACAACTAGCTCAATTATACTTAGATGCAGTCTTCTCTCACCATGGCTTATCTCGAGTACTCATCACCGATAGAGGCACTCAATTCACCAATTTGTTTTGGTGATCATTCTTTAGTTTCTTCAAAACCAAGTTAGCCATGTCCACAACTTACCACCCACAAATAGATGGACAAAAAAAGTAGGCTAATTGCACTATTGAAGACATGTTGCATGGCTTCATCTTAGAGGAGCAAGAGAGGTGGGACACCCTATTCCTATTGGTGGAATTTGCTTACAACAATTTGGTGAATACATCCACCCGTGTCACTCTGTTCTTCCTCATGTATGGTGACATCCTTTCACACCTTCTAGCTTGATGAAGGTACGTCTAGTGGCTACCAAGGTCAATGCAATCAACAAATTTGTTTCTAGAAGCGAACAAGGTGTGGAGAGCGTCAAGCACAAATTGTAGATTGCACAAAATTGATAGAAGCAATATGCAATGCACACTATAGGCACATGGAGTTCAATGTTGGGAATCATGTGTGGCTGTCTACAACCAACCTCACATTAGTTGGCCCTCATAAGCTCAGACCTCATTTTATTAGGTCAATTTTCTATTCTTTGTCAAGTCGACGTTGTGGCCTATAACCTCAAGCTCCACCACACATGAAGATCCATCTAGTGTTCCATGTTTCCCTACCACACAACTATGCTTCCCAATTGTGCCCTTATCATTCCACACAAGACATTTGACCTTGTTCTACACTCATTGATGGCGTAGTGGAATATGAAGTGGAGCATATCCTCCAAAAATGCATGCATGGTTCTCGCCATCTGTGGGTGGACTATCTGGTACAATGGAAAGGTTATCCCCTCAATGAAGCAACTTGGGAGCCCATTGCCAATTTGACACATGCACCGGTATTGATGCAAGCATTTGAGCAACAACTACACAACGAAGACGTTGCGTCTTAAAAGGAGGGAGGTTTGTAATACCAAGAGCTAGCCATCTGATCTAGATGTGAAATTTGGTTTGGTAACATCTAGGATGATTTTATACATGATGGAAAAAATAGATCAGATGGAAGTATCACCAAAAGAGTACTTCTTCTAATAGGGCAAAAACCAACATAGACTTGAAAACCTTAGAACCAATAGCTAGACATATGGTTTAAAGGTGAGAATTGATTTGGTAACATCTAGAAGGATGTTACAAATGAAATGATGGACCTAATAGATCAGAAAGAGGTATCACCAAAAGGGAACTTCTACTAATAGAGTAGGAACCAAAATATGCCTAAAATCTTTGAAGGTGATTTCAAAGGCCTAAACGGATGAATTAGGCCTTAAAAATGTGCAGAGTCCTCTCCTAATGAAGAAAAGGTGGCCTTTCCCTCCCCCTGATTTGTCTTGTTGAGAGCTTTCCAATGGTACCTCATCCACGTGATTATGAGATTCCTATAAGAAGATTCTCTTTGGTCAAAGCTTGTTTGACCAACCAGATAGGACCAAGACCAACATGTCACCCATCCAAGTAAGTAACCCAAGGGTGGAGCTTGCTGACATGTCACCTATCTATGTGCCTAATCCTATTGTGGAGCTTCCTTGGAGGAGATCCTCTTTGTCTATATAATAAAGAGGAGGTGCTCTTTTGGAGCATCGGAGTTTGAGTGTGAAACTTGTGTTTATGCATTTGTGTTTCCATGCTATCCTCGCAATATTACAACACCTCACACAACTATGGTGCATAAACATGAAGTAGAGAATGGAGGGGTTCCAATCATAAGAAGTCTAAAGAAAACCTTCTGTCTCATAAATTAACACCAAATTGACTCTACCACCATTTGTCATTTGACAAAATAAAAGTGTCTACCTACTCCTAAGCTACCAAGATCATCAAGGATGAGATGAAACTACCTCTCCTAGTCAAAGCTACATGTGTATGGGTATTAGTTGATCAATCATTAGGATAACAAGTGAAGGTGGACTAGTTGGTTAGGGCACTACTCTAGGAACCAAAGATATTGGATTCAAACCCTATTGCGTATAATCTAGAAGGGTGGGTAGATTTTCCCAAATGATGACCAAAAACTCATCTAAATTGGCTAGCCTCATGCCAACAAGTTGGCTTGCTATCCCTTTTAGGCCTATGTACCCTCATGAGCCCAAACTTCTATGCCTCAAATGAGACCTTTCTTCTTGCCAATTTGAACCTTTGCCAAATCTGGCCAAGCTTCACCAACTCGAGCACTAACAAGGGCAATTTGAGCAACCTCCACAAACTCAAACTCCAAATTTTGACAACCTTTGCCTATCTTATGCACCTCCTCTACAATTGACTGATTACCAAATCCTCTACAATCTACCAACTCAAGCACAATTGACCAATCCACCTTCAATTTTGGACTTTGGCTCAATTTGCACCAAATTGATCTTGATTTCACCTCCTTGGACTCAAATTGAACACACACTGACTCAAATAAACTCAATTCCCATAAATTTAGCCTACACTTTTGCACACTATTGGGTAGACAATGTGCACCACTTCCAAGTCTACATCAACTAGAATAAGGCTCAAATCAAACACACACTAGCTCAAATTGACTCAATTTTAAGAAATTTGGCTAGCACTTCTGTACATTGCCAAATTTACATCAACTCTAACAAGGCTTCCACACACAATCACTCTCAAGGACATCTATGGCCATGTTTGAATATACCAATGATCAACCATGCTTGGAGATACCACCAACGCCTTTAGATCTTGCACCCTATTTTCCCTTGACTTTCACTTCTCTAATGTAATCAATTCATTCTTCCACTTGAATCAAATCTGTACTTGATCCTTCACTTAACAATTGGGTACTAATTATAGTCAAGCCACATCCACTCTAGCTAAGAGTCTTCATGTGATGCTCATCGGCCTCTATCCATTATAGTTAGGAACTCAAAGACTCAACATCAAAGAAGTGAGCTCTCTGGAGCTGCAATTCAAAAGTATATCCCATTACTCAACCTAGGTCTCAAATAGTGCAAGCAATGGTGGGTCCCACCATATGATTAGTAGCCCTAACATGAAATCTGACTACCAATAAGTAGTCCATGAGTAACTATCAAAACAACTATGACTGCCAACACTACCACTCCAATGTCCAAGCAAACTAGCTTTGGCACTACAAATCTCATGACATATGGTGTCTTGGACTTTCTTTTACAAGGCAAAATTTTTACCTTATCTTCCAAGTCAAATAGTCAATCACCATAGCTAGGAACTAGATTATTATTTCTCGATCTAAAATGCAATTACCTATTTCAAGGACGTATTATCTTTAAAATCAAAATCAAAATCATCAGCTTTTTTGAATTTAAAAACCTCTCCAAAAATATTATTATGCTCTAACATACGCCATTTTGGTGAAATAAGTTGTTCACTATTTAGGACAATGATAAATAAAATATACATAAACTAACTTTGAGCTATTTTATACATGCCTTTGCATTATTGCTTAAGCTACTAAACTCAAATTTTAGAATAAAAAATCACCACCAAAAAGTAGAGGATGAAATAAACTATAACATTTATTTATAATACGTATGATAATTTAAGAAATGATTATTAAAACCCAAGGATAATACATTTCTTTCTATCTAACTTCATTAGTAGGTTCTCCTTTGTAAAAATACATAGAAATATTACCCTATGGAAAGAAGAAAGAAGTACAACGTACAAACAAGTGAGAAAAGAATAAAGAGTGTAAGGTACAACAATGCAAGTAGCCAAAAAAAGATGCACCAAAGCAAGGCCCAAAGGTACAATAAGGGAAAAAGTGCACTAACAACAAGCACCTTATAAACCAAGGAGAGTGTAGTCTAGTCCTGAACTATGTAGTAGAGGTATGTGTGGTAAGTGGAGAGGGAGGACTCTAGCCGTGTTGGGTGTGCATATTGTAGTAGCATGCATATGAAGACCCAAAGCTTGAGTGCATTGCAAGGTGATTGATACATGCGGTTGAAATAGGTTGTGAGCATGGCTAGAGAGACTGAGAATGCACCTCTCTCCAAAGAATTCAATGTTATATCCTGAGAAGATTGTCAAAATGGTGATGTAGGTGCACAGAAATTTAAATTGCTAGAGGAACAAACGTACATGAGGATAACCTCCCCTCTATCATTATAAAATACCACTTCAGTTCACCACCTTCCTCCTCCATTGTCTATGTGTAATTGCACTATTTCTCTTCTCTCTATAAAAGATAGAAAATATCATTTCCAAGCCTCTTCTCCGATATAGTTTGACATCTTTGTTTTATGGGCTTTCTTTTTAAGGCTCTTCCAAAAGTCCAAGGTCCAGGTAAAGTAAGGTTTTTCAAAAAGTTTACAAGAGAAGTAATGCATTGACTTAGATTCGTCCAATGCAGAATGTCACTACACTACACTACAGAATATCTATCTGATTACAATAAGTTTACACTCGACGTAACGCACACACATTGACTAAGATATTTTCCATGCTACATTACAGAATATCTATCTGAATCAAAGGCAATTATAAGTTATGCTCTCATCTAGAACATAATAAGTCTATCGCCTAGTCATTTGACTATGAAAAGTAGACTATCAAATATTCTATGATCTTTAGTAACTTTTGATAAATATTACCGGCTTGTCGTTGTTGTTTGCGACGGATAATATTTTGAATATGCAAGGATAATCTCTCAACAAATAGAGAGCAAAAATTATCTACAAGAAAAGAAATAACTATAAAAAAAATTTGTTTTGGATTCACTCCATACATCATATGTATTGTCTGCCCTTTTTCTATCCTATATCCTGATTACTATTTGATGAAGAATCATTTGAGCGTGATTTTGATTTTACATTAACAAATTGAATATTGGAGTTGCCCTACATGCCCTACTTGCACGGAAAATAATATATCTACAAACGGTTACAAGATGATATGGATTTTTACAATATAATTTAAACGCAACAAGTTTAGTTTGAACAATGTGTAATGAACATCCCATATCTATGCAATAATACAAGGGGCTCAGCTCCGGGGAAAGTAACGATAGCTACACTGAGCACTATGGGGGATTCAAGGAAACTATGATCGCCCATGAACTTTAAACAAAAATATTAGAAAGTTCACATTTTAGTTCTAAAAATTTCTTTGCATTGGAAGACATTAGAGATTTCAAGGAGGTACTGATGGGAAGAAAAGAAGAAGTAAAAAAAAGACGATGTAATGATGGTAGACGCAATAGAAATCTCTATCTCTTTTTCTGTCCATCATTTGACTTTTCATTGCCCATTACAATTCTTATTTTGTTGTGACTTCATTTCAAGCCCAGATAATTTCCCCGTAAGAGATTCGGTTTGTCCAATGAAAAAGTACAAGCAGTTAGAACTTGGAAACATGTATTGAATCTTGATAATTCATGTTAAAGGGGAAGAAGGCGACCGTGTATGGGAAGACCCCATCAAGGCGTACAAGGGAGAGACAAAAAAGGTAACATGGAGCTAAGCCCCATGTGTTAAAGGTAGACTTTGCAACCTCAACTTTCTATTAACAAGCACATGGAGAAATATTTTAGAGTTGTGCTCAAGACAAACATAAAGCTCACGCTGCGTGTTCTCACTTTGGGAAGTTGTTTATCTTAACCCCTAAACTATCTTTAAATCTGTTTTATCTAATGATATAAAATAAATTTTGGTCTGGATTTCCAAAGTAAGTATGTCTAAACTACTCAATTGTACATTAGATGATGGATTTATCTTCTTTTCAATCTGTTTTATCTAGCGGATAATTTGAAACACTTATGCCCTTCACAAGTGCTAGAGAGTAGCTGCTGTTAGTCATAATTTAAGAAGACGAAGGAAAAGAACAGTGATATTTCTTGTTCCACGCTTCTTGTTCCACGCTTCTTATCAAGAAGCGTGGAACAGTACTACCTATTCGTGTTTAGAACTTATTCTTTATCCTGATAATTTATGATTTATGTATGCAAATAAAAAATAAGCAATCACTCTATAACTTCTATAAAAAATTTCTTCAAAATGGTCGGTCAGCTAGAGTTGTCCCTTCGGGGATATCTGAGTAAATTGGAACAATGCCGAGAAAATTAGTATGGGCCTGCGCAAGGATGACCCGCACAACTCGAGAATGACTAATTGTGAAAGAAAACGAAGAGAAACGCCCATTTGGAAAAGCAAAGTTGCAGTCAGTACGCTGTCTAAAATTCATTTGTACGGCTTGTGGGGGTCTTTCCATCCTTCATTTTTTCTACGTGGTCGTCCTTTCTCATCCAACATCTCAAATGGAACAAACTTAGTTATCACAATTTTCCATTCCTACCTCATTCATACAATTCCCCCCTCACCATCCTTCCTATCATGTTTGAGAGTATTTGATAGGAGGATTATGGGAGTCTGTGGTGATATTATTGGACTAGGGACTTTTGAGTGTGTGATAGGGGATTGGGCACGTCGACAGACGGCTCTGCCAATCTCATGTGGTGGGGTGGCTTGCTATCTATGGAGGAGATGGTACCTATAGCATTTTTGTGTAGTTGAGCTCTCTCGGCATCCCTACTTTCCATTCATTTTGTGGTTGCTAATAGGTTGGTTTTGGAGACTTATGTGATAGAGGTGGAGGGAGGATCCTTTTCTCTCCAGGTGTTATTGTGGCAAACAAGAAATAGTCTATCCCCACGAGCACGAGAGGATTTTCCACCTTTTGCTTCACTATCGTCAGATTGGACTAGAGGTTTATAGTCTTCCTTGATGGAGTGACAGTGTGAGCATACACTACATTCTCTCTTAGTCGACTTGTCCATTCCTCAAGCTACTAGAGCACGTCTTTGCTCTTGCTCCGGCAAGGGTGCATGCTCTTGGATCCTAGCTCGACTGTGCATTAGGGCATTCCGACTCGCACCAGCTACTTTCTTTACAGCGATGAGGTTTTGCCTAGGTTTGGTCCATCCATCTGCATCTTCATTACTCACTTGTGAGTGTGGTCCTACACTAGATGCAGCAGCAGTCCACATGACACGGTGTCCTTTTGGAAGACAAAGGATAGCTACCCATGATGCCATTAGGGACATAGTGTTTACTATGGCACGAGAGAGTGGATACTTGGCTTGGATGGAGCATTCGTATGCTTTGCAGACGATACGTGTTAGGGCAGACTTATACTTGGTCCGAGATGATCAGGTGATAATAGCAGATGTAGTGGTTATGGACCCTACGCGGGATATAGTTTCGGAGGGCGTGATTACCCATCCCCCTGGATGGGCGGTGAGTGCAGTAATAGCTCGCAAGGTCTCCAAGTATAGGGGCATGCAGCGAGGTCACCTCTTTGTTCCTCTAGCCTTGGAGTTATATGGAGCGATGGACATGACATTTGACACATTTGTCAAGGAGTGTACAAGAGTTTATCATGTTAGGCATTAGGGGGTACCACTCTCACTCTCATACTTTGTAGTATATTCTAGACAACGTGTGTCCATTGCTCTACAAAGAGTATTGGCTGGTGCAATCCATAGGAGAGCAATCACATTAGGTGATGTTTCTTAGGATGCTCCAGTTGTGTGTAGACAGTACGACTTGCATAGCTCAGATATCTTAGGCGCGGTAGGGCAGATTTCTCATATAGACTTTATTGGGGTTTAGCCCCATGTTACCTTTTTTTCCTCTCCCTTGTACGGGCTTGATAGGGTCTTCCCATCCTTTTTTTTTCCTCCATAGTTGCCTTCTTTCTCTTATTTTCATCATGATAAATTGTAGGAAGAAATTTCTAACGTTAAAGCAAAATTCACAAACCACATTGTGTCAGAATAGAGAGTCTCTCTAAAGTAGAGAGGCCTTGTCTGTCAAGTCCGCCATAAAACCAAACCCGGCCAAAATGGAGAAAAATTTGCTGCAGATACGACAAGAGTCCGTGTCCAAGTGAGAAAAAGTAAAGCCGAGAGACACGTGAAATAACAGGGGAGATTCTCCCTGTGATTCGTCCCCGTTCGGCTGGGTACCGGTAGATCTTTAGCTCTCCTATGCACCATAGCTTAAACATTTAGCAGTGACGGCGAACTAGCAAGAGTTAAATTAGTGTACAGAGGATTAACCTTCGACTCCAACACAGGGATCCTCTCCAGTCACTGCAGTGGCTGTTCATACATAGAACGGTGCTGAGCTACTTTCCTAGAATCTTGTAGAGGGTGAAGATGGACCGGATAGAAGATAGTTGTGAAGGAAAGTCAAGGGAGAGAAAAGATGTGCGGACAAGGAGCGCCGAGAGGGGAATAGGGGGGACCGGCGCAGACAGGAGAAATCCTTTTGGTAAAGGAAGAACGACTGAAGGGTAACGCTGGCTTTTCCGTCTGGCTCGCTTGAAGAGTCAGCACTCCTTTTGGAACAAAGACTATCCGTAGGCGGGCCAACGTTAACTGCCAGACATACAGCACCAATACTTGGACCTCTACTCCGTTTTTTGTGCCGGTACCGGAAGTATATGTCGGCCGTTCGTCTATGCCGTCCAGGAGCGTTCTTCAACGGGGGTTGCGGTCGGTCCATCTTCTGTTGATGTGCCGTTGCTAGTTGTTTTGGAATATTTCCAGATGATTTAGACCACACTTTTGTGCTTTTAACTTTCTTTGACAATGAGATCCTTGTGAACACTGGGCCATCGGATGAGCAAAACCGTAATAATATCTCCTAGTAATAATTTTGAAGAAAGCTTTCTGTTTCTAAGAAAAGGCTCCCAACTTTGTGTAAATTGCTGAAATGTTGTTGACCACATAGCAGATGAAGCCCATCTTTCAAACTTGGATTTGATTCCCTAATTAAGGCAATTATGCTAATGCTCATATGGCGTTTAGGTTCCTCACTAGGTGGTGCTCAAATGGATGAGTGTCACACCATTCACAGTTTGTATTCTATGGAAGTGTTTAGGGTCCTTAATTGAGCACTACTTCTCTGAACAACGTAGCTTAAACTATCATCGTATGGGAACTTAGCCAAATATATTATGTATTGTTACACATGAGAAAAATGTGCAGTCTCGTCTTTTAACGTCTCGGTTTTATAAGAAAAGAGAAATATCACTCCACATTTTACGATAATCAGCAAGAGAGATCTTACAATAAGCTTAAGGAAATTCATAAATCGTGATGCAAAGAGGGTTTTCTTTGGAATAAATCTAGAGAATAATAGCCCAGAATAATAATGCTACCACTAACTTCACTCGCATGGGACGAAGTTTATGAACTAAAGTATGCAGAAGAGAGAGCAGGATTAACTCAACCTGAACCGGAAGTAGGTGGAGAACGCAAGAATACGGCAAAGATCGCGGGACGTGACGTGACCGACGACGCGTGTTGCGGCTGGAAGTCAGCCAGAAAGACAGCACCCAAGCAATGGTCGTCGGTCAAGCAATGTAGGTTGTTTCCGAGTCAACGATGGCATGTGATATGAATGTAATCTAGAGGACGTAATGGAGTGGTACAGGAGGGGTACCAGTAGTCAAGGTTCGGAGCTTCCTACCTTTTGACTCGTAACGCCCGAAGGCATCGCACTCTTCTCGGTGATCGCAGAATGGTCGCATGTGGTGACAATTTGTTTATGTGACAGCGTGAATGGGGTGAAAGTAAGCAAAGCGAAGGAGGAGGAAGCTAGAGTTCTCCTCCATTGCGGTGTGTGGACTCGAAAAAAATTACGACGTCGCTTCACTCACCACAGCTGATACAAACCTCCAGAGAGAGGGAGAGAGAGAATTGGCAGCGGTTCGTTCCGGCAAGACAGTCGTGTAATTTACTTCGTGGGATCGAGGTTGATCGAGGAATACAGAGTTTGGCCGATATTGGCAGGGATTCAATTTGATTTGACGAGTAAGAGAATTGTGGAGGTGATTACTATCAATTAGTTGGGCGGTACGGAGCTCGCATACGCTCCTCGAGTTTTCCAGAAGCATGTGGAGGTCTTATTGTGGTTGGAAGATGTGCGAAAATTGGTACTGCAAGAGGGGTGGTAAGGATCAGCCAGTTCTTTAATCGAAACTGGAGGTCTCTATCTGCAGGTCAGGCTTCCCGTCGAAGTGCTGTAAACATAGTTGTATTCATCATTTTACAAGAACTTTTGTGCTCTTCTTGGAACTACTCAGGTCACGTTGGAACTTCCGCGGGCCATTGCACTCAACAAGAGAAAAGAGGAGCTAGAGGAGCAAGCTTCTACCTTAGCAAGAGGTTGGAAAGCAGGAAAACAGGAAAGAAAATATTACACGGGATTTTAGAACCGGACAATTATTGGCTTTAGTGATCTGCAGCACTGGTAGCTATGGATTCCAAACCGGAAGTTAAGTGGGTCGAGACTATGAGCAGGAGAGTGGCTATGTTGGCATTGACGACGAGAAATGTAAGCACAGAGAAGGAGAACCTGGCTCATACGTTACTAACCCACTTCGCTAGTCGCCTGGATTCTCTCGCTTTTCTTCTAAAGGAAATGCAGAGAGACGCCGAGTTGCGGCATGCTGACTACAAGAAATTGGAGAATGGGAAGCTCGACGACCAAGTAGAAGCGATGGAAAGCTTTTTGGAGCTTTTTAGCGATAAGTGCAACCTTTATCTCCTCAGCAGTTGTCCTCAGATTGTTAAGCAACTTCAGGTTTGTGGCAACTGGCAATGGGACTGATGTGAAAGTCCTATGAAGGAAGTTGTGCCTTTTCTTGCACATAAGTCCATAGTCAATTCTCTTCTGGAGTTCCATGAATTCGTTAAAACCGTTGGCAGGTGAATTGGAAAGTCTTGACGTGGTCAGGAGTCGCTTATGTTTTCAGTTCCTAACTGTTCATGAGATCACAGTGGGATGAGTCAGTCAATTCAGTTTCTCATTTGCGAGTTCGGCTGCCTATGCAGGTCTCCAGCAAAACGCTGAGTGAAGCTTTGGATTCCGTGATGGATAACGCGGGATGTCCTGCTATGAAATTGCGCATAGCGCAGGTGAAGGAAGCTTTTGAGTCATCGACCCCGAAACTGGATGCAAAGCAGCATTCCATTCTCGACTCCTTGGAGCCGGAAATGCTTGACTGTGTTCTCTCAGATACTTCGCGTTGCAGCAAATTAGTCCAGCAGATCGCCGAAAGCTTCGAATTGTCTCTAGATAGCGATCAGTTTGCGAAAGAGCTGTCGAAGCTAAGGAACGAAAAGAATTCAGAGGAAAACGTCAAGGGGAAAGCGCAGGGCCTTTACTTGGAACAATTCATGAACTTGTTGGAGAAGGTAATCCTCAACTCCTACTCGTCGAGTTTAGGAGATTCATGAGCTTTCCGAAGCGATTATTGATCGTAGCGGAGCCGGAGGGAGAAACCCCTAATTCATAACTTCAGAATCTAAGGGCAAAAGATTGTCGTCTCTAGATATTAGACTACGTAGGCAAGAACTACTCAAAACTCGTACAGAGACTGTGCCATTGTTTGGAGGAGCACACTTGGATTGAATCTTAAGGACAGCAAAACTAAAATTGTGAGAATTCGCCGTACTTTAATTTGTGCAGGGTGTGATGGGCAGAAGTCAGCCTAACGACGACCAAGGGGCTCTTCAAGTGCCTCTGATGAGGGAGATAACGATGCGGAGTACGCCATTGACTCCCCTTGACTCATTCATATGCCCGATTACTCGGGAGGTGATGCGAGATCCTGTGCAAATTGATTCAAATCACACTTTTGAGAGAGAAGCTGTTGAGCGCTGGTTTGCGGAGGGCCATACTAGATGTCCATATGCGGGAGAGGAGCTGAAGAACACCAAGATGAAATCTAACATCGCCCTCCGGCAATCTATTGCGGAATGGAAAGATCGGAACTTCGCTATCCGGATCAAAGACGCGGACGGGAACCTCAGATCAGAGTCTCTGGAGGATAAAGCCAAGGGTGTACAGGAGTTGCAGAGAATATGCGAGGAGTGTAAAATGAACAAATATACTATTGCCTCGAGAGGTCTGCTCCCACTTCTTGTTCGTCTGTGTGAGGTCAAAAATTTCGAGCTTCGAGCTAAGACATTTGCGGCCCTGCGTACGCTTGCTGAGGATAACGAGGAGAACCAGGTAGATCCTCTCTTCAGGATGGGATCAATTTGTAGTACAGAATCAAATTTAAGAATGCTTAGACAAAGCTCCGTCAAGCAAGGGTAGCAATGGGGAGGCGCATATCACTGCAGCACTAATTACTGGCTATTATGGCTGGGAAGTGGCCTTCACTGCCCGCCCCTCTCCTTCGATGAGTGAACCACAAAAGAGAATTGTATCAGTGCATCGCGCATATATAGGTGAAGTGCAGTACAAATACTGCACAAAGGTAAATGACCAATTCTAATAACTTTCCGCAATTCTTGCAATTCCAGGAGATCATGGTGAAGGAAGGCATAATCGACATGCTTGTCCGATGTTTGGCACGTCGACATGAGGAGTCGGTGCAGGCGGTTTTGCTCCTACGCTTGTTATCTGCTCGGCCGAAATTGGCCCAAGAAATCAGTAGTGCTCATGGTGCTCTTCTGCTCCTGGTAACACTGCTTGGAACTCCTGACGCTGAGATGGCAGCCAACGTGAAGCAGATACTGGAAAATCTGCCCCCAAGCGATGAGAATATTGTCATCATGGCAGAGGCTAACTTGATGAAGCCTCTTGTGACCAGGCTTGTCGAAGGTATTAAAGTTCTAGTCACATAAATGTGTAATGAAATTCTATGGAGATGGAATATTCTAGTCTGTAGTTGATGCTGTGCTAGAACAGGATAATAGAACTTAAAACAAAGGTTGTAATTTCGCAGGAAGCCCGTCTTCGAAACTGTTGATGGCAAAGACCCTGGCGCAGTTGGAGATGCCAGATGTAAGCAAGAAGCAGACTGCCACACAAGAGTCTATTGCCGCTCTCCTTACGATGGCGCAATCTACAAACGAAGAGGAGAAAGTTACGGCCGTGGAGGCGCTGAAAAATCTGACTACCGTACGAGATGTCTGCGCCTTGGTGTCACATACGATGCCCAGCGGTGCAAAGGTAAATTTCATTGGTTTGCACATGAATTACTGTGAAGGAGTACATTCCAGCAGCGTGTGCAGCCTTTCGTAAAAGTTTGACAATCCATCCTCATTGGAAATGTTCTTAGCACGTCTTTTGCCTGATTTGCTGTTATGACAAGAAGCTGTAAGAGCTTAGTATTTATCCACTGATTCTATCGCGGAAGGGACTCGTCATAACAATGCCGCTATACATATTCACTTTGATCATTCACGAAACCGTACTAAGTTTTATTCTCAGTGTTATGTCGGGAGATGGATAAGTACTGAAACGACTATATGTTGTGATGATTGTAGGTACTTGTTCCATTGTTGAGATCACCGCAGACGACGATGGCAGTGAGAGTTTCTGCCTCTCATGTCATGGCGAACGTAATGACTCGCTTGGGCGACGCATGGGAGCCTCGTGAGGCCAAGGCAGAACAGATCGACGAGCTAATCTGCAACTTTCTGTCGCTCTACTTTCCCCCGGCAGCCCAAACGCATGTACTTCGTGGACTTCTGGGCCTCGCAAATGGGAAGGATACAGGCATGATAGCGAAGACGAAGCTCATGGAGCGAGATGCACTTACTCTCGTTGCCCCGTTAATGAAGCCCGACCTGGAGGTTCGAAAATATGCAGTCCAAATTATTGCTGCCTTATCGGACAATTGGGGTAAGGAAGCCGCTGCTGTTCTTATGAGAGACCCTACCGAGAACTTCACCAACATTTTGGCGATTCTGAAGGGCAAGGAGACAAGGGGGGAGCCCGATAAGATCTCTGCAATGACAATTCTTGCGAGCATGCCGCTGGATGACGAGAACATAACCGCTGCTCTTCTTCAATTGGATTGCATACCTCTGCTGGTGAAGAATCTGACGAACAGACAAGCAGGAATGCAAGAAGCAGCTGCCGGTGCTTTGCTGCGATTCACGGTTCAGAAGGACCTGCAGCTGAAGCTAGCTGAACAGAATGTTTTGCAGAGGTTCGTAGCTTTGCTAGACTCTAATCGAAGCCTGACGCAAGAAAGGGCTGCAAGAGCCTTGACGAACTTCTCAAGGAGTAGCTCGAAAATGTCAACTCCAGTTGTACCACAAGGTTTATTGCCGTATTTCACATGCTTCAGTCCAAAAGTGGACAAGTGCTCTATTCATAAGGGCATTTGCAAGGTAGAGACCAGTTTTTGCTTGAAGGAAGCGGACGCCGTGCCTGCACTTCTGGCTGTTATGAAGGATGGGGAGCCCAATGCCGCCGAAGCAGCCCTTGAGGCCATCCTCACTCTCGTAGATGGCGATGTCGTCTCGTCCGAACCTGGCGTTCAACTCATCGCGAAGTTCAAGGGAATCCCGATGATGATGAATGTTCTCAACAAAGGGACCACAGCCTCTCAAGAAATGGCAGTCAGCTTGTGCGAGAAGATCTTCAAAATAGCGGAATACAGACAGCAGTTTGGATCCATACTGCAGATGCACATCATCACCGTTGCCCAGAAAGGGAGTCAAAAAGCGAGACAAATTGCGGGCAGAGTACTCAGACAACTCGACCTTCTCCACAGCCAGTCCCATTACTTCTCACAGTCTGTGCCGTCGACAACATAATCAGTAAATTCACTGCAGCAGCAAATTGTTCATGGAAGAATGGTCGAATGTTGTGATCCTGTGTTTGAGGAATCTGAGTGGCACATTTTACCTGTACCAGCTAATTTTGGATCTAGGTTCTACCCAGGAAATTGGTATATGGGCGACCGAAAAGTACTGAGATTGAAGGGTGACCGCAACAACGAAACTTATTAGTCAGCAGGTGCAGCACCCACACAAAATTTATCATATCAGGGACGGCGAGATCTGTCTGGAGATGTTTATTCTGCCACATGACCTAACTGACTATTCAAAATTCGAAACAGTTCGATGAGAAGTCTGGCGTACGTGTACTTCTATTCATGTCCTCATACATATCCTACCGCTGGAACGAAGACTTCACGAGATATTTGAGGGAAGGAGACCCGAATGGTCATCTCCGGAGAGTCTAAGCGCTTGCGCTGGCGCAGATAGCTAGTTAGATGGACGATGTTAAACAATCAGAAGAGTTGTAGGTTGATTACTATATAGTAGGTTGAGACACATGTCTGTCCCAATGTGACATAAGTTGATGGGCTGGACTGTTTTTTTGTTTGTAGTTTACGGTTATGAAATGTCACATGAAAGGCTCCTTTTCCATGTGAAAAATTCTGTACATACAGACCATAAGTAATAACTCCATACTTCACGTGGAGGTTCTTAGCCAATTGGCAGTGCAGTTTACAGTCCTGCAGCACAGCCAAGAGTCTGTGTCGAACACGAGACAAATATCAAATAAATAAATTTTGTATCCAAATGAATGGTTACACTTGAGCCCCGGATACAGGAAGAGTCTCACCTCCAACTCCTAAACTGGAAAACGGTCATTGTGTTCGTGACTAGCAAAGGAAGATGGAACGTGACCACACGTTAAAGAGTGAGCAAATCACTCAAGATTCTCTGTATTCAACCGACTTCAGCTCAGTCACTCGACTTGTCGTGGGTCGGAAGAAGTGAAGGTCACATGTCCGTGGAGTCCTGTCCAAATTTCGTATAGACGCACAGGGAGGGGGGCAGTCAAGCATCAAGAGTCAAGTCACTTTGCCTTTTCGTAACCACATACCGATCTCCTCGCGTACTTGATGTCATCTGTGGCCAAGAAAGTAATCCAGCATGAATGCTTGAAACTCTAGTCAACCTTGCTGCTGGAAAATCGTCGAGTCTATCTTTTATTCGTCATCCTGTCTCATGGGGATCCCCGCTTTGACTGTCATTAAGGATATATGGGGACGACTCTGACCAATCTTCTCCTGTGGCTTACTGATTATTTCTGTAAACAGAATTATGTGGAGAACGTCAACCTACTCCGATACAGAAAATTGACGATGGTAGCTAGGAATCGCCTTTGATTGTTCACCCGAAGAACTTGATTCTGAATTGCTTTTGGGAAATCGATATCATTGTGCAAACTAATCCGTAGTGGATAAAGAGCAACTGAATTTCTACGCGCAGAGAGACGCTTGTGTAATAATGTAATACGAATATAAGTCTGAAGGAAAGCGAGAGCAGAAACTTGAGAGTGAACTGAAGAGCCACCGAATGTACACACGACTACAAGAGAAATTTACACTGCCACACGGAAAGTGTGAGCACCTAACATAAAGAGTAAGTTACAAAGTTGACTAGAATCCTAAACGTCACAATCAATCAATTAACCGTGTACCTAAATACAAGGTGTGTAGTGGTTATGACATACAAGAAATAGGATCGTCGCTCGCATGGTATGCTTGGTCGGGAAGAAATTTAGGGCTGGTAATGTGATATTAAGCCAGTCAGCAGGAGGTGCAGTATAGAGGACTAAAGAGCAACATGCAGGAAAAATCTACACAGGGGGTTTTCTTTCTAATCATTGCATCTCGGATCCAATTGAGATACATTAGGGGTTTCAGAAATAGTTATATGAAGTTTCTTAACTTTTCATATAGATAGGTACGACACTTTGACTAAATGGGTACGGTGTGTGACCGGGAGGTGGAAAAGGTATAGTTACGGAGTTCGGGCCAAGTTCCTTTTTATTAGCGCACTCCATATGAGGTGGTTCGTAGGAAATAAGGAATAAAGAATTTTCCGTTATCACTCCGTAGTGCATTGATTATGTATTATTATCGCGCAAATCATTTTCCATAACTCGCGCTATCTCCCTCACCACACTAATATATATGGATATGAACCAACACACCAATGCAAAACTACAAACCCACAAGTTTAGTTTATTGACAAGACCATTTGCACAACATTTGCATTTGCAGATGGTGAATTTGAATTTGAATAATTGAAAGCTGCATTTTGGATCCGTCAAAAAATTTCATAAATCCCACTCTAGGAATTACCCACCAGAAAAATGTGGCAACTCTCTCAAGAAGCCACATCATCTCTTTTGACAGTCATTTATTTCACTATAGAACTCTTAAACGTTCGTAGTATAGCGTATAATAATTTATGAAGCGTTCATTTATTAACACTTCACCTCCCTACAGAGTTCAGTAAAAATAGTTACAAAGTTTGTTATTTATCCCATAGACATCCATGAAACCTATTTTTGAAACCCCCAATTGTGGTTCAAGATTAAGTTTAAATTTGTGATCAAGGTAGCAAAGAAGAAGTTAACAGTAGATGGGAGAGAATAGCAATTGGAAACACTGATTTAAGAATGCATTAGTGATGGGGATTGGTATTAAAGAAAATGTGATCGGGGTTGGAGATGTTGTGCGATTGGAGACTTAGGCTTCAAGATGAGCAGATTTATACATTGGCAAGAGCACTTCCATGAGTCTGATTTTGGTCAGAGCATCAGTGCATTTCCAAGAAAAACTTGACCAGATTGCACAACCCATGAGTACCTTATTTTGGAGTTTGCAAAACCAAATTTGAGTGCCATGGTGGCTATGGGTGTTGATACAACCGGGACAGGGGTGATCAGGTCCTTCAAGGAGAGTTTCAGTGCAACATGGTCAACTAAAGAATATTGGTGATTAGGGATTTGGCCCATTGACAAGTTCTTGTATGGGAAAATTTTGGTACTGGCAAGTTCTTCTATCAAAAGGTCCTTGTTTCAAAAGCAAGCATTTGGGATCAAGATCCATGCATTGCTAGCACAGATAGGCAATAGACCACATTGTAGGGAGTCTATTAGAGCAGCTTCCCAACTCCATCGTTACGGATTTCATCACCATGTAGTTTGGGCATTGGTACACTACTACCATAGACAAGCAATCACACCTACCTGAGGACATGACATAAGATTTAGAGAGAAATCCCTGGTGGTTGCAAACAGGCCCTCCCTATCCCTCTTCTATGCCTCATTTCTTACTTTTCAGTATGCTCTTATTTTTCTCTTTTGCATGGGGATACATCACATTTCTCTCTTATATTTTACTTTCTTGGGTACTTTTTAAAAAGGGTACACTTTCCAAAATTTAGTTCTAGATGTCTCTGTTTTGTACTTTTTCACAAGGCCCTAGAGGAACTATTTCCGGTGTCATTCCTCATCTAGCACCCCATACCCCGTATGTGCAAGTTTAGGAGGTTTATCCTTACGTCACCTCTTTTAGCATACATCCACAATTGTCAAGGTTTATTTAGATGGTTTCCCCTCAGTCCCTAGGTCACGTCTTGGTTCTCTACTAGTGGAGCTTCCTATAGACAAGGACGTCCTAAATGCTCCACACCCTCTCTTTGCCTTGGACACTCCTCCCACTCCTACCGCCCCGCCACCCCCATAGGATCAATCTCCTCCACTTGGGCCTTCGGCTCATTCTTGTATCCCATCCTATCAACATCCCACATAGTCTTGTTTAGATTGTCCATTGGTAGGGATAGGCCTTGCACAACATAGAGGGAGATTTCATTGTTTAGCTTGCATCAACATAGAGGGAGATCTCATTGTTTGCATATGCAAGGCTAAGCTACCTCCATTCCTACTCCCCAAGACTCCCTCCATACTCTGATAGTATCTCTACATGCTCTCATAGACTTATATACTTGGTTACACTCTTTTATATCCTATCTAAACATTCCTGCCAGGCTTGTCATGACTAGGATCTATATTTAGATTCATATATCTTTACATGTTCTCGTGGGATCTACACTCTCCTTCCTACTACGTACTATTTTGGCTAATGATCATGAGAGAGATATCTCCACTTGGACATTATTAACCCTTTTTCCCTAATGTACATTACTCTTTCCAACCCCATGGAGGTACTTTGGGCCATTGGGAGATTGGCTCTAGGTATCATAGGTTATTGAGAGGAGATTAGGCATTCTTCCATGAGAAGTACAACATTAAGTCCCAAGCCATAGCAAAGTGGATTGCAAAGTCTCCATTGCCTCATGCCCTACCTCTAGAGCATCATCTCCTCCATCAATCCTTGATGTTAGATCAGGTAGCGGAGTACAAGAGGGCAGCCCATGCACTCTCATCCTCCCAACAAGCACTCTTTTCCTTTAAGACTTTATCGACCCTATAGACCTTACATCCACCTTCTTCTGAGGAGCTTTCTTTGTTCCTCCATGATTATTAGCCAAATGAAGAGCTATAACTTATAGAGTCTTTCTTTGCCTATGCTCTCATCCACTCTCCACATTTCTCAACTTGTGGGCCATTGGAGCTTGTTTTTGAGCACCTACAAGATTGCCTATCCTCCAATGCCCTAGATTTGGGATTTCCTCTTCTCTTTGCATTTTGTCAATGTATTGTCTTTAATCATGTGCCCCTTGGAGCACAATGTCTATTTGGAGCCTCTTATCTCCTTGCTCTTGCAAAGGAGGCCTTAGAGGTGCACCACATTGCAATTGGGGATGCTTTTTTTCATTTAGTATCTCATAATATTTGCTTATAGTTGCGGGAGTCTTTTTCTTCTTTATTGTCTCCCCATTAGTTTGTTGTGGCTACTCTAGGGAGTTGTGAAATAGTTATTACGGGCATTCAAGCATCCTTGGACATTCATCTAGATTGGGTGGTGGTCCAAGTTAATGTCTCAAATGCTTTCAATACCATCTCTCAACCAACATTGTTTTGTGCTCTTTGCTCTGCTATAAATCAGATTCTCTCCTTGATGCCCTTTGTTCATACATTCTATTGTACAACCATCATATTGCTTTAGGAGAGTTCTCCCAGTTGACATTGGATGAGTGCACATGACAAAGATATCTATTGGGAGAAGGATGTACCAGCCAGAGCAGCACACAAGATTGGAACTCTCAAAAAACTCTAATGCTCCAAAGGAGCACCTTGTCTTTATTATATAGCAAAGAGATCACTTTATCAAGAGCTACACCCTTAGATTAGATATATGGATTGATGACATGTCAGCAAGCTACACCCTTAGATTAGCTGCATGAATTGGTGGCATGTTGATCCTTGTCCTATTTGGTTGGTCAAACAAGTTTGACCAAAGGAATCTTTGGAGAATGTTTTTGTAGGAAGCTCAAAACAGCATGCGTGAAATATTATTGGAAAGATCTTGATGAGACAAAAAAGGAAGTGAAGGCAACACTTCATTTTCCAAAGGGGAGGTAAGATTTCCTAGTTCTTACCTAACGCTTATGTTTAGGCTTTCAAAATTGGCTTTGAAGATTTTGAGTTGTTTTCTACTTCTACCTTAATATGGGAAGTCTTCTTTTGGTACTCTCTTTTATACTCCTCTCTCTGATCTACTTAGACCATCATGTATAATATCTCTAAAGATATTACCAAGTCAATTTTCACATGTAGTTAATGTGTCTAGCTAATGGTATTAAAGGGGTCCTCTCTTTGCCATTGCACATTATACTGCTTTACAACATGAGGCATCAACTTTATGATTTTGTCTCTTCCAAACCATCTTAGATGATACTCACGTTATGGGCACTTTGGAGGATGAAGTTAGCATGGTATTTTCTTTCATAATCAACTTAGAGGCCTTGGGTTTATGAGTTCAAACTTGTAAATGCAAGGTCTGGAGCCTATGCATGATCCTTACTCCCTTCGACTTCCCATTGGGATTCCAATTCCCTATTGGGGTTTGAAAGTTTTGTGCTCTCCTTTGGGACAAGAGGATTTTTATGCTTCATTCATATCAAACACCTTAGTGCATGCTATTGCACATCCTCACCTCCTCCCCCTGTTGAGAAATACCCAAGTGGTCCATTCTATTCTTAGTTGGTGTTACCTCCCCAGGGCTTCATATTTGGCATGGACATTCATACCTATGGAGGCAGTATTGCAACATTTAGGGATGTTTGATAGTATTATCTGCCATATTTTCTCCACTCTATTAGTGCCATGCACACTTGCATAAATATCAAATGATTGATGTGTGCAACAAATAGCTCTCCCTATACTCATGGGTGGATGTGATCTCATAGAGTAGGAGGCCACAAAACCAATAACATTTATCAAAGCATGAGCCCTAGTGGTCCATCGTATAGTAGGCCACTAGAGCTAGACTTACATGAGGGTCATCCCTTTTTGTTAGGACCTATCAGGATAGTAGATTCAAGTACTTATGCCTTCTAGGTATATCTTTGATTGGATTGTGACTTATTACCAGACCTTGCACACACATCATTCTCCAAGTTTATTAACTTTATATGCCTAGATTCTCAAAAGCTCCATACATATCTTAGTAAGCGTATACACACTCTCACAATTACTAGAATCTTCATTGATGTGTGTCTACTTGATAGAGCTAGGATCCTATCTTGTGGAGAGAAAGGTTTGGAGTCTAGCTCCAAGCTTCACCTTTGATTGATGACTTCCATCTCACTTTGAAGAGTTCTCCATAGCAATTTGACTAAGGTTGGGTCTCTCACATCCACCTCTCATAGGGTTGCCAGACTAACACACATGTTTCTTTTATGTAAAAGTTACAATTTCTATGTAGGTGAAATAGGTGGAGAGCACACCCAAGTCCATGATGCATTTTGTGATACAGTCGCTCAGATCTTATGAGCTACATGGGCCCATGTTCAAATTGAGCAATGGTTGAATTTACCATGAACACCTATCCGTCAAGTGTGAGTAGATATCATTATTTTCACGGATGGTCACAACACCTTTCATGATGTGGTGGTGGTAAACCCTCTACGAGCGGAGTCATTGACTCAAGCAGACATACATGCAAGAGCAATAAAGACCATTGCCTTTGGGAGCAAGGAGGACCACTATACACCTTAGCTATCCTTGGATACCTTTGTCCTTGTAGTGATTAAGATTTTTGGGTGCCTACATCACCATTTTGATGAGTCCCCTCATGGATGTAGCATAAGGATCTTTCCAAAGGAGAGGGGCATTGGCAATCTCTCTAGCCATGCTCACATCCTATTATTGTTAGCATGTTTAAATCACTTTGCAACATGCTCATCCTTTGGGTCTTCACTGATGAGCAGCTGCAGTTGGTACACCTAGCATGGCTAAGGTCCTCCCTCCATACTTACCATAACCACGTGGAATGGCGATAAGCTAGTTACTTCTTTGAACAAATTTGTTGCTTTATGCACATGGACTTTTGCAATGTTATTGAAGAGAAAGACTTATTCTGTCTATTGGATTATGGCCAAGTCCAATTGCCAATTAATTTGCAAAAATAGGGAAGATGGGTGTATCAAATCCTAGTATGACTCTTTTTTGCTTTGAAATCTTGTTTCAACTATGATTCAACTCCAAGCACTACGTGCCTCTTACCCAGCAACGATTGGCAGAGCATGTTTGTAAGGAAGAATCCGGTATTCCAAAAGGCTAAAACAGATCTGATAAATCTTACAATTGGAAAGACATGGCTATTGTTATACTGTTCCAAATCAATTTTCTTTGGTACATTTTAGGAATTAGAATCATTCATAACTCACTTGACTAATATATCACAAATAATCATAAATAATATAACCCTGCTAAGGAATCTATTTGACCAATATATCACAATTAACCATAAAAAAATACAACCCAGTTAAGGAATCCATTCCATCGACCACTTCTTCACATCACTTGTCAAATATATCACAAATAACCATAAAAACATACAACCTGCTAAAGAATCCAGTCCACCTACTTTTTCCTCATGTAATAAAGCGCAAACCCACTGCACCACTGTACACGTCCTTCAGAAATTTCGCGCACTCCTGTTAATACATCTCTGATTTATCGGTCAGGCCAATGAACGCTTTTTCCTCTGTGTTGGATAAATCTACTTTGGACATTGATTTGTTCACTGATCTCCCAAATGCCCCGGATGTCTCCAGGCGTACCTTTCACACTCACACACTGTTGCCAAGCTTCCACTTGTGAGTCCTTGACGTCCATTGGATCCAGAAGATATTTTAATTTCTATATGGATTTAATTAGAATAGTAAAGATAATTGTTAATAACATATAATATATAAGTAAATTAAAAATTAAATTTATAAAATAGAAAATTTTACATGTATAATTTCAGTATATATTAATGATTAAATTTAAAAGCGTAATTTAAATTTAAATTACGTCCCATAATACAATATACAAGAATAAATTCTGTCAATAAGTCAAATGAGAAAGTCTACTCCACGCGGCGGCTATCAAGTCTGCCACTCTAGGCATAGCTCCCACTTCTGAACTCTAAAATATCACATTCAAAAACTCAAATGTAATATGTACTTTTCATGTTAACTAATGATTTATATATTATTTTAGAATTTCTGGCTGGTTCTTCAATTTGAACCGGTTATTCAAAGTGCACATTTTGAATGCAGTGGGGCAGATTTTCTCATTTAGACTCTATTGGGGCTTAGCCCAATTTTACCTTTTTCATCTCTCCCTTTGTACGACTTGATAAGGTCTTCCCTCCCTTCATTTTTTTCTACACCAGTAGAATGTGACTACCTCGTTGACATAAACCATATCTCTGCTGGTCCGCTCTTTTGCTAAAGTGGATCCTCTCGCATCGAATTCCAATACACTATATTTATTTATTTATTTATTTATTTATTTATTTCCCTTATAAGTAGGTTTGTCCTGGCGGAGAATGTTCCCAACATATCTCTGCTGGTCCACTCTTTTGCTAAAGTGGATCCTCTCGCATCGAATTCCAATACACTATATTTATTTATTTATTTATTTCCCTTATAAGTAGGTTTGTCCTGGCGGAGAATGTTCCCAACATAGTACACAAACGAGTAGGATGTTTATTAGAAGTTGGATAGAGTGATTGTACGAGCCATAACTCATCTTTTGCTAAAGTGGATTCCTCTTGTCATCAAATTTCTATTTATATATTTATTTTATATATTGTACATTATTAGGATTTAGTTCCATTTTATCTATTTTGTCTCATTTTTGTATGGCTTGACGGGTCTTCCCATCTTTCGTGTTTTCTAAACTGTAACTTTTTTCTATATTCTTTTTGTCTCCTATAAATAGGTTTATCCTGGCGGAGAATGTTCCCACCACAAAGTAGACAAATGAGTAGGATATTAATTAGAAGTTAGATAGAGTGGTTGTACGAACAGTAACTCATCTACCGGATTCCATTTCCTGCATGAGGCTTCAGGCGATTCGAAGAAACTATCAGGAATACAGAAGAAGACAGAGAGGAGCTCGAGCATTCAACCATGAAGTGAGACCATTGTTGACAATCCCTGTGGACTATCACGAAGAGAGAAGAAGATAGTGAGAAGCTCGTGCACTCAACCAAGAATTTGAGAGCATTGTTGACAATCTTTTGTGGAAACTATCACGAAGACAGAAGAAGAAAGAGAGAAGCACGTGCACTCAACCATGAAAGTGCGAGCATGAATTGTTGACAGATTGTGAGGTTGGCACTTCCATTTACCGCAAAGGGAATGTTTTCATGAATGAAGAATGATGAAGAAAGTCAATAATAGTCTTACTGAAGTCTAGTTCCCATATGCATGGTTCTGTGAAAGTAATGTGGCAAATGTGAAAGTCAGTGCGCTTAGTTTAGTTGGAGTCCTATTAGGTTTAGTATGTCGGTTAACTGCTTTGCGTGTTTAATCCCTCCTCCTATGATATTAATTAATATTATTTTCTATATTTATCTAGTTATGTTTATTTTAATAAGTTAGAATACACTCTCCGTCTTTTCTTCTTGACCACAATATAAAACCCTTCTTAATCGTCAAATACACAATAGAATAAAATCGTATATCAATCACTTTGACTTTCGTTATTTCTACACTCATAGAATGAAAAATTATGGAGATGCAATCAAGGTGTGCATCTCAGTTTATCCATTCACAAAAAATGGAAGTTACCCAGTTCAAAACCTAATTTCTAGGTATCTATTTATGAGAACTCATATGTCCATTATAAAAATTTCAAGTTCTGCATAAAAAAGTATCAAAACTTTCATATTAGAATCTAATGTCTATTTATGAATCGTAAAAAGTCCAACTGTCAGCTCAAATGTCCATTTTAATCAAATATTGTACCCTGAAATTGAGATACATAACTTCTATGAGTCAAATATCTAAATTTTTATATTTGTGATGTTTTTAGCATATACTTCATGTGTATTAAAATCCAATAATAATATTCTGTTGTAAATCAGTTTATAGTTTTTATATCTTTATAAAAAAACTGGAAAGACTATCAAATGTTTTTAATGATTTGAAAGTTCAAGAAATCAATTATATTCAGAAATTGAAATTTTATTTAAAAATATTTGAGATTTAATAAGGTTTCCAAATCTAAGGTAAATCTTGGTGTATTTTGGATATAATATGGTTCCAAAAGAGGATTTTGGAATAAATAGAGATTAAAAAATCACATTAGACCTAGAAAAAGAAGAATAAGGTTATACGTTATGTATTCTTGTATTTTATTAAAAATGCATGTGAATTATAATTTTAAGAATGTGTTAGGATACATAAACAAGACAAGCATCAAATTTGCATACTAGATAAACCAAGAGAAAAAGTCTATTCTAAAAGAAGAGAAGGATAGAAAAAAAAAAGGCTGGGAAGACCCATCAAGCCAAGCCGTACAAGGGAGAGATGAAAAAGGTAAAATGAGCATAACATTCTAAAATAAGCATAATAAAATGTAGTTTGAGATTGAGCTTAAAACAACTAAGCTTGATTTTGTATTTTTCACTTTGTACATTAACATATATAAATATAGGGAGTCGTTGGAGACACCTCTTTAGCCTTTAGGCATTATACAGATCGGACCAAATTTAAAACATTTGGTTAGGAACGTTTTATATATATATATAGATTTGTATTCATGACTGCAGTTTGGCTACTTGGCAAAGTTTTTTTCTCAATTCATTTCAAGTCCTCACATTAAAATAGCTTACGATGTATATATATGTTAGATGTTAGTCTAGAAAGCAAAATAAGATATATGAAGGTTTAGTGATGTTTCCAGGTTCAATTTAAGAAAAAGAATATAAGAAAATATTTAATTCTTGAGGTTAAGGATTAAAATTGTCACATGATTGACAAAGGAGTATCTCGCAACTGGGTTCCCTAAATATAATGATATAAGAAGTTGCCCTTAAGCATCAACAGTCATGTAAATATAATTTCATGTAAAGGATAATACAAAATAAATATTTTATGCTCTATGTACTAGAAGAAAAAATAAGGTAGTGTTGAGTACCATCAAGGATGAACTCAAGAAGAAACCTTGTATTCACACTTTAAATCACTCCAAATCATTCATTTAGTCTCTTATGTAGAAGCTTCTCTAGATAGTTCATAGTGCTAATATCAAAAGGAGAGATTTTTTTAATACTCACATAAGTGTCCTCTAGAGTTAGGCTTCTTCAAAGCTCAATAAAATAATAATACAACTCTTAAATAGGAAATCTGTCAACTAGACAAATTAACTACATGTGAAAATTGGCCTGGTAGTATCTTTAGAAATTTTATACATGAGATTCTAAGTAGATCATATAGAAGACTCACCAAAAGAGAACTTACACTAATTAGGAAGAGGCCAAAAACACACCAAAAACTTTAGAGCTAATTTTGGAGGCCTAAACAAAAGAAGTAGGTCTCATTGATACTTTAATAAACATAAACTTTAAATTTCCCTTTGGGAGGGGAAGACGTTGCATTCCTTGTTTTTGCTGTCAAGATCTTTCTAATGGTACCTCTTCCATGTTGTTATGAGCTTCCTACAAAACAATTCCAAAAATATTCTCTTGGTCAAACTTGTTTGACCAACCACATAGGATGAGGATAGACATGTCACCAATCCATGCTTTTAATCTAAAGGTGTATCTTGCAAACATGTCACCAATCCATATATCTAATGTAAGGGTGTAGCTACCCCGGAGGGATCCTCTTTGCTATATAATAAGATAGAGTGCTCCTTTTGGACATCAAAGTGTTTTGGGAGTTCCAATCTTGTGTGCTTTTTATCTTCAGGCTGTTACAGAATCCCACCTTTTGCTTATCAAATATAGACAATAATAATAATAATAACAAAGCCTGGTTTTACTCATCTCCAATTCCAAGTTTATTGAGGAAAGTATAACTTAGTTATATACTAACAAAAATTATTATAGTTAAGTCTATACTTTACTTAAAATACCCTAGATAAGGAATCTAGGTCAATAAGACATCATATGAGTTTTTGGCCTCATACTTCTTAGTGTGGAAGCTCTTAAGAATATTTCCTAGAATCTTAGGCCTTTTCCTAATAAAATTATTAACATATTTTAAGGTCAAGTCAAATCCACCTACCTTGTCATACCTCTATCATCAAAGGTTACCTAACATGGTCAAGCCAAAAGGACTTGGGATGTCTCCTAAATACAAAGTAAATGTACCATACAAAATCCATGATGGAAGTATTACTATATGACAATCTAAGATAACATTCAATAAGTTCACCTTCTAATATAAAATTATCTTAAAGATCACACTCCAATATAGTCTAGTCTAAATTCACTGAGGGTATCATTGAGTATCCAACAACTAAATATTATCTCTTTCATCTTTTTTAGTTATAATAACTTAGTTGGAGATAGCTCTAACTCAATTGTTACAAAACTTAGTCAATTGTTACTAACTCACCACCTCAATACTTTTAGAATCTAGTGTGCAGCCTAGGATATTACATGCATATATATCTACGTGAACTACTATCAAATTTTTAACAAGATTAATATAGCCTTGGTATTTATACCTTATAGTATAAGCTCTTTTTAGAGCATTCCTACAAATTAAAATAGCATCAAGTTCCTAAACTTCATTGACTGGACAAACTATGTTTCTCTTAGCATGTTAAGTTGCTTGATTGGTATGGAATTGAAGCATCTCTCTCTTGTATGGCTTGATGGTATCTTCTCATCCTTCATTTTTTCTATGTGGTCGCCTTCTTTATTTATATGAATTGAAGCAATCCGTTGCACAACAAGATGCATGCTTCTATTTTTTAATAGAATCAATAGTAATATATTTAAGGGAAAATTACTCACTAATTTCTCTTGCTATACTATCATCATATACTTATTTTGTTTGGATATCTATAAGGTATTTGTATTAAAAAGGTGTAGTTTTATCCATAGACTATGATTGAAGTAGAAGGAGAATTATCATATATATCATCTTTCATACATGGTACCTATAGTATAAAGCATTATATGAAGCACTTATCTTCCATCCTTTTACAAGCTAAAGTAGAGCCATGTTTATCATACCTTCACCTTGAAAATTGCAAAGTACATGTGCAATAGAAGCTTGCATTGGACCAAATAAATACAACATACCAAATAAACACAATAGTTGCAAAGATAAGGATATATGTATAACATAAAATTTCATTCAATATTTTACAATGTCAACACTTTAGTGTATCAAACAGATTCAACATTAGTAAGTTTAGGTCAACTAACACTAACTCTACTTGGTTTAGGTCCAAGTTGCATTTTAAGCTTAATAGTTCCAGGTTTGTTGTTAGACTAAGATTAACTACTTACCCCATATGAGTTGGTTAATTAAGACTTGGGACATACTTTCTTTATAATTTAGAATTATTTTATAATAACTTACCTATCTAGTGGCTCAATTCTTTTATGGAGTTTAACTATGTCTAGCTTATGTTTCACTCTAACTCATGGTTCTTAGCACATGGATCACAAGTCAATCAAAATAAGGCCCAACCTTAGCACTATGTAAAGGTCACATCTAGATATCACATATTGGATCCTTATTATGTCTTAATTTGGTAGAGAACTACTAAAAATAGCTCCAAAAACCACATCATGTCCTTGGATCAACTCATAGAGTTACCAAGGTTTAATTTTGGTTCAAAGCCAACCTTGGAGACCCTTGTCATTCTATAAAGCTCTTGATTATCCAAGACTATTTTCCTCTTTGAAGTAAGATCACAAGCAAAATAATAAAACCTAAGTTTCAAGGCCTTTCACTCATGTATTTGTGTAAACTTGATCTTGTTGGAAAGCTCTTTTCAAGGACCATTCAATGATATCAAGAGTTCTAATCTTAAACACCAAGCGCTCAAGTTATAATCTTAAATGTACCTATGTCTCGTTTTATGTCATGTGAATTCAGGTTGTATTTTTTGGACACCAAGACTTAGTTTAAGCACCTATTCAATTAACTCTCTCAATACTTATGCACTTGTTATGATCTTGATTTCTTGAAAGCATTTGGACAAGAATTATCCAATAATATTAAAATTGGGCCAAGCCGGCCAAGCGCACACTTATTATAGGAGGTACATCCTTAAACATCATGATATTAAAATCAGATCAAAACATATACATATTATCTTAGATGCACTGCTTAACTTCATGCTCCCCTCCCGAACTTAAGTGGCTTTTCCTTTGGCCAACTGCAACAACTCCATAATTACTTACGCATTGGAAACACTCTTAGTCTTTTCAGTACCATCATGGTAAAGCTATTCTATTCTTATTATTATATCCTCAAGTTTATTGGCACTCTAGTGTTTTATATCATATTGAGACATGTGGTCCAATTTGAATCCTAAGTTTCCAACCTTTAAATTCCTATTTCCTAAACATGAACTGTAGGAATTTTCCTCAACATGAACTGTCTGAATTTCCAAGACCCTTATGTTAGCACAAGCAAGATATAAAAGTTATAACAAGTAGCTTTCAAGATTAATTTATAATAACTTTATTATTGAAGGAATGGATTTTGGATAGATTTTGATAAATTAAAATACCTTAAAAGTAATAAACTGAAGTCTACTTCTTCATCCTCATCCTCGACTTCTTCTAAAAGCTAAAAGAGTAAAGTCTTCATATTTTGAGAAATTTAATTTTAATATTTACCCATCTCACAACAGGATCCCTAAGTTATAATATACTTCTTGCACGGGGCATGTGCTCCAAACTGGTCGTATCTAACTCTTTCACAACTTCATCCTCCAATATCAATCTCCAAGTGAAGCAAATGAATGTTGTTCTACTACTGAAGTTGTTTGCAACATAAATACATTTATATACTCAATTTTTTTTTTCTCAACTCTAATATCTATTGTACCTAGTTTTCTACACCTTCGATAACATATGTTAGGAAGATCACTTTTACTCATTCACACCCACCAAGGCAAGAACCTTATGTCAAAATGTCCTTATATTTCCTCACACGGTTGGCAACAATAATACATGTACAACATAATTGGAGTTGGCCTTATATGCTTGAAAATAGAAAGGAGACCGCGTAGGAAAAACAAAGGATGAGAAGACCCCATCAAGCCGTACAAGGGAGAGACAAAAAAGGTAACATGGTGCTAAGCCCCAATAGAGTCTATATGAGAAATCTGCCCTAGGGCCCTATCACTAGCCAAGATTGAGCCCGGGGGCGCCCTGTTCAACATCATGGGGAGGGAAGACCTTAGCAAACTGATTGGTCTGAGGGAGCAATACCATAGCGCGCTCGAGCAATTCCTGAGCAGAGAGACCTCGGGCAAGATGGTAAAATACGTTCAGGGTAAGTTCGCGGCCGCAGGCAGAGGAGGAGGAAACGCCAACGCTATTTTGGCTTCACAGCTCACTAACAATAGATATCGCAGTACGGTTTATCTGGAGATGCCTTATTCAAAAATTAGAGAGAAGCTGCGATCGGTTGGATTCATTCGGGACGAACAGGGCGCATTCCCTAAATCCCTGCCCCAGATCAACCGCACCTAAGATATCCAAGCTATGCAAGTCGTATGGTCTACACACAACTGGAGCATCCAAAGAAACATCACCTAATGTGATTGCTCCCTATGGATTGCACCAGCCACTGCCCTTTGTAGAGCAATGGACACACGCTGTCTAAAATATGCTACAAAGTATGAGAGTGAGAGTGGTACCCCCTGACGCCTAACATGATAAGCTCTTGCGCACTTCCTGACAAATGTGTCAAATGCCGTGTCCATTGCTCCATATAACTCCAAGGCTAGAGGAACAAAGAGGTGACCTCGCTGCATGCCCCTATACTTGGAGACCTTGCGACTTGCTGTTGCACTCGCCGCCCATCTAGGGGGATGGGTAATCACTCCCTCCAAAACTGTATCACGTGTAGGGTCCGTAACCACAACATCCGCTACTATCACCTGATCATCTCGGACCAAGTATAAGTCTTCCTTGACACGTGTTGTCTGCAAAGCATACGAACGCTCCTTCCAAGCCAAGTATCCACTCTCTTGTGCCATAGCAAACACTATGTCTCTAATGGCATCATGGGTAGCTATCCTCTGTCCTCCAAAAGGACACCATGTCATGTGGACCGCTGCTGCATCTAGTGTAGAACCACACTCACAAGTGAGTAATGAAGATGCAGATGGGTGGACCAAACCTAGGCAAAACCTCATCGCTGTAAAAAAAGTAGCTGGTGCGAGTCGGAAAGCCCTAATGCACGGTCGAGCTAGGATCCAAGAGCCTGCACCCTTGCCAGAGCAAGAGCAAAGACGTGCTCTATTAGCCTAAGGAATGGACGAGTCAACTAAGAGAGAATGTAGCGTATGCTCACATTGTCACTCCATCAAGGAAGACTATAAACCTCTAGTCCAATCTGACGATAGTGAAGCAAAAGGTGGAAAATCCTCTCGTGCTCGTGGGGATAAACTATCTCTTGTCTGCCGTAATAACACCTGGAAAGAAAAGGATCCTCCCTCCACCTTTGTCACATAAGTCTCCAAAACCGGCCTATCAGCAACCACAAAATGAGAGGAAAGTAGGGGTGCCGAGAGAGTCCAACTACCCAAAAATGCTATAGGTGCCGTCTCCTCCATAGAAAGCAAGCCAACCCCACCACATGAGATCGGTAGAACCGTTTGTCTACGTGCCAAATCCCCTGTCACACACTCAAAAGTCCCTGGTCCAATAATATCACCAAAGACTCCCATAATCCTCCTATCAAATGCTCTCAAACGTGATAGGAAGGACGGTGAGGGGGGAACTGTATGGATGAGGTAGGATGGTCGACGAGCAATACTAGAAGAGAGTATACCAAATGTCACCTGCGGATCTCCTAGTAATGGAACGTCATCCACATGGAGAACATCCTCTGCAAGGGCAGCGTCTAAGAAGCGTGTGACAAAATCCTCCGATCCTATTGGCACTCCAAGAACACAAAGTCCATCTGTGGATGTGATACAACCCTCTAGAAGCTCAAGGTGGGGAGGGATACCTACAGGGGACCATGCCCTACACTTTGACACCTTGACTCTCAAGCCTACTAGATGTAGCTCGGTAGTCAAGTAGTCAAAAGCCTGCCTAATCTGATCTATAGGGCCTACGATGTGTGTATCATCTGCCAAGGAGGGAAATACACAACTTGGCATGGCCAAAGTAGTAGATAGGAGAGCTCTAAAGTGAGCCATGGCAAATAAGGCCCCCCCTAAAGGATCTCCTTGACGTGTACCAACAGGTGACTCCAAGACGGTGACTCCCTCCTGTGAACCACCATGCTGGTAGTAAAGGGAAGCCGAAGAGCCATAAAAAAGACCGCACAAAAGGAATGAGACTTGCCAAGGATCCACCAGCCTCCCTAAGCTCTCTAAAGATGGATGCACGTGAGACGCTATTAAAAGCGTTCTCAACATCCACCTGTAGGACGACCCACTCCGGATGGATATCTAGGAGTGCTCTAATGCCTAGAGATATAGCCTCACATCCTCCCGGTGTAGCTACTCCAAACTGATGTGGACTAAAGTGTTGTCGAAAGTGAGAACGATGCTGAAGGACAATGGTATGACTGACCAAATGCAAAAAGATATCTCCAATAGCAATTGGTCTAATGCCTCTCATGTCCTTCTACATCACGAGAAGTCGACTAGCACCTAACACCCGACTAACAGACATAAGAATGTCTCCTCTCGCTACTACTATAGCCACTTGAAACAACTCGGTAAAACCACTAGAAGGATCATTTGCTTGGAAGCAATCTCTAAGGTGCTCATAAGCCATCCCTGACAAGCCTCCTGAGGAAAGGCGAGGGGTAGTGTACAATGCTTGTGCAAATAGCGACCTATCAAGACATAAAGGCTGCTCAGGCTGATAATCTAAGACATCTAGTGGTAGTCCCTCTATTGCTATAGGATGTAGTGAGCGCAGGGAAGAGATGGTCTCATCAGTAGGACTCGCTATAGACAATGGGTGTAGCGCTCGTGCTGCTCTACTAAACTCTCCCACTTGACCCAATATCCTACATCGTCGCAATCGAGTGGAATCTGTAGTACCATGTGGCGATGCTTGTCTCCTAAATCGTGTAGCCCTAACAAACTCCTCCTGAAGGGCTGCCCAATCCACTGCTCGGAGTCGACGAAATCTAGCAGCCACCTCTCTATGCACCGCACGTCCCCCTCTAGCATAACGAAGACACCATCGAGGGAGTAAGAGGAATAGGAACCATGCTAACTCGTCCAAGGGATCATGTGCCAAACGGTCTAGTGGTAGGCGAAAAGCCTGTCTAGCCTCATCATGGAGTGTGCGGGGTAGCCTATGGAATAGACGTGGACATGGAAAAGTAGTCTCAAATAACCCCAAAATACAACTTGCCTGAGAAGCTAACCACTCCCACGACTCGATCGATATCCCTGGAACGATCAACGAAGGTATAGAAAAAGTGTGCGTAATTCCGAGTATCACTGCTGTCAATGTGGTCTTTCGTATCATGTAGACATCCCAAGTGGTCCAATCATAGTCCTTGCGCATCCTTCACACATGGGTCTTTACCCCTTGCGAGGCAAAGCGTAGTGACACACCGTGCATGGTGTATCCCGACCCGCTCTAGGCGACCTCACCGGGGAATGTGTAGCCATGGCTAATACAAAAAATAATGATAATAACACATACGGCTCCTTTCCATATCTCCCAATATCTTCAATATATATTATATAAATAAATTATTAAAATTAATTAGAATTTGAATTAATATTCACACTATTGATTATTTTATTTATATATTAAAATATTAATCTAAACTAGTCACTAAAGTAATCAATTAATTAATTATAAATAAATAAATAAAATCTCATACGAAATCTAAATCGACGAACAGACTTGTATTTGTCTAATTTTGCTATATCGACCATAATAAATAAATAAAGTTTTGTGGATGAGGAATTGTACTCACGAAGGAAGGACAGATTAGGGAGGATGGTGGTGGCAGCTTACACATGGCCCCGAGCAGTGCGAGAATCGGTGCCTAGGGTTTTCAGTGTAGCAGATTGTGGACAAGAGGAACTTGGGTGAATCGAGCGTTCCACCCGATTGCGAGGCACAGGATTAGAGGGGGAAATCGAGGAAGTTTTTTATTTGACGACATATCTTGCGAGAGCTTTCGAGAACGAGAGAGGAAGAGATGGTGGCGGAAGCAAAGCCAGCGAAATTGCAAATGGTGTGGAAACAGCCGAAGAAACGGATTCGACAATTGCCTTTGAAAACCTTCCAGTTCGAGTCAGCGGTTGAAAAGGAGGCCCGTCTTGATGATGGAGGCGAGCCGAGCGGAGTTTCCGCAGAATTTGGTGAATTGAGTGTGATGGATGCTGCTGAGAAAGAGGAACACGCGAACAACAAGCTGTCCGAGAAGTTGTTGAGTGAAGGAAATGCTTTAGCAGAGGAAGGGAAATTTGGGGAGGCTTTAGGGAAGTGGGAAACAGCAATTTTTTTGACACCGCAAAAAGCCCTTCTTCACGAGCAGAAGGCTCAACTTTTGCTGGAAATTGGCAAAAGCTGGAGCGCCGTGCAAGCTGCAACAAGTGCAACATTGCTGGAGCCTACTTGGACCGACGCATGGGTCACTCTTGCCCGGGCACAGCTTAATTACGGAGAGCCCTGTCTTGCAGTAGAGAGTGCACGAAAAGCCTTGATTCTTGATCCTGCTCACAAAGATGCGAATGTAGAACTTGAAAGAGCTCAGTTTCTGGCAATTAGGCAACGTCAGGCTACTCGTGAGTCTGCGGAATTTAATGTTTCTGCTGAGGAGATACTGCCAGATGGGCAGAACAGGCTACCATCTTGTCGTCGAGCCAAGGTTTATGACTCACAAGATATAGCATTTGGTGAAGAGCATCATCAACAGGTACCTCACAAGGAGGTGGAAATCGTGAAAGAAGATGATGGCGAAGAGAAACTCTACGATAAGTATGACGATGACGACTATGATTGGGTCGACGAAGTCAGGAAACCACCACTATTAACCGATGAGAACCTGCTTTCTGACTTTTCAGATATTTAGGTGATCAAATTGGCGAGAGAACTACCAGTGAGCTACCATTGTACATATTCCCAACCGACATTAAGCTGTTAAGCTGTTTTGCTGTAAATATAAGGTTCTATCTGATTGGATGGGTGCCCCATTTAGAAAATGAAAGGACCTCAGCTTTAATTGATGCTCATCAATTAGCAGTGGGCATGTGGTAACATGTTGATCATTTTTGGCAAGTCGAGATACTGATCTGAATTTCGGAGATGACTTGCCTGTTCATGGTTGTATGAGGATAACGTCATTGTCATTCGGTTCCAGTCGGTGACATCCTTTCGATAGTCGCCCATGGCTACATGACTGATCTGGACACTACACGCTGTCGCATCATACCCTCTCCAACAGAATATGGGTAGAGCTTAGTGAACTACTCGAAATTGCTGAAGCCGTCAAGGTTCGGTTTCGGGCAATCTTTATTCGAACTTGTTTCCTTTAATATAATTTTCTACCTCAATTGGGTTTATTTTGCTTCTCACCAATTCTCAGTAGTTTATGTTCAACTTGGCTTTGAGAATCAGGGCCTCAAAGCAGGTCTAATGGCTATTGGTAGCAGGTACGACTGTGGACGTTCTTCAAAGGCAGCGAAGCAGTCCACTTACGGAGCTTTTACCTTTTTTCACGGATCGCTACAGGTTCTTGGGAACCAGAGATGGACACCTTCAAAGCAGCAAAGAACTACCAGAGGCTAGGGTATTTTCAGGATTTTTTCCAACTCCTTTACGAGGAGCTAAAGAATGGAGGTGTGGATGATGCGGTCATCGAGTACCCTGACATCGGCCTTGTTAATGTACTCAGAAGGAGGTGGTGCACATGGGTAATATTTTCAGAACAACAGAATATATTTTATTTTTTCAACTTCCAACTTCCACTGGCACGGGCACAGCCTTGAGGCAAATGTGGTCCGTAGAGAAGGTGGACTGAGAGCTGTAATATTGTCAGTACAAGGGTTTCAAGCAACTCTTCTACTCACAGTTGTGCTGGGCAGTTGGGTTTCTCCTCATGAACCACTCCTTGTTCTTTGAGCTTTCCACGAGTTTTACAATTCAGACTCCTACTTGTTCCAAGCAAGTCGGCTGTGGCGGAAGATAGAAAGGAAAGGAAAGAAATGTAAGACTGCTGGCTTTCCTTCCCTCTTGTTGAGATAAATGATCGCACTGAATCCAGAACGACGCATATATGACTGGTCGTGAGATACCAGGCATCTGGGAGATGGTGTCCTCCCTTCCAAATGGTTCTCCCTGATGCAACAACTGGTTCAAGATGGTTCCCTCTACGGACATGTTTCTGGATTGTGTATTTTCTCAACTAGATCTCCATAGCTTCTATAGGTGTTCTCGACTCTGGAGCACTACATGTCGCCAGGTTCTGTTCTCGTGCTTCATCGTCTCGTTACTCTATGAAACATGTTGAAGGCTAGTATTTGGTCCGTCCTACTTCCATAAGGGCGATAGCTTTAAGAGGATACTTCCATAAGGGCGATAGCTTTAAGAGGATACTATCATAAGTTGACGTATAGCAACTCATCAATGGTGACCCCGAATCTTTGCTTTTCCTATATCGGATACCAATCTGTCCTGAAGAAACGTCTGCAACATGTAAGGGCCAATTTGGATTTCGTTGCTATTTCCATTGCTCCTTGCGCTGGTTACTTGCATCTGTCTGCTACGCTTACTCATTTCAATCTCAAACCTGTCTTGCGGTATTGATCCACATCTTGGTTTGTGCGCAAATCCAATTTCCACTCATCGTAATGTTCATAGCAGCTTTGAGGAGTAATCTAAGAAAGTTTATGAAAACTAAGTCATATGACATGTCCTACACGCTCCGCGATGTGCTGAACCTCGTCATATACAAGTTTTGTACATCTCAAAGCAATGAGCAGTAAGCTCTGGTTTGGAAATGGAGGATCTTAATGGACCACACAAAGTTGACACACCTGAGCTACTTTGACGTGAGTAATAGCAATCTAACAGGACGGATTCCTCTGATCCATAATTCGGAATCATGGGAACAACAGAATTCTTGGCAATCCGGGGTTGTGCTGATTACCTGTCCATCCGAGTGGAAGTCCGGGCGCTTCTGCTGATCATGATATTATCTATCTTTGTCGGAATAGTTAGGAACGCATCTACGTCTTGGCCGCTTGAGGAGTTAGTAGAAAAGGGCGACCGCTTAGAAAACACTAAGGATGGGAGGACACACCAAGCCGTACAAGGGTGAGACAAAATGCTTAAAACAGGGCTAAGCCCCAATAGAGCTAAGCCCCGATAGAGTTCGATACAAGTAATCTGCACTAATGTACCTAAGATATCCGAGTCATACCTAAAATATCCGGGTCATGCAAATCGCATAAATCCACTAGAGGTCGATACAAGAAATTTGCCCTGTACCTAAGATATCGGAGTTATGCAAATCATACAATCATACAATCCACCTATGACTTGAACATCGAACAAACATCATAGTGTGATTATTTTCCTGTGGATGGCATCAACCATTATCTTATTGAGAGCAATGATTGGACAGTGTCTATAATATCTTGAGGAGTTGGTTTCACTCTTTGCCTGGATAGACGGGAGAAGTTCCGGGTTTATGAATGGGCATGAGAGTGCTCATGGTACTCTCGAACGAAGTTAAACGTACGTCAGAAAGGGGAACAGGCTCCGTTCGCATAACGAGGGATCCAAACGCACTTAGGACTGGACTGGTACAAACCGAAGACAAGAGGATGGGAGCAATAAATTCATATAGGAACGGATGGAAACTGAATTCTAGCTGATCTAAGCAAGTAGAGACAGAACGAGATAACGAGAACCGTGTAGAAAAAATGAAGGATGGGAAGACCCTATCAAGCCGGTCAAGGGAAAGACAAAAAAGGTAAAATGGGGCTAATCCCCAATAGAGTCTGTAAGAGAAATCTGCCCTACCACACCTAAGATATCCGAGCTATGCAAATCATACACTAGACACACAACTAAGATATCAGAGCTATGCAAATCATACACTAGACACACAACTGGAACATCCAAATAAACATCACTTAATGTGATTGCTCTCCTATGGATTGCACCAACCATTGCACTATATAGAACAATAAACACACGAAGTCTAAAATATACTACAAAGTATGAGAATGAGAGTGGTATCCTTAACACCTAACATGATAACAATCTCAACTCACATAAACAATCTCTCCAAACTCTAAAAACTATAACTTTCAATTTCCATTTCCAAAATTTTCTAACTAAATTCTTATGGAATTTAATCATGAAAACCAAAAAATTTAAAATTAAAATTCTCAACCCCTCACTCTCAATGTATAATGATCACTCTAAACTCTAAAAAGACTAAAAAATATTTATAACTTTCTACTCAATTCTATATAATCTTCAATCTAGATACCAATGAAATCGAAATCGAAATCGAAAAACGAAGAGAGTGGACTATTCATTCTGAGTCGAATGCTATATGCTAGAGAGCCCTCAGAAATTATAGATATATCTTCTCCCGTCTCTCCTTCTCTTCTCCTCTCCACTCTCCCACATGCTATATGCTAGAGAGCCCTCAGAAACGATAGATATGTCTTCTCCCATCTCTCCCTCTCCTCTCCCCTATCCACTCTCTTGCACCTCCTGCATACCTCCAGAGACAGAACTGAACATAAGCACAGTCGACCGTATAATTTCCTTCTTCAGAGCACCGTATGGCGAACTAGTTGCCTATCAGCCAGTTTATGGGTTGTCTAGATCGAGAAACAGAACCCTTGATATCAGCTGTACAGGATGAGAATTTCTTTAACGTAGCCGATAAACCATAATGGTAGCTGTGTGCACATAATCAAGTCTAGATCTGCTGTATCTATCTGTGTAGATGAACGGTAATAATCGATGAGTCGTACATTGACTGTTTCAGTCGCACACTGAAATTCAAACAGAATTAAACTCGAACAGAAACGCCACATATATAGCAAACTAAATTCGACTCATTTGGTTAACAGGGGGTACTCATATTCTCAGACCTATGTGTAGTAAATAAACTAGAGAATACCGTTAACAAGGTAACGGATACGAATGATCTCGAAGGTCCAGTGTACACACAATAGGACCGGAAGTAACGTAATGATTGCTTGAACAAGTAGGGAAAAAAACATTTCCTTACCCCAAACTATTTGTGCAGCAAAGGGACCCCGGAGAATCATCTTCCCACTCCGCAGAAATATGGTCCTTTAATTCCTTACAGTAATGAAACCTGTAACATCAGCTAGTTCCTGGAATTACAATTCTATTTTGATGACAGTCTGTTTATGTTTGGCACACATTGATCAAACTCTCCAGAAACTGTATAGCATCACCCCGATGTGTCCAATGATCTATGGCGTAATTCATTAAAAACTAGACAGAGTCATTCGGAGCTTCACTCATCTCTTCCTAGGCAAAGGTGAAATAGTAGAGTGTGGGGGGCGTCTACATAGTATTTCCTGATTTCTAGTGTTTCTAAGTTCTTAAAGACAGCCTACTTAATCCGATTTACATTAACATCTCAAAGGGTCAAAACATTTCATCTGCAGGCCAGGTGTTGTGGCCTTAAACACATTGATGTACAGGGACAGACATCGAAATTAGAGATCATCATTTTCTGCGAGTGTTTCCTGAAGCAAAGGAACCGAATCTGGTTGCCACTTCAGAGTTTTCAAGAGTATTCCACACCTGAACAAGCAGACCAAGGCATCTAAGATCAGAAAACCTTTCCAACAGAGATATTATCAATGCGCTTGCAATGATAATATGGGGTGGGGCGACTTAATGAACACAACTCAATGACAACAGAGTTGTATTGACAAAATTTCCTCGCAATCTGTATCATAAGTGAGACAAGAAAGAGCCACCTAAGAAAGGCTAGGTTACGTAGATGATCTAAATTAGGAGAAAACCTCTCAAAAAGCACAATGGGCGCTTCAAAGTCTCGAATACACACGAATCTTTCGCCACATCAGGCATGCCAGGCTCGTTCAGCATCCAGCATCTTATCGGATTACCGAATCGCAGTTAATGGTAAATACCAATACTTACGTGCAAGTTGCCTTTGGAGCCACCGACAGCCAGAAGGAAAGGGAGATCACCGCAGAAGCTTGACGAAAAGATAGCTCCCTGAAAAAGTAAACGGCAGTCACGTATGAGGCTTAGTCCCTCCCTTGAACTTGCTACTAAATGGCGACACTCAACGATAACTGGTCGGCAGAAGCTCGCTCTTCAAACATGCTTTCTGAGGAATTGGCAATCGAACTTAGTGATATACCTACAGCAAACACCAACATATAGGACGAAACCAGAAACTCACTCAGAATTGAGCACGATATTGTAGCCCAGGGGAAGCACAGTGTACTCACCACTTTCGGATTTACTGAGCCTATGCATGTCGGCCGATTGTCCGTTAAGTCCCACAACTTCACCTGTATATTTGAATGAGAGACGGAGATCAAATTCCTGAAAGAAACGCTTAGGTAACCTGTTTCAAAGTAAAGTTTCGAGGTCCGGCGGCCATGTAGTGGAATTAATATTATGTAAAAAAGGATGCGTTTCCCGCTTATTGAAATCTGAAATCTGTTAAAGAAAGTTGACGCTACTGTCTGGAGCAGGAACTGGAAGCAGGCGTAGATCTTACCAATGACAATTAGGAGTGCGTAGGTAAATACGATGATTGGGAATTTGATTATGGGTCTCATCTAGAAGGCTCACAAGAAAAGAGAATGGAAAAAGAAGGCAACGTGGGGAAAATGACGAGTGTGCGTAAGACAGACCGTCTTATCCGTAGAAGTCGTTGCGAGGAGCTGGTAAACAAACGAAACCCATGCACAAAAACACCGATTTTAAAGTATGCAGAAGAAGTACTATACTAAGAAAGTATACATCGAGTACTCCACTTCCGTCAAGATTCGTCACACTGAAATAACTACATTGAGGGATAGATGCATAGCTATGTGTAACCCAAAAACCTACTAGAGCATAATCAATGACAATATCAGACCCAGGATGTACACTAATACGAATTAATTCACGCAGGTTGGGTACTACTCACATTCGGAGCAGACAGATTGAAAGACACACTACAAACTGCCTTTTCATGTGCATGAATTGTGTACAAAGCGCTGGATATAGTGCCTGGAGGAGGCCTTGTCACTGATCCAACTTTTCGTATATCATATGCACAGACTGTCCCATCTTCCAGACTAACCTGAAAATACAAAGAGAAGCACGGAAGAAAATGGTAAGAAGATTGACGATATATTGTGTGTATGAATATGGAACCCGTTCGTTAGAACACAGTTCAATACCACCCCACGACTGGACAAGATATGACGAGGTATAAGCAGTATTGTTGAGCAAGCTCTCCTGTTAGTTTGTACCTGGCATCGAAGAAAGTGTAGAGCAAGTATCTTCGATGATTACTCAATGTATTAGATTTTTATCAACATTCATGTCATAGCACAGCTCGATGCACAGTAAAAATCATCCCAAGCTTCGTAAACCCCCAAGAAGCTGTGTATGAGTACTGGAATTTATCCACTCAAGTTCTATTTCAACATGAGTCCATCAACACTATAACACCAAAAAGAAATAGCAAGACTTCCAAAATAAGGTTGTACAGAACATAGAATAACTTCATCACCGGCCCCATTCTTGCAGAGAAATCGGGATGTAGTTACAATAACTCTACGTACCAAATTTCTGCCTGCTCAGTGAGTGTTTCAGGGCAAACCCGCTTACTTCCTCTAAGAGTTTGCTCGGGGAAAACGAGGGGGGAGGGGGAGGTGAACTACAGTTGTGACCTTCCCTATTTTTAAGATTCCTACCTTCTTTCCAAATAAGTCTTAGTTTCAGGTAGCAGCAAGCAGTCAGCAAATGGTAGTGGGGGACATCCTTGAGTTCATTTCTAGGGTTGCAGCAGAGCAGCAAGCACGTGGTGGTAGCAGACACTGTAGAGAACATACCTGTGTTTTTTTCTGTAGGGTAAGAATTGAAATTGATAACGGAAAACAGGAGAGAGCGGAGAGAACGGGATGAGAGCAAACACATTAAAAAATGGCATACGTAATGGTCTGTTTGTACCTAAAATATCTCTGAGGAAACGTGATTAGTTAAGAAAACCATCCATGTCCTTAAGGACTGCTGAGAAGTATTTGATCAGAGCAGAAAACCATAAGACGCCAGGGAACGAGAGGCCAGGGAAGGTATCATATATCAAAAGGAGCATTCAGCACTCGCACAACAAACCCGATGTGTGTATATTTTAAGCAAAATTACTCCTTAGATACATAATACCTTCTACCTTCTAATCCAAGGCTTCGTAACGGGCGACTTTTAAAGTCAAGGAAGCTTGAGTGATCAAAGTAAGGTGGCAAGAAAAAGCTAAGTAAGAGACATTCTTTACGTTAAGCGTACGTTTTCAGAATAACTAGTGCGGATACTAAGTTATCATAGATAGTAATCTGTTCTATCTTTAAAGATATCACGATGTATTGCTTAAAAGCTTTCTGTACAAATGCTGCATCCACTACTTCGGGAGGTGAGACGACATATTTGAGATATTGGAGCAGAAGCCGTTCGAAGAACGGGGGATCCAGAACCCACTAAGTATAGACCGAGAACGTGTATATGAAGTGCATACGATATGCATGCCTGACCGTATGCAAATAGAAATGAAGTGAATCTAAGCAAACGGAATTGATGTGAGTATAACAAGCAAGAACGTAATTGAGTAATGGTTGAGTAACCTGTCCTGGTGTAAATGGTCAATGGACTTTGTGTGGAAATATTAAGCAGTTTTTCTTAACAATTGGCATGCCAACCGGATTCCTTCGGATCTCTAGTTCAATAGTTACTCAATGGGATTTTGAGGTGGACCAAGAACAGTTTCTTTTCATGAGAAATATGATTTCGCTGAAAGTCCAAGAGAAGATAGAGATTGGCAGACTTGCTACGAGAGCACTTCTATTCAGAGGTCAGCGAAAGACTTCCTTCTGGTGAGATTACATACCACGAAAGTATGCTCTGTATGAGGATCCCAAGCCAGACTTTCGACGTCTGAGCCAACACCCCACCAAACTGCGTTTTGATCTGGTGCTCTTCCGTCCACCTTCAGCCATAAACCGATATACCAGATGAACAAATTTTGAACAAATTCGAACTCATCCACAGGAAGACCTTTTACAGCGCAATTCACTTTGCCTCGTTTAATGACTGACAATGATCAACAACATGGGGGAGTTTCATACCATGGCCACAGTTCGATCAAAGGACCCACTGAGCAGAACAGTCGGCTGTTTCTTATTCCATGACACTGCTTGCACCTAATCCACACAGTAAACAAGGTCCATTACACAGTGATGTTTTATTAACTAGTTTTACATAGCACACACCTTCGTAAGGGAAAAGGTTGCCTCACACCCTTGACGCCACTAATTTACCCATCTGACCCATCTGGTCGATTCCAGTAGCTGAAGTGAAAATAACTAGGAGTTCACGCTGCATATGCACCCGGCAGAGTATTGGTTTTGTACAACCCTGAACAACGAACGGAACTACACAATCCTGGAGAGTGACTTTATCTGTTTCAGGAAGTGCGAAGTCAGACGTGAACAGGAGTGAAAAACCAAGAGTTGGCTAGGTTTGCTTTCTCACGGGTCTCATGGGCCCAAAACGGTAGAAACGGACCTTAATTAGCACAGAATGCAAGATCATACGATTACAAACGCAGAGGATTCCATGGCTCGACTGACGAGAACAAAGAGTTAAGTTAAAATCATCTAAGTTCTGTACACGATCTATTGTACATGTAATCTCTAGGTAGTGTTCTGTACATCGGGGGCTTCCATCCAACTCTAAGGATCTCAGCCCAGTTCGATGTCCGTATATGTTGACTACAAGGACATGTAATCAGTCAATACAACCAAACAGTATAATCACTGTAGAGAGAAAACTACCTTGTCATTGTGAGAATGTACGGTATGCTGACACTTCTGGGTAACGACATCCCAAATTTTCACAGAATTGTCCGCACTTCCACTAGCAATGACGTTTCTGCAACATAATGGGAATTTGTGTTGAATGACAATACGGGGTCTCATTTAAAAACACATCCCCTTGTGTGTCCTAAGTATTGCGTCACCTGACACTTTTATCTACTGCTAACAAATCAGCTGATCCAGATCCACGATTGAGTAAAGCAAACATGTCAAACTGATCCCTGGATCACCAGAGCCGCCGTAGTAAATGGAGCAAAAATTGACCTAGGATAGCGTCTGACGATAACAGTAGCAGTGGAGGCCATACCTGAACTCTAGATTCCATGCTAGACCCAGAACTGCATCTGTATGACTGCCTTCTTTCAGCTTCACCTTCTAAAGCACAGCAATATATTAGTGTCCATCACTCGCAACTGAAAGCTTCATTAACTGCAGCCGGTCTACCGATCTACAAATCAAGAATAAACAAGTCAATCAGAGAGGTCCCAATCTTCATCTTTGTTTGGTTCGTAAAACTTTTGAAGTGCGATTAAAGTGGGCTGCCTGACGACCACACGGACCATTGCAGAGCACTAGATGTTAAGTATGCTGCGAAAGATCGAGGGAAAGGGTTCAAGGTAGTCTTCCCGCGCTGTTACCTCCGGTAAGCAAAAGGAGAACTTGTCCACTTACCTTCTCTTTTTTCTTCTTCTTAGATTTCTTCTTTTGCATCTCTTCTTTCATTCGTGAAACAACGGGTCCTCCCAACACAGCTGCAGGTTCAACCTCATCAAGCTGCAGTAAAGATATGGGCCTGTTAATGTCTGCTTAATAAACCATGGGACATCCTTCCATATCGTATTTCTTCTCATAAGCTCAAGGTATAGTTGATTGAGGGCAGATACAGGTAAATCAATAAGGTCAAAGTCATCGACAACTTTTGAATAATTGGTTCAACTTATGGAAGAAACTTAAATGCAAGGGAATGAGACAAACTCACAATATCTAGATCCCAGATCTCTATCTCAGGTTGCATGGTACCAATCGCAACAAAGTTTCCTGCAAAATAAGATCCGATGTTTATGTTTATGTATGGTTTATGAACCCAGAATCACCAAAGCCCGTCCTGATACGCATTTCACATCCTCGGGATGCAAACAAATTCGGGAGTGAACATCTGAAAAACTAATCTCCATAACAAACAACATAAACCCGGAATCACGTAAGTCTGTCCTGTTACAGTGTTTTGATGTCTCTTAGTGGAGACACATTCGAGGGCGGCTTTATTTGCACATCCAGCAATTTGAAAATAGAAGAATGAGTTGTTGCCGGAAGTATACCTTTCTCTTTACCGATAGGGCCACAATCCAACCAAGCTAACGATAAAGGAAAAGCGGGTAACATGATGTCGTGATGGACATACATATTACTAGCTCCGTCCTCGTCTACCTCACCACTTTCATAAACCCAAACCTGTACAGCCGAACGTAGAATGGTTAGACCAACAGTACTTCTGCTCTAAGTGAATGCTGATTGAAGTACGAAAGGAGACAGCTTTCTAGCTTGCCGTTACGCACTTGTCAAAAAGAATTGAAATCTGAATAGTCATGGACTCATAAACTCGCCTCCAAATGGCTGACATCGTCTTCTGTCCGAGCAGTTAAGAGGACAAGGTCGGTTTCTTTAATGGTCATATCTTCGATTTCGTCTTCTTCATCATCCTCCTGGAAAAGCAATCATCTCAGTATTGAATCGTAATATGAAACGTTTCGAATGTTTCAATTGAGTACACAACAAGTCTTTGCACGTCTCTTCTGATGTTCCTTATTCAGCAATCGACGTAATCTATACACGAAACAGAGGATGGCAACAAAATGCTTTTAAAAATTGTCACTCCTCGGACAGAACACTGAGGAGCATTCGTATGATTACAATCAATGTTCTCATACTTTTTCAGCTCTGTCTAGATCTGAATACTGTTCAACTTCGCTTCACTTGAGGTATCTTGCTCGTATCCGTTCAGCCGCTCCGGTTTGTAGCTTTAAATTTCTCGATCGAAACGGATACTGCCAGATAAAAAAGTGAACCCTGAAGCTACTTCGATAAGAGTGGTCCCTATTTATTTGTCCTATTAGCTTTAAATCTCTGCAGCTTTTGTTGAGGCCTCCAGGCAACAAAGTACTGTAATTAATCTTTCTTTTATTCTAGACTCCAGCTCTACTCAAGATCAGATTCTCGACTTTCTTTTGCTCAACTCTGCGATAAGATCAGCAACGAAGTTCACCTCTTTGTTGATAAGATACGGGTCCTCAGAATTACTGGCATAGTACGCTGCACCTAAACCTCCATTCCCGAATAGTTGAATGCCTGGTGAACCAATTTGGCATCGACAGTTAAGGAGACATGTCCCGGGATAATTTATATGTCAGACCATTTTGGATGTCTCCGAAATTTAGTATTACACGACCGACCTGACTGACTGACTCAAGTTACATGCTTATTCGCTTCCTATCGTACGAGTTCCTACCGCTCGAATAAAAGTACGTGGCAGTTCTAGCAGACTGCAAGAATTCCACAGCAATTCTATATCATATCGTATATAGATGACAAATTGAATATATTTGCAAAGATAGACTGTAAGTGGTCATGATACGTGACTTTAATCAAGAAGTTTTCCTATTTGACCATAAGCCATAAGCGGAACGTAGAAACTTCACGGTGACAGGCAAAGCTGTAACTTTCGCTTCACCTTACAAAAGAACATTTGAAGTACTGACCTGAATCTTCTCCTTCATCCTCGTCATCGTAGTGTTCCATGTCCAGTTCTGCTAGTCCATCCACAAGACTATCAACACCTTTGGCTTTACCCTCGCTACCCTTAACAACGTTGCTGCCCCGGAGGGCCTGGGCTGCGGCAATTGCATGAGCAACAGGGTCGGACAGCCTCTCTGCCTCCATTTCTTCATCTCCGTCCTCAAAGAGGTCATCCTCTGCATCCGAACTGCGAACAATTTTCTCAATGACAGCCAGGACCAGCTTCTACAGCCATTCAGAAACCTGCCACCACTCTCCATTCACACGATCTCCAGTAATGCTTGACAATACTGACCTTCGGTGAACCTCGAGGTCGTGCGCAATTTTCAGAGCTTCCAGCTCATCGTCAGCCGGGGGCTCAGCCTTCAGCGGAACTGGTGCAGCAGCTCCTCGCGGCACCCAGCAAGTCGCTGCAATCATGCTGGCGGACATGACTGCAAAATCCCGTTTTCACCTTCACAATTTCTTCAACAAAACTAAGCCACAGCATTCCAGTCGATAGCTGCTGGTGCTGCAATTTCTCGGGCCGTCTTCCTAAATCTTTCCAAGAGTTTCAAGCAGTATTACTACTCTGAATCCCAAAAGCTCCGCAATCTCTGAAGTCGGAAACCCTCAAACAGGGTTCACCAGCCGGTGAAAGGCTGACGTGGCTGTGAAGAATAACCGGTCAGGTTTCGAGGATCTGTTTATGCACCGGGGAGAAATTTCATCTACCGGTACAATGTCTTGGGAGTCTAATTTCGGTATTGCTACAAGTTGGCCGTAATATAGAAAATAAGCTATCTAGAGATTACTCAAAAACTGGCTTGTACCTACTGGACGTCTAGCAGCACGAATACTTTCATAGGTGTGCAAGCTTCTGTTGAACTTTCGTGCAATGCTTAGTAAAAGCCATCTGTGTTTAGGTCACGAACTTGCTTTGGCTTGGAATGTAGAAAGTTAGTTTACAGCAGTATCTTCTGGTAGTGTTTCCTCTGTGTGCAAAGCTTCTGTTGATGTTTAGTGCAATGCCTAGTAAAAGCCATCCGTATTTGGGCACATACTTGCTTTGCCATCAGAATGTAGACACAATTTGCGGAATCACAAAGTTAGTATTGGGCAGTATCTTCCGGTGTTGTAAGTGCAATGCTTGGCACGATGGCTCTCCTCCGATGACATTCTGCACTGGGACCGGTTTCTGTGTAGGGATGTCCAGAGCGGGTTTTGTCCACATTGTAAGTTTTGTGACTTCTTGGAGAGCTCAAAGTTGAGGTGTGAAACGATGGTCGAAGAACGCGTTATTATCAGAAGATACAATACCCGAGAGACACAAGACGCGCTCAACGGACATGACCACCTTCTGCTGTGGACGCACTTCACCAGAACTTCACAAGTCTGGAAGTCCCTGCGCATTACTCTTTTATTGCTTTAAAGGAATACTCTCTTATTGCTTTAAAGGAATACTCTCTTATTGCTACAAATGCAAGGTTATTGAAATGATTGAAGAAGTTCCTTGATGTGGGACTATCGATCCGGTCCTGGCCTAAGGTTGAAAACCAGCCGGAGACCCGAACAACTGTTTCGTCACTGCAGTGGGCATCAAAAGGTCCTTGGCACATTGATAGGCAAAACTCAGGTGTACTTTCTCCCGACGGAATGTGCTGCCAGAAGGCTCTACCCTTCTGGCATAACTTTGTTGAACCAAAACTTCGGACAAGTCCATATTAACTAACCGACTAGATGCACTTGACAACATTTTCGATGAAATGGTCATTACAATTTTCTACTGTACTTGAGTTTTCCTCTGTCAAGTACCACATTCAGAACAACTGTAAACTACTTCTAATAAAGTCCAGCAATCGTTAAATTTTCAGTACCAAAACTTTATTTCCAGCTACATTACTTGCCTGAAGTCTTGGAGAGTCTTTGACTGCTTTCTTCCTCCACTGCGGGACTCTCTTCAAAGATCACCCCATGGATGGCGAATTCAAACCATCCATATCTTAGTGAATAAAACGTCAGTTATTAGCTATGGCCTAGCTTTAATTTACAGTAGAGTATCATTCCAGCATGCATTTGCTGTGGTCAATCAACTCTAATCGTTCTAAAGATCAATCCATGATACAAGCTGTTATCTTTGATGTTATCAAAGAACGAACGGGAGTACAAGCGAGTAACAAGGACCCCGGGAGGGCTGATGGCCATCTATGCTGGCCTCAAGCTTGCTTGTCAAAGCCATTGAAATAGCAGCCATGTGGTATAAAATTCTAAATTACTACGTCTCCAGTGCAAGATAAAAGAGCACGCATGGAAGAACCGACGTTTTTGCCGTTGAGCAATAGTATAGCTTCTAGCCAATTAGCTGCTTGCAGAGATAGGGGAGAGTCCTAATTGTCCCGTTATCCTGTTGAGTCATGAGCCAAGAGTACTTGTCATCAAGACGACTTGTTTGGAAGTCCATCCGTAGTCAAGTAAGATAAGACTCCAGATTGGAGCATGTTGACCTGGCCAGCAGCATGTTCACAAGCTTCAAGGTGCACAATAAGGAAGCACTTCCTTCACTTTTTAACTTTGATGTACGAAGGAAACTACAACCTTGGGAAAACGACAACCAGTCGTATAAATTCAAGCCCTCAGCCCAATTAGGGAGTTGACTCGCATTGCAGAAACTCTGCTTCGGCCTTAAGGCTGCTCCTTATCTTGTTGTTGTTGTTGTTGCGCTAGCTCTAAGCACTCCTTCGCACGTTGAACTTTAGATTGAACATAAAAACTCCCCATCCTTGCATTTCTTTCGAAAAGAGCTTCATATTTCTGAATTTCATACAATCAAGGAATCAGCCACCATCACAACACATTGAGAAATGAAACAAGGAACATGACAGGGTATGTGCTACTCCAGATATGTGAGAAGTTTTGTCCTGACAAGAAAAAGGAGCGACAGGGAATAGAAGAGAGAAGTAAGAGTACCTGAAGGACCTCCTCCATGGGTGTATTTTCAGTCACACCTAAAATCATCCTAGCTTCACCGACAGTCATGGTCTTACTCGTTCTTTTAGCCATGTTCTGCACAGTTTCTTGAGCTACACCTGACTTCGACGCATCTGCGGGAAAGTGAGCATAGCGGGAACACGAGGTCAATCGGCCCGCACTAAAGCCCGTGAGGACGAGGGGAGCAGAATTATGCTACAATTCCTAGGAGATGACCTGACACCGAGCAAGCCACAAACAAAGTGTTCGTCGCTTGCTTGCAAGCAAAACTTGCTTTAACCCCAAGAACTACGCAACCAAAATATGTTACGACAATGCTGTGGATGTCCATAGTCTATAATCACACTGCGAATTAACAAGAGGGCAGTATCACTGTGAGCTGTGATTTAGGTCAATTAACCCTGGGTTATTCTCTGCCGATAATTTGTAGGTCCAATCTCTGGTCGGCTCTCCGTTTCACTCCAGAAACAATCATTCAAAGAAACAAAAAGGGGAAAAGAAGAAGCTCAATTCACGGGAAGTAGTGACCGTACTTTGGATCGCCTGACGATATGCTTGTGAAACAGCGCGGAGCACCACACCAGAACCGAGAACGATCAAATTTGCGATTATTTTAGCAGCCTGCGGTCATAGTAAATAAAGTCAACCCCTCTCATTCTCGACAACCGCAAAACAACAGTCTGGAAATCAAAAGATGCATGAAATCCTACCTTCCATAAACATCTCTCACAACACAATAGGAATAGCACTCAGTTCAGAAGACTAGGAGGGCGGGCGGGCGATGTCTGACAGGATCAAGAAGCACGACTTGAATTAGAACAGAGGTCAGAAGCTCAACTTACCATATCTATGCCCTGATGCCCTTGACACTAGGACTTGTCACTCACGTTGAGAATAGAGTCCGATCCTGATAAAAAATGGCGATATCCCAAAAATCTACCGTTCTCTTTGCACACGGAGCAATCGATCTGAGCTCGCAGCAGACCGGTCAGAATCTTCCATCATATTCGACAATTTTCATATCATCCAGTATGTCTCGAGAGAAGAATTCATATTCAAGATCTTCTTGGACGGAAGCAGTCAGCCTTGCTACCTTCCTGCGTTTCGTCACTATTTCCTACCTTTCGTTTGAAGTTAGGGTTGCATCAGGACTACAATGCCACGTCCGAGAGCAAGTCCCGGCTTTCGTACTAAACCTTCCTGGCAAACGTTCCGACCGAGAAGTAGGCTGGTCGGCGAATAAATCAAGTGTACTGAATGTGGCTGTCCTCTCAACATACCGGTGTCGATTACAATTTCACGGCGACGGCGCGACATCTACAGGGCGTTTACCGATCCCCGTGAAATATCTCCCGGCGCCCTGGTACAAACCCCGGCTACTACAACGGCTACGAATAGAGTACTCGACGATGTTGTTCCCGGACTACCCTCTCCACGATTTCACATACAAAGAACTGTGGATTAATAACTAGTTATTCAGACGATTTCACATACAAAGACAGTGGATTAATAACTACTTTTTAAGATTTATTATAAAATTTATTATTATTTAGAAAATTGTATTATAATAATTTACTATTTGACCTTTGAAAACCAAGGTGCAGCATCAAGTCGCAAGGTTTCCAAATATAAGGGCATGCAACAAGGTCGCCTTTTGTTCCTCTAGCCTTGGAGTTATAGGGAGCAATGCACACATAATTAGACACTTTCATCCAAGAATGCAAGAGAGCTTATCATGTAAGGTGCCGGGGGTACCACTCTCACTCTCATACTTTGTGGCACATTTTAGATAGAGTGGGTCCGGACATTGCTCTTCAGAGGGCAATGGTTGGCGCAATCCATAAGAGAGCAATCACACTAGGTAATGCTTCTTTAGATGCTCTAGTTGTTTGTAGACCATACGACTTGCATAGCTCGGATATCTTAGGTGCAGTAGAGATGATTTCTCATATAGACTCTATTGGTACTTAGCCCCATTTTACCTTTTTTGTCTCTCCCTTGTACGGCTTGATGAGGTCTTCCTATCCTTCATTTTTTCCATGTGGTCGCCTTGTTTTTGAAAAAAGGGACTCAACCTCATTTTACCTATTTTGTTGCACCCTTGTATGACTTAATGAGGTCTTCCTCTCCTTTCCTTCTCATTTTTAAATCTCTTTGAATAAAATTATTTAGATTATAATTTGATTATATGAAATGAAATTCTCTCACATCATACCTCACTTGATTTTAAAACCTAACCCACCTTAAAGTGTGCCACACTAATCTCGATGAAATCCTCTTCCAGTCCATCACTAAATCATAGATAACATACAATAAGGATTAAGTTTAGCAAGACTCTTGTGTAAGCAAGCAAGTGAGAGAATAATTAACAAAAATATCACAAGAAAGTATAGTTTTATCTATTATGTCACTTCAATGCAAGAAGTACAACAAAATAACAGTAATTAACAATCAATAATATTCATTTGCTGCTTTTATGATATGAGGGAAGAGACTGGCAGAACTAGCAAATAAGTGAGTAAATGGCACATATGGTCTAAAGGATAATCATTGTTCTTTTCTAATATTTCTTGGATTGGAAGGTACAGAATGCATTAAAGGATCTAGACAGAAGAAATTTAAGAAATTGTGGACTATTTGAGTGACAAATTTCATATTTTTGACCCTCTATCAATATAATTCTGAAGAGAGAATCTGTTGTAGACCTAAGTATTTATTTCTAAACAAATTGTTGAGGAATAAATTTGACTCTCTTTGAGATTCATGTTTTAGATCGTTGTTAGTAGACTTAGGCCCACTTGAGAAGCCTAGGAATTAACTAGCTACTCCTAAAGTACACACATTCTTAGCTAGAAATGGACCATATGGATCTCTAGAAAGGGATCTTGTCCAAATTAAACTTCCTCTCCTTGGTATATATATATATAATCAAAGGGAAGGGAAAGGGGAACGCAAGGCCAATAGGTACCATAGTGGAAAAGCGCACTAACAACAAGCATCTAGGAGGCCTATGAGCCGGCTTGTCTCTCACTCAAGATGAACCTCTGATTGCTATTATGGTAGTGCACCATGGACTAAGAAGGCAAGGAACCCCAACTCCATCATACTCCTCCAAGGCTAACACTCCAAGACTCAAGACATTACTCAATAGAGAACTCAATGAGAGAGAGATAGTTGCAAATGAAAGGATGATGAGTACTTCATCATCCCTTGTTTATATACTTGTGAAATACTTACAAACCAAAGTTATTATTTACCATAGTAACTCAAGTAATTAGGCTAAAAGTCAAGTAAAGTCAAAAAAGTATAAAGGAATATCCATCCACATGGGCATATTCCACTAAGCATGTGATCTTATCTTGACCCAACTACTAAGTCAAGGATTCCTTCACATGTGCCATCCTTGGACTAGAGAAGAATCCAAAACAAAAAGGCTTGCGGGCCCAAGAGTTCTCAACTCTTTCCTCAAAGCCAATCACCTAGGAATAATACCAAGTCAACACACTAGAATTCAAAATAGTGGTGCTCATCTTTTCCATTTCCTCTAAAGTAAGGTCCCCTATATCTTAACTATGACTAACTTTACCTAATCATGACTAATGTAGAACCATCCTTTATCTCTATATAAATAATATCTCTCAAGTATTTGTAATACTAAGCTAAATATCATAATACCATACACATGCACAAATGGGTATTACAAGCCAAGGAGAGAATGGTCTACTCTTTAACAAAATGGTAAAGGTCCTTCAATGGTATGTTTGGTAAGTGAGAAGAGAGGATGCTAATCATGTTGGATGTATCTATTGCAACTACTTGACGGTGAAGGCTCAAAGCTTGAGTGCACTGCAACATGACTTATACGCATTGTTGATAATAGGCTATGAGCATGGCTACAAAGAACCTCGTGTTGCATCCTTGAAGAGACCATATAAATGATGATATAGGCACCCAAAAATCTCAATTGCCAAAGGGACAAAGGTATCCAAGGAGAGTTGGAGCGCATAGTGGTCCTCCTTGCCTCTATGGGAAATGGTTACTACTACCCTTGCTTATGCCAATGACTTTGCTTGAAAAGAGCTTGCCACCACCATACTATGCAAGATGTGATGACAATCTTTAAAGTAAAAATATCCACTCAAACTTTATGGATAGGTGGTCTTTGTAGATCCAACCATCACTCAATCTATACTTGGGCATGTTTAGATGGTAATATTTGAGTGACTATATCACAAATTTCATCATGGACTCTAAGGGACTCTCCACCTACTGCACATCATAAAAAGTATATCCCTTGCATGGCATATGGGAAGCCACATATGCATGGGTTTGGAAGCCTTATGAGGGCTAGATGTGAGAGATACAACCTCAATCATGGTGTTGTGGTAAAATCTTCAAAAGTGAATCAAAAGTTGTCATATAAGTTGTCACACACCAACATAGTAGTAGCTCCACCACAAGAGTCGCATAACATACACCACAAGCCTACTTGTACCAATGCCAAGCTTGGGTCCATAGTACTATCAATGTTTGGGAGGTGGCATGGTGCACAATTGCACACATGATCCTTCCAAACAACACCATCACCTCCTTCTAACACAAGGACTCCAAATGGCAAAACCTTGCACACTCTCAAGATAGTGTGACCTATAGAAACATCAAGTGTCATCAATGTTATATGCTATAGATATACATAGTCACCTAGATGAAATTGGTGGATCAAGGGTCTATAACCTCCTCCTCAAATGGTAGCATAGTGTAAGGTATTATTATGCTAAGCAATTGCCAAGTTCTCAAAGGCCATTGGCATCACTCTCCAAAAGATCTTTGCCGTTGAGAATATGCACTCATCCATACATCTGGATCATTGAAGTCCAAAACTACAATAGCATCTCAATGAATGCAGGTCAATCTAGATCTCATCCATAGAGTAGAAAGTAAGGAGAGTAGGATGCTAAGGAAGCTTGCTAGCTAAACTGATAGCCCATGGATAACCAAGATAACTAGAGATCCCAATCTCCCAAGTGGCCTCTATGCAAACCATACTTTTGCAATCCTCTCATCACCATCAGAACTACTTTCTCTGCTAAGCCATCTACCTCAAGGTGATCTCGGGAGGTAGTATGTTGATCAATCAATAAGACCTAAAACTCCCTCAAGAACTTTATACCTTGATTAGTCAAAACCTCAACCGGTGCACCAAAATGACTAAGAATCCAATCCAAGAATGAGTAAGCCATCCCTTCATTAGACTTGTCAAGAAGTGACACCAACTCAATCCACTTGGAGAAGTGCTTGACCATAACCAAAATGTACCAATGATATCTCACAATCAATGGTAAAGGTCCCGCAAAGTCCAAAACTCTAATGATAACTCAATCCCATGATAGTTGATGCATGTAATTGTGGTGTAGGAGCATTAAATGATGCTCTAACTTGGTCACAAACCACACATATGACAACAAATTATTGTAAATTGGTTTGTATATTGCACCACCAATAATGACTCTAAAGTAAGCTATATGTACGCTTCAATCCAAAATATCCTAGCTCCTTATGAGCATGATGGACCAACCATGGTCTTTGAGATGGAAGTGGTACTACTCACACTCTACCATCCTCTTATACACAAAGAAGATGTATGCCCTCCAATCTAAACCGCTTGGCTTGATGAAGAACATGGTCTCTCTCCTTGGCCACAACTATGCCACCCACAACACCAATGCAAAGATAGTCCATCATTAAGACATCATCATGAATGTCTTGTTGATTGGTACAAATATCTCCACTTTCTAAATCTATGCCCTCAATAGCTCCTCTTGGATGCACTAAGAGAGATACTACCAAAGCCTCAACAAATATACATAGAAAGGTAGATGCATGCCAACCTGGCACTATCTCCTCATCTATCTCACCATACCAACGTGCTCTAGTCTGATCCTACTGGTTGGGACATGGGTTTCTACTCAACCATTTGTATCATGGTTCATCATTCCAGGTCTATGAATAACCATGAAATCATACTCCTATGAAATCAAAGCCCATTGTGCAAGCTTTCTTGAAAGCTTGTTGGACTCCATCAACTACTTTAGTGATTGATGATCAATGATGAGAGTAAAGGGTTACCAAATAGGTAAAATCAGAAATATGCTACTTCCCATATTGTTGCCAAGCACTCTTCCTCATATGAACTATACTTCACCTTGGCTTAATTGTTGGAGCAACTAGCATAGGCCACCACAAACTCCTTCTCCTCATCATCATGTTGGGTGAGCAATGCTCCAAGCCCTAACATACTCCAATCAAAGTGAACTTGAAATGGTCATCCTTTGATTGGTCTCCTCAAAATAGGAGTAGATGTCAACCTCTCCTTGAGCTCTACAAAAGCTCTCTCTTGCTGATCTCCCTACCACCACTCTTGTGTAAGCTTGGTCAGCTTTGTCAAGCCCTTGGCAATAGCACTAAATCCTCTAACATATCAGTAATAGAAATTTGCCAACCCAAGGAATGCTCACACTTTTCTCACATCCATAAGACAAGGACTACATGCAATAGCCTCCACCTTGATCTGTTGAACACCAACCTCCAGGGTAGATAGTGTGACCCAAAAACTCAACTTGCTTGTGGAAGAATCTACACTTCTTAGGATTTTATTTGAGTTGATGAGATCTCAATCTTTCAAATGGCTCCAATAAATGTCTCTCATGCTCCTCTATAGTAATGTTATAGACCAAAATGTCATCAATATAATACTGAGCAAAATCAAATCCTATTAGGGTCCTATCCATGACCCTTTAGAACTTTGCAGGATGTTCATTAACCCAAATGGTAAGAAACTCCATTGGTACAATACATCCTTACTATGAGGATCAATAGCCCAAAATGTTGTCTTGGACTTATCCTCCTCCTTGATCGGCAACTATTGATATCTTGCTTGAAGATCCAAAGTATTGAAGATCTTTGCATATCCAATCGCATCAAAGATCTCCTCCAATGTAAGCATGGCATACAGATCAGCCCTGGTTTGTTGGTTGATAGGACCGTAATCTCCACACATCTGCCTATTTGTGTTGTTGCCATGCATATCCTTCTTGGTTGGTATCACTATAGCTGATGCATACTATCTATGTGAAATCTCCACCAAACCAGCCTCAAAAAGATCTCTACTCTGGCTCTAAAACAATGCTCTCTCCATGTCCCTATATCAATATGGATGTCAAAAAATTGGTGTATCACTAGTTAGCTCAATCCAAATACCATGTCCTTTGAGAGCACCCAAATCCTTCATATTGATCATAAAACAACTTGTGTAGTTCCTCAAGAACCTCCAAACTCTTTGTCTTTCCCCTCTTATAAGCTTGGGTCCTCCCAAGTATCCTTTGTAATTGTTGTAGGAGTGGAAGATGCTCTGATGGCCTGCTACACTAGACCCTTGGGAGCAGTAGTGTCATGCTCCCAACCACTAAAAGTATCAACCTCCATGTGAAAAACTTCCTCCACTCTAGCTACAAGCTCCATACATCCTCTAGTTGCATCCCAAGTAGACCAAGGGTGTAATCCAAGTAGACCACGCTCACCTAGATGGACTCCAAGAAGACCTCTCTCCCTAGTAGCCATTGGCTGTGTCCCAAGAATACCCTATCCACTTGGTCCATCACTCCCAACATATGCTTGAATCATCTCAATAGGCATAGAGCTCACATGTGTCTAAGTGGTGGCCCTATCAAGCGCATTCTATGCTACTTTGCCAAGCCAAGGCTTACAATCTAAGTCACACAATTTAGGTCCATAGCTTGATCTAACACCTAACGTCTGGATGCCTTTAACGCTGTTGGAATAGTGGTAATATTGGTGCAAAAATGCATTGCTTGCCTCTCTCATTGGTGTTGGGCTCCACCAATTGCTATAATTGTGAATCCCAAACAAGTCCAGGACCTCCTTCTCAAAAAGCATGGGAGCATAGGAGACTCATTAGTGAGGGAAAAGAGGCTCAAGGCTGTCCAACTAGGTTCACCACTACCATAGTTGATCTATCAACCACTACCACCGTTTGAGACTAACGCCCAACATCCAAGATGTCATCAACAATGAGGTGGTCTAGTTGCTAAATCCCATCATAAGCATGCTATAGAAGGTTCTATAGCGTGCTCCTAACCTCCACTTGGTTTTTCCACCAAAGATGAAGATGATGAGCTTGTAATCCCATTCTAGCTACATCCAACAATACATCATGTCCCATCCAAGAATGGACCTAATGTGTACTCACCACCACCCGAATGCAAGAATCACCCATCAAAGGGATGCTCTACAAAATGTAAGCTAGAGAAATAGATTGATGAACTTGGAGATGTCATAATATCCATAACATCTCCCAAAACACACCAGAACGGGGATCTTGAAGACTTAGACCTCGGCCACCATGTGTATGTCCCTAACATGGCCATCCAAAAATCACCAAATAAATGGGACCATGTCTCTCTAGATCCTATGCCTCCAGCAAGGAAATGTCTACCAGTAAAGTCTTTTGGTAACCCTTGATTGCTAATATTAGTAATAACTCAAGATATTGATAGGCCAAGTGTGCCACATTATGTAAAGAGACTTGCCTGGTAGTTTCATCTCTCTCCACATACAAGTACCTATATACTTGAATACCTACCAAGAGTACCATGGTAGTCCAATGTTAATCCCACCAAACAAGTCCAATAAACATACTCCCTTTAAGCTTGTTGCACCAACTAATCCGCATGTTGCTACAATGCCTCCTCAAACTCCACAATGGAATATCCAAGGTGGATGGACTGATCCTACTTGTATTCTAAATTCAAGTGATCTCCTTTGGTACTGAAATATCCTTTGCATGGGCATTCTCCTCAAATAAGTCACCAAGCTAAGTAACATAACCATTGAAAGTTGAAATTGATGCTACCATGGTCTCAAATTGTAGTGAGCCAAGACTACCAATATTGAAGCATACAGGTAGGTGACATACCCATCCCTCACTTGACTTCCAACTTGGTCTATAAGAGGTTGTCTCCTCCCAATATTAAAACCCATGGGGCATAACATTTCTCCCCCAACTAACACATCATATGACTCAATTATTGTCGCAATGGCCTAAGCTCTCACCATAGAGCTATCAGTCAAATGATTATGTTGAATCTAGACAGTGAGCTCTCCATATGTATGTACTATCTAGAACCACCTCCTATAGATGTCTAGATCTGAAATGGACACTTCTCTATATTGATCTTAAGCTACTCCAAACCAACAATTGCAGCCTTCCCCAACATAAGGGGGTATGCACCAAAGTCTAGTAAGACCATCTGTGGTGTAAAGACCTTCCTTCAAGGTCCCAACAAATGAAAAATCCCCCTTTGGTTATCCAATAGGACAACTCCAAGTGTAAATTGTGCTTGCTCAAAGGCCAGTCTAGTTGGTAACTCCTCCAATCTAGTTGTTGATACCTGCCACAAACCACTAATTGTTGAGCGGATCCCATGCTCCTCAACCAAGTTAGCTCCACTCTCAACCACCTCTACTCAAGAAGTAGGAACCACATTACCCTTATTGTCCCAAATCATGGTAGCCAATCAAAACATTGGGATTGGATCAACTCCCAATGTAAACATGTCACCAATTGAGAACAAAGAGAAATGCACAATCAATTGAGCAACCCCAATATCAAGCTAGACTCAAACGGTGTAGTAGTAGGTAGTTGATTCATATGTAGTCTATCATGCACCCTATCACCACCTACCACACCTATGCTAGGACGTGTAGGAGCCATAGATGTTGTCTATAGTGCGTTAGAGAGTGTAAAAGACTGAGGAGTTTGACTTGTCTACCAACCTCTCCTCTTTGTGGGTCCAACTCCACTAATGCTCCTCTAGGCTCTAGACCATATACTGCACTCTTAGTCATTATGGCAGATGCATCCACATGAGCTACTCCACACATGCAATCCAAGATATCTCTATCACTAGCATATGAAGTGGAAGCCTCAACCTCTGAATCTCATCTCCTCTAAGTTATGGCTATGCTAGCCAATCTCTACACCAATTGCTCAATCCAAGTAACCATGGTTGTATCAAAAGTAAGAGCATGTACTACACTCCTACCAAGTGTGGATCCTATACCACCACCTCATCTTCCATGACCTAGATCTCCTCTACCACCTGCCATAGTAGCCCTTTCACTCCGTAACTCAAGGTGTAGGTCAAAGCATCAATCACTAATGTGACCAAATTTGTGGCAATGATCACACTATCTTTATGTAGGCTGAGATGCACTAGAGGTATCAAGTCCGTTGCCCTGAGTGCACTCTTGGACTTGTGGTGAGGTCCACCTGAAGTCCAACAAGCAACACCACCACTCAATCACTACTATTGACCCAAAAATGAAGGTAAGGGTAGGCCCTAACTATAGTAGGCCCTCCACTCGCTCCATAGGATTTGGGTTGTCCACTCTGTCCTTGGAAGCCAACATGGCATGGTGCACTCTATTGCACTCTAGAAGAAGTAATAGATGTGGATGAGGTCTATGAGCCAATCTATCTCTCACTTGGGATGAACCTTTAATGGTTATTATGGTAGCGCACCATGGACTATGAAGGCAAGGAACTCCAAATTTAACTCCATCATACTCCTCTAAGGCTAACACTTTAAGACTCAAGACATTGCTCACTAAAGAACTCAATGAGAGAGAGATAGTTTCAAATGAAAGGATGATGAGTACTTCCTCACCCCTTGTTTATATACTTGTGAAATATTTACACATTAAAGTTACTAATTATTGAAGTAACTCAAGTTATTAGGCTAAAAGTCAAATAAAGTCAAAAAGCTAAGGGGATATCCATACTCATAGGAATATTCTCCTAAGCATGTGGTCTTATCTTGACCCAACCACTAAGTCAAGGAGTCCTTCACATGGGCTATCTTTGGACTATAGAAGAATCCAAAACAAAAAGGCTTGTGGGTCCAAGAGTTCTCAACTCTTTCCTCAAAGCCAAACACCTAAGAATAATACCAAGTCAATAATACCTTATCCAGAATCCCATACCAAAACTAGACTATATGGGCCTCAATAACTCCTTGAGTAAAATTGATCAGTTGTCTCATGCAAGTGTATGTTTTACGTAGGCTCTCTCTAACCTTCTATTGGAAATCCTTAGCTTGTCAGTCCGCATTCCTTGGTAGGTCTTCCTCAAAAATTGGAAGAACTCCACCATAGTTAAACCTCAATACTACACAACCTCTTGTAATGGTACCTCCACTTGTAGTAGCACCATCCAATAGATTCACCAATGCTACTAAAGCTAGAACTTGTGTGTACTACCTATCTACCCATAGAAACCAAGCCTAAAGTGATAGAGATATATTTTAGAAACCAATACTATCTTCATAACTCAATCTCCTCCAAGTGAGCTCTCTTCAACTTATAATAGTCATCCATTGGACCCTCCAATTGCTGAAACAACCCCTTTTATGCTATGAATGGTGTGAACAAAGTCAGGTTTTGCATCTCTTATAGATCACACTAACTATCAAACTCTTTGATGAAATCATCCAAATCAATGGTACCCACTATACTAGAGTACCGTCTAGGGCCTTTGGAGGCCCCATAAATCTTGTCCATTTCCAACAACAACAATGCAAACACACCAATTGCACTCTTAACTAAATCAACTCTTGTGTCAAACTCCAATTGAGAGTCAATCTCCTCCCTCATTGGGACTTGAGATATAGGTTGATACCAAGCACTACTCCAAGTAAACTACTGTGTATTTTAGTGCTATCTCCTCTAGAATCCCTAAAGAGCTCCCATCATGACAAAGTAATCATAAACTACAAACTGCAACCGTAACCACCTCAAGTACCCCACCAAGAATCACCACCAAGTGCCACCAAAAATTGCCAACACCAACCAAATACCACCCATTAAGGTAGCTCAAACTATGACAACTACATTAGGAGAAAGTGCAACTTGTAACCTACCATCACAACACGCAATCTCACAATCTACAGGTCATCACTTCTTGCCTCACCGGAAAGAAACATAGGTATTTTGGTTGGTCATCACTCTAACCTCACTATCGAGAGCACACTAGAGTACCAATGCTCTAAAGTCAAGGCACCTTGTACAAACATGGTGTACAAGTAGGAAGCAAAGAATGGAGTGTGTCCAATCACAAGAAATCTAAACAAAAATCCTTTATCTCATAAATCAACACTTAATTGACTTTGCCATCATTTGGCATTTGGCATAATAGGAGTTATCTACTTCCTAAGCTACAAGGATCACCAAGAATATGATCAAATTATCTTGCCTAGCCAAAGCTACATATCCATAGATATCAATGGAATAGTCATTAGTACAACAAGAGAGGGTGGACCAATTGGCTAGGGCACTAGTCTAAGAACCAAAGATCTAGGGTTCAAACCTTGTTGTGCAAAATCTAGTAGGGTGAGCAGATTTTACCAAATAATGACCAAAAACTACTCTGAACTAACTAGCCTCACTACTAAATCTGTATCAATTTGAAAGAGCTTTTGCACACAATCACTCTCAAGGAAAATCTAAACCACGATTGAGCTAACCACAAGTGAGCTACCAATGATTAGCAAGGCTTGGAAATAACACCAACACCCTTAGTTCCTACACCAATTTCCCTCTAACTGCACTTCTTTGATGTTATCAGTTTGTTCTCACTCCATCAGATCAATACTTGATCTATCACTCAACAATCTGCAAACAATTGGGCACCCAAGTGACACTTGCCGGGCTCTGACTACCAACAAAACTACTCCAACATCCAAGCAATCTAGGTGCAATGCTACAAATGGTATGACAAGAGCATGGAGAGATATTACCAGAGTATGGAGGGGGTTTGGGGAGTAGGATAGTGGTGGCTTCAACCTACATTTGCAAGTGGCAAGATCTCCCTCTATGCTATGCAATGCCAATCTTGACCCATGGACAATCTAGACAAGATTGTGTTAAACATTGATGGGGTGAGATATATGGATTTGTTGAGGAGCTCATGTGGAGGAGAAGGATTCCAAGGGGTGGCAAGGCAAGAGAGAAAGAAGAATGATCTTGAGGAGGTGGTGGGCTGAGAGCAATAGGAGGAGGATCCATGGAAGGAGGGTGTAGTGAGCACATGACAATAGGAAGAGAGATAGAGAAGACACATGGTGGAGCATCCTCCATAGGGGAATCACTCTTGATAAGGCCTATTATTGAAATAGGAAAATTATGTGACTTAGAAGGGACTCTATTTGGATAGACTTGAGTAATTGTGGATGTATGTTGAAAAAGTCAACATAAGGGTCTACTCCTTGCTTGAAAATATAGTGTGTGGAGTGCCAAATTAAGAGTGTGCCTATGGTAGTCCCTTTATGGTCCCATGCCAAGGAACAAAAAGTAAGCATATGGGGATAGACTACTGAAAGTAGAGGTGTCCCAAAGAGTCCAAAGAGAATGTCAGGACAACAAAGTGAGACCTAATAGACAAATGCAATATATCCACATGTAAAAAAAGAACCAAGAAAGGAGAAAAACAAGAAAAGAACAAGCCAATATAGAGAAAGGAAAGGAAAACACAAAGAGGAAAAGGAAGAGAAGTATCTATATAACCCAAAGTGGCACCTCTGCCTCCTACATCAAATTTTCAATCATGTTTAACTTCTTTGCCTAGCTAATATCTTATTGCTGCCAAGCACTAATTGGCACCATTATGGGAGCTATAATAGGGAATTCTTGGATGGTTCTCCAAGAAAGCTTGCAAATCAAGAGTAAGGCCTTAATGTCACATGCTAATCCCTAATTACTCAGTGTAAACCCTTATGATGGCATCATTAGGGTTATCTCTAATTATCCTTGAAATTCCTAATTATACCTACCCCTTGCACTTGACCCTTAATCTAGCAGCAATGTTGCTACTCTTGAGGGAGGACTAGAGAAACTTATAATACTCAAAGTCCTCAATTTTTGCACTTCAAAATCTAAAAACCCCCATAGTAACCTTCACATACTTGATATTATGGCATGTTCTACTGCCATAATATCAAGTGTAATCCAATAGCATATATGCAGAACATTAATAATATTCTCCACATGCACAATATCTTAAATACACATGCTTGGAAGTTGCTTCTAATCCTTTGTTAATTGAGTATATAGTGCTATAATATGGGTTTTTAGACAATAAATACACTAATTTGTTTCCAACAATAAGGACCATAAGCCAAAGGTGAGGTCTCTACAATTATGTTGTTGTACTACTTTCTACCTTTTCTCACACACATAGACTCATGCAATCACATGTACTACCTATCCTACGGGAGCAGCCCCTATTGTTTTATTACTAAAGACCCCATCACATGTAGATGATCTTACAAGCTCTATTACCTATTAAGTACATGCTTGCCAAATGAAAGTAGATCTCCAAGCAAAATTTGTTGACCATTGTAAAGTATGAAGGTAACCATGAGGGAATATTTGTAACAATTTGGAGTTTATAGACAAGTTAGTCAAGACTAACTAAGTAAAAAATAGGCCAAATTAGCCAAGAATTATAAAAATATTTTAGAAGCATCTAGGAAGGTACTGGGTACCTTCCCAAGTATCAAGTAATGTGCATGCAAAGTGGTGACTTTTGGGAGGAAACTTTTTAGGAAGCTTCTTAGCTAGCTTAGCTTGCACACCAAGTAGATGGCTTCTAGAAGGAAGCTTCTTAGGAAGTTTCTTGACTAGTTTAGCTTACATGCCAAGTAGATAGCTTTTAGAATAAAGTTTTTTGAGAAGCTTCTTGATTAGCTTGGCTTGTACCCTAAGAAGACGGCTTTTATGAAGTTTCTTGAGAAGCTTCTCAAAAGCCATGTATGTTTTCTATAAATATCAAAACCCAAGTTCAGGCTAGGCATTTGGAGGTTCTCTCATTAAAAGTCCCATTGTGATCTTTCACTTTGATTTTCCATTCTTTGATTTCTCTCCTAGGTCTTTTATATTGGTATTAGAGTAGGAATGGGATGGATGGAATTTATGGACCATCAAATCCATTTCTGCCAAACCATTGAGATTTTTATGCCATGTACTACCCAAGCATCATTTCATGCAGCTCATCATCCACAAGCTTTGGATAGAATTTTTGGAATACGATCACTTTGTTTGATGAACCCTTGGTACTTTTGATTATAACTTATGGAGAATGATGGATGTGTTGCATCTACATGTTAATTTAGATAAATTAAAGGTAGTGTGATAGAGTAGTAGCCATGGCGGCAATACCCAAAGTTATCATTGCTATGCAGTAATAAATTAAGCACCTAACTCAATTATTGGAAAAATAAGACCATCAATGACAAGAACATGTAGAGAGAACACAGTTTTGAGAAGGAGAAGAGTGATTTGATTTCCAAAGCCCAAGTTATTTAAAGGCAAGAATCTCTTAAGCATAATGGAGAATTTTTTGTTTGACTATGAGTGTTATTTTGAAATTATAAATCTTCAAGATGAACAAAGATAGATTCTCTTGGCTTCAAGCCAACTAGATGGAGTGGCAAAACTATGATGGCAATTCCAAGTGGAGCAAGCTGAATGGTAATTGAAAAGAATTCAAGACTGCAATAATTGGATGATTATTGTAATACCAAGATCTAGCCATATGATCTAGATATGGAATTGGTTTGGTAACATCTGGAATGATATTATACATGATGGTCAAAATAGATTAGATAGAAGTATCACCAAAAGAATACTTTTACAAATAGTGTAGAAACCAAAATAAACTTGAAAACCTTAGAACCAATAGCTAGACATATGATTTAAAGGTGAGAATTGGTTCAGTAACATCTAGAAGAATGTTACACATGATGGACTAAATAGATCAGAAAGAGGTATCACCAAAAGTGGTATTTTACTAATAGAGTAGGAACTAAAATATGCCTGAAATCTTTGAAGGTAATTTTGGAGGCCTAAATTGATGAATTAGGCCTCAAAAATGTGCAAATTCCCCCTCCCCTCCCAAAATGGTAATGTTTGGCCTTCCCTCCACCCTGGTTTTACTTTTTGAGATCTTTCCAATGGTATCCCACCCACATGATTATGAGATTCCTACATGAAGATTCATAAAATATTCCCTAAATGATTCTTGTTTGACCAACCAGATAGGACCAAGACCGACATGTCACCCATCCAAGTAAGTAATCCAAGGGTGAAGATTTTTGATATGCCACCTATTTGTGGACCTAATCCTATGGTGGAGCTTCCTTGGAGAAGATCCTCTTTGTCTATATAATAAAGAGAAGGTGCTCCTTTGGGGCATTAGAGATTTGAGTGTGAAATTGTGTGTTTCTCATGGTGTGTTTTTCTTCAGGTCTCCTATCCTCGGAGTATTACAATGGTATCAGATGTTATCCAAGAGAGTGGATCACTCCCTTGGAAGAACATGGGGCTATTGAGATTGAGTAATTGTGAGGAGAGACATCCTGGTGTAATTGGTAGATTGGGAATGCTAGAGGGAGGATGGAATGGAGGCTCCGGGAGGAGAATATCCAGCACCTTGCTTTCTATTCTTGAATCCATACCACATCAAGATTATGTACATTCAGCATGAGCAAGTGAGAGTGTTAGCTATAAATACCACAAGAGCCGCATGAGATAGGGTGGTAGAATTGAAGCAAATTGGTTCTATAAAAAGAGATATCATCTAATTCTAAAACACATAATGTAAATTCCAAATATACTAGAAGCTGAAGTTGTGGATCAATTTGTGAGGGGTTTAAAGTCACACACTAAATTGGAAGTGAACATGTGGGAGGGCAAAAACTTAGAGGAAGCCATGCAATTGGTTGAGCATTTTTATTCCTTGGTTGCAATAATTTTGTCTCAATCTTGACTTTCACAAAACCTACCAACACATTACACACAAGTAGAGGAGCCAATACCAATGGAGATTGATGTCATCTAATTGAAATCACTTGGCACAAAAAATAAAGAAACAATAAAATAGTGGTTACTTTTATTATCACCAATTGGATATCATATTGATGAATATTTGCTAAAGAATAGATGACCTCAACAAATTGCCCAAATGGAGTTTATGGAGCATGATGATCAAAGAAAAGAAGAATCTAAGTAGAAGAATTTGATCCACCTATTGAGAATTTGATTAATTCCAATGGGATTGAAGACTTGATCTATGCAAGTTTACTTCGCTTGCAAGGTATGATATCTACTCATGGTTGTAAGATTTTGGAAGTTCAAGGAATTACATATCCATGCAATTAGCAAAGGAATTAGGTATTCCTATGAAGCTAATAATTGGAAGTAGATTGGTGGTAGAATGGGTTCTACATTGTGTACTTCACATCTTGTTAAATTCAAGATTGGGAAGGAGTATTTGGAGTATATGAGGTTTGTAGTAGCACCTCTACACTATGATATCATTCTAGGTTTACCTTAGCTTGAACATCATAAGGTTAATTTAATTGGACCCAATGATAAATTCAATTACAATACCAAGATAAGGATTGCCAATTAGTATTACCAATTAGGTTATCTTGCACCTTTAAGTAAGACACCTAATAATAGTTAGTCCCAAGTTTGTTAGAAAAGCAACCGTAAAGCAAGCTTTAGAGGAAGATATTCCTACTTTTTTGGTGTGGATCAAACCAATTGTAGATGGAGAATCTGATGAGGGCTAGAAGCCTCATCAAGAAATGGTTGATCAAATAGTTCAAGAGTTTTCAAATGTGTTTTTGGATGATTTGCCAAAGGGATTATCCTCCAATTGTAGTATGCTCTTCAAGATTGAGTTATTGCCAAGAAGTGTTCTAGTTAGTGGACCAATCTATCAACTCTCACCAAATGAGTTAGATGAGCTTCAAATAATAGTAACAAAGTTGTTGGAGAAGGATTTCATATGACATAATATATCACCTTGGGAATCACCAATACTATTTGTCCCAAAGAAGGATAGAGAACTTTACTTTTATATTGACTACCATGGCCTTAATAAACAAACAATGATGAATGCATACTTCTTGCCTTGAATTGATGACTTGCTAGATCAATGGAGTGAAGCAAGATATTTCTCCAAATTGGATCTTTGAAGTGGTTATTAGTAGATTCCCATTGATAGAGAGGATGTGCAAAAGACTACCTTTCATACAAGGTATGAGCATTTTGAATAAAGAGTTTTTAAAGAGCCCAAAAGGTAGAAACCTTTTGGGCTCACTAATGCTCCAATAGTCTTCATGGATCAGATACATGGGGTGTTGGATGGGCTATTGGATTGGTATGTAGTGGTGTTCATGGATGATATTTTAATCTATAGCAAGATGGAGGCAAAACATGCAAATCACATGCAAGAAGTCTTAAGATGACTATATCAATAGAAGTTTTACTACACGAAGTCAAAGTGTACCTATTGGCATAAGGAAATTACCTTCTTAGGTCATAAGATTTCATTGGAGTGGATCAAGATGGAAGAGGAAAAAATTAAGGCCATTACTAATTAGCTTACTCTAAAGGATGCCATTGAAGTACAGGCATTTAATGGATTGGAAAGTTTTTACAAACAATTCATCCACTCTTATGCTCATGTGTCACACCAATGACCGACCACTTAGGGAAGACCTCAAGCTTTCAAAGGACCACCAAGCATGAAGAAGCATTCCAAAAGTTGAAACATATTGTGTCTTCAAGATCCATTCTTCAACCATATGATCCTCAACTACCTTATATGGTTGATTTTAATACTTTTAACTTTGCTATTGGAGTTATGCTGCAACAAGAATTTCCAAATATATAACATCTCATTACCTTTGTCTTGCTAACTAAACACCATAGAAAGGAATTTCTTTGCTAAAGATCAAGAACAACAAGCAATGGTATATGCCACCAAGATATGGAAGTATTCTCTCTTGGAGAAATAAGTGATCATGCAAACTGATCACAAGCTCTTGTTGCATACACAACATTTGGAGCACTTGAAGAGTCTACAATATCAATGGGAGGAAAAACTATAATTTTTTACCTCAAACTTTAATACAAACTAGGTAGGTTTCATGTCATCTTCGATGCTCAATCACAATGACTTGATATGAAGTCTCTTCCTCTCATCACAACGGCAATTACAACACTCAACTCAAAAGTCCAAATTTACAAAAATATCTCTTCTTTTAGATAGTACAAGGTCATCTTACAGCACATGATAAGGAATACAACACCTTTTCTTCAAGGAATGCCTTCTATTCTATGAGAACCAGATCTACGTTCCAACCAAGGGTGATCTACGACTTGTATGCCTTCAAGAAGCCCATGATTTACCAATTGTTGGTCATATGGGTGTGTACAAGACCTTGGGTACCCTACAACACCAACATAACACAAGATGTTTGAAAGTTTGTCCAATCTTGTAAGAACTACTAGCACAACAAGACCAACAACCAAAAACCAAGCGGACTCCTTCAACCACTTCCCATCTCAACTACTTAATGGGAACACGTGAACTTAGATCTCATCACATCCTTGCCCAAGAAAAAGCAAGATGACACAACAATCGTGGTGTCTACCAATAAACTTAGTAAGAAAATCCATTTGGCACCAAATTTTGAAATAGTGGATGCTCTAACATTAGCTCAAATCTACTTCAACAATGTCTTCAAGCATTATGGGATGCCTTTTGTATTCATCTTTGACCATGATCCATGATTCATTGGAAAATTTTGGCAAAAATTTTACTTGGCACCAAGCTTGCTTTGTCCATGGCCTATCATCCTCAAACAGATGGATAAACCAAATGAGCAAATCACACCTTAGAAGATATACTTTGTACCTTTTTCAATATTCACCATACTAATTGAGATGAATGTTTTTGTAGTTGTTGAGTTTGCCTACAATAATTCCAAGTAAGCAAGCACTGGATTCTCTCCTTTCTTCCTTAATTTAGCCAAGACCCACTTGTTCCAGATTCTCTTCTTATTCCTCCTCCATCTCATATCCGTCATACTTCTACCTTCTTGACCATAATATCCCAATCCTTACAAAAGCCAAATCTCATCTTCTTGTTGATCAAAATCATCAAAATTAATATGCAAACCAACAACATTATGATCTCACCTTTCAAGTTGGTGATAAGATCATGCTTTATTCTAGTAATCTATTCCATCCATTTGATAGCCAAGTTTGTAAGCTTATTCCTAATTGGATAGGTCCATTTATGTCACCCAAATCATTTCTCTTGTTGCGTATCAACTTGCCTTGCTATATCATATGTGTCTTGTCTTTCATGTTTCCAAGTTGAAACCCTTTGTTTCTAATCCGTCTTCCTTTTCCTCTTGTATCCAACTCCCTCCTCCTCCTCCTCCTCCTCCTCCTCCCATCCTTTTCAACAATCATGAGGAGTATGGAGTTAATTGTATCCTTGCATGTGACCGCCAAAAACATATTGAGTACAAAGTCCTTTGGAAAGTGTATTCTCTTCATGATGCCACTTGGGAGCCTCTTTCTCACCTCCAAAATTAACAAATGTCCATCTAGGAGTTTGAAGCTTCCATGGTGACAAGGACATCACCAACTAGCAATGCGAGAATATATAACAATATGGATTTTATAGACAAGTTAGTCAAGACTAATGAAATAGCAAATAGGCTAAATTAGCCAAGAATTATAAGAATATTCTAAAAGTATCTAGGAAGCTACTTAGTACCTTCCAAATATTGGATAATATATATATATATATATATATATATATATATATATATATATATATATATATATATTAAATTTTGACTTCTAGGAGAAAGCTTCTTGGGAAGTTCCCAACTAGCTTAGCTTGCATGCCAAGTAGGTGGTTTCTAGAAGGAAGCTTCTCAATTAGCTTGGCTTGCACTCTAAGAAGATAACTTTTAAGACTCTTCATGAGAAGCTTCTCAAGAGCCTTGTATGTTCCTTATAAATACCAAAGCCCAAGCTCATGCTAGGCATTTGGAGTTTCTTTTATTTAAGAGTCCCAATGTGATCTTTCACTTTGATCCATTCTCCTATTTCTCTCCTCAGTTTTTTACAATACTGTACCCTCAACTACATAGTCCTTAGCCAACAGCTTCATGCTAAATTTCCATCCACTTGATTTTCTTCAAAACCCACCATGCTATCTAGCTTCTACCCACCTTCTTTGAATCCCACTTCAACCTCCATGCACAATCAATCAAACCAAAGCTTGATTTTCTTCTTAACACAAATGGAAATCATTGCTAAATCTATGTGCTTGAGGTCAATTAATCACATGCTTGATATAGTTAAACTAAATTATATGTTAACTAGACTTGATTAAACCTGATTGCATATTATAGTGACATGCTTGATTAGCTCTTGGAAATCTTCAATTCTCCACTGCATACACTCTTGGACCTCTTTGATTGTTCCTATAGTAGAGAGCACAATCTTTTAAGAAACATATCTTTATTATAGTCACTATGGGTATTTTTTATAGTTTTAATCTTGAGAATCTTAAGGCACAATTCACACCTTGTATTGTTAGACAAACTGCATAGGTGAACATTAATTAAGTATTGTGTGGCTTTGAGTGACATGATCTCTTTGTTGTGTGTGGGATGTGGCACTTTGGAAAAATCTAGTATATGTTAGTGATTGTAAGTAATCATAAATTGAGATTAATAGAATGGAACATGGAAGATTACTTCCAATTTTGTGGTTTTGACAAGGGAAAAATGAAATGACACTTGATTTTGAGTAATCAATAATTGTGTTAGTAATAGTAAAAGTAAGTTGTAAGAGTAGATAAGGAGGACTCTTGTTAAAGATTTGGAGACATAGAACTTGGACATTTGAAAGGATTGTGTGGTGCTAAACAAGTAGAGCTACATATTGGATGTAGGGAAGACTACTAGCTACTTCCAAGGATGTGTGGAGAACAACGGGCCATCAAACCTAGTAAGCATTCAAGATTGGTTATGATTGCTTGTGACATTATTGAGAATTGTATGTTTAGGGATTTCACATCTCAGATTAAGGATTTAACTAAAGATAGTGAAATTTTTCTTGAGAAATCAATTGAAAAAGCCACCTATAGGTGAAGTTGGAAGATTGGAGAACAATGGGAAGAGATCAAGGATGGAGATTCTAGGACTAGGGTGAACACCTTCCAAATATTTGTAACAAAAATCTTGCACCATTTGGAACTATGCAAGAAAATTTAGGAGTCAAGCATGATTCACAAGTGTGCACTAGATATGATAGACTTCATTACAATAAGCTCATGGATAACTCCACACTTTTATTTGAGCAATTTAGTGCAGATTTATCAAAAGGTTGCAGACTTAGCATGGATCTTCTCATTTCATTTTTGAGATGGCTCTTGGAGAGATTGGAAGTGCTAAAAAATGCAGGAGAGGAGAAGGCCCTTGCCTCAATGATGCACAATGCCTTGAGATCCTTAAGAAGCTCTAGCAAGTCAATGGTAAAAAGCCTTCTATGTGGAGCTTACACAAAGAATATGGAGTGAACTATAAACCCATTCAAAATATCTTGGTTGTTGTAGATGAAATCAAAGCTAGAGCAATGAGTGTTGAGGTGTTTATGAGGCAGAAAATAGTCAAGGTTGAGAAGCCACAATGTCCTAAGTTAGACCATAAATTTTTCAAATTTATTGAGGGTTGTTGAATGCTCTTGGTCAAGATTCCACCATCATTGATTATAATGAAAGCCAAGCAAATTGCTCAAACATTGGTGATCCAAGCTAGTTGAGGATGGTATCAAAGTTTTAGAACTAGGCATGGCTAGGGGCAATTTAACTTCATGGTGAAGATGGCAAAGTTGATTGAAACAACCCTAAAACTGTTATTGTGCTCCACAAAGTTATCAAAGAGTATGATCCAAGTTGCATTTATAACATGGATAAGACTAGTACATTCTTCTAATTGTTGCCCTGCTACACTATATGCTTCTAATCAAAGATGTATCCATAATTTGTGAGAGAAAGAAATCAAAAGAAAGGACCAATCTTGTTATTTATTGTAATACCAATGGGGCAAAGCGTCTTCCTATTGCAATGATCTCCAAAGCTAAAGCACTTGCATGTATTGCTATTTCCAATAGCACTATCCATAACTTGAGCAAAACAAAGCTTGAATGGATGTCATAATCTTTAACCAATGGTTTGAATAAGTTTTCATACCATTTAAAAAAAAAGAACTTGTCGCAACCTATTGTTGATATTAAATAATGCTCCAAGACATTCACATCCTTTTGAAAAAGATGGCATATAGGTCATATTTTTTCCACACAATGTCACTTTGTCAAAGCAGCCAATGGACATAAGAACTATTCTTGCTCTCAAAAAGCATTACAAAATACTTATGAAGGATGTTCTTTCATATCACAATCTTATTGAAGATGTTGAATGTTGAACTATGGTTAGAAGACGAGTCCTAAAAAAATGAAGTGTGGTGTTGTAGGTATTAAGTTCAAAAGACCTGCCAACCTTCTTGATGCTGCAAAATATGTTGTAACTGAATTATATTTACATCAAAATACTCAAGAATTGCTACAAGAATGGATACATTATTCTTGATTTTTTCCCCCAAGAACCTAAAGTTTTGTTGATGATTCCCATGACAGAATTGTCAAAAATTTGATTTCTTTCATGCAAGAATGTTTGGTTTTTGATCTCTTGAAAAGTTTCTCTATATCAATGATAGATCAGGTGTTAGCCTTTTTTATCATTGATATTAACAACTCCAAGAATAGAAGTAAGCCTAAATCAAAGACATTGACTAGCAACTTCAAGAGGACAAAAGTGAATTATAAGAGGATGAGGTTGTGCCAGATAATGAATGCAAATCAGAAAGCACCAACCAACCTAACAAAGATTTTGCAAGAGATTCTATTCAAGAAATTACTCCATATGTTATCAATCTCAATTTGAAGATTCTAAAACTTCCTACCTCTTGGTATTTACCTTAGGAGAGATTTTATTCTTTGCTTGATGGCAACTTGATAATGAAAAGAATAGTACAAGCAAATTCAGTTATGATACAAGAAAAGTGATGGAAAGTTGCTAGATGACAATTCATGACTTTGGATTTTGTGAAATCAATAAATGAATTTATCGTATTGATACACTAATTTTCCAATCGAGAATGAGGACTTGTCCATTATGTAGACTTATGTGCAAGCTTAATTTTTAGTAGAAATGGAGACTTCTTTGGAGGAGAAATGTGGTTCATGAGAGGCGTATATTTCCTATTTGGGAGTTAGACATGAGTGGGAAGCCCAATTTGTAGGAGTGCGAATCTTCTTTGATAGCATAAAGGATCTTCTTTTCCAATCAATTATTTGTCTCTTTTTTGTGATTTTTTGTCTAGTATCTTTCCATTCCTTTCTTTTAGATTTGTAGTATCTATTTTATGCTTTGATATTTTTGTTATATGGTTCTCTTTGTCTACTCAAGTTGGGATGTATTTTCAATACAAATTTTTATGATATCTCTATTTTGTTCTTTGGCATGTGTAGTTAAAGGGACCAAGGACAAGATAACTCCCAAGACAAACACAAGAGAAAAATACAAGAGAAACACAAGGCTTCATCTCTCAATACTTTGATGCCTCAAAGGATCATCTTGTCTTTATTATATAGCAAAAAGAATCCATTCAAAGGGAACTCTACCCTTGGGTCAGATACATTGATTGGTGATATGTCAACAAGCTCCACCCTATCATGCATATATACCTTGCTACACAACATACATCATTGTCAACATCACACACTATAGAAGCACAACTCACACATAAGTCATACATGGACTCTTAAGTGCCATAATTGCCCCTAGTTGGCAGTTAGGTCCCTCTAACTCTAGATAGCCATCAACTCCAAGTATATGGTATACCTTATGTTGGGCAAAAGATCAGAGACCTGGTGCTATCAAGTCCCATCATTAGTTGCTTGTTTGCAATCGATACTATATAAAGGATGAACTAGCTATAGGTCAAGTACATCTAGGATGTAACCATTGTCTTGAGGAACCATCATGAGGGGAGGAGTCAAACATGCCATATGCCATCCTTTCAAATAACTATCACACACTAATATAGTAGCAACTCTACCAAAAGAGCCGCATAACATACACCACAAGCTTGCACTTACAAGTGCCAAGCTTGGATCTATAGTACCATCAATGTTTGGGAGGTGGCATGGTGCACAATTGAACACATGATCCTTCAAAACAACACCATCATGTCTTTCCAACACAAGGACTCTAGATAGAAAAACCTCATGCACTTTCAAGATAGTGCGGCCCATAGAAACATCAAGTGTTATTGGTGATATCTATTATAGATATACATAATCACTTGGATGAAGTTGACGGATTGAGGACCAATAACCTCCTCCTTGAATGGTAGAAAAATGTAAGGTATCCTTATGCTAAGCAATCACTAAGTTTTCAAAGGCCATTGGTATCACCTCTCCAAAAGATCTTTGCTTGTTGAGAACATGCACTCATCTATACATCTGGATCATCCAAATCCAACACTACAATAGTATCTTGATAAATGGGTGTAGGTAAATTTGGATCTTGTCCATAGAGTAGAAAGTAAGGATAGAAGGATGCTAAGGAGGCTTGCTGGCTGAACTGATAACCCATGGTCAACCAAGGTAACTAGAGATCCCAATCTTCCAAGTGGCCTCTTTGCAAACCATACTTTTGTAATCCTCTCTTCATTGTTTGAACCACTCTCTCTACTAATCCATCTAACGCAAGGTGATCTTGGGAGGTAGTACAATGATCAATCAAAGCCTTGTCATACAAGACCTGAAACTCTCCCAAGAACTCTATACCCTGATCAGTCAAAACTTTAGTTTGTGCACCAAAATGACTAAGAACCCAATCCAAGAACAAGTAATTTATCCCTTCATTGGACTTGTCAAGAAGTGTCACCAACTCAATCCATTTTGAGAAGTGCTCCACCATCACCAAAACATACCAATGATGTCTCACAATCAACGGTAAAGATCCGGCAAAGCCCAAACTCCAACAATAACCCAATCCCATGATTGGTAAGGGTGTAACTATGGCATAGGAGCATTAAATGATGCTCTGACTTGGTCACAAACCACACATCTGGCAACAAACTATTATACATGGATCTGCATACTATACCACAAATAATGACTCTAGAGTAAACTATATGTACACTTTACTCCAAAATGTACTAACTCATGAGCATGACGGACCAACTATGGTCTCTAAGATGGAAGTGGTACTACTCTCACTCTACCATCTTCCCATACATGAAGAATGTGTTTGCCCTCCAATCTGAATTGTTTGGCTCACTAAAGGACATGGCTTCTCTCCTTGGCCCCAATTATGCCACCCACAACACCAATGCAAAGATAGTCCATCATAAGACATCATCATGAATGTCTTGCTGAATTGTCCCACTATCTCTACTCTTTAGATTTATTACCTCAAAGCCTTAGAGAAAGGCAGATGCATGCTAATCTGGCACTATCTCCTCATTTGTCTCACCATGCCAACGTGCTCCAATTTGATCCTATTAGCTGGGAGATAGGTTTCTACTCAACTGCTCTGCATCATGGTTCACCACTCCAAGTTTGTGAATAATTGTGAGATCGTATTCTTGTAAAATCAGAGCCCATTGTGCAAGCTTCATGAGAGCTTGTTGGACTCCATCAAACACTTCAGTGGTTGATGATCAATGAAGAGAGTAAAGGAGTTACCAAATAGGTAACATTGGAAATGTGCTACTGGCCATATTGCTGCCACGCACTCTCCATCATATGAACTATAATTCACCTCTGCTGAATTGTTGGAGTGACTAGCATAGGCCACCACAAACTCCTTCCACTCATCATCATGCTAGGTGAGCATTGCTCCAAGCTCTAACATACTCCAATCAATGTGAACATGAAATGGTCGTCCTTTAATTGGTCTCCTCAAAATAAGAGCAAATGTCAACCTCTCCTTGAGCTCTACAAAACCACCCTCCTGCTCATCTCCCCAACACCACTCTTGTGTATGCTTGGTCAGCATTGTCAAGGCTTTGGCAATGGCACTTAAACCTCTAACATAACAGTGATAGAAGTTCACCAACCTAAGGAATGCTCACACTCTACTCACATTCGTAGGCCAAGGAATGCGTGTAATAGCCTCTACCTTGGTTTGTTGAACACCAAGTCCTCTAGGGTAAATAGTGTGACCCAAATACTCAACCTACTCATGAAAGAACCTACATTTCCCAAGATGTAATTTGAGTCCATGAGATCTCAACTTCTCAAACACCTCCAACAATTGTCTCTCATGCTCCTCCACAATAGTGTTATAGACCAAAATGTGTAATACCAAGGGTTAGCCATATGATCTAGATGTGAAATTCGGTTTGGTAACATCTAGAATGATGTTATACATGATGGTCAAAATAGATCAGATAGAAGTATCACCAAAAGAGTACTTCTACTAATAGGGCAAAAACCGAAATAGACTTGAGAACCTTAGAACCAATAGCTAGACACATGATTTAAAGGTGAGAATTGGTTTGGTAACATCTAGAAGGATGTTACACATGATGGACTAAACAGATCAGAAAGAGGTATCACCAAAAGGGGACTTCTACTAATAGAGTAGGAACCGAAATATGCCTGAAATCTTTGAAGGCAATTTCGGAGGCCTAAACGGATGAATTAGGCCTCAAAAATGTGCAGATTCCCCCCCCCCCCCAATTGAGGAAAGGCTGGCCTTCCCTCCCCTTGGTTTGTCTTGTCGAGAGCTTTCCAATGGTACCTTACTCATGTGATTCTGAGATTCCTACAGGAAGATTCCCTAAAAGATTCCCTCTGGTCAAAGCTTGTTTGACCAACCAGATAGGACCTAGACCAGACAGGTCACCCATCCAAGTAAGTAATCCAAGGGTGGAGCTTGCTGACATGTCACCTATCTGTGTCCCTAATCCTATGGTGGAGCTTCCTTGGATGAGATCCTCTTTGTCTATATAATAAAGAGAAGGTGCTCCCTTGGGGCATTGAATGTTGGAGTGTGCAATCTGTGTTTTCTCTCTTCTCTTGTCCTCGGAGTATTACAATGGTATCAGAGCGAGTGTTCTAGTCCAAGAGAGTGGATCACCCCTCTTGGAATAGCACGAACTACTGAAACTGAGTAATTTGAGGTGGAGAACATAGAGTAATCGCTAGACTTAGGAAGGACTTTAGAGAGCGGATGGGATGGATGCGCCGGGGGGACAATTTCCCGCACCTAGCTTTCCATTCTCAAACCCATTCCACATCAAGGTTATGTACATCCAGCGTGAGCAGATGAGAGTATCGCTAGTTTATCACTTTGGTGCGGAATTCATGGACAAAGTGATGAACTCACCAAACCCGGTGATTCTACCTGTGGTGATATATGACAGAGAGTGCGATTTGACGATCTACATTCTATTATGATAATATGCATATGAATGTCCCAAATCCTCTCCCTTTCAACACTCAAGTAGAAATCCGTTATATAGTGAGGCCGAAATTGATGTTTAGAGATTTTGTGGTTAGGAATTTTGGTGAGTAGTATTATCAACGAGTGATAGCTTCTGAGGTCCCAATGGTAGTTCCGATAGTTCGTGCGCCTTCCAGAGTGATTATATTGACTCTGTATTGAAGTAGACGTTAGCAATTGGGTATTGCAGGAACCATGGATCCGCAGTTGCAAGAGCTGGTGCAAGGAATGCAAGGGATGTTGAATGAATTTTGAGAGATTAAGATGACCATGGAGACATTGCAAAGTCAAGTGCAGATCCTCAGGAACGATCAAGCCATGCAAGAAGAAGAGCCATCTCAAAACCCAGTACCTACGACTGAAGTACTTGGAGAGGCACCCGTGCCTACGAACCCTATCAACGATGAAGCCACATTGCTACTCCGGATGAAGAAGACCTACAACATCGAGCCTTACAAGGGGCAGCGTACGATGGGAGTAGTGGAGAATTGGATCTCGAGAATGAATCGATATTTTCGATTGTTCTCAACAGAGATCACAGAGCATGCTGCAGGCGTGTTTGCATGTGGGTACTTGACCGATAAAGCCCTCACATGGTATGATGCTTGGGAACGATCCATGCTGGCAGAGAGAAGGGAGGTCACATGGACAGCAATGCAAGAAGGACTGCTCAAGAATTTCCAATCGGTGAATTCTGTGCAGATGGCTCAAACCCGACTATGGGGATTGAGACAGAAGAATAGCGTACAAGAGTATGTGGAGGCATTTTTGGATCTACAAGTCGCAATTACCGACATGAGTCCAGCAGAGGCTCTCGACAATTTCAAACGAGGGTTGAAAGAGCGGATTCGCCAAGAAGTCATGGTGCAAAACCCTCGCACGGTATTTGAAGCTATTGCTTGTGCGTAGAGAATAGCCGGAGCATTAGGTGGAGGTGAAGGAGTAGTTCCACCTCAACATTATCGGGCAAAAATGCCACACATGGGTGGACCAATACCGATGGAATTAGGCAACCTTTGATTCCAGGTCGAGGAGCACGGCCGCTTCAAGGAGAGCGAGGACGGGTAGAAGAACGGAGAGATGGAGTCCCACGAGGAGAAGGGACTCAAGGAGAACAACGCCGTTGTTACAATTGTGGCCATATTGGGCACATATCTACCAATTGTCGCACTCGTTTCCCTAGAAGCCCTCGGCCTTCGTACAGGTGATCTTTGAACAACATGGAGAGGCACATTGAAGAGGAGGTGGTGGAAACCACTTCGGAAAACGAAGATCGCCAATAAATGTACCTCGCGGCCTTACTGGCTCAATAAGGAAGCAGAGAAGCGAGGGAAGGAAGAAGAATAATGCGCAAAGATCCCAAAAGGCAACCTCACAATTGATTGTCGTGAATGGAATCCTAGAAGGTAATCAAGTGAGAGTATTAATAGATCCGGGAGCAACAGAGAATTTCTTGTCTTGCTCTGTTGCAATCAGATTGGGAATGGATCTAGAGAGAGATGGAAGTGAAGAAGTAGAGTTACCAAATGGGCAAACAGAGAGGATTGAATCATTACCTAGACGGGTAACCCTCTCTGTAGGAGAATATCAGGAAGCAATTGAGTGGCGAGTGATACAGTTAGCCCGTTATGATGCAATTTTAGGCATGCCATGGATGGAGCAGTACAACCCAATGGTGGATTGGAGGAAGAAAGTAATGAGAACCCACCAATGGTCAATCATTGGGGTTAAAGAAAAATCACACAGGCAGAAACTGCCTCTATATGTCATAGGGACAAGAACTGGCTATAAGACCGATAGATGTTTTCTGGGTCTAATAAGAGAAGTCCAGAGTGCACAACTCGCTGGACAAATTCCTGAGAAATTGAAGGATGTGGTGGAGGAGTTTCAAGATGTCTTTCCCGATGATCTACCCTCAGGATTACCACCTAAAAGGCGAGTAGATCACAAAATAGAGACACTCCCGGGGAAGACACCTCCTTGTAAGGCCCCATATCGCCTATCACCTCATGAGTTGGAGGAGTGTAAGACTCAAATTGAGGAGATGCTACAAAAAGGGTTCATCCAACCTAGCGTATCACCATATGGGGCCCCTGTCTTGTTTGTGAAGAAGAAGGATGGTACAATGCGCATGTGCATTGACTATCGGGGTCTCAATCAGCAAACAGTGAAGAACAAATACCCCTTACCTCGCATGGATGACCTGTTTGATCAACTCCATGGAGCGAGATACTTCACCAAACTGGACTTGTGGAGCGGTTACAATCAAATCCGAATTGCAGAGGAGGATGTGTACAAAATTGCCTTTCGAACCAGGTATGGCCACTTTGAGTATCTTGTGATGCCTTTTGGCCTCACCAATGCGCCTGCCACTTTCATGAGCCTAGTGAATGACATATTTTGTCCATACTTGGATAAGTCTATTATCGTCTTCTTGGATGATATCTTAGTATATAGTAGCACGATGACAGAACACAAACAACATCTACGAGAGGTCCTCCAGATTCTAAGACAGAATCAATTGTACGCCAAAATCTCAAAGTGTGAGTTTGGCAAGTCTGAAGTAGACTACTTAGGGCATAGAGTAAGTGCAGAGGGCATTCAAGTATTGACTGATAAAATAGAGGTCATTCAAAAATGGAGTGCCCCAGAAGATCAGACTCAACTTAAGAGCTTCTTGGGGTTGATGGGATGCTATCGTAGATTTGTCAAGGACTTCTCCAAGGTTGCACAGCCTTTAACGGCACTACTTGGCAAGGGGAAGAAGTGGACATGGGGAACTAAACAAGAGTTGGCCTTTCAAGAATTGAAGGCCGCCTTGCTACATGCACCAATCTTGAAGTGGTATGACCCAAAACGTCCAATCAAGTTGGCTATGGATGCATCATGCGTAGTAATAGGAGCAGTCCTACAACAAGAGTGGCATGACGGATGGCATCCAATTGCATATTTCTCTCGAAAGTTGTTACTGGCAGAGCGGAACTATCACACCACAGAACGAGAAGAGCTGGCCATTGTTCTAGCAACCAAGCATTGGAAGCACTACCTGGGCGAGAAGGCATTTGTAGTAGAGACAGACCACAAACCTCTAGTCTACCTCGAGACGCAAAAGGATCTATCTCGTCGCCAAATTTGGTGGGCAGAGTGGCGACAATGCTTCAACATGACAATCACCTACGTGGAAGGTAAGAAGCAACTTGCAGATGCGTTCACCCGCATGCCAATGGCCAACAACTTGGCGGCAGAGGTTAAGATTAACCCTAAATTCTGGCAAGAGATTCTAGCTGCTACAAAAACGGATCCACAGATTGTAGAAGCGCAAGCGTCCAAAGGTGTCACCAGCACCCAAGGACTCACCTTTCGGGAGGGCCGATTGTGGATCCCAAATGTCCCAGAATTATGCACCACCATTCTAGCGGAATGTCATGATTCGGCCATTGCAGCTCATGTCGGAGTGGACAAGACCTTGGAGGCAGTCAAGCGCCATTACTATTGGCCCAAGATGAGCAACGACGTGATGGACTATGTGCGTAGCTGCCTACTTTGTCAACAAAACAAAGCTTCTAATCAAGCTCATGCAGGGCTTCTTCAACCTCTTCCCACTCCTACCCAACGTTGGGAACAAGTGAGTATGGATCTCGTCTGTGAATTACCCAAGACCACCTCAGGGTTTGACTCCATTGTGGTCTTTGTGGACCGGCTCAGCAAAATGATTCATGTACGCCCTACCACCAAGGAGGTGACCGCTCCACAACTAGCTCAACTATACTTAGATGCAGTCTTTGCTCACCATGGCTTGTCTAGAGTACTCATCACCGATAGAGGCACCCAATTCACCAGTTTGTTTTGGTGAACACTCTTTGGTTTCTTCAAAACCAAGTTGGCCATGTCTACAGCTTACCACCCACAAATAGATGGCCAAACAGAGCGGGCTAATCGCATGATTGAAGACATGTTACGCGGCTTCACCTTAGAAGAGCAAGAGAGGTGGGACACCCTACTACCGTTGGTGGAATTCGCTTACAACAATTCAGTGAATGCCTCCACCCAGGTCACTCCGTTCTTCCTCATGTATGGTGAGCATCCCTTCACACCTTCTAGCTTGATGAAGATCCGTCCAGTGACTACCAAGGTTGATGCAGTCAACACATTTGTTTCTAGAATCCAACAAGGTGTGGAGAGCGTCAAGCACAGGTTACAGATTGCGCAAAATCGACAAAAGCAGTATGCTGATGCACACCGTAGGCACATGGAGTTCAATGTTGGGGATCAAGTGTGGTTATCGACAACCAACCTCACATTAGTTGGATCTCGTAAGCTCAGACCTCATTTTATTGGGCCTTTCTCGATTCTTCGTCACATTGGCGCTGTGGCCTATCACCTTGAGCTACCATAAAACATGAAGATCCATCCAGTGTTCCATGTCTCCCTATTACGTAGATATGCTCCCCGATCAGGCCAAGGTACTTCCACACAAGACATTCGACCTTGTCCGACACTCATTGATGGCACAGAGGAATATGAAGTAGAGCGGATTCTCCAAAAGTGCATGCATGGTACTCGCCATCCGCGGGTGGAATATCTAGTACAATGGAAAGGTTACCCCCTCTATGAAGCAACCTGGGAACCCGCTGCCAATTTGGCACATGCACCGGTGTTGGTGCAAGCATTTGAGCAACAATTGCACAACGAGGACGTTGCGTCTTAAAAGGAGGGAGGTCTATAATACCAAGGGTTAGCCATATGATCTAGATGTGAAATTCGGTTTGGTAACATATAGAATGATGTTATACATGATGGTCAAAATAGATCAGATAGAAGTATCACCAAAAGAGTACTTCTACTAATAGGGCAGAAACCGAAATAGACTTGAGAACCTTAGAACCAATAGCTAGACACATGATTTAAAGGTGAGAATTGGTTTGGTAACATCTGGAAGGATGTTACACATGATGGACCAAACAGATCGGAAAGAGGTATCACCAAAAGGGGACTTCTACTAATAGAGTAGGAACCGAAATATGCCTGAAATCTTTGAAGGCAATTTCGGAGGCCTAAACGGATGAATTAGGCCTCAAAAATGTGCAGATTCCCCCCCCCCCCAATTGAGGAAAGGCTGGCCTTCCCTCCCCCTAGTTTGTCTCGTCGAGAGCTTTCCAACGGTACCTTACTCATGTGATTCTGAGATTCCTACAAGAAGATTCCCTAAAAGATTCCCTTTGGTCAAAGCTTGTTTGACCAACCAGATAGGACCTAGACCAGACAGGTCACCCATCCAAATAAGTAATCCAAGGGTGGAGCTTGCTGACATGTCACCTATCTGTGTCCCTAATCCTATGGTGGAGCTTCCTTGGATGAGATCCTCTTTGTCTATATAATAAAGAGAAGGTGCTCCCTTGGGGCATCGAATGTTGGAGTGTGAAATCTGTGTTTTCTCTCTTCTCTTGTCCTCGGAGTATTACAAAATGTCATCAATATAGCACCAAGAAAAATCTAATCTAGCTAAGATCATGTGTATGATCCTCTAGAACTCAATATGAGCATTCTTTAACCCAAATAAAAAGAACCTCTATTGATATAATACATCCTTGCCGTGAGGATCAATAGCCTAAAATGTTACCTTGGACTTATCCTCCTCTTTGATCGGCAATTGATAATATCCTACTCAAAGGTCTAGAGTATTGAACACCTTTTGTATGCCAAATTGTATCAAAGATTTCCTCCAATGTAGGCATGGCATACTGATCAGCCCTAATCTATGTTGACATGATTGTAATCTCCACACATTTGCATATCTTTGTAGTTGCCATGCATATCCTTCTTGGTTGGCATCACTATAATTGATGCATACTCTTTATGTGAAATCTCCACCAAACCAGCCTCAAAAAGGTCACTATTCCGGCTTTGAATCAATGCTCTCTCCATGTCACTATATTGATATTGAGCACCCAAATCCTTCATACTAAAGGTAAACAACTTGTATAGCTCCTCAAGAACCTCCAAACTCTCCATCTTTCTTCTCTTGTAAGCTTGGATCCAAGATTTGGCTCCCAAGTATCCTATGTAACTATCATATGAGTGGAAGATGTACTTACTAGCTACTACATTGGGCCTTGGGAGCAATGGTGTCATGCTCCCAACGACTAGAGGTCCCAACTTTAGTGTGAAAATCTCCCTTTGATCTAGCTACAAGCTCCATACATCCTTTAGCTGCATCCCAAGTAGACCAAGGATGTAAACCTAGTAGACCACGCTCACTTAGATGGACCACTCTCCCTAGTAGCCATTGGTTGTGTCCCAAGAATACCCTATCCACTTGGTCCATCGCCCCCAATATGTGCCTGAATCATCTTGATATGCATAGAGCTCACAAGTGTCTGAGTGGTGATGCTTATCAACCGCATCCTATGTTGCTCTGCTAAGCCAGGGCTCACAATCCATGTCAAATAGTTCAGGTCCATAGCCTTACCTAACACTTGACACTTGGATGCCTTTGACACTACTAGAACAACAATAATATCAGTGAAAAAACCCATTGCCTGCTCTCTCTCATTGGTGTTGGGCTCCACCAATTGCTATAATTGTGAGTCCCAAACCAGTCCAAGATCTCCCTCTCAAAAAGCATGGGAGCCTAAGAAGCTCATAAGTGTGGGAAAAGTGGCTCTAGGCTGTCCAACTAGGTTCACCACTATCGTAGGTGACCTATTAACCACTATTCTATCTAAGACTAATGCCCAACATCCAAGATGTCATCAACAATGATGTGGTCTAATCATTGCATCCCATCATAAATGTGTTGTAAAATCTCTTTAGGGATGAGGTTTGTCCACCAAAGACAAAGAGATTAGCCCGTGATCCCACTTTGGCTGCATCTAATAACATGGCAAGTCCCATCCAAGAATGGACCTGATATGTACTTGCCACTACCCAAGTGCAAGAATCACCCATCAAAGGAACATTCTTCAAAATGTAAGCTAGAGAAATAGATTGATAAACCTGAAGATGTCATAATATCCATAACATCTCCCAAAACACACCCAAATGAGGATCCTGAATACCCAAACCTTGGCCAGTGCATGTATGTCCTTGACATGGCCATCCAAAAATCACCAAATGAATGGGACCATATCTTTCCAAATCTTGAGCAAGGAAATATCTGGTGGAACCCTTGATTGCTAACATTAGTAATAACTCAAGATACCGATAGGCCAAGTGTGCCACATGATGTAGAGAGACTTGCCTAGTAGTCTCATCTTTCTCCACATACAAGTACCTTGGTACTTGTATATCCATTTGTAGTATTGCAACTAGTCCAATCCTAATCCCACCAAACAACTCCAATAGACATACTCCTTCTACTAGATATTGCCAAGCAATGAGTGTGGTATCCATAGGTGTCAAGGTAATTGACTCTAGAGGCTCATCCTTACACTAGTTACCTAGTGGTACAAAGGCTTCACTCCAAGCCTATTGCACCAACTGATCTATATACTATTGCAATGCTTCCTCTAAAATCCACAAAGGAACATCCAAGGTAGATGAAACGATCCTTGTAACAATACAAAATTTAGCAACATAGTTAGTAAGGCTAACAAAGTAGAGAATAAGCCAAATTAACCTACATTATTTTAGAAGCTTCTTGATTAGTTTAACTTGCACCCCAAGCAAGCAGCTTCTAGAAGGAAGCTTTTAGAAGCTTTTAATTAGCTTAACTTACACGCCAAGTAGGTGACTTTTAGAAGGAAGCTTCTTGAGAAGCTTCTTGGTTAACTTGGCTTGCACTTTAAGAAAGTGGCTCAAGGAAACTTCTTGAGAAGCTTCTTAAGGGCCTTGTATGCTACCTATAAATACCAAAGCCAACGCTCATGCTAGGCATTCAGAGTTTTCATACATTCAAGTATCACAATATGAGTTTCCATTCTCCTATTTCTCTCCTTGGTCTTGATCTTTTGTATTGGTATCAAAGCAAGAATGGGATAGATGGAATTTATGGACCACCAAATCCACTTCCACCAAACCATTGGTATTTCTATGTCCAAGTACTACCCAAGCATTGTTTCATGTAATTTATCACCTCACACTTTGGACAAGATTTTTTGCATATTATCACCATATATGAGGAACCCTTGGTGCTTTTGGTGGTAACTTATGAAGAACGGTGGAAGTGATGCTTCTATATGTTAATAAATTAGATAGATTAGGGGTGGTGTGATAGAGTAGCAACCATGGCGGCAATGCCCAATGTTATCTTTGCTATGCAACAACAAATTGAGCACCTTACTCGATTGTTAGATGAATGAGATCTTTGATGACAAGAGCACATAGAGTACCAATTCAAGAAGAAGAAGATCAAATCCAATGCCCTAAACCCAATGTATTTGAAGGCAAGAATCTTTCGGGTGTAGTGGAGAATTTCTTGTTTGATTGTGAATGTTATTTTGAAGCTACTAATCTACAAGACAAGTGGAAATAGATTCTCTTGGCTTCTAGCCAATTGGATGGAGTAGTAAAGCTATGGTGGAGATTCCGAGTGGAGTGAGCTGAACAAAAAATTGTTGCACCAATCTTGACATGGGAAAAATTCAAGAGTGCAATAATTAATTGGTTCCAAGCTATATGTAATACTCCGAGGACAAGAGAAGAGAGAAAACACAGATTGCACACTCAAACATTCAATGCCCCAAGGGAGCACCTTCTCTTTATTATATAGACAAAGAGGATCTCCTCCAAGAAAGCTCCACCATAGGATTAGGGACACAGATAGGTGACATGTCAGCAAGCTCCACCCTTGGATTACTTACTTGGATGGGTGACCTGTCTGGTCTAGGTCCTATCTGGTTGGTCAAACAAGCTTTGACCGGAGGGAATCTTTTAGGAAATCTTGTAGGAATCTCAAAATCACATGAGTAAGATACCGTTGGAAAGCTCTCGACGAGACAAAGCAAGGGGAGGGAAGGCTAGCCTTTTATCTGTTGGGGGGGGGATCAACACATTTTCGAGGCCTAATTCATCCGTTTAGGCCTCCAAAATTGCCTTCAAAGATTTCAGGCATATTTTGGTTCCTACTCTATTAGTAGAAGTCCCCATTTGGTGATACCTCTTTCTGATCTGTTTAGTCCATCATGTGTAACAACCTTCCAGATGTTACCAAACCAATTCTCACCTTTAAATCATATGTCTAGCTATTGGTCCTAAGGTTCTCAAGTTTATTTCGGTTTCTGCCCTATTAGTAGAAGTACTCTTTTGGTGATACTTCTATCTGATCTATTTTGACCATCATGTATAACATCATTCTAGATGTTGCCAAACCAAATTTCACATCTAGATCATATGGCTAACCCTTGGTATTACAGACCTCCTTCCTTTTAAGATGCAACGTCCTCTTTGTGCAATTGTTGCTCAAATGCTTGCACCAACACCGGTGCATGTGCCAAATTGGCAGCGGGTTCCTAGGTTGCTTCATAGAGAGGGTAACCTTTCCATTGTACTAGATATTCCACCTGCGGATGGCGAGTACCACGCATGCGCTTTTGGAGAATCTGCTCCACTTCATATTCCTCTATGCCATCAATGAGTGTCGGACAAGGTCGAATGTCCTGTGTGGAAGGACCTTGGCCGGATCGGAGAGCATATCTGCATAGTAGGGAGACATGGAACACTGGATGGATCTTCATGTGTGGTGGTAGCTCAAGATGATAGGCCACAGTGCCGATGCGACGAAGAATCGAGAAAGGCCCAATAAAATGAGGTCTGAGCTTACGAGATCCAACTAATGTGAGGTTGGTTGTCGATAGCCACACTTGATCCCCAACATTGAACTCCATGTGCCTCCGGTGTGCATCAGCATACTGCTTTTGTCGATTTTGCGCAATCTGTAACCTGTGCTTAGCGCTCTCCACACCTTGTTGGATTCTAGAAACAAATGTGTTGACTGCATCAACCTTGGTAGTCACTGGACGGATCTTCATCAAGCTAGAAGGTGTGAAGGGATGCTCACCATACATGAGGAAGAACGGAGTGACCTAAGTGGACGCATTCACTGAATTGTGTAAGTGAATTCCACCAACGGTAGTAGGGTGTCCCACCTCTCTTGCTCTTCTAAGGTGAAGCCATGTAACATGTCTTCAATCGTGCGATTTGCCCGCTCTATTTGGCCATCTGTTTGTGGGTGGTAAGCTGTGGACATGGCCAACTTGGTTTTGAAGAAACCAAAGAGTGTTCGCCAAAACAAACTGGTGAATTGGGTACCTCTATCGGTGATGAGTACTCTAGACAAGCCATGGTGAGCAAAGACTGCATCTAAGTATAGTTGAGCTAGTTGTGGAGCGGTCACCTCCTTGGTGGTAGGGTGTACATGAATCATTTTGCTGAGCCGGTCCACAAAGACCACAATGCAGTCAAACCCTAAGGTGGTCTTGGGTAATTCACAGACGAGATCCATACTCACTTGTTCCCAACGTTGGGTAGGAGTGGGGAGAGGTTGAAGGAGCCCTGCAGGAGCTTGATTAGAAGCTTTGTTCTGTTGACAAAGTAGGCAACTACGTACATAGTCCATCATGTCGTTGCTCATCTTGGGCCAATAGTAATGGCGCTTGACTGCATCCAAGGTCTTGTCCACTCCGGCATGAGCTGCAATGGCCAAATCATGACATTCTGCTAGAATGGTGGTGTGTAATTCTGGGACATTTGGGATCCATAATTTGCCATCCCAAAAGGTGAGTCCTTGGGTGCTGGTGACACCTTTGGACGATTGTGCTTTAACAATCTGTGGATCAATTTTTGTAGCAGCTAGAATCTCTTGCCAGAATTCAGGGTTAATCTTAACCTCTACCACCAAGTTGTTGGCCATTGGCATGTAGGTGAATGCATCTGCAAGTTGCTTCTTACCTTCCACGTAGTTGATTGTCATGTTGAAGCGTTGTCGCCACTCTGCCCACCGAATTTGGCAACGAGATAGATCCTTTTGCGTCTCGAGGTAGACTAGAGGTTTGTGGTCTATCTCTACTACAAATGCCTTCTCGCCCAAGTAGTGCTTCCAATGCTTGGTTGCTAGAACGATGGCCAGCTCTTCTTGTTCTGTGGTGTGGTAGTTGCGCTCTGCCGGTAACAACTTTCGAGAGAAATATGCCATTGGATGCCATCCGTCATGCCACTCTTGTTGTAGGACTGCTCCTATGGCTATGCCTGATGCATCTGTAGCCAACTTGATTGGACATCTTGGGTCATACCACTTCAAGATTGGTGCATGTAGCAAGGCGGCCTTCAATTCTTGAAAGGCCAACTCTTGTTTAGTTCCCCATGTCCACTTCTTCCCCTTGCCAAGTAGTGCCGTTAAAGGTTGTGCAACCTTGGAGAAGTCCTTGACAAATCTACGATAGAATCCCATCAACCCCAAGAAGCTCTTAAGTTGAGTCTGATCTTCTGGGGCACTCCATTTTTGAATGACCTCTATTTTATCAGTCAGTACTTGAATGCCCTCTGCACTTACTCTATGCCCTAAGTAGTCTACTTCAGACTTGCCAAACTCACACTTTGAGATTTTGGCGTACAATTGATTCTGTCTTAGAATCTGGAGGACCTCTCGTAGATGTTGTTTGTGTTCTGTCATTGTGCTACTATATACTAAGATATCATCCAAGAAGACGATAACAGACTTATCCAAGTATGGATGAAATATGTCATTCATTAGACTCATGAAAGTGGTAGGCGCATTGGTGAGGCCAAAAGGCATCACAAGATACTCAAAGTGGCCATACCTGGTTTGAAAGGCAATTTTGTACACATCCTCCTCTGCAATTTGGATTTGATTATAACCGCTCCGCAAGTCCAGTTTGGTGAAGTATCTCGCTCCATGGAGTTGATCAAACAAGTCATCCATGCGAGGTAAGGGGTATTTGTTCTTCATTGTTTGCTGATTGAGACCCCGATAGTCAATGCACATGCGCATTGTACCATCCTTCTTCTTCACAAACAACACAAGGTCCCCATATGGTGATACGCTAGGTTGGATGAACCCTTTCTATAGCATCTCCTCAATTTGAGTCTTACACTCCTCCAACTCATGAGGTGATAGGCGATATGGGGCCTTATAAGGAGGTGTCTTCCCCGGGAGTGTCTCTATTTTGTGATCTACTCGCCTTTTAGGTGGTCATCTTGAGGGTAGATCATTGGGAAAGACATCTTGAAACTCATCCACTACATCCTTCAATTTCTCCGGAATTTGTCTAGCGAGTTGTGCACTCTAGACTTCTCTTATTAGACCCAGAAAACATCTATCGGTCTTACAGACAGTTGTTGTTCCTATGACATATAGAGGCAGTTTCTGCCTGTGTGATTTTTCTTTAACCCCAATGATTGACCATTGGTGGGTTCTCACTACTTTCTTCCTCCAATCCACCATTGGGTTGTACTGCTCCATCCATGGCATGCCTAAAATTGCATCATAACGGGCTAACTGTATCACTCGCCACTCAATTGCTTCCTGATATTCTCCTACAGAGAGGGTTACCCGTCTAGGTAATGATTCAATCCTCTCTGTTTGCCCATTTGGTAACTCTACTTCTTCACTTCCATCTCTCTCTAGATCCATTCCCAATCTGATTGCAACAGAGCCAGACAAGAAATTCTCTGTTGCTCTTGGATCTATTAATACTCTCACTTGATTACCTTCTAGGATTCCATTCACAACAATCAGTTGAGAGGTTGCCTTTTGGGCTCTTTGTGCATTATTCTTCTTCCTTCCCTCGCTTCTCTGCTTCCTTAGTGAGCCAGTAAGGCCGCGAGGTACATTTACTGGCGATCTTCATTTTCCGAAGTGGTTTCCACCTCCTCCTCTTCAATGTGCCTCTCCATGTTGTTCAAAGATCACTTGTACGAAGGCCGAGGGCCTCTAGGGAAACGAGTGCGACAATTGGTAGATATGTGCCCAATACGGCCACAATTGTAACAACGGCGTTGTTCTCCTTGAGTCCCTTCTCCTCGTGGGACTCTATCTCTTCGTTCTTCTACCCGTCCCCGCTCTCCTTGAAGTGGTCGTGCTCCTCGATCCCGGAATCGAAGGTTGCCCAATTCCATTGGTACTGGTCCACCCATGTGTGGAATTTCTGTGCGATAATGTTGAGGTGGAACTACTCCTTCACCTCCACCTAATGCTCCTGCTATTCTTTGCGCACAAACAATGGCTTCAAATACCGTGCGAGGGTTTTGCACCATGACTTCTTGGCGAATCCGCTCTTTCAACCCTCGTTTGAAATTGTCGAGAGCCTTTGCTGGACTCATGTTGGTAATTGCGACTTGTAGATCTAGAAATGCCTCCACATACTCTTGTACGCTATTCTTCTATCTCAATCCCCATAGTCGGGTTCGAGCCATCTGCACAGAATCCACCGATTGGAAATTCTTCAGCAATCCTTCTTGCATTGCTATCCATGTGACCTCCCTTCTCTCTGCCAGCATGGATCGTTCCCAAGCATCATACCATGTGAGGGCTTTATCCGTCAAGTACCCACATGCAAACACGCCTGCAGCATGATCAGTGATCTCTGTTGAGAACAATCAGAAATATTGATTCATTCTCGAGATCCAATTTTCCACTACTCCCATCGTACGCTGCCCCTTGTAAGGCTCGATGTTGCAAGTCTTCTTCATCCGGAGTAGCAATGTGGCTTCACCGTTGATAGGGTTCGTAGGCACGGGTGCCTCTCCAAGCACTTTAGTCGCAGGTATAGGGTTTTGAGGTGGCTCTTCTTCTTGCATGGCTTGATCGTTCCTCAGGATATGCACATGACTTTGTAATGTCTCCATGTTCATCTTAATCTCTCAAAATTCATTCAACATCCCTTGCATTCCTTGCACCAGCTCTTGCAACTACGGATCCATGGTTCCTGCAACATCCAATTGCTAACGTCTACTTCAATACAGAGTCAATATAATCACTCTGGAAGGCGCACAAACTATCGGAACTACCATTGGGACCTCAGAAGCTATCACTCGTTGATAATACTCCTCACCAAAATTCCTAACCACAAAATCTCTAAACATCACTTTCGGCCTCACTACATAACGGATTTCTACTTGAGTGTTGAAAGGGAGAGGATTTGGGACACTCATATCCATTTTATCATAATAGAATGTAGATCGTCAAATCCCACTCTCTGTCATATATCACCATAGGTAGAATCACCGGGTTTGGTGAGTTCATCACTCTGTCCATGAATTCCGCACCAAAGTGATAAACTAGTGATACCCTCATCTGCTCACGCTGGATGTATATAACCTTGATGTGGAATGGGTTTGAGAATGGAAAGCTAGGTGCGGGAAATTGTCTCCCCGGTGCATCCATCCCATCCGCTCTCTAAAGTCCTTCCTAAGTCTAGCGATTACTCTATATTCTCCACCTCACATTACTCAATTTCAGTAGTTTGTGTTATTCCAAGAGAGGTGATCCACTCTCTTGGACTAGAACACTCGCTCTGATACCATTGTAATACTCCGAGGATAAGAGAAGAGAGAAAACACAGATTACACACTCAAACATTCGATGCTCCAAGGGAGCACCTTCTCTTTATTATATAGACAAAGAGGATCTCTTCCAAGGAAGCTCCACCATAGGATTAGGGACACAGATAGGTGACATGTCAGCAAGCTCCACCCTTGGATTACTTACTTGGATGGGTGACTTGTCTGGTCTAGGTCCTATCTGGTTGGTCAAACAAGCTTTGACCGAAGGGAATCTTTTAGGGAATCTTCTTGTAGGAATCTCAGAATCACGTGAGTAAGGTACCGTTGGAAAGCTCTTGATGAGACAAAGCAGGTGGGAGGGAAGGCCAGCTTTTCATCTGTTGGGGGGAGCAATTGACACATTTTCGAGGCCTAATTCATCCGTTTAGGCCTCCAAAATTGCCTTCAAAGATTTCAGGCATATTTTGGTTCCTACTCTATTAGTAGAAGTCCCCATTTGGTGATACCTCTTTCTGATCTGTTTAGTCCATCATGTGTAACAACCTTCTAGATGTTACCAAACCAATTTTCACCTTTAAATCATATGTCTAGCTATTGGTTCTAAGGTTCTCAAGTCTATTTCGGTTTCTGCTCTATTAGTAGAAGTACTCTTTTGGTGATACTTCTATCTGATCTATTTTGACCATCATGTATAACATCATTCTAGATGTTGCCAAACCAAATTTCACATCTAGATCATATGGCTAACCCTTGGTATTACATATAAATGCCACACGAGTTGCACGAGATAGGTTGGCAAAGTTGAAACAGATTGGTTTTGTAAGAAGTTACATCACACAATTCTAGAACATCATCATGTAAAGTCCAGATCTCTTGGAAGGTGAAGCTCAAGAATGATTTGTGAGGGGCTTGAAATCAAGAACTAAATTAGAAGCAACCATGCAAGAGCCACAACACTTGGAGGAAGCCATGCGGTTGGCCAAACATTTTGATTCCTTAGTTGCAACAACTTGGTCTCGACTTCGACCTCCACAAAACCTACCAATACAATACACATGGGTAGAGGAGCCAACACCAATGGAGATTGATGCCATTCAGTAAAGACCACTTGGCATTGTAGATAGAGAGAAACTACGACAAAATGGTGGTTGTTTTTATTGTCTAATTGGGACATTGCATCGTTGAATGTCCCCTCAAGAATGGGCGACCTCAACAAGTTTGTGGAGCAGAATGGAGTTTGTAGAGCGGAATGATCAGGGAAACAAGGAATCCTAGTAGGAGATTTTGGGCCACCTATTTGGAGCTTGATTAGTTCCAATGGGATTGAAGGCTTGACCTATGCAAGTTTGCTTCACTTGCAAGGTATAATATCTAATTGGGGTTGTACAATTTTGGTTGATTTTGGAAGTTCAAAGAGTTGCATGTCTATGCAAGTAGCAAAAAAAATGGGTATTCCTATCAAGCCAATAATTGGAAGTAGATTGATGATGGCAGATGGTAGAAAGGGTTCTACATTTTGTATCTCGCATCTTGTTACCTTCAAGATTGGGAAGGAGTATTTGGAGTGTATAAGGTTTGTAATAGCACCTCTACACTATGATATCATTATAGGTCTACCTTGGCTTGAACGTAATAAGATTCAATTTGATTGGACTTGATGATACATTCAAGTACAACACCATGGTAGGAATTTCCGATTAGGTTGTCTAGCACCTAAAAGTAAGACACCTAAGAATAGTCAATCCTAAGATGGGAAGTTTGTTGAGAAGGTAGCCATAGAGCAAGCATTGAAGGGAGATGAGTCCCAAGATGGGAAGTTTGCCAAGAAAGCAACCATGGAGCAAGCTTTGAAGAGAGATGAGTCCCTAGATGGAAAGTCTGTTTAGTGAAGCAGCCATAGAGCAAGGTTTGGAGGAAGATAAGTCTATATTCACGGTGTGGATCAAGCTGATTGCACAAGGACAATCTAAGGAGAACCAAGAGCCTCATCAAGCAATGATTGATCAGATAGTTGGAGGAGTTGCGAACAACACTTATAGAGTTGTTGGAGAAGGACTTCATACAACATAGTACCTTTCCTTGGGGAGCACCAATATTATTTGTTCTGAGGACTTTGTTTGGATTGAGGACTTTGTTTTTTCTGAGGACTTTGTTTTTGTATTGATAGGGAGGATGTGCAATACCTGTACCGTGAGCTCAATAAGCAAATAGTGAAGAATGCATATCCCTTGCTTCAGATCAACGACTTGCTTGATCAATTGAGTGGAGCATAATACTTTTCCAAGTTGGATCTTTGCAGCGGCTATTGACAAATCCCTATTGATACGGAGGATGTGCAGAAGATTGCCTTCAGCACAAGGTATGGGTATTTTGAGTGGAAAGTTCTACCTTTCGGGCTTACTAATGCTCCAACAGTCTTCATGGATCAGATGCATCAGGTGTTGGATGGACTATTGGATTGGTATGTGATGGTGTTCTTTGATGATATCTTAATCTATAGCAAGACAGAGGCAAAACACATGAATCACATGTGAGAAGTCCTAAAATGACTATGAAAATGGAAATTTTATTGCAAGAAATTGAAGTATGCTTTTTGGCAGAAGGAGGTCACCTTCTTAGCTCACAAGATCTCATCAAAAAGGATCAAGATGGAAGGAGAAAATCAAGGCCATTACTGATTGGCCTACTCCAAAGGATGCTATAGAAGTATGGGCATTTAAAAGATTGGCCATTTTTACCAAAAATCCATATATTATTATGCTCATGTGGTTGCACCATTGATTGACCTCTTGGGGAAAAACTCAAGCTTCCAATGGACCACCAAGCATGAAGAAGTATTCCAAAAGTTGAAATATATATTGTCTTCAAGACCCATCCTTCAACCATATGATCCTCAGCTACCTTGTGTGGTTGATGATGCTTCTAACTTTGCAATTGGAACAATGTTGCAATAGGAATTCCCGGATGGACTACATCACATTGCCTTTGTGTCTGGCCAACTAAATACAACTGAAAGAAATTACTTTGCTCAAGATTGGGAATAACTTGCAATGGTATATGCCACCAAGGTATGGAGGCATTATCTCTTAGGAAAACAAGTGATCATGCAAACCAATCACAAACCATTGTTGTAGACCTTACACTTGGAACACATGAAGATTCAATATCATTGATAGGAGGAGCAACTCTAATTGTTTGACATCAAACTTGAGTACAAACCAGGTTGGTTCCATGTCATCCCTCATCACAAAAACCTGATTTAAAGTCTCTTCCTCTCATCACGGCGGCAATTATAAGGGTGGCAATTGACTCCAAGATCCAAAACAAGTTTTGGTCAACTCTACAACAAGATCTCTTTTTCCAAATGGTACATGCTTGTCTTACAACATGTGACAAGGAGTTCAAAACTTTCTCCTTCAAGGAAGGCCTTTTATTCCATGAGGACCTATGAACCGGCCTGTCTCTCACTCAGGATGAACCTCTGATGGCTATTATGGTAGCGCACCATGGAATAAGAAGGCAAGGAACCCCAACTCCATCATACTCCTCCAAGGCTAACACTCCAAGACTCAAGACATTGCTCACTAGAGAACTCAATGAGAGAGAGATAATTGCAAAATGAAAGGATGATGAGTACCTCCTCACCCCTTTGTTTATATATTTGTGAAATAGTTATGTACCAAAGTTACTAATTACCGCAATAACTCAAGCTACTAGACTAAAAGTCAAGTCAAGTAAAAAAGTAAAAAGGAATATTTATTCACATGGGCATATTCCACTAGCATGTGATCTTATCTTGACCCAACCACTAAGTCAAGGATTCCTTCACATAGGCTACCCTTGGACTATAGAAGAATCCAAAACAAAGAGGCTTGCGGGTCCAAGAGTTCTCAACTCTTTCCTCAAAGCCAAACACCTAGGAATAATACCAAGTCAACACATTAGAATCCAAAATAATGGTGCTCATCTTTTCCACTTCCTCTAAAGTAAGGTCCTTTCTATCTTAGCTATGACTAACTTTATCTAATCATGACTAATGTAGAACCATCCTTATCTCTATATAAATAATATCTCTCAAGTACTAGTAATACCAAGCTAAATATCACAATACCACACACATGCACAAATGGGTGTTACATACCAGATCTATGTTCTAGCCAAAGTTGATCTCTAACTTGTGCGTCTTCAAGAAGCCCATGATTTACCAATAGTTGGTCACATGGGTGTGGACAAGACCTTGGGTACCCTCTAATGCCAATGGTGGTTGCCTAACATGACACGAGATGTTTGAGAGTTTATCCAATTGTGTGAAAGTTGTCAATGCAACAAGGCCAACAAATAAAAGCCGAATGGACTCCTTCAACCACTCCTCATTCCATCCACTCAATGGGAACACATGAGCTTGGATCTCATCACATCTTTGCCCAAGACAAGCAAAGACACACAACAATCATGGTGTTTGTGGATAAGGTTAGTAAGCAAATCTACTTAGCACCAACCATTAATACCGTAGATGCTCCAACCTTAGTGTAAATCTACTTTGATAATGTCTTCAAGCATCATGGGAGGCCACATGTAATCATCTCTGACCTATAACATCCATTTGTGCATGTATGTGGTATTATGATATTTAGCTTAGTATTATAAATACTTGAGAGATATTATTTATATAGAGATGAAGGACCGTTCTACATTAGTCATGATTAGCTAAAGTTAGTCATAGCTAAGATAGTGGGGACCTTACTTTAAAAGAAGTGGAAAAGGTGAGCACCACTATTTTGGATTTGAATGTGTGACTTAGTATTATTCCTAGGTGTTTGGCTTTGAGGAAAGAGTTGAGAACTCTTGGGTTTGCAAACCTTTTTGTTTTGGATTCTTCTATAGTCCAAGGATAGCCCATGTGAAAGAATCCTTGACTTAGTGGTTGGGTCAAGATAAGATCATATGCTTAGTGGAATATGCTCATGTGGATGGATTTTCCTTTATACTTTTTGACTTTACTTGACTTTACTTGACTTTTAGCCTAGTAACTTGAGCTACTCCAGTAATTAGTAACTTTGGTGCGTAACTATTTCACAAGTATATAAACTAGGGGTGAGGAGGTACTCATCATCCTTTCATTTGCAACTATCTCTCTCTCTCAATGAGTTCTCTAGTGAGCAATGTCTTGAGTCTTGGAGTGTTAGCCTTGGAGGAGTATGATGGAGTTGGAGTTCGTTGCCTTCTTAGTCCATGGTGTGCTACCATAATAGCTATCAAAGGTTCATCCTAGGTGAGAGACAAGCCGGCTCATAGACAGTGATCCTCGATTCACTGGGAAGTTTTGGTAAGCACTCTTCTAGATACTTGGTCCCAAGCTTACTTTATCCACAACCTATTATCTTGAAATTGATGGACAAATTGAACGTGCAAATCGTACCTTGGAGGATATGCTACGTACCTTTGTCAAAGTCCACCATACCAATTAAGATGAATGTCTTACAATTGTAAAATTAACCTACAACAATTCCAAATAGACAAGCGCCAAATTTTCTCCTTTCTTTTTTAATTTTGGCCAAGATGCACTTGTCCCAGATTCTCTTCTTGCTCCTCTTTCATCTCAGGTCCCCCATACTTCAACCTTCTTGACCACCATCTTTGAATCTCTCCAACAAGCCAAATCTAACCTCCTTGTTGCTTAGAATCATCAAAAACAATATGCGGACCACCATCATTGTGATCTCACCTATGAAGTCGGTGATAAAGTTATGTTATCCTCTAGTAATCTACCCTCCCACTTGATACCCAAGTTTTTAAACTTGCTCCTAATTGGATAGGACCCTTTGATGTCACCCAAATTGTCTCTCTTGTTGCTTATTGATTTGCTTTGCCTTGTCATATGTGCATCCATCTTGTCTTTCTTGTTTCCAAGTTGGAACCCTTTGTTCTTAACACCTCTTCTCTTTCATCTTGAGTCTAACCTCCTCCTCCTCATGTCTTTATCAATGATCATGAGGAATATGAAGTTGATTGTGTCCTTGCGCATCATCACATTCAGCAAGGATGCCGACAACATATAGAGTACAAGGTCCTTTGGAAAGGGTATTCTCTTCATGATGCCAAATGGGAACCTCTTTCTCACCTCTAGAATGCACAGACGGCCATCCAAGATTTTGAAGCTTCAATGGCAACAAGGATGTCACCAACTAGCGGTAGGGGAATATGTAACAATATGGAGTTTAGCAATGTAGGTAGTAAGGCTAATGAAGTAAAGAATAAGCCAAATTAGCCCAAAATATTCCATAAGCTTCCCACCTAGCTTAACTTGCACCCCAAGCATGTAGCTTCTAGAAGGAAGCTTTTAGAAGCTTCTAACTAGCTTAGCTTGCATGCCAAGTAGGCAATTTCTAGAAAGAAACTTTGTGAGAAGCTTCTTGGTTAACTTGGCTTGCACTCTAAGAAAGCAGCTCAAGGAAGCTTCTTAAGAAGCTTCTCACGGATCTTGTATACTACCTATAAAGACCAAAGCCAAAACTCATGCTAGGCATTTGGAGTTTTCCCACATTCAAGTATCCCAATGTGAGTTTCCATTCTCCTATTTCTCTCCTTGGTCTTGATCTTTTACAATCCCACTCGTACTCCAAATTTGAATGATCTCCTTTGGTATTGAAGTATTCTTTGCATGGGTGTTCCCCTCTAAAAAATCACCAGGCCCAAGTAACAAAACCATTGAAAGCTGAAATTGATGCAACCATGGTCCTTGATTGTAGTGAGCCAAGACTACCACTACTAAAGCATACTAGTAGGTGACATACCCATCCCTCACCTGATTGCCAATTTAGTCTATAGGGGACTATCTCCTCCTAATAGTCAATATTAAAACTTATGGAGTACAACATTGCTCCCCCAACTAACACATCATACAACTCAACTTTGGTCACAATGGCCTGAGCTCTCACCATAGAGCTATCAATAGGATGATTGGGCTAAATCTGAATGATAAGCTCTCCATGTTTGATATATTATGTAGAACTACTCCCTAGAGATATTTGGATCTAAAATAGACACCTCTCCACATCAGTCTTCCATTACTCTAGATTGGAAATTGCAGCCTTCCCCAACATAAAGGGCTATGCACCAAAGTTTAGAAAGACCCTCTATGGTATATAGACCTTCCCTAAAGGTCCCACCAAACAAAAAATTCCCCTCTAGTTATCCAATAGAACAATTCCGGGTGTAAACTGTGCTTGCTCAAAGGCCGGTCTAGATGGTAACTCCTCCAATCTAGACATTGTTGCCTACCATAAACCAATGGTCCATTGGTTGTTGAGCGGATCCTATGCTCCACAACCAACTTAGCTCCATGATCAACCACCTTTGCTCTAGTAGTAGGAAGCACATCATCCTTACTCTCACAAAGCATGGTAGCCAACCAAAACACTAGAGCTGGCTCAACCCCTAATGTACACATATCATTGGTTGAGAAGAATGGAAAAACGCATAATTTGCTTAGCTGCTCCCAACATTGTGTTAGACTCAATCTATGTAGAGTAGGTGGTTGACTCATAGGTAGTCCATCATGCACCCCATCATCACCTATCACACCTGCACTAGGATGTCTAGGGGCCATGGATGTCATCTATAGTACCTCAAACACTTTAAAAGACTAGGGAAGTTTGACCTATCTACCACCCTCTCCTCTTTGTGAGTTCAACTCCATTAAAGCTCCTCTAAGCTGTGGAGCATGTACTACACACCTAGTCACTATGGCAGATGCATCCACCTATGTTGCTCCGCACATGAAATCCAAGACATCTCTATCACCAGCATATGAGGTGGAAGCTTCAACACCCGAATCTGATCTCCTCTAAGCTATGGCCATGCTAGCCAATCTCTACTCCAACTACTCAATCCAAGTAGTCATGGCTATATCAGAAGTAAGGGAAGGTATTGCATCCCTACTAGGTGTAGATCTTCTACCACCACCTCTACCACCTCATCTTCCATGACTTGGAGCTCATCTACCACATGCCATAGCAGCTATACCACTCCATAACTCCAAGTGTAGGTCAAAGCATTGGTCACTAGTGTGACCAAATCCATGGCAATGCTCACATTGTCTCTATGTTGGTTATGATGCACCAAAGGTATCATATTGGTTACCATGAGTGCACTCTCTCTTATTGTGAGGTCCACCACAAGTCCACCAAGCAACACCACCACTCACTGCCTGCTGCTAATCTAAAAATGAAGATAAGGGTCTAGCTACAATAGGTCATCCACTTGCTCCATAGGATCTAGGCTGTCCTATCCTTATAAACCAACATGGCGTGGTGCACTTTGCTGCACTTTGGAAGAAGTAATAGTTATAGATGAGGTCTCCCTACCAAATCCAAATGTCACCACTATGTCTTCCACCATGTTGAGCTCAATATTCTCAACCAAACCAAAGACCATTGCAAAAGTAGGTGAAGTAGCTTGTAACAATGTAGCATCACGGACTCTATATTGCAACTCCTTGTCTTGTATCCCACACCAAAATTGGACTGCCTAGGCCTCAATAACTCCTTGAGTAAAACTGATCAATCGTCTCATGTGAGTGTATGCCTTGCATAGGCTCTCTCCAACCTTCCATTGGAACTCTTGCAAGCTCCTCAACTTGTCAGTCCACACTCCTTGGTAGTTTTGCCACAAACATTGGAAGAACTCCACCATGGGCTAAACCCCAATACTACACCACCTCCTATAGTAGTACTTCCCCTTGTAATAGCACCATCTCCAAGAGATCCACCAACACTACTAGAGCTAGAACTCATGAATACTATCAATCTACCCTTAGAAATCAAGACTGAAGTAATGGAGATATAGTTCAAAGACCAATACTATCTCCATAGCTCAATCTCCTCCAAGTGAGCTCTCTTGAACTCATGGTAGTCATCCATTGGCGGATCCTCCAAGTGCTAAAACAACCCCTTCTATGCCATGAAGGGTGTGAACAAAGTTGAGTTCCACATCTATTATAGATCACGTCAACTATCAAACTCTTGAATGAAGTCATCCAACACAATGGTACCCCCCAGAGTAACGCTTGGGACCTTTGGAGACCCCATAAATCTTTTCCATATCCCACAACAATAGTGCAGGCACACCAAGTGCACTCTCAACTGAATCAGCTCATGTGTCAAACTCTGACTCAGAGTCAATCTCCTCCCTCATTGGGACTTGAGGTAAAAATGAATAACAAGTGCCACTTTGGGTAAACCCATTGCATATTGTAGCGCTATCTCCTTTGAAATCTTCAAAGAACTCTATTGTGACAAAGTAACTAAGAATTGCAATCCGCAATCGGAACCACCACAAGTACCTCACCAAGTGCCAACATACCAACCAAACATCACCAACTAATATAGCTCTAACTACAACAACTACACTAGGAGAAAGGGCAACCTATAATCTGCCATCACAACACGCACTCTCATAGTCTATAGGTCACTTCTTGCTTCACCAAAGAGAAACATAGGTAGTCTGACTAGTCATCACTCCAATCTCACTATCAAGAGCACACTAGAGCACCAATGCTCTAAAGACAAGGCATCTCATACAAACATGATGCACAAATAGGAAGTAAAGAATGGAGAGGGTCAAATCACAAAAATCTAAAAAAAATCCTTCTATCTCATAAATCAACACTAGACTAACTTTACCACCATTTGGCATTTGATATAATATGAGTTATCTATTTCCTAAGCTACCCGGTGTAATACCAAGAGCTAGCCATATGATCCAGATGTGAAATTTGGTTTGGTAACATTGGAATTATTTTATACATGATGGTCAAAATAGATTAGATAGAAGTATCACCAAAAGAGTACTTCTACTAATAGGGCAAAAACCGAAATAGACTTGAAAACCTTAGAACCAATAGCTAGGCATATGATTTAAAGGTGAGAACTGGTTTGGTAACATCTGGAAGGATGTTACACATGATGGAAAAAATAGATCAAAAAGAGGTATCACCAAAAGGGGACTTCTACTAATAGAGTAAGAACCGAAATATGCTTGAAATCTTTGAAAGCAATCTCGGAGGCCTAAACAGATGAATTGAGTCTCCAAAAGCTGGCCTCCCCCTCCTCCTCTCTAGTTTGTCTAGTTGAGAGCTTTCCAATGGTGCCTCACCCACATGATTTTGAGATCCTTATAGGAAGATTCTCTTTGGTCAAAGCTTGTTTGACCAACGAGATAGGACCAAGACCAACATGTCACCCATCCAAGTAAGTAATCCAAGGGTGGAGCTTGCTGATATGTCACATATTTGTGTGCCTAATCCTATGGTGGAGCTTCCTTGGAGGAGATCCTCTTTGTCTTTATAATAAAGAAAAGGTGCTCCTTTGGAGGATTTGATGATTGAGTGTGAAATTTTTGTTTTCTCTCTTCTCTTGTCCTCGGAGTATTACACCCGGACCACCAAGAATGAGATCAAACTATCTCTCCTAGCCAAAGCTACAAGTGTATAGATAATAGTGGAACAATCACTAGGACAACAAGTGATGGTGGATTAATTGGCTAGGGCACTAGTCTAGGAACTAGAGAGCTAAGGTTCAAACCTTGTTACACATAATCTAGCACAATGGGTAGATAATGCCAATCAATGACCAGAATCTACTCTAAACTATTTAGCCTTACGCCAACAAGTTAACTTGTTGGCCTTTGTATCCTCTCATAGCCTAAAGCCCTATGCCTTGAAGCTTCTAGATACCCAAATGAGGCCTTTCTTCTTGCCACTTCATACCCTCTCCAAATTTGGCAAAACTCCTCCAAATAAAAAAAACTCCTCCAAAATCTAGCCAAAATTTGACATAAACTCCAACAAGAATCTGATGTAAATCCAAAATCTACTCTAAACTATCTAGCCTTATGCCAACAAGTTAGCTTGTTGGACTTTGTAGCCTCTCATAGCCTACAACCCTATGCCTTGAAGCTTCTAAATGCCCAAATGAGGCCTTTCTTCTTGCCACTTCAAACCCTCTCCAAATCTGGCAAAACTGCAACAAATGAACAAAACTCTTCCAAATCTGGCCAAAATTTGACATAAACTCCAACAAAAATTTGACGTAAATCCCTAAAGTTGGCAAACTGCCAAATCCTCCGCTAACTCTCCACTTGAGCTAAATTGGACGGACTAGATTTTCCAAATTTGTAATTCACAAGAATGGTTTCCCAACTCCACCTTCAATTTCACTCTCTAAGCTCAACTCGCACCAATTGGTCTTGTTTGAAAGTTTTCTATTTTTGATTATCTATTACATTGATGGGATATTTCAGCATTGGTCTCTTTAAATGAAGTTTCCATATCAAAAAGTCCATCCTAAATCACTTTCATATTAGGGATATGGTTGATGCCTTTCCATCTCCATAGCACTAGCATTATTTAACAAAAAATAGTGCTCTTAGTAGTGTCCTATAAAAAATAAAAAAGATCACAATAGGGATTTTTCACCTCTTGAGCTCAAAATCACAACTATCGCTTGAAAATTGCTTCTCTTTGCTCAAAATTGGCCAGCGGTTTCACACACCGTCTGCCTCATTGCCAAATTTGCATCAATTCAAAGACCTTCTACACACAATCACTCTCAAGGAAACTTTGGACCACAATCAAGCTACCAATGATCTGCAAGGCTTGGAGATACCAACACGTTCAATCCTTGCTCTCAATTTCCCCCTTACCTCACTTCTCTAATGTAATCAGTTTGTTACACAACTCAAATCACACTTGATCAGATCAATACTTGATCTATCATTCCATAATCTACTAACAACTAGGCACTAATTATAGTCAAGCCACATCCACTCTAGCTAAGAGAATCCAAGTGATGCTTGCTAGCCTCTGTCCACCATAGCCAAGAACTCAAAGGCTCAACATCAAAGAAGTGAGCTCTCTGGAGCTGCACTTTGAAAGTATACCCCTTGGACTCAAGCTAGGTCTGAACCCTAACGGTCCCACTGATGGCACACTTGATGGTGTATACGGTGCAAAGTGACAATGGGCCCTACCATGAAGTCAATACCCCAAACATGAAATCTGACCGTCGGAAAGTAGTCTTTGAGAAACTTGCAAGCGTCACTTGGATTCTCTTAGCTAGAGTAGGTGTGGCTTGACTGTAATCAGTGCCCAATTGTTGGCAGTTTATAGAGTGACAGATCAAGTATTGATATGAGTTGAGTGTATTTGAGAGTTGTAAACAATCTGACTATTGTGGCACCTTAGAGTCTATATATGACTTATGTGTGAGTTGTGCTTCTATAGTGTATGATGTTGACAGCAATGTATGTTGTGTAGTAATGTATATATGCACGACAGTGGAAGTAGCATCTCCACCTATCTCTCTTGACTTTCTTTGTACTTTTGTCATCTCTTTTCATACACCATCAGACTTATATTCTTGGTTACACTCTCTAGATCTCATTCAGGCTTTCCTTCTAGGTTTCCTTAGACACTTCATGTACACTCAGATTCCTATGTTCCTATGGTATCTAGTGGGCTCCATGCTTTCTTTCCTTTTATGAGCTATCTTGACAAAGGATCATAAGAGAGAAATCTCTACCTAGATCCTATTAGCACTCTTCACATAATGAACGTTTATCAACAAGCAATCCATGCAATATCACCTTTTAGACCATCATCCTTCACCATTGATACTTTATTTGCCCTACAAACTCTCCATCCACTAGCTATATATGACCTTCTGTCTTTTGTCCATGACTACCACCCAAATGAGGAGCTATAGCTTGCAAATTTCCTCTTTGCTCATGCTCCATTCCACTCTCTATATTTTTTGGCATAGGGAGCCTTTGGGACTACTTTTTGAGTATTTATGAGATTGTCTCTCTTTGATATGCCCAATTTTGAATTCCCCATTCTTTTTTCCTTCTGCCAATGCATTGCTTTGGATCTAGTGCTCTTGGGAGATACTCATTTATTTGGTGCATCTTGTCTCCTTGCTCTATTAAATAAGACATCCGATGTTCATCCTATAGCCATTAGGGATGTTTTCCTACATCTACTCTCAAACGCCATTTGTTTATAGCTTTGTCACTCCGTTTCATCCTACTTATCTCCATACCAATATGTAGTGGCTACTCTATGTGGTTATGAGATAATTATTGCAAGCATTTGAGTTTCCTTGGATATCCATATTTATTGTGTGGGCGTCTCAAATACCTTCAATACCATGCTCATCTAGCTTTGTTTTGGACTCTTTGCTTGGTAGAAGATTATATCACTTCCTTGATCTCCTTTGTGCATATTTTTTAAAGCATTGAGACACCTTTGTTAAATAGCCATCATACTATTACAAGGGAGTTCATATACCTTGCACATGCCAAGGGCACTTCTTGAGGAGATCCCTTAGGAGTGCCATTATTTGCCATAGCATACTACACTACTTT